>CP092879.1:26183843-26227706 GCA_030710605.1 Cordylochernes scorpioides | reverse complement strand
TGTCAACAAAAAATGTGTACTTTCACGCGTCTCTGGCTTCTCTGTACTTCTGTCAACGAAACATGCTTACTCTCCCTGGGCTCTTGCATCTTTTTTTGTTGGAAATGTATAATTTTAAATTTTGATTCAGAGGAAAACAGCTCTCGATGGCGTGCATCACGGGATGCGCTACAGACTAAATTCACAGAGTCCATCCATGTTTCCCTTTATACGACTATAAAAGTCGCGGCGAGATAAAGCGGGGGAGAAGGTATTAGATCGGAGTGAGGTGTCCGGCGGAAGGTGGAACAAAGGAGTGAAGAGAGGACAGGGCATAGTCGCGGAAGGGAGTGAGGAGTGAGGCGGTAGGTGGAAGAACTCAAAGAAGTCAAGGAAGTCAAAGAACTCAGAGAAGTTAATGAACTCAAGGAAGTTAAAGAACTCAGAGAAGTTAAAGAACTCAAGGAAGTTAATGAACTCAGAGAAGTTAAAGAACTCAAGAAAATTAAAGAACTCAAGGAAATTAAGGAACTCAACTACTATTGGCTCCTCCCCTTGTTCTCAACCTCCTCGGCCTCTCTTGCCACCTCCTTGGCTTCCCCTTGCCACCTCCTTGGCCTTCCCTTGCCACCTCCTTGGCTTCTACTTGTCACCTCCATGGCTTCCCCATGCCACCTCCTTGGCCTCACCATGCCAACTCCTTGGCCTCTTCATGCCACCTCCTTGCCACCTCCTTGACTTCCCCATTCCACCTCCTTGGCTTTCCCATGCTACCTCCTTGGCTTCTCCATGCCACCTCTTTGGCCTCCCAATTCCACCTCCTTGGCTTCCCCATGCCACCTCCTTGGCTTTCCCTTGCCACCTCCTTGGCCTCCCCATGCCACCTTCTTGGGTTCCCCATGCCACCTCTTTGGCCTCCCAAAGCCACCTCCTTGGCCTCCCCATGCCACCTCCTTGGCCTTCCCATGCCACCTCCTTGGCCTTCCCATGCCACCTCCTTGGCCTTCCCATGCCACCTCCTTGGCCTCCCCATGCCTCCTCCTTGGCCTCCCCATGCCACCTCTTTGGCCTTCCCATGCCACCTCCTTGGCCTTCCCATGCCACCTCCTTGGCTTCCCCATGCCACCTCCTTGGATTCCCCATGCCTCCTCCTTGGCCTTCCCATGCCACCTCCTTGGCCTTCCCATGCCACCTCCTTGGCCTTCCCATGCCACCTCCTTGGCCTTCCCAGGCCACCTCTTTGGCCTCCCCATGCCACCTCCTTGGCCTCCCCACGCCACCTCCTTGCCACCTCCTTGGCTTTCTCATGCCACCTCCTTGGCGTCCCTTTGCCACCTCTTTTGGCTTCCCTTTGCCACCTCCTTGGCTACTCCTTGCCACCTCCTTGGCCACCCCTATGCCACCTCCTTGGCCTCCCCATACCACCTCCTTGGCCTACCCATGCCACCAACACCTCGGCCTCTCCTTACAATTAACTTGTTATGAATTGAATAAAATTGAATATTGGGGAAAATATCATATGAAATGTTTCCTAAAAACATAATATTCACAGGGACTTTTAACAACCATTGATTCTATACTAAAGCAAAAATGTATATTATGAAATCAGCGTAATTAAATAGTAGAGCGGTATCAGAGAGTACATCAGAACAAGAGCTGGTTCCGCAAATAAGGTAGTGCAAATGACCCGAAAGCAATCCACACGACCAAGGGCAGTGCAAACGGCCAGAATTCACCATCCGATTTCGCGGACAGTGCAAACGGTCCAGAGTTCCAAGCAAACATCCCAAGCCAAAGACGCCCCAGTGGAGACTTTTCGAGACTGAGGTAGGCTCTCCACCCTATAACGTCAAGAAATTGACATTGGAACTGTTTCTGGACCAGGACCTACCATGCACCTTTCTAATTGACCCAGACGCAGGTTCGAACGTAGTGCCATTTCATGTCATTTAAGTCTTAAAAAATATTCCCCTGATCTACCAATCCTAAATGGTTCTACAAAAATAATAGGTAAATTGACTCTTCCTCTGACAATAGGCCAAATATCCCGAAAGGAGAACTTCCACGTGGTAAATGCATCGCTGCCATTTGGAATTCTTACCTTAAATACTCTTTATCATTTTAAATTAAAATTAGATTATAATAACGGCACTATTTTCCAACTTGGCGTCCCATTGTCTAACACTCCCTATCACTTTAACCATGTACCAAATGAATTCACGCACGGGCTATGCCAAAATATGTCCCAAAGGACTTGCACTACACCCAAATCTTTCACCCATGGTAACCCTTGCATGCATCCATTGAACAAAAAACAATTATCTACCTGCCACAAATCTAACCACGCACCCCACAACTTTTTTAGTAAAGCCAATTGCCATCACTATATGCCCTCAACCCACAAAGCCACAACGGCTTCAACTCACAACCACAATGCCCAAAACATGTCCATACAGCCGCACAGCTCGCACAACTACCACACAAAGCTCATACGTGACCATACGTCGTCACGCAACAATCACGCAAATGTACCTCACAACCAACACGACATTCACAACAAGACACAGGCAACATCCATCCAACAGGACGGTTTTCACGCTAACAACGCACGCGTCCATACGTCATCACACAACGGTAACACACACAACCAGCACAACAAGCGCGACACTCACACCAAAAGACGACAACAACCAGCAAAAATATGCACAAACATTAATAACACAACCATCCCGTCTACACGAAACATAGAAAAATTCACGCCACCAAACAACCACACAGTCGAAAAACATTGCGATCTTTCCTAAACGCTGTGAACGCTTATAAAGAGTTCATTCCAGACCACGCCCGCTTGCGGACGCCACTTGTCAACCTTCTAAAAAAGGATGTCATGTGGGTCTGGGATGACGAATGCCAGAAAGCGTTCACTAGCCTGAAAGAAAGCCTTACCACACACCCCACATTACACCTTTACCAGGAAGGTCTGCCATGCCAGGTGTACTGTAACACCTCAACACTCGGCATTGCAGGCATTCTTAAACAGGTCTACCCTGATGGGAAGACATACACAGTTCAGCATTTCAGCCGCTCTCTGCGTGCTCACGAGCACAGTTATTCAAACTTAGAACTACAATGCCTAGCCATTGTGGAAAGTGTGGATAACTTCCGCGCCTGTCTAATGGGCAGAAAGTTTACAATACTTTCTGACCATCCCACATTGCAGTGGTTGAAAGGGATCAAAGCCCCGTCAGGCAGATTGTTTCGATGGAGGTTAAGGCTGTCAAGATACGAATATGAGGTCCGTAGCATAAATGGAGTACAACAATATGAAACGGGCGTTGTAACTCGTATCCCATTTTGTGGCTTTCTAGATGCGCCACTCATAAAGAGCCAACAGTCTTCTCCACCGGGAAAATCTTGCGTGACTATGAATCACAATGGACTGCATACCTTCTCCCGAAAAGGTGTACTTAAAACTATAGTCCCAAGCTCACTTACAGCCAGACTTCTTAAGTCCGTACACACACAACACCACCATCCAAACATCTCAAAGATGACGAGACTCATCTCTTCACAATATTATTGGCAGAACATGACACACGACATTACAAAACAGGTAAAAACCTGTCCCACCTGCCGATTCGCTAGAAGTATCGATGAATCCAACCAACCTCCACGTAAAAACACCGACACAACCCACAAAAAAAAAAAAATTCGTACACAAAACACATCACACACACAATACAAACAATGCCGAAATTACACCACCTACGACAGAGAATTGTCAGTCATCGACCAAATCAACCTCTCCAAAGAGACACTGATACGATCCACGTCAACAAGCTTAAGCTATATACTGAAAAAGTCCGTTATATATCACCGTCCGCCGTTAGAATACATCATATAAGGCACAAGCCCGATTACACGTTCCCGTTTAAACACTTCAACCCCGAAATATTTCCAACAGAACCGTTAAGATTCAAACCAACAAACAGCGAACCTTTCAAGCATTTAGATCCTACCATTTTTTCAACAAAACGACTTACACCATTCTTCCCGATAATAAGGACTGCGAACCTGACAAGCATTTGGATCCTACCATTTTTTCAACAAAACGATCCACACCATTCTCCAACGATGAGCAGTGCGACATTGAACGGCCAACAATAAATAAGGTTCAAACAGATATTCCAGAACTACCATTCCTAACACCAATATGGGAGAAAATGCGTCGATACCCGATCTTTCATCTGATTTTTATCCTTTGTCTACTAGTCCTATCCTATAGAGTCGTTCCATTCGTATCTATTAATTACATACTAATCTATACCCTACCTTCTCATAGAATTTTCGAGCTGCAAGAGGCAGTTTTTCATATAGGAAACTCCGTCTTAAACTCAGTTTTTCATATAGGAAACTCCATCTTAAACTCAGTTTTTCATATAGGAAACTCCGTCTTAAACTCAGTTTTTCATATAGGAAACTCCGTCTTAAATTCAATCTCTCATATAGTCCAAGCACTTTTAAAACTCCTAAAAATTCTAGGAAACATTCTCGCAGAAAACCTAGACAAACTTAGATGAGATAGAAGCAACTAAAAATTAACAAAATCGATGTCGAAGGAAGCAACACCAACTCCAGTAAAATGTACAAAACCATTAGTTGCACAAAAAGCAATTAGGTGGCAGTAAGTGAGGCGGGTAGCTCCCGCGCGGCAATAAAAATCCGCCATTAGCAAATAGAGGGTGGATAATTTTTAGACTGGACCCTGCTTCCCCCGCACGCCCCCATTTCCGGGTTTCTAATTACCATCTCCCCTCGACCAACAATTATATGGAGGTCAGCTGTGGACGGTCTCTAAGTGTCACCCCAGTTTGGGATCCCAGTTAAACCTGCATATCGACTTTTACAAAAATACAATTCAATTGCACTCTCACAAGAGTTAAGACGTTACCGACACTTCATAATGAATTCACATGTCTATTTTATTAATTATTATTAAATCTTATTATTCTTTACAGACTTCTAAAAAACGTTACATATTCCACCTACACGTAGATATCACAGACCTTAGGATCTTGACAATACATAGAATTCGTTTCACACATTTCTTACACAAAAACTTCTAACATTTTCCACAATACACACAAAGACAAAAGAAAATTCTACAAGGCATAATTAATTGATGGCGAAAACTAGATGATGGCATATAGATACAAAAACGGGTTACGAATATCACTATATATTTTCTTTGTTATATATCAATCATTTACATTATTTTCTAAAATTAAAATCAAAACATTTAACCAAATTTATCAATTTTATTCAATTTCTTACCACTTATTTTAGCAATTATTTACCATTTTATTTACCACTTCTTTTATTTTGTCATATTTCCATTTATCAACGAAAACTCATTGGTTTTCGGTTAAATTTAGACATTAGAATATCTTTTAATTTACAAAAACATTTTTTTTTTATTATTTTTCTTTTTCTTCATGCAACCAAGCAATTTTTTCCTTTTTTTTTTCCTCATACAACAAGGCTTTTTCATTTTTCTTTCTTTTTAACCACGCCTTCACTTTGATTTCACTCAACCTTTATTTTATTTTATTTTTTTTTTTTGATTTCTCAAAAGACCTCATGAAATTTCCTCGTTTCCTTTCCCAAACTCGAGCAGAAAAGTAATTAGGCAATCCATTTCTTTTTTCACCAATGCAGCTAAGCATTTTTTCCTTTTTTTTTCCTCACCACACAACAAGGCATTTTTCTTTTTTTTTTAACCACGCCTTCACTTTGATTTCACTCAACCTTTATTTTATTTTTATTTTTTGATTTCTCAAAAGACCTCATGAAATTTCCTCGTTTTCTTTACCAAACTCGAGCAAAAAAGTAATTAGGCAATCCATTTCTTTTTTCACCAATGCAGCAAAGCATTTTTTCCTTTTTTTTCTCCTCACCACACAACAAGGCATTTTTCTTTTTTTTTCCAAGCCTTCACTTTGATTTCATTCAACCTTATTTTATTTTTATCTTTATTTTAATTTTTTTTTTGATTTCTTCAAAGACCTAATGACTTCCCTCGACTTCCACTCCCAATTTCGAGCAGTAATATAATTAGGCATTTCTCTTTTCACTATGTACCATAGTACTCATTTTATGTTTCACCATTACAATTATTGATTTCTATTAATTACAAGCAAACTATATAGCATTAATACCATTTTTTATCTCTTATATCCTTACCAATGTTTGTATATAACCTCCCTATAACCAATTAATTTTCACACAAAATTATTTTCTTTTACTTTACAGAACTTACTCAGACTAAAACCCCTCGTAAATTCTTCACATGTAGGGGGCGCATCTGTCATAATTTGTACATAGCTAGATGCAAACCCGACCCAATGTGTATAATGTATGCTTTGAATTTCAATAAAGAACAAGGCTTAACAAATCTGGAGAGAAAGAAGGCCTAGAGAGAGCACAATCATAAGTAAAGTTTTTTATTATCCCGGAACTCGTAAAAGTTCGAGTTCAACAAACTGTCCCTTCCTGGACAGGTCAGAACACGTCCAAATACAAAGAGTTAAAGCGAACCAATCAGAGAGCAGCTATTTTAGCTTCGAGCCTATAGCGAACTTCCACGTCATGCAGGTCAACCAATGAGAAGGAAGAAGAGTTTTCGTTTTAAATCGAGAACATAGAATTGTCAGTAGTTAGCTGGATCCCACCGAGTTCGGACCTAGAGTTGAGAGCTGGATCCCACCGAGTTAGCACCTAGCCCTGTGGAGTCATTCTCACCGCCAACCCCCATCAGATAAGTCCAATATTCCGTAATGTAATTGAATAGCCAATAGTTAATCCGCCTAACCTCTCAAGCCCTTCTCTCCTCCGATTTAGTTGCTTTATTTCAACCACCAATTGTGTACTCTTGCTTATTTCCCCCTGATGTGAACACCTATCCACTCAGCACCACGACTGCGCCAACATTTCAACAATTAATAATCAATTTCCAAGAGTAATATTCAACGTATATTACATATATGCGCAAAATATAGTGTAAAGGAAGAAACAATATTATAAATATATGCAATTTTATATGTATTTTACTTCAATAATTGCCCTTAGATTTATATATATTTATAAAACTACTTACTCTAATTCCATATAAAATTTCATTTATATAAAAATCTAATTTCTTTCCATTTATTTTTAAAAATTATCAGGAAAATCGTTTTTATATATAAGATGGAAGGTCTTAACAAAAATCTGTGTATGCGAAAAGACATTTTATTTGGTTTAATAAACATTATTTATAAAGATGTAGTAATATTCAGAAAGTAATAAAAATATTTTCATGGATTTAAAGATATTTTCTGTGAAGTCTATTATAATTTGCTTGTTTGTCATCAGATTCCAACAATATACCGCCACCCAATGTTGATTCCACAGACCATTGTATCGTTGCTCAATGATTTTAATATCTTGGTGGAAGCGTTCACCTTGTTCTTCGCTTTCTGCACCGAGATAATCAGGGAAATAGTTTAAATGTGAATCCATAAAATGAAATTTTAGATTCGTTATGCACTCGAGCTTGTGGAATTTGGAAATCATATTTTCTACGATTCTCGCATAATTCGGTGACATATTATTGCCCAAAAAATGTTGGAAAACGTCGATGAGTGCAAGCCAAACATTATTCTCATCTTCTTTCAATGTTTCAAAAACATTTCGTCATTTATTAGTTTACGACTTTGAGGTTCAACGAAAATACCTTCCGTTATCTTAGAACAACTAAACTTCGGAAATTTAGTCATTAAATATTTGACAGCATCACTATCTTTCTTTAAAGCCTTTGCAAAATATTTCTTTAACCCTAATTTGATATATAAAGGGATAAGAAGCATTTTTAGTTTATGCAAAAGCGGTTCATTTGGAACGTTTTGTTCACCTAAGCGAAACATACTTATTTTAGGCTACATTTTTTGTATATAATGATTCGTTCTGTCTCTGCTGTCTACTGGCATAAAAAGCGAGGATACTCTGTGTTTCCTTTCTGCAAGCTCTGTAAAATTCCTATTGTTTCCTATTTCTATAGACAGAGATTTTGGTTTGTGGTAACAAGTGGTTCCTTTGCTTAAACTTGATCCAAGGATTCCTGCTGCTTCTTTTGGTAGCCCTAGATCCCTAACCAGATCATTTAATGATGCCTGATCAAATAAAAGTGGAATGCCTCTTTCATTTGAAATAAATTTAGGGTCTTCTAATTGGTGATCATCTGCAAATGCTGTGTGCTGATCATCCTTTTTGATATAGGATTCTTGAACCGTTTTAGGAATCGGTATGGGATTCTCGAGGTCGTGAGGAATAGGTTGCCTAGCTGATAGTATATCAGTATAAAATGAAGTTTGCTAAATTTTTGCTATTAAGGCCTGTGATTTTGCAGACACAGAAATAACAATCGTCAGGGTGATTTTTCGGTTCTCGCGAAAACCATTGGTACACCAAAGAGCATACCTTTTGATTTCCTCGATATACATTTCAAAAACCCTTGATATCACGTTCCATACACACCATGGGGGCACCACCACTTTTCTTAATCACCTAAGGCCACACCAAAATATTCTTTATAGCATTCTTTTATATTTGGGGTGATACGTTTCCCTTGGGAATTGTAAATTTTCACAAATGTAGCAGAACATCTCTAAACTAGCTTTGCATTTAGGCGGCATTATTTATATTTTCAAACATATTTATGAAAATAAATGTATTGTTAAACATTTTCTTGATATAAAATTGCAATGGTATATGCATTTCATCTAAATGATGATTAAATATTTTGGCTTACAAAGTCATTATCGTCGAATTATTTTGATGACAGCGATGACATCAGCTTCTTTATAAAATTAAATATTTTCCAATATTTTTCAAAAAATTGAGTTAGTTTTGAAAAATGAAGGTTATATTCATGATCTACGGATTGGAATTTACTAGAAAAAACTTTCAATTATTGAGAAGGAAAAAGTGTGTGTACAAGTGTAATTCAAAATATATATCTTAAAATAAAAGAGTTTAAATATTTATTAAAAATCAGTTTTTTTTAATAAGCTTAATTAATTTTTGTGATAAAAAAATTAATTCAAGATGATGAAATTAAGTTTTAGATTTTTATATAGGAAATGGCAAAAAGTTCATGAAAACTAAGAATTTTGTTTTATATTTCAGCGATAAATAATGATCTTTAACGCCTCAAGGTTTTTATGCTTTTGTTGTGTATATATATTTTAAGCTTAATTAATTAATTATTATTACAGAGTATGTGTGTAAGATCACAAGAAAATAGGCGCTAATCGTAAGAAGAAAATTTTCTCTTTGTTTGCTATGTTATAAGTTTCTTTATTTTGTTCTATCTCTTGTAAATCAATAATGTTTGATCAATCTTCTTGGTATCAGTTTCTTTAAAAAGTCTAAGTTAAGTCAAAAGCTTTTTATCAGGAGAGATTATTCTTTGGAAAAATGAATCATAGGAATTTTGAAGGCCTATGTGGGCGTTAAACAATAATGAACTAGAAGAATTATTAAGAATTGAATAATATCATTGCCTTTGTGAAATAAACAAATTAAATCAACTTGTTTACAGAAATGTTAACTAGTAACATATCAATCACTAAATTTGCGAATACAAAGGCATAAGCATCCAGCCAATAGAGCAACCTTGATTAAAAATATGATAACAATGAGGTTATCAAACAATTTTTTAAAAGTTATAATTCCGATTCAACCAAATGATTCGATATTTATTTATTCATTTTATATTTCTTAAAAATCGCATGGAATCTTTCAAGATGAGCAAAGAAGGGTAAACTACTGGCACACGTGGTAGGTGATGTTCATTTCCTTGTGGCTTAGCCGCTTCAATCTTGTTCAGTTCTGGGCAATTAACAACCAAGTCATTGTATATGTAATGATTAACACTCATGGACAAAACTTAAGGAAGTTCATCTTTTAGAATGTTTATCGAGATTCAGACAATAAATCTGAAAGACATTTGATACACCGAGACCTTTATTGAATAAACGAGATAATCAAGTGTGAAGAATAAATAGACGACCGCGACATTTAAATATGAAACTTGATCAAGTTTTGTCTATAAGTGTAAATATGGATCTTAAATGTTGATCTCATTCGGAATGGTCTTCGGTCGTTCGGTTCATTTTAGAACATTTTGGCGACTCTGATCTATTTTCTGTCGTCTATTCAAATCGAGCTCTTTGCTATAAACGATCGTCTTTTATCACTGAAGGGATCTAGAAGCATGTTTGAAGATTATGTCATATCTAAGTATTGTTATGACATTGTGTGGAAAGGGCCTACTGGGAGCTGAGAAGCTATAAGATGATAATTTGAAAGGATAAAAATTCACTTGTGTGTGTGAATATAAAAATTCCGTGGCGATAAGTATATACAACTTTATGCTTTTTCTGTTTCTACTCGTTTCTGAGCTCAGTCATATTGTAGCGTAGAAATCAAGCCTTGAAATATCCTAAGATGTAAAAGTATTTATTGATGACGTCACAGCGACAAGTCGACAATTATTAACAAGTCAGCCAAAACTATCTACAGCTAGGGAATCTTAAGCAAGCAAGCAAAGAAATATTTTCAATATGATTTCACAAATATAGAGTAATATATATTTTTATAATCTGTTGAATATATTCATTGAATAATATTAAAATTAAATAATAAAATATTTCTTCGTCACATAGCCTCCTCCTATAGAGAGCATCGACCCGATGCTCACCAGGAGACTTACGTCGTCAGTCTTAAGAACTAGTACTATGGCCAGAGATATTTTCAGGTGACTGCGGTGAATGTCTTCTTTAGTTGAGATATCTTCTTCATGAGGACTTGGTAGGTCTATGTTTATAACTTTACGGCCTCACCTACAATGTGGTCTATCATCTAGTTTCAATGGTGGGGAGTCCAGCTAGATCTTCTAGCAGGTGAGAAATGTTGTCTGTTTCGACCGAGATATGAAGTAGGGCTTCGGTAGCGAGTGAAAGTTTTCCTCGATGATTCGTCATTGGGGTCCTGAGATTCAGCTCGAGAGTTGTAGGATTTCACTGCGTCTTGCTTTCTTTGGAAATAGTCATTTCTCCTTTCCTCATTGTGTCTCTTCCTGTCACGGCAATAGCGGACGACGTGACCTGGGCGTCCGCAGTAGAAACAGATTGGCCTTCCCTCAGTTGTACGCCAATCATTGGTGTCGCGTCTTCCTCCTTGTTTTGGGTATCGAGGTTCAGGATGCGGTCTTATCGTTTCGGCCTCATATCTGGTATTTAAAAACTGTCGGGGTCTTTCCTTCTGAGGGGGACTTCTCCTAGACTTTGAGATTGGCGCCAGGGTTCTTCCAATCTCCTCCTTCACAATTTCTTCGGTTGTAGCATTTTTTGGTTCCGAACACATTCTCTAATTGAGATGTGAATTCCTTCCAAGTCTGTATGCTTTCTTCGTTGTTCTCAAACCAATTGAGAGCAGTTCCAGACAGATAAAAATAAACTTTAGTAAGACAAAGGGTTTCGTCCAAATGGTTGTACCTTGCTACACGTGCATACCCTTTTAACCATTTTTTGAGATCTTCACCATCCTCCCCGGAGAAAATGGAAGGGTTCCTTGGCAGATGTTGAACAACGTAGTTGCTTACCTGAGTACCTTCCTTCTTTACATTCATAGAAGTTTCTTCTGGTTCAACAGAATCAATATTTCTTTTATTTCTTAATGAGTATCGGTCCATTCTCTCCATCAGTTGTAGCGTAGAAATCAAGCCTTGAAATATCCTAAGATGTAAAAGTATTTATTGATGACGTCACAGCGACAAGTCGACAATTATTAACAAGTCAGCCGAAACTATCTACAGCTAGGGAATCTTAAGCAAGCAAGCAAAGAAATATTTTAAAGATTATTTCACAAATATAGAGTAATATATATTTTTATAATCTGTTGAATATATTCATTGAATAATATTAAAAATTAAATAATAAAATATTTCTTCGTCACAATATTTTTAAAGCCTAAAGTATTCTTCCATTAGAAGCGAATGTTTTTGACGAACATATATTTCGGACTAGTAAAATAAATTTGGAAAAGTGTATGCGTGTTTTAAAATTAGATAATAGTTTTATTTTATCGATGAAAATATTTGATATTAGGAATTATTTTTCAATTACTATATATATAGAGAGAGAACATTCTAAATTAGGTGAAGTTCCTATATTTTTCTGCTTCTTTTCAGAGAGATTTTAGCTTTTCGTTTACGATAGTGAAAAACCATAAATGAGACAGGATCTATTTATATCAAAGAAAAACAAAGACGCGAATGTTTCTTTCACACATAAATCAAAATTCTACTGTCCTTACTGCGATGAAAAATAATGGGGGGGGGGGGGGGGGCTTAACTCATCAGTGGTGAACCCTCCCAGCGGTTTCACCAATTTAATCTACCAGACCGCTTCTTTAGAGCTCTAATACTGTATTGGATCATTCTGTTTATATATGCTATATTTTATACCCTACGCTAGTACATCAGTGTATTGCACAGACAAAAAGACATTTGAGAACACATACACCCCGACATATTAAGACTGTGTATAATATTTAATAATTTAGGCTTTAAAATAGTTGAGATTTGTAGGCTGCTTCCTTTTGAAAGTGTAAAGGCGAAAACCTGAAGTGGCTTTTCGCATTCGATGGGCTAATTGGCTGAGACGATGGTTCCAAATATTGATGGAAAGCTGAAAAGTCCACGAGTGACACCATTGATTCTAAAGCCATATGTAATACAAAGTTGAAAAGAAAAATTATAATATATTTTTCTTTAGATACATATAACAATATTTGGTAAGATATAATAAAAAATATCTGCATTGATGGACTCACCATTTTAAAAATTACAATAATAAATAATATTCATTACAATAGAAACTCCCTTTAAAGGATACCTGATTTCAAATCAAAAGTGTCCTTTAAGGAGAGGTGTTTTCCAACTGGAGAGTTTCTAAATTGTAAAAATAGTAATTTTGCAAATGAAAACTATTATAAAAACATAAATCTTCCAAGGAAAAGATTCTTTTAAAAATATTTTTATTTAAAAATATCTCGAGCTTTCGGGCAAGTAAGCCCTTCTACGGGAGAAACTATTTTACATCCTTAATACGCCAATAAAATAATATTTAAACTTAAATAAAGTCCTTTAGTTGTTTACATTTGTTTTGAGGCATAATCAACGCGGGCTTCTATTGCGCGTGCTTCACTTGGAGGTTATGGGGTGGGCTCAGTAAATATAATGTTATAAACTTCCGGGATATCTATTCTTCTGTTAATAATATTGTGCTTTCTGGATATGATGGATTCTATTATTAGTCTCTGTAGTCTATTGGGGATGTTGGAGTAATGGGTCTTTGGTTCTGTTACGGAGAAGGAATGACCTGTTTCTCTTATATGTTGGTATACTAAAGATCTACTGTCTTGATTATCGATATTTCGCTTATGTTCTGATATTCTTATATTTAAATGTCTGCCAGTTTCGCCAACATATTTGGTTTTGCATTCGTTGCATTCTATGGAATATATGGCATTCTTAATATTGGAAGGATAATCAATGGTATTGTTCTTTGTTATGGGGTTTCTTAGTAACGAATTTAAATTAGGTGAGTTGCTGAAAAATGTTTGATCCCAAATTTCTTCAGATGACGGGCTATAGAAGCAGATACTGGTGAATAAGGAATACTGCTAATAGATTTATAGATTGGGGAATTCCGAATTTCAGAGGGGCTATAGAAATGTCTTAGAATAAACGATAAAGGATATTGACAAGTCTTTAGATTTCTTAACATATATTAAGAAATCTAAACACTTGTCAATATCCTTTATCGTTTATTCTAAGACATTTCTATAGCCCCTCTGAAATTCGGAATTCCCCAATCTATAAATCTATTAGCAGTATTCCTTATTCACCAGTATCTGCTTCTATAGCCCGTCATCTGAAGAAATTTGGGATCAAAACATTTTTCAGCAACTCACCTAATTTAAATTCGTTACTAAGAAACCCCATAACAAAGAACAATACCGTTGATTATCCTTCCAATATTATGAATGCCATATATTCCATAGAATGCAACGAATGCAAAACCAAATATGTTGGCGAAACTGGCAGACATTTAAATATAAGAATATCAGAACATAAGCGAAATATCGATAATTAAGACAGTAGATCTTTAGTATACCAACATATAAGAGAAACAGGCCATTTCTTCTCCCTATCAGAACCAAAGACCCATTACTCCAACATCCCCAATAGACTACAGAGACTAATAATAGAATCCATCATATCCAGAAAGCACAATAGTATTAACAGAAGAATAGATATCCCGGAAGTTTATAACATTATATTTCCTGAGCCTACCACATAACTTCCAAGTGAAGCACGCGCAATAGAAGCCCGCGTTGATTATTTCCCAAAACAAATGTAAACAACTAAAGGACTTTATTTAAATTTAAATATTTTTTTATTTGCGTATTAAGGATGTAAAATAGTTTCTCCCGTAGAAGGGCTTACTTGCCCGAAAGCTCGAGATATTTTTGAATAAAAATATTTTTAAAATAATCTTTTCCCTGGAGGAGGATTTATGTTTTTATAATATTGATTCAAGGGATTATTTTTATCGAAATGAAAACTATCCTTTGTGGAGAGGTGTCCGCTAGCGGGGTATCCGCTATATAAAGGGAGATCTACTGTGTAAAATTCTCTTCTTCAAAGTTGCACAAAATGTATAAGAGGCTTTTAAAATATGATTAAAACTTTCCCTCAATCTTGTATATACACTATATACATTATAAAACGAGTCCTGTATTGTTGTAATGAGAAGGTTGAATGAGATGTTTTTGTTTCAGAAAGGAAGACAGGACTACACAGACAGGTAGGTTCCTCTCTACTCTGAATTTTGTGGACTCGAAGTCAAACATTTTCACTCTTTGCTCAAACCCTTCTGATCAAACCTTCTCAAGATAAAGTTGCTTTTTTCACCTGAGATCACAAATAATACACGGATAATATATATCTGAGAAATTTACACTTTGAAGCAAAAATATAAAAAACAAGAACATTTTTGTATGAATTATTGTGAAAAAAAATATATTTATACACTATTAATACAATTACATTTTATCCTAGGAGAGGTTATTACAATAATGTTGTTCTCTCTTCTATAAAACAACGGAATATATATTTAAAAAAAATAATATTTAAAAATGGAGACAACTTTTAAGGCAACTTTTTGATAATTATAAGCCAATTAAAATTAGAATTAAATTGTGCACCAAAACGATGATATAAAATGACAATAATTTCAGAATACAATTATATAAAATGCAATATTTGATAAGTAATAAAATGATAATATATTAACATTGATTGATGAACACAACTTAAATTGTAAAAAATATACTTTCTTTTCTTATAATGTCTTTTTCCAACAACATACACCCTATATGCTTTCCAAACATATTTATAGTTTATGTATGAATGAATTGAATGACCACATGTATGTATAAACAGTCTAATAAAATATTTTGTTACAAGATTAAACTGGTGAAATATATGATGTGTTACGTCCTTACAATATTTTACGTTGGATTTAGGGTAGTATAAATTGTTTTATTTTGAATATAATTAATTCTTCTTAATAGTTTAATATTCCGAAAACATATATATATTTATGACACGTTATATAACACCTCACAGGTGCTGCTTCATTTATTATTATTAATTAGAGAGACTAGCTAAAACTATAACAGCTGTAGCAAGTTATTTCTATAATCAAAATTCATGAAGATGAAAATATGTAATTCATTAGGGATCAAGTACACATCCCAATGAAAAATCAAGTCAAAATTGTAGGTGAATATTCGTTTGCTATAGGGCATTCTATAGGTAAAGTGAAATATTGGAAGCGAAAGTGTTTAAATCGTATAGGTGTCTCTTAACTCATACCTAATTTGAATGTGGACAACCAGCTTGTGTCGTGGAATGTAATAAAATCTATAATATATAATTAGGCCATATTTATATAAACATTTAAATCTTCGGCAGACCTTGAGAAGGAGAAATCGTGATTTTCAATATTTTAAAGGAAGCAATAGGCAGAGAGGGCTGATTTTAATCCGCCAACAAGCAAAGTTTCTAAGAGAAGATGTGAACAAATCAATGCCAGCTTCGCATGCTTCGAAGAATGCAAGCGTACACCTGATCACTGAAATCCATACAGGCAGACAACAGCAGGTCAATGATTCAATGATTTATGTGCATTTCAATGTCTTTCTAATCAGGGTAATTTGTTTAAAAAATAGGTGCGCACCCACAATACAAACAATTAACCGTCTCTGATATATTTTATATATATTTGTCAAAAATAAAGGTTTTTTCTAACCTTTAGACATCTCCGTACATCTGCGAAAAAACATGTGAATTCCACCGCCTCTGATATATCTGAACCTTTGACAATAAAATATGTCAAATCTACTGTCGATGGAATCTTTGAACCTCTGTCAAATAATATGTTTATTCTTTCGTTTCAATTGAATATTTGTTTCTCTGTTGATGAAACATGTGAATTCCTCCGTATATGACATCGCTGCACCTCTATAAATAAAACATGTGAATATCCCTGACTCGTGATATATCTGTACTTCTATCGATAAAATAAATGAATTTCGCCGATTTTGTCATTTCTGTATCTCTTTCAATAATACGTAAAATCTACATCCTATGACATCACTCTACGTTGTGTTATTAAGTTGTGTGAGTTACCCTGTTGATAACATATCTTTAGCTATGTCAATGAGACATGTGAAATCTACTGTTGCATACATTTCTGTACATCTGTCAATATACAAGTGTTCACTACCATGTTTGTAGTCCCTAAATTTCCGTCAAAAAACACGCGTATCCACCGTCTCGAGCGTCCCTTTACTCTGTCGATAAAATGAGTGTATACTTCCGTCAAAAAACACCCGGATCCACCGTCTCGAGCGTCCCTTTACTCTTTCGATAAAATTAGTGTATACTTCCGTCTCTACTTCTCTTTACCTACTTCAAAGAACATCTGCATTCAATCGTCTCTGTAGCATCATTGAAAAAACACATTTGTTTTCCACCGTCACAGGCGCCTGAACTTTTATATATAAACAAAAATGAAAACAACACGTTTATTGAATATTTTTTGGCTTCGCTGTACCTCCGTCAATAAAATATGTGTATTACACCGTCTCTGGCGTTCCTGTACGTCTTTCAATAAAACACGTGTATCTCACGATATCTGGAATCCCTAAAGTATCTTCAATAAAACATGCATATCCAATGGTTTCTGATGTCCCTGTACATGAATCCATAAAATATTTTAATTCCACGGTCTTTGGCATCCTTGTAGATCCGTTAATGACACCTTGGAATTCCACAGCTTTAATGCACGTATGTACATCTGTCAAATACACATGAGAATTCTTCCTTTTTTTGAGGTCCCAGTATCATGAAAAATGTGTACTCCCCCGCGTCTCTGGCATCTATGTACATCTGTCAAAAAATTGTGTACTCCCTCCAATGTTTGACATCTTGGTACTTCTGTCGAAAAAATGTGTACTACTCGCATCTCGGGATTCTCTGTATTTCTGTCAATAAAATATCTGTACTTCTCCCAGCCCTGGCATTTCTGTACTTGTGTCAATAAAATATGTGTAATCCCCCCGTCTCTGGCAATTCTGTACTTCTGTCAAAAAATATGTACTCCACCCCGTCTCTGGAATCTCTTTACCTCTGCCAATAAAATATGACTACACCTCCGTCTCTGACATCTCTCTACGTCTCTCAATAAAATAGGTATTCTCCACCACACGTCTGTGGCATCTTTGTACTTCTGTCAATAAAATATGTATATTACTTCCCGTATCTGTATTCTCTGTAACTCTTTCAATAAAACATCTGTACTCCTTCGCGTCTATGGCATCTCTGAATTTCTGTCAATAAATTATGTATACTCTCTATCGTCTCTGGTATTTCTGAACTTCTGTTAATGAAATGTGAGTACCCCTAGCGCGTATTTGGAATTTCTGTACTTCTCTCAATAAAAAATCTGTACTCCCTCGTTTCTGGAATCTATGTACTTCTGTAAATAAAATAGATGTACTCAACCATAGGTCTCTGGAATATCGGTACCTCTGTCAATAAAATATGTGTACTCTCCCCGTCTCTAGAATTTCTGTGCATCTCTCAATATTATATTCTTACTCTACAATCTCTTTACATCTGTCAATAACATATGTTTATTCCATCGCGCCACTGGGATATCTGTACCTCTGTCAATTAAATATTTGTACTCCCATGTCTCTGGCATCTCCCTACCTCAGTCAATAAAACATGTGTACTTCCCTGTCTCTGACATCTCTATACTTCTGTCAATATGTATACTCCCGCTCTCTCTGGCATCTCTGAACTTCTTTCAATAAAATATGTCATCCCCACCGCGTCTCTGGCATTGCTGTACTTCTGTCAATAAAGCATAAGTATTTCTCCCCGTCTCGAGAATCTCTGGAGTACTCTCAATAAAATATGTGTTCCTTACAGCGTCTCTGGCATTTCTTTACTTCTGTCAATAAAAAAATATGTATTTCTCCCCGCCTATGGCATCTCTGTACATCTGTCATTATATTTGTATGTATTCCCCCTCGCGTCTCTAGCATCTCTGTACTTCTGTCAATGGAATATATGTACTGCCCCTCTCCGTCTCTGGCATCTCTGAATTTCTGTCAATAAAATATTTTTACTCTCCACCGTCTCTGGGATTTCTGTTCCTCCATCAATAAAATATCTGAACCCCCCCATCTCTGGCATCGATGTAATTCTGTCAATTAAATATGTGTATACCCTCTGTCTCAGGCATCTCTTTACTTCTGTCAATAAAATTTGTGTTCTCCTCCCGTCTCTGGCATCTGTGTACCTCTGTTAAATAAAATATATGCACTACCACCATCTCTTGCATTTCTGTACTTCTATCAATAAAATATATATACTTCACCGCGCGTCTCTGGCATCTATGTACCTCTGTAAATAAAATATGTGTACTATACCGCGCGTCTCTGTACTTCTATCAATAAAATATCTGTACTGCCCCCATCAGTGGCATATCTGTACTTCTGTCAATGAAATATGTGTTTTCCTCCCGTCTCTTGCATCTGTGTACCTCTGTGAAATAATATATGTGTTAGGTTTTATATTATTATTATTGTATTTTATTAATTAATTATAATTCAAATTTCATAGAATTTTATTGTTACTTATCATCATTCTTTTTGTTGTTTTTTTTCTTCTACTGTTTTCTTTTGTGTTTAAATACAACTAAATCGCATCAAATCGTAGTGTAATTCCCTTTTGTTGTTTGAAATAAATCGAATTGAATCGAATTAAGTCAGCTTGTTCTTTCTAGAAGAAACTTCAAAGAAAACGTGCTAACATTTTTTGGTGCCGAAACCCGGGAAAGAAGTAGAAGAAATAGCAAGTTCTTAGAAGCCATAGAAATAAAGAAAGGTAAGGTTTTGAATACTAATCTTTAAAATATGGAAACATAAATCTTAATTTTTGAATCTCTGATTAAAAGTTTAGAATTGATAAAAGCAGATGTAGAATTGAAAGCAGATGTAGAATTGAAAGCAGATGTAGAATACGCACTTATGCAAAATACAAAAGACTTGTTAAATTTAAAAGCTAGCTTTGATAATCAATATGTGAAATTAGTAAAATATAAAGGCATTAATTCTGAAGAAAAATTTAAGTTATCTTTTGAGGCAAAGTCTAAAATCAATTCTTTTTTGATAAAAATGAATAGATCACTGGGAAATATAAATAAAAATATATTTTCTGATGAAACGCATTTAGAACTTCCCAAATTTCAATTGCCCACCTTTAGTGGTGATATTTCAGATTGGCTGAGTTTTAAGGAAATTTTATTAGATCTATTGAACAAAATACAAAACTGGGAAATCATCAAAAACTTCAATATTTTAATTCTGCACTAAAAGAAAATGCCGCTAGACTTATTAGGGCGTTCAATATTTCTGATGAAAATTATCCTATTGCCTGGCAAACCTTGGTCAATAGATTCGACAAAAAAAAAGTGAATTGGCTTTCAAACAAATTCAAAATTGGTATGATCTAAAAAATGTAAAATAAGAATCGACTAGAGATTTACTTGATCTCCTAGACACTTGTAACGAAAGCATTCAGAATCTCTCTATCCTCGGATTGGAACGTAATAATTTATCAGATATGATTTTAATTCATATAATTCAATCAAAACTTGATCGTTCAAAAAGAAAGGAATGGGAGATGAGTTTGCTTGAGGAAGAATATCCATCGTATGAAAAGATTATTTCTTTCCTGGAAAAAATTGCTGGAAGTCTCGGGAGTTTTCAGAATAAAGAAAATTCAAACCAATTCTACAAAATGAATAAATCCACTCATTCTCATTCAGCAACATTTGCCTCTGACTCTAGTATAGATAGCAGAGTCACGTAATGCGTCTTATGTAAAGGTGAATATTTTTTGTTGAAATGTCCTAAGTTTAATGGTATGATGTTACCTGAAAGATGGACATTTGTAAAAGATAATCGTCTATGTTACAACTGTCTAACCATAGAGTATCCTCATGCGTCTTTACGCAAATTGTAAATCATGTAATAAGAGACATCATCCTCTTTTGCATCAGTTCAAACCAGAAATGTTAAGTCCTAATCTCCTTTTACCAATGCCAGTGTCTTATGTTTTGCAGACAACAAAAGTCATGATCGGATATTACTCTCTACGGCTTTAATAAAGGTCAAATCGTAAAACGGGGTTCTTCAAACATGTAGAGCCCAAGGTGTCTTATAACAAATAGTTTGTCGAACGAAATTAAATCTTCCTCTTGCTGAATGTAAATCTACAGTTTTTGGTTTGGGAAACAAACTTGTAGAACAATCAATGGGTGAGGTCGCTCTCCAATTTACCCCACATTTCTCAAACCTAATATTCAACGCCAATCCTATAGTCATCGATAAGATCACATCAGAATTGCCCAATTTCTTTATAGAAAAGGATAATTGGCCTTATTTGAAAAATCTTCTGTTGGCTGACCCCAATTTTGACTAATCTAGCCAGATTGATTTAGTGATAGGAGCAGAGCTTGCTCCATGCTTATTTAACGGGAAGGTTAGATTCCAAAATTTATCTGGACCCACTGCGTGCGGATCCAAATTGGGATGGTTACTTACAGGTAAAATATTACTGTCAGGTGAAAATTCCAATCAAGATATAACTATGTTCGCGTCGGAGGAACAATATGATTTTCTTAAAATATTCTGGGAGCTGGAGTCAGTACCCTCTGCCAAATCTTTAACCAGAGAAGAAATTTCGTGTGGAGAATATATATTAATAACATCAAAATTCTGGAAGATAGAAGGTACTCTGTTGGGCTGTCATTTAGAACATTGCCAACTCTTGGCGAATATAGGATCAATGCTCTGAAACGATTTCTATCACTTGAAAGAAAATTACAAAAATCTCCAAGTATCCTAAAACAATATTGTGATTTCATGGACGAATATCTTTTAATCAATCATATGGAGTTTATTCCCAGTGAT
Organism: Cordylochernes scorpioides; assembly: GCA_030710605.1. Classification (NCBI taxonomy): domain Eukaryota; kingdom Metazoa; phylum Arthropoda; class Arachnida; order Pseudoscorpiones; family Chernetidae; genus Cordylochernes; species Cordylochernes scorpioides. Next base: position 26,206,004 of record CP092879.1, on the reverse strand, counting down.
GAGCTGGATACACCTTCAGGACAATGTTATTATATACCTCATCATTGTGTTTTTAAGGAGCAAAGCACTACCACTAAATTGAGAGTTGTTTTTGACGCATCTTGCAAAACTAGCAATGGCAAATCTCTAAATGACTTTCTTCATGTAGGACCAAAACTACAACAGGATATCTTCAACATTCTGATAAGATTTCGAACACGCCCAATAGCTTTTTCAGGAGATATAGAGAAAATGTAACGCCAAGTAAGAATCGATCCTAGGGATTGTGATTTCCAGAGAATTTTATGGAGAAAAACCCATCAGAACCTTTATTGGATTGTAGACTACTGACTGTGACATATGGATTGTCTTGTGCGCCATATCTCGCCATGCGTACCCTACATCAACTTGCAAGGGACAAGGTGTCAACTTTCCCAGTGGCCTCAAAATAGTACAAACCGATTTTTATGTTGATGACTTGCTTTCTGGTGCAGACACAATTGCAGAAGCTACATGTCATATTCGTGAAGTCAATAATCTTCTTTCTTCAGCCGGAGTTTCTCTTAGGAAATGGAGATCAATAGGCATAATCATTAGGATTTTGAGAGTGATTTATGTGTCAAAATACTTAGTATTTGTTGGAATCCGTCCTTGGACATTTTTCAGATTCTTGTTAATGACATTCCAGAACAAACGAATTCTAAAAGAAATTTGTTGTCCCACATCTCCAGAATCTTTGATCCTATAGGCTGGCTGTCACCAGTTTTTATTCGTCTTAAAATTTTGCTTCAATCACTTTGGAAACAGAAGTTGAATTGGGATGATCCCTTGCCTGATACTTTGTGCTCTCAATGGAAGAAAATCGAAAAGGAATTATCCGTATTAAATAAAATTCAAATTCCTAGATAATTCTCGTGCAGGGGAGCTTTACTTTCTGTTGTACTTCATGGTTTTTGTGACTCTTTAGAAGTTGCATATGCGGCAGTATTTTATATAAGATCTCTTTTCAAATCGGGCCAAGTGAAAGTTTCTCTGATTGCTTCCAAGACGAGGGTAGTTCCTCTGAAAATGATTTCCACACCACGGCTGGAGCTGTGCGCTGCTTTTCTTCTCTCAACTTTATATGATACTATTTGCAATTCTTTGTGATTACAAATTGATAGAGTATTTTTATGGACTGTTTCCAAAATTGTTCTCAGCTGGATTATATCTGAATCTAGACATTGAAAACCATTTGTCGGAAATAGGATTTCTGAAGTTCAAAGATTGACTTTACATTCTTCCTGGCATTATGTCATTTCGAAAGATAATCCTGCAGACTGCCCTTCCAGAGGTATAACTCCTTCAGAGCTGGTGGATCACTCTCTTTGGTGGCGAGGACCAACTTGGCTCTCGGATGTGAACTTTGAAGATACAATTCAAACTCAATATGATTTTCCGAAAGATATTTCAGGTGAAAGACGAAAACCTTTCTCTGTTTTTCATTTCACTAATCTTCTTTTCCCAGACTTTATTTTCAAATACTCAAATATCAACGAACATGTTAGAATTACAGCATGGATTTAAAGATTTGTATTCAATGTTCTTTCAATGAAAGAAAGAAAGGACATATCTTCAAGCGAATTAACAAGTTCAATTCACAATATCATTCGTTTCATTCAAAGTTCTGAATTTCAATCAGAAATTACCTGTTGCAAACAAAATAAATCTTTACCAACTAACTCAAGGATTTTATCTTTGAATTCTCTCATTCATGAATCTGGACTATTACGGGTTGGAGGAAGATTACGTCATTCAAATCTGCAATTTGATGAAAAGCATCCAATAATATTACCAAAAGATCATTTAATCAAGGAATTAATAGTGCGACAGTGTCATCTGGATCATTTACATTCTGGTCTTCAACTGACCATGTCAGCACTACGATTACGATATTGGATTCCTGGAGGCAGAAGTTTGGTCAAGAAACTAATCCACCAATGCATGGTGTGTTTCAGGGCTAAATGCCAAGTTACCAAGCAAATAATGGGAGATCTGTCTATGCACCGAATTTTGAAATCAAATCCGTTCACTAAAACTGGAATCGACTTTGCAGGGCCGTTTTTAATTAAACCAAACATCAAAAGATCCAAAGTAAAATTAAAATCATATGTTGCTTTATTTGTATGTTTCTGCACAAAAGCAATTCATATAGAAATTGTATCAGACCTATCTTCAGCAGCTTTCCTCGCAGCTCTCAAGCGGTTTATTTCTCGTCGAGGAAAACCTTCTGATATATTTAGTGATAACGGGACCAACCTTTGGGGAGCTAACAACATTCTCCGAGGGCAGTTTGATATATTGAAAGCTTCAACAATTCAAAAATTCATATCTAATGAACGAATCAACTGGCATTTTATACCTCCTTCCGCCCCAAATTTCGGAGGTATCTGGGAGGCTAGAATAAAATCCTTCAAATTTCATCTTCTCAGATGCTTGATGTCTCAGATACTCACATTTGAAGAGCTGAGTACTCTGACAACTCAAATAGAAGCTTGTTTAAATTCGCGACCTATTTGTCCTCAAGTTCAAATTCAGACGATTTTAATCCTCTTACACCAAGACACTTCTTAATCGAGAGACCCTTAACTGCCCCTCCAGAATCTAATGATGATGATGGTGTTCCGATAAACTACCTCGATCGCTGGAGCCTAAATCAAAAAATTAAAAATGTATTTTGGAAACGTTCGAATCGAGAATACCTCAATAATTTGCAACAACGCCTAAAATGGCATAAATCCTCACCCAACATTAAGGAAGGTGACCTCATCTTGCTCAAGGATACCATATCACCACCAGCAATATATTGGAGCCTTGGTCGCATCACCAAAGTCTTTCCGGGAGCGGATGGAAAAGTTCGAGTCGTCGAGGTGAAGACCAAGCACCAAGAACGCCTTACTAGAACTGTCTCTAAAATAGTGCCATTACCTTTTGCTGAGGACTAAGTTATTCCACCGGGGTGAAGTATGTTAGGTTTTTCAAAATTATTATTATTGTATTTTATTAATTAATTATACTTCATATTCATAGAATTTTATTGTTACTTATCATCATTCTTTTTGTCGTTTTTTTTTCTTCTTCTGTTTTCTTTTGCTATATAAATACAACTAAATCGCATTAAATCGCAGTGTAATTCTCTTTTGTTGTTTGAAATAAATCGAATTGAGTCAGCTCGTTTTTTCTAGAAGAAACTTCAAAGAAAACGTGCTAACAATATGTGTACCCCCCACCTTCTCTTGCATCTCTGTACTTCTGTCAATAAAATATCTGTACCTCACCGCGCGTCTCTGGCATCTCTGTACCTCTGACAATAAAACATGTGTACTCTCCCCCGTCTCTGGCATCTCTGTACTTCTGTCAATAAAATATGTATACAACATCGCGTCTCTTGAATCTCTGTACTTCTGTCAATAAAATATGTGAAATCTCCCGCCTCTCTGAAATCTCTGTACCTTTGTTTATAAAATATCTGTACCTCCCATCTCTGACATCGATATAATTCTGTCAATTAAATATGTGTACACCCCCTGTCTCTGGAATTTCTGTTATTCTGTCTATAATAAGTGTGTACTCCACCACCCCACAGGTATTTCTGGACTTCTCTTAATTAGGATATGTGTACTCCCGCGTCTCTGACATCTCTATACCTCTGTTTATAAAATATCTGAACCCCCCCATCTCTGGCATCGATGTAATTCTGTCAATTAAATATGTGTATACCCCCTGTCTCTGGCATCTCTGTACTTCTGTTAATAAAATATGTGTTCCTAACCGCCTTTCTGGTATATCTGTACTAATTTCAATAAAACATATGCATTTTCTTTCGTCTATGGCATCTCTGTATCTCTGTCCTTATATGTGTGTGTTCCCCCGCGCGTCTATGGAATCTCTGTACTTCGATCAATAAAATATCTGTACTGCCCCCATCTGTGGCATATCTGTACTTCTGTCAATAAAATATGTGTTCTTCTCCCGTCTCTGGCATCTGTGTACATCTGTGAAATAAAATATGCGTACTCTTCACAGTCTCTTGCATCTCTTTACTTCTGTCAATAAAATATCTGTACTCCACCGCGCGTGTCTGGCATCTCTGTACCGCTGACAATAAAAATGTGTACTCTCCCCCGTCTCTGGCATCTCTGTACTTCAGTCAATAAAATATGTATACAACATCGCATCTCTTGAATCTCTGTACTTCTGTAAATAGATAATGTGAAATATCCCGAATTTCTGAAATTTCTGTTCTTCTGTTGATGAAATATTTGTAATCCTCCGTCTCTGGCTTCTCTGTATCTCTCTCAATTAAATATGTGTACTCCCCAGTCTCTGGAATTTTTTTCTTCTGTCAATAAAATTTGTGTACTCCCCCGTCTTTGGCATCATTGTATTTCTGTCAATAATATATGTGTACACTCCACCACTACAGGTATCTCTGTACTTATATCAATTAAGTAAAGTGTACTCCCGCGTCTCTGACATCTCTGTACTTTTGTCTATAAAATTTGTGTTCCTAACCGCCTTTCTGGCATATCTGTACTACTTCAATAAAATATATGTATTTACTTTCGGCTCTGGAATCACTGTACTTCTGTCAATTAAACATGTGTCCTCTCCCGCGTCTATGATATATCTGACAATTTGACAATTAAAACAGACTTTATTGACGATCTGGTCAATAGTTACACTCCATCAAGGAAAAATTTACAGATCAGGGGGGGAGCATTTTCCTGAGTATGTGTAGGCCCTCACGCACAAAGGGATCTGAGTTCCGAGCGCGCTCAATGGCAGCGCCGATGATTTCGGTGAGAATGGTTCTCTTCTGAGTGGAGAGGCGCCTGAAGAGAGGTTCCCTATCCTCGGGGAATATAATTGCCTCTACGATATAAAAAAAAATATGTGTTCTCCTCCCGTCTCTGGCATCTGTGTACCTCTGTGAAATAAAATGTGCGTACTCCCCATCGTCTCTTGCATCCTTGTACTTCTGCAATAAAATATCTGTACCTCACCGCGCGTCTCTGGCATCTCTGTACCTCTGACAATAAAACATGTGTACTCTCCCCCGTCTCTGGCTATCTGTACTTCTGTCAATAAAATATGTATACAACATTGCGTCTCTTGAATCCCTTTACTTCTGTCAATAAAATATGTGAAATCTCCTGCGTCTCTGGAATTTCTGTTCTTCTGTTAATAAAATATTTGTAATCCTCCGTCTCTGGCTTCTCTTCTACCTCTCTCAATAAAATTTGTGTACTCACCCGTCTCTGGGATCTCTGTATTTCTGTCAATAATATATGTGCATTTCATCACGACACAGGTATCTCTGTACTTCTCTCAATTGAGATATGTGTACTCCCACGTCTCTGACATCTCTGTACCTTTGTTAATAAAATATCCGTACCGCCATTTCTGCCATCTATTTAATTCTGCCAATTAAATATGTGTACACCCCCTGTCTCTGGCATCTCTGTACTTCTGTCAATAAAATATGTGTTCCTAACCGCGTCTCTGGTATATCTGTACTACTTTCAATAAAATATATGTATTTCCTTTCGTCTCTGTGGGTCTCTGGCATCTCTGTACATCTGTCAATAAAATATGTGTACTCTTTCGCGTCTATGGCATCTTTGTACTTCTTTCAATGGAGTATATGTACTGCCGCTCTCCGTCTCTGGCATATCTGAATTTCTGACAATAAAATATGTGTACTCTCCGCCGTCTCTGGCATTTTTGTACTTCTATCAATGAAATATGTGTTCTCCTTCCGTCTTTGGCACTGTGTACCTCTGTGAAATAAAATATGTGTACTCCTTACCACACATCTCTTGCATCTATGTACTTCTTACAATGAAATATATCTACCTGCGTCAATAAAACATGTGTATTCCACCGTCTCTGGCGTCCCTGTACCTCCGCCAATAAAACATGTGTACAAGGTGTCTCCAATAAATTATGTTGCCGGTCAAAAACAAAGAAAAAATGAAATGATAATTTTTTTAAAAAGTCTATTGAAAAAATCGAAAGCTTCAGCTACACTGCGGTATATCGCATGAAGTGATTGCGCGCGCAGTCGATAAATTGTAAGCTTTTAAAAAGAACGCCTTGCATAAGAACCTTTAATTTGTAATGGATAGAAAATTCGAACAACGAATTTGTTAAATTTTGCTACAAAATTGGGAAATCGGCTTCAGAAACTATAGATTTGTTAAAATTGGCATTTGGAAATGAAAATGTAAATAAGCCCACCACATTTAGATGCTTTTCACGATTTAAAAATGGAATGAAATCGGTGTGAGATGAGAAGCGAGTTGGACGTCCATTTCTTCACAGGAACCCTGAAAAGATGAGCCAAATTTCAAATTTGATAAAATAGAATCCACGAATATGGTTACGGGACATTGAGGAAGAAACAGGGATATCAAAATCATTAGTTGGATCGATAATTAAAGAAGACTTGCAATTAAAGAAGACACCTTCAAAATTTGTCCCAAAAATGCTCACATCCAACAAAAGAAGAATCGCGTTGAAGTTGCCAGAAAATGCTTTAAATGGTGGAAGAAAACCCTAATTGGAAGGAAAAAGTAATAACTGGAGACGAGACATGGGTTTACGGGTATGACCCGGGAAACAAAACGCCAATCCATGGAGTGGAAAGGAAAAGATGAACCAAGAACGAAGAAATCCCGAATTTGCAAGTCAAAAAACAAAGTTTTATTGGTCACGTTCTTTGACATAAAGGGAATTGTGCATCATAAATATCTAGAAGAAGGTCAAACAATCAATAAGGAGTCTTATTTAAACATTATGAGACGTGTACGTAAATCAATTCGTCTGAAAAGTAGTGAAATGTGGAGTTCCAAAAATTGGATTATCCATCATGATAATGCACCACCACCCACCGCTACATCTGTACTGACTTATATGGCTAAACACGGCATCCAAATACTTCAACAACCTCCCTATTCCCCAGATATAGCCCCGAATGATTTTTTTTCCTCTTTCCAAAACTCAAATGGCTCTAAATGGAAGGAGATTTGACACTAGAGAGTCCATCATAGCGAATTCGAAAAAGGTTTTGAAAAACATCCCGAAAGATGCCTTTTCTAAATGTTTTAAATCATGGAAGAAGAGATGGATATTATTTATAAATGCAGGGGGGGACTCTATATTTTGAAAAGTACTAATAAATATTTTTTATTCTTTCAATTTTTTCTTTATTTTTGACCAGTCTCATTATTTATTGGACACACCTTATATTCCACCGTCTATAGCGTTCCTGTACCTCCGTCAATAAAACATGTGTATTCCACCGTCTTTAGCGTCCCTGTACCTCCGTCAATAAAACATGTGCATTCGACCGTTTCTGGCGTCCCTGTACCTCCGTCAATAAAACGTGTTTATTCCACCGTCTTTAGCGTCCCTAAACCTCCGTCAATAAAACATGTGTATTCCACCGTTTCTGGCGTCCCTGTACCTCCGTCAAAAAAACGTCTGTATTTCACCGTTTCTGGCGTCCCTGTACCTCCGTCAATAAAACATGTGCATTCCACCGTCTCTGGCGTTCCTGTACCTCCGTCAATAAAACATGTGTATTCCACCGTCTTAAGCGTCCCTGTACCTCCGTCAATAAAATATGTGTATTCCACAGTCTTTGGTGTCCCTGTACCTCCGTCAATTAAACATGTGTATTCCACCTTCTTTAGCGTCCCTGTACCTCCGTCAATAAAACATGTGTATTCCACAGTCTCTGGCGTCCCTGTACCTCCGTTAATAAAACATGTGTATTCCACCATTTCTGGCGTCCCTGTACCTCCGTCAATAAAACGTGTGTATTTCACCGTTTCTGGCCTTCCTGTACCTCCATCAATAAAACATGTGTATTCCACCGTCTCTGGCGTCCCTGTACCTCCGTCAATAAAACATGTGTATTCCACAGTCTCTGGCGTCCCTGTACCTCCGTCAATAAAACATGTGTATTCCACCGTTTTAAGCGTCCATGTACCTCTGTCAATAAAACATGTGTATTCAACCGTTTAAAGTCATCTCGTGGCCAAAATTCAAACTATTTTAGAATAAATAAAAATTGCGCGCCTATATGATGTTATATATGATTTTTATACGATTTGTTTTATATTAAAAATGAATATTTATATTATTGTATATTAAATATAAATAATTATATTTGTTAATCACATACAAATGATATTTTAAACGGTAATTGGCAGCGGTATGACTTTATTTGAGCTCTAGCATTAAAGAGGGGTGAGTTGTACTAGATATCGTTCTAAGATTGTTTGCTCTTTAATTTCTCTATTGTTGATTGTCAACTAACATTTAAGCACCTTTTGGTAGGAATAATCAGAAGATATTATAGATTTATTTGGTGATGGGGACATTCCGCTTTCTATCTAAGTTACGTCTAATAAAATTAGATAGTTTTTCAGTCTAGAAATGGGGTATTGTCTCTTTTGAACACTTTTATAAACTATTAATTTGATGATTTTTTTTCAATAAGTATATTAACCTATACAATAGTTTAAATATTTATTGAAAATCAGTTTTATTAACAAGCTCACTTAGTTTCTTCGATAAAAATTTAATATCAGATGATGAAATTAAATTTTAGATGTCTAGGTTAATTAAAAGATGATAGGAAATATTTAATCGTAGAAACTTTCTCCTTGGAATATTAAAAATATAAAGTTAAGTGCCAGGAGAAAATGTTTTTTATTAATCGAATACACGAGCTTTCGGGCAGTCACGCCCTTCAACTGGACCAGTTGAAGGGCGTGACTGCCCGAAAGCTCGTGTATTCGATTAATAAAAAACATTTTCTCCTGGCACTTAACTTTATATTTTTAATGATAGGAAATAGCAAATATTTCATGAAAACTGAGAATCTTTTCTTATATTTCAGCGATAAACCATGATGTTTAACGCCTCGAGGTTTTTATGCTTTTGTTGTGTGTATACATATTTTAATCTTAATTAATTAATTAATTCTACAGAATATGTGTGTAAGATCACAAGAAAATAGTCGCTAAGCGTAAGAAAAAGGTTTCTCTTTTATTCAGTTCTTTCTCTTGTAAATCAATAATGTTTAATCAATCTTCTTGTCATCCGTATCTTTAAAAAGTCTAAGCAAAGCCAACATTTCATCAAAGTAGGTTTTATTTGGAAAAAATAAATCATAGGAAATTTGAAAGCTTATGTGGGCTTTAAACAATATTGAATTAGAAGAATTATTATGAATTATATAATATCATTGCCTTTATATATATAATTAAATAAACAAATTAAATCAACTTGTTTACAGAAATGCTACATTTTAGTTTATCAATCACTAAATTTGCGAATACAAAGGTATAAACATCAAGCCAATAAAGCAATTTTTATTAAAAATTCGATAACAATGAGTTCATCAAACAACTTTTCACAAGTTATAATTTCAATTCAACCAAATGATTTGATATTGATTTATTCATTTTATATTTCTTACAAATCGCATAAAATTATTCAAGATGAGGAAAAGATGGAAACTACTGCGCACGTGGTAGGTGATGTTGATTTCCTGTTGGTTTAGCCGCTTCAATCTTTCTCAGATCTGGGCAATTCACGACATCCAAGTCACTGTATATGTGATGATAAACACTCATGGACAAAACCTAAGGAAGTTCATCTTTTAAGATGTATATCGGGATTCAAATAATAGCTCTGAAATATATTTGATACAGTGATTTTATTGAACACACACGAGGTAACCAAGTGTGAAAATATTTGCCTCTGTCTCCTTAAAAAAAAAAAAAAAAAACGGCGACATTAAAATATGAAACTTTATCAAGTTTTGCCCATGAGTGTAAAGGTGGATCTTACATGTTGATCACATTCGGGGTGATCTTCGGTCGTTCGGTTCATTTTGGAGTGTTTTGGTAATGCTGATCTATTTTCTGTCGTCATTTCAAATCGAGCTCTTTCCTATCATCTTTTCTTTCTGGAATAATCTAGAAGCATGTTTGAAGATTTTGCGTCATATCTAAGCATTGTGTCGACATTTTGTGGAAAGGGCCAACTAGGAACTGAATGAGATGACAAATTGAAAGGATAAAGGTTCATTTGAATACACAAATTCAGTGATAAGTAAATATAATTTTATGATTCTACAACCTCTACTCTGTTTTTGAAAACTCTAAATTTTTAATGACTAATGTGTTCTTCAATTATATAGAAGCGGATATTTTTTCTGACTAGCAAAGGGAATTTGGAAAAGTTTATGTGTGCTCTAAAATTATATAATAGTATCTTTTTTTTTTTTACTGGTGAAAATATTTGATGATGATATTAGTAGTGATTTTAAAAATTACTATATATTAGAAAATTCTTAATTAGGTGAAGCTACTGTAATATTCTGCTTCTTTTCAGAGATATTTTAGCTTTTTTTACGAAGATGTTTACATTGGTTATACATGAAAATTCGGAACTATTATAGACGCGTATGATTCTTTTAAAAATAAAATAATTTCTACTGTCCTTGCTGCAATGGGAAAATTAATGGGAGGACCTGGCTCATCAGTAGTGAACCCTCCCAACGGTTTTTTCCCATAATTTTTCCATTGCAGTAAGGTAGTAGAAAATTGTTTAATTTTTTAAAAGAATCATACGCGTCTATATAATAGCTTTTCGAATTTTCATAACAGATGACACGCTAATGCATCATGATATAATTGGCTATATATATTTATTTTTATATAAAAAAAAATTGTGAAAACATGATTGAGATAAAGCCTCTATTATTTATTCACTAATATTTATACTCTCTGATACTTATACACTTCGCTATAACATCAGTTCATTGCACATACCACAAGAATATTTGAGGAGATATACACCGACAGATTGAGATTGTTTAAAATCTTCACTAACTTAGCCGTTGAAGATTTGTGGACTGCTTTTTTTTGAAAGTTTAAAGACTTTCGTCCTGAAGTGGCTTTTCGCATGCATTGGGCTAATTGGCTGAGACGATGGTTCCAAATATTGATGAAAAGGCAAAAAATCCACGAGTGAAACCATTGATTCTAAAGTCATATGTAATACAAGGTTGAAAAGAAAAATGATCATAAATTTTTTCTTGAGCTGAAGACAATTTATATTTGGTAAGATATAATAAAATATTCTGTGCATTTATGGACTCGCTATTTTAAAAATTACAACATTAAATAATATTTATTACAGTAAAATCTTCCTGTAAAGGACACCTAATTGCAGAGCCAAAGTGTCCTTTAAGGAGAGGTGTTTTTTTTTTTACCGGAGAGTTGCTAAATTGTAAAAATAGTAATTTTGTAAATGAAAACTGTCCTTTGTGGAGAAGTGTCCGCTATATAAAGGGATATTCTACTGTATTTGAAATTCTATTCTTCAAAATTGCACAAAATTAATAAGAGGCTTTTCAAATCTGACTAAAACCTTCCCACAATCTCGTATATAAACTATATACATTATAAAACGAGTCCTATATTGCTGCGAAGGGAAGGTTGAGCGAGATGTTTTTGTTTTCAGAAAGGAGGACAGGACCACACATACAGGTAGGTTCCTCTCTACTCTGGATTTTGTGGACCCGAGGTCCAACATTTTCATCTTTTGCCCTTCTGGTCAAACTCTCTCAAGATAAAGTTGATTTTTTAGACCCGAGATCACAAATAATACACGGATAATATATCTCTTTGGAACATTTACACTTTGAAGCAAAAATATAAAAAACAAGAACATTTTTGTATGAATTATTGTGAAAAAAATTATATTTATACACTATTAATACTATTACATTTTATCCTCCTAGAATGGATTTGAAATGATATAAAACCATGATACACTTGAAAATTCGAGTCATGTTCAACACAAAACATTTCAATATTTAAAAATTAATTGAAATTTGCGTTATAAATTGTGCTCTAAAATGATATATAAGATAATTATTATTTGATATTCAATATCTGATGTGAGTAATGAAATTATATTATGTTAATATATATAATAAATATGTTGATGCAACACACACTTGTATATAAGCACAGCTTAAATTGTAAAAGGTTCTAATTGCCCTTTCCTAACAAATTGACGAATTTGATGTTTAAACGCAACATGCACCAGCTATATATGTTTTACAAACATATTTGTAGTTAATCTCCAAATCACTTAGATAAACACACATAGATAGCTAAACATCCCAATACGTACAATATTAGAGCGGTAGATTAAACTGGTGAAACCTATGGGAGGGTTAACCACTGATGTGTTACGTCCTTCCAATATTTTCAAAATTGAAGTTAGGGTAGTAGAAATTGTTTCATTTTGTGAATATATTAATATCTATTTATAGTTTAGAATTCCGCGCACTCGCGAACACAAAGAAAATTACACGATATAAAAACTCAAGTGTGCTAGTTCACTTATTATTATTTTATTTGATATGTCTATTATATATTAGAAAAACATACGAGAGACCTATTAAGAGATACTATCTAGAACTATAACAGGTAAATCAAGTTGCATCTAGAATCAAAATCCATACAAATAAAATGTTTAATTCACGAAACATCAAGTACACTTGGTAAAAGAAAAAGCAGTCAAAATTTTAAGCGAATATTCGTTTGTTATAGGTAAAGTGAAATATTGGAAGCTAAAGTATTTAAATCGTATATGTGTCTCTTAAATAATACCTAATTTGCATGTGTAGAATCAGCTTGTGTCGTGGAAAGAGATATTGTCGTATTTTATTTTTGAATACTCTGTGTGAAAGCTAGATTTGGAATAGGAACTAACCTAAAGGTTTTGGTTTTGGCATTCCGAGTTTGTCTTTTTTTTTCTTGTCTTGCTAAATGCATCAAATAATTCTTTTGTTGCTTTAAAGAGAGTTGTAATTATTTAAAATACTGCAATTTATGGTAGCAGAGCACGGTTCAATTTAAAACTTGAGAAAAAGCGAAAATATTTTATCAGAAGTTTGATACGTTTATTCTAATCGGTAAACAAAGATCTCTTCTGCATCAAGGTGTGTAAATTTTGAAATATGTTTCAATAGAATTTGAATTATATTGATAAAAGAAAGTTTTAAATATAAGGATTGAAAAAAAAAACATTTTTGAATTATAAACTACCTTTAAACTATATTGTTTAATTTTAAAAAGTTGAAAAACAAGGCTAAAATGGATTGCAATTTTTCGCCAACGACAAAAATTGAACCTTTAGCAGGAACAAATTATCCGATTTGGGCTTTAAAAGTCGGAGCACTTTTACGTGGAAAGAAATTATTTTAATGCGTAATTTCGGATCCCGAACCTGATATAAAAGATGAAGTCGCTTGGCAAATATGGAGTGAAAAGAATGACGAAGCCTTTGGAATTATAGTTACAACTCTATCAGATGAACAAGCAGGAATGTTTCTAGATGAAACTAAAGCAAAGAAAGTATGGGATGAATTAAAGAAAATCTACACGGGCAACCTAGAAGATAAGATCATTGATATTGGACTTGAACTTAAGAATATCAAGATGAAAAATAATGAATCCATAAACGAATATATGGCTAGAGCCAAAAATATTGCCTCTCAAAGTTCTTCACTCGGACACTAAATATCCCAAAGAGAACTAACGTTTCATATTGTGCGAGGTATCCATCCAAGATTGGAAAAGATCGCTGTTGTACTCAGAACAAGAAGAGAATTAACTCTTGATGAAATTCGGCAGTCACTTTGAGAGGAAGAGAATCGAATGAATTCTAAGATGTATGGGAGTCATTCTGATGAAAATGAACAGGCTTACAGAAGTAAAGACAGAAGAAATCACTATCAACAGAATCGACAAAAGAGGTGTTTTGTTTGCCATAAAAAAGCACATTTAGCTAAAGATTGCTGGTTCAAAAATAAGCGAACTCAAGAACAACATGGGAGAAGAAATGCAAATTCAAATACGAACTATAACAAACAAAATATCAGAAATAATGTGAATACCGTCTCAAGCAAGCCTGCGGAACAAACTTTCAATACCAGCACAGATCGAGTTTTTGAAAACTCCTCAAATAATTATAGTCATATCCAAACCTGGTGTCTTGACTTAGGGTGTACTACGCACTTATCTCCACACTTGGACTGGATGGAAAATGTAATGCCTTATGAAAGTGAGATAAATTTGGCAGAAGAAGGTAAAGTTACACATGCTACAGCTAAAGGTGATATCAAGGTTTCTACTTGTACCGAAAACGGAATTGATAATGTTCAAATTAAAGGAGTTCTGCATGTACCTAACTTAAGGTCTAATCTTTTATCAATATACGAATTAACTAACAAAGGAAATACTGTAATTTTCAATAGAGATGGAGAAAAGATTTACAATGAACAGGATGATTTAATTGCAGAGGCTCAAATCCAGAATAGGATGTATGTAATGGAAACAAGGTCCAGAGATGAATATTCGGAAGAGACGGAGAATGTCATGACCACAAAAGATGATTTCTCAAATGACAATATCAGCTTGTGGCATAGAAGGCTGAATATTTGAACGAAGCGCACATGAAAGAGATAATTCAACGGAATGTGGTATTGGGGTTTAATGTTAAATTTGAGAAATCGCCAGAATGTGGAGCTTGTATAATGGGGAAATTGACTCGACAACCTTACCATCCCGTTACCACCAACTGTACAACCAAACCCCTTGAATTGGTGCATATGGATTTATGTGGTCCAATGCCATATCGATCTCTAGGTGGATCAAAATGCTAAAGAGAGTTGTAATTATTTAAAATACTACAGATATTATCTATACTATATAATTAGTTTATATTTATAAATATATTTAAATCTCCGGCAGAGCTTAAATAGGCGAAATCGTGATTTTTAAAAACTTAAAGAAATCAAGAGGCAGAGACGGGCTGATTTCAATCCGTCAACAAGCAAAGCTTCCTAGAGAAAATGTGAACAAATCAAAGCCAGCTTCTCATGCTTCGAGGGATGCGAGCGTAGACCTGGTCACTGAACCATCAGGACTGTTGCAAATCGCTCTCAGATGCTACCACTTTCTACAGCCTTACTGTAGCAGAATACTGGGAAAAAATCGGCCTTCGAATTCATGGAAACTCTTTGGACAAAATAGCCCAAAGTATTACAAGATAACCAAGAGGGCAAAATCCCAGAGTGAAGTTGGGTAAAAATGAATGGACTCCAGCTAAAGAGGGACTGCCTAGGTGTGAGGTAGGAGTCAAACAGACAGTTTTGGTCAAATCAACAGTGAAAGAATTCACAGGAAGTGGTTTCCTGGCGAGTGGCTATGTGAACTAACCGGGAAGACGGTGCCAAGGAGGACGAGCAGGATCGGACAAGGAAGACATTTACTGTATATAATAATTAATCCCATAAAACTTTCACGTGTCGTGATGCAAGTGTGATTGATCTCACACTAACAAATAAACATGCAATTGCGGCGATCAGAAATTGGAAGACACAGCAGATATCGCAAATTTCAGATCATGTAGCTATATCTTTTGAAATATATACAAACGAACAATTTAGTTCAGAAAAATATTATTCCACTTGGAAATTTAATGAGAAAAATGCGAACTGGTTAGGTTTTACTCAGAGAATTAACAGTACTGAACGAGAAAAAATTGAAAACTTACTAGACATAGTGGATAGACCAGAAATGATTGATCAAACGGTAAAATAACTTACGAACATACTGATTGAGGCAGCACATAATTCACTTAAAGTAAATAATAATATGACAACCAAAAATAATATTAGTAATAAGTGGTGGAATACGAATTTACAGCTTCTAAAGGATCACTGTCATTATCTTAGAAACTGTTACTATAGAAACAAAAATTGCCCTAATCATATTAAACAATACTATAAAAGCATACGAAATAAGTATTTACGGGAAATAGAAAAAGCTAGGAAAGCATCATGGAGAATTTTCTGGAGGAAAACAAGTCGAACAACCCTTATGGAAACTTATATAAGGTGTACAAAAACATCAAAAGTGGATTTAAGCGGAAGAGAAATATGCAAATTTTGGAGGGTAATACTGATATGGAATGTTTGCAGAAGGGTGAGGAATTATTGAATAACTTATTTCCAGATGATAAATGTGAAGAAGATACAAACATCCATAAAAGTATAAGAAATTATAATTTAAAACTACTCAATAAAGAAAAACCGATGGTTATGATTACTGAAGTTAACGACTTAATTGACAAATTAAATCCAAAGAAATCTCCCGGAATAGACAACATCTCTAACAACATGATAAGGCACACTAAACAATATATAGCTCCTATATTGGTGAAACTATTTCAAAAATGTTTAGACCTACAATACTATCCTGCTGAATGGAAAAGAGCAGAGGCAATAATTATTCCGAAACCTGGAAAAACTGATTTTAATAACTTTAAAAATTATAGACCTTTATGTCTTAATTCCAACATTTCTAAAATATTTGAAAAAATAATTATTAACAGAATAATAAAATATTATGAAGATTTTAATTTACTAAGTGATCGACAACATGGCTTTAGAAGATCGAAATCTACTATTACTGCACTAACTGAAATAATAAAAATTGCGTTAGAACATAAAACAAGAGAATATGCAGCAATAATTGCAGTGGATATTAGTGCAGCGTTTGATAATGCATGGTGGCCGGCCTTGATGAAAAGACTAGATGAAGATGGTGTGCAGGCTTCAATGATAAAACTTCTACAATCATACTTTGATAATAGAAGAATAAGATTTAGATATTCCTCAACTGAAATTAATAAGAAACTAAGTAAAGGATGTCCACAGGGAGGACCACTGTCTCCCACATTATGGAATATTCTTATTAATGAGATACTGAATAATAATCTGGATGATGATTGTGAAACAATAGGATATGCAGATGATATTACGCTAATATGTTGGAATAAAACTCCTGAACAACTAAGAAAGACAATAGATAATGTATTAAGAAAAATCAATAAGTGGTGTGAAAGTCGTAAATTAAAATTGTCAGATGAAAAAACAAAAATATTATATTTATTTAAATGCAATAGCGATATAATAGTCTCAGGTAGCAAGTTAATTAAACCGGCTGAAGAACTTAAGATCCTAGGAGTGACTATTAAAAATCACCGAGTCAGAAGCAAACTGGACTTTACGCCTCACGTTAATGAAATGATCATAAAAGTAACTAGAGCTAGTGGATACCTATTTGGCCTGACAAAGAAAGCATGGGGTCTAGACTTTAGACGAAGACTGATATTGTATAAGACATTATATCGAAGTACAATTACTTATGGTTACCCAATATGGTATCCATTCATAAACAAAAAGCCTAAGGACAAACTAAATTCTCTTCAATATAGTATATTAAAACATTGTATACAGGCCTACAGTACAACATCATCGGATTGTACACATATACTTGCACAAGTCCCCAAACTTACTGATTATATTGAATCTAACATGTTGAAAACCGAAATAAATTACAACCGATTTGACTCTTCAAGTAGTAATATAATTTCTAATTATATAAGGGAAAAATTGCAGAAATACTATGAGAAGACTAATACCATTTTCAAGTCCTTCTTCACTGATTCCCAAATACCCAAATATGTCAAGCCAAATTTTTACAATGTCCAATTTTTTACTGGACACGGTAACTTTAGATCATATTTGTACAAAGTCAGAAAGACGGATTCGCCTAAATGCTCATGTGGTGCAAAAGAAGAAAATCCTGTACATATTCTAACGGACTGTCGACTTGTAGAGGACTTGAGAGTCAAAAATCAAATAAATATAAATTGTCTAAATCAAATAGTTAATAATAGATATATGTATATTAATTTTAATAGATTTTGTAGAATGTTTTTTAGTAATAGATAGCCTGGGCTGTAATAACTGACATATAGTTATATGCTGTAAATAGCTCTAAATTTCTGTTCTTATCTGTGATGTTCACTAATATTCATTATAGGGTAATTAAATCGTTAACAAACTGACAAATATGTTAATAATTTCTATTATAATAACTGAAATCATATTAATATTTACTGAAAATAAGCTCCCAAACTTGTTTATGCATGCAAATATCCAAGACGGATATCGCGTGCTTTGTAAATGATAATAAATAAATAAAATCGTAATGAAGTATATCGCAAAAAACTGTATCCACAACTTATTGTTTTCCTAGAAACCTTACCTACGTCAATAAAACATGCTTATCCCACCGTCTCAAGCGTTCTTGAACCTCCGTCAATAGAAAATGTGTATTCGACCATCTCTAGGATGTCTGTACCTCCGTCAAGAGATTATGTGTATTCCACCGACACTGGCCTCCCTGTACCTCCGTCAATAAAACACTAAAATCTAATCATGACTATTGTGCTCTAAATCATAAGTTAAATAAATCACCATATCAAATAAATAACTAAATCAATTAATCCGTCGATAAAACACGTGTATTCAATCGTCTCTAACATCTCTATACCTCCGTCGATAAAACATGTGTATTTCACCGCCTTTGGCCTCCATATAACTCGTCAATAGAACATGTGTAATCCACCGTCTCTGGTATCTGTATATCTCCATCAATAGAATATGTGTATTCCAACGTCTCTGCCCTCCCGGTACCTCCGTCAAAAAACATGTGTATTCCTCCGTTTTTGGCCTCCATGTACCTCCGTCAATGAAACATGTGTATTCCAACGTCTCTGGCATCTCAGTACACCCGTCAAGAGAATATGTGTATTCCACAATTTTTGGCCTCCATGTACCTCCGTCAATAAAACATTAGTATACCGGCTCTTGGCTCCCTGTACCGCTGTCAATGAAATATGTGTATTACATCGTCTCTGGCGTCACTGTAACTCAGTCAATAAAGCGTGTGTGTTCCACCGTCTCTGGAATTCTTGTACCTCCGTCAACAAAACATGTCTATTCCACCGTCTCTAGCATCCTTTTACCTCCTTGTACTTCTTCCAATAAAACATGTGTACTCCCCCCCCGTCTCTGGCCTTTCTGTAAATCTTTCAATAAAACATGTGTACTCCCACCTCTCTGGCATTTCTGAATCTTTGTTAATGAAACATGTGTACTCCCCCCGTCTCTGAAATCTCTGTACTTCTGTCAATAAAATATATGTACTCTCCCCGTGTCTGGAATCTATGTAATTCTTTCCATAAAATATGTGAACTCCCCCGTTTCTGGCATATCTTTAATTCTGTCAATAAAACGTTTGTATTTCCTCTCGCCTTTGGCATCTCCGTACCTCTGTCATTATTATTTGTGTATTCCACCCCTCGTCTTTGTCATTTATTTACATCTGTCAGTATAATATATATACTTCACTCCATTTATGGCATCTCTGTACCTCTGAAAAAAAAAGGTATATTTCACCTCGTCTCTGGCTTCTCTAATTCTTTGTCAAAAAAGCATGAGTACTCCCCTGTTTATGGCATCTTTGTACCTCTATAAATAAAACATGTGTAATCCCTCTTTCTCTGGCATCTCTGTTATTTTGTCAATTAAATATCTCTACTTCACCGTCTCTGGCATCTCTGTGCTTCTGTCAATAAAAAATGTGTATTCCTCCGTGCGTGTCTGGCCTCTCTGCATTTCTGTCAATAAAACATGTGTACTCCCCTTGTCTCTGGCATCTCTGTACTTAATTTAATATAATATGTGTATTTCCCGCGCGTCTTTGGCACCTCTAAACCTCTGACATTTGAACATGTGTACTTCCCCCGTCTCTGGAATTTCTGTACTTCTGACAATAAAATATGTGTACTTTCCACCGTCTCTGACATTTCTGTTTTTCTGTCAATGAAACATGTGTACCTACCTTGTGTCTTTGTACTT
Source organism: Cordylochernes scorpioides (assembly GCA_030710605.1). NCBI lineage: Eukaryota > Metazoa > Arthropoda > Arachnida > Pseudoscorpiones > Chernetidae > Cordylochernes > Cordylochernes scorpioides. Next base: position 26,186,107 of record CP092879.1, on the reverse strand, counting down.
CTGTTAATAAAACATATGTTTTTACTCTCGTCTCTGCCATATCTGTATCTCTGTCAATATAATATTGTCGCGGCTTGACCCTCCGCGGTTCTTCGCGACGACGCCGCTTCTTCTTTCGTGGATCACCTACTCGGGGTCCCGTTGGTTACCCTCAGCAGCTGTATCCTGCAGAGCACCCAAGGACGTCCGAGAACCATCGCTCAAGTGGAACTCCCTTCCTCTGGCAGTATCTCTCGGCCTTACCACTGGTGGTGGGACACGATAGACTTACGAAAAGAGTAGCAGCAGTAATGTGGCGATGGCCATAGGAACAACAGCAGGTGGCACCAAGACTTCAAACACTACTCTTTATTGTTATTTACTACTAAACATTACATTTAAATGGAATAATAAACAACAGGTATTTACATTATGTTACCTCCTAGAGCTAATATAAAAGTGTATTTACAAACATTTTCCCCAGGAAACGAGACTACAGCAGTCGTCGATTCCCACACCAGTTTCTGATGGAAACAGGCGAAGGCGCCATCTATTGGCGGAGGTTGTAGACATTCTCAGGCCTTATACGTGACACTGCCTCCCCCTTAAGGCAGATCGTCTCGATCCGGTCCCGTCGCCTAGATGTCACGCTTCTCTCGCTGGTGCCGCTTCTCTTGCCGGAACTGCATCTCTTTTTTTTTTTTGGAACCGCCTCTTTTGATGGAACTGTCTTTCTCGCTGGCGCCGTATTTCTCTCTGGAGCCGTCTTTCTCGCTGAAGGCATCTTTCTCGCTGGAGCCGCCCCTATTGCCGGAGTCGCCCTTTCGCTGGAGCCGTCCTTCTCGCCGGGACCGCTTCTCCCGCCGGCGCCGCTCTTTTCGCCGGAGCCGTCCCTCTCGCCGGAGCCGCCCCTTTCGCCGGTACCGCATCTCACGCCGGAACCGCTTCTCATGCCGCAGGCGCTTCTCATGCTGGTACCGCTTCTTATGCCGGTTCTGCTTCTTATACCGACACCGATTTTCGCGCCGGAGGCGCTTCTCTTGCCAGTACCGCTTCTCTTGCCGGTACCGCTTCTTATGCCGGTACCGCTTCTTATATCTGTACCGCTTCTCTCTTCGGTACCGCTTTTCGCGCCGGGACCATTCCTCTCGCAGGGACCGCTTCTCTCGCCGGGACCAATCCTCTCTCCGGGACCACTCCTCTCGCCGAGACCGCTTCTCTCGCGGCATTGCTCGCCGGTACCCGCTTCTCTCGCCGGAACCGCTTTTCGCACCATAGCCTCTTTTCTCGCTGGCACCGTTTCTCCCGAGATCACCGCTTCTCTCGCCGGCACCGCTTCTTTCGCTGGGGCCGCTTCATTCGCGGCTCTGCCTGAAGAAGATTTAGAGTTGGTTATAGAGGTGTCACAACCAGGCCCTCTACTCCATGGCCTTCCTGTATATGAGCCGGCTCGACCTCCAGCCCTCGGGACTCCGCCCGGCCCTCGCTGAAATCACCACCCAAGGTTGACTGGGCCGTACTAGGCTCCCTTTGAAAGTGGGCCTCCATTTGACACAGCAAATGCTGAATATCTTTACTTCTGAGAAGCCTTATTTCTTCGAATTTTTTTTCCTTCCGAAATTTTCTTCCTATCTTCGGCGCTTTAATTCGTCCCTCTCCTCCTGATATCCCTGTAGCGATCTCGGCCAGCGAGTCCTGCTCAGAGGCCATCCCTTGGCCTCTCACCTCAATGGGCCTTTGTCAGCAACCAAAAAAAAAAAAAAAAGAGCCTCCCGATGACCTCCAACGGGAAGAACCCCACTTCTGACACCAGTGTCGCCGCTTGACCCTCCGCGGTTCTTCGCATCGACGCCGCTTCTTCCTTCTTGGATCACCTACCCGGGCTCCCGTTGCTCTCCCTCTGCAGCTGGACCCTGCAGAGCACCCAAGGACGTCCAGGAACCACCGCTCAAGGGGAACCCCCTTCTTCTGGCAGTATCTCTCTGCCTTATCATTGGAGGGGGGACACGAGAGACTTACCAGAAGAGTAGCAGCAGCAATTTGGCGATGGCGAGAGGAGCAACAGCAGGTGGCACCAAGACTTCAAACACTACTCTTTATTGTCATTCACAGCCAAAAATTACATTTAAATGGGATAATAAACAACAGGTATTTATATTATATTACCTCCTAGGGCCAATATAAAAGTGTATTTAAAAACATTTTCCTCAGGAAACGGGACTACAGCAGACGGCGATTCCCACACCAGTTTCAGATGGAAACAGGCGAAAGCGCCATCTATTGGC
>CP092879.1:26061759-26180768 GCA_030710605.1 Cordylochernes scorpioides | reverse complement strand
TAAATAAAATATACGAGCTGTGTTCAAAAGGTATCGAGACTTTTGTGTTTTTTCAAATATTATTTATTTATTCATGAATACCTATTTATCCCCTTCAAAGTAATACCCATGAGATATTATACACTTGTGCCAACGATTTTTTCAATCTTCGAAGCACTTCAAAAAATCATTTTTAAAAATCTTTTTCAGCTCCTCCTTCGATGCCGTCTTTATCTCGTCAAGCGTAGCGTAACATCGTCCTTTCATGGGCCTCTTCAGTTTAGGGAACAAGAAAAGGTCACAGGAGGCCAGATCTGGGGAATACGGTGGCTACGGCATCATTAGTGTGTTGTTTTTGGCCAAAATGTCGCGCACAAGCAACGATGTGTGAGCAGGGGCGTTATCGTGGTGCAAAAGCCAATTTTTGTTCTTCCACAAATCCAGGCGTTTCTGGCGGATTGCTTCGCGCAAATTGCGCATAACTTGCAGGTAATATTCCTTATTGACCGTTATACCCTGTGGCAAGAACTCATGATGCACCACGCCCCTGCAATTGAAGAAAACTGTCAGCAAAACTTTCACATTCGACTGAACTTGGCGCGCTTTTTTCGGTCTTGGTTCGTGCAGCAGCTTCCATTAAGATGATTGAGCTTTGACTTCCGCGTCATAACCATAAACCCACGCTTCGTCACCAGTTATGACCCTCTGGAGCAAATTTGGGTCGTCGCGGACAGAGTCCATCATCTCATTAGCAATGTTCATGCGATGCTGTTTTTGGTCGCAATTGAGCAATTTTGGTACGAATTTCGCGGCGACCCGTCTCATGCTCAAATCATTGATAAAAATCGAATGGCACGAGCCAATCGATATGTTTAGGTCCTCAGCAAATTCTCTAACGGTGATTCGACGATTGGCCAATATCATTTTCTCCACTTCATTAATTTTTTCGTCTGTTGTTGAAGTGCTCGGGCGTCCGGCACGCTCTTCGTCGTTCACATCTTCTCGGCCTTCTGAGAACATTTTGTACCACCGATAAACGTTGTTTCGGTCCAAGGTAGCTTCTCCGTATGCCACAGTCAACATTCGGAATGCATCCGCGTACTTAATTTCTTTTTTCACACAAAATTTGATAGAGGTTCTTTGATCCATTTTTTTTAATAGGTAAAAATCGAAGACGATCCAAAACACCTGCAAGCAAAGCAGCTGTCAACAATTAAGTGAACATTCAAAATGGCCGAGCTTGTCGGCATAAGTGAGAGACATGAGTACCAACATAAAGCCACAAAAAGATCGAAATTCGAATATTAGTAACCCGCTAAAATTCAAAATTCGCGATACTTTTTGAACACACCTCGTATGTACTGTTCCGCGTCTCTGATATCTCTGTACTTCTGTCAATAAAATATATGTGCAGCCATTCCTTCATCTCTGACATCTCTGTACTTCTGTCATTAAAATATGTGTACTTCCCCTGACTATGGAATCGGTGTATTTCTGTCAATATAATATGTGAACTCTCCACCTACTCTGGCATTTCTGTACTTCTGTAAATGAAATTTGTATACTACACCGCGTCTATGGCATTTCTCTACTTCTGTAGCTCAAATATGTGTACTCCGCCTTCTCTTGCATTTCTGCATTTCTCTCATTAAAATATGTGGACTCCACCGCGCATCATTGTCATCACTGTAATTCAGTCAATAAATAATGTGTACTGTCACCCTTTTTAGCATCTCTGTTTTTGTGCCAATAAAATAAATCTACTCCACCGCACGTCTCTGGCATCTCTCTACCTCTGCCTAATAAAATATGTGTGCTTCACCGCGTCTTAGGCATTTCTGTACTGTTATAAATATAATATGTGTATCCCTCGTCTTTAGCATCTCTGTAACTGTGTCATAAAATATGTATACTCCTCGCGTCTCTGGAATATCTGTAATTATTTCAATAAAATTTATTTACAGCGCCGCATCTCTCGAATCTCTGTACTTCTTTCAATAAGATATGTGTGTTCCCCCTGTGTGAGGCTTCTCTGAACTCCTGTAAAATGATATTTATACTCCTACGTCTCTGGCATTTCTGTACATCTGTTAATGAAATATGTGTACTCCCCCACCTCTCTGGCATCTCTGTACTGGGTCAATAAAAATATGTACACCCCCGCGTCTCTTGCTTCTATGTACTTCTATGAAAAAAAAAATGTGTACTCCCCTTGACTACGGCATTTCTGTACTTCTGTCAATAAATATCTGTACCCCCTCCGTCTCTAGCAGTTCTATACTTCTGTTTATCAAATAGGTGTACTCACCGGGTCTGGTATCTCTGTAACTGCAAATAAATTACGTGTACTCCACCGCGCGTTTATGGCATTTCTGTACCTCTTTCAATAAAATATGTGTACTCCACCGCGTCATTGGCATCTCTGTACTCTTTTGATAAAATAATTGTACACCACCGCGTCTTTGGAATCTCTGTACCTCTGCCAATAAAATATGTCGACACCACCGTCTGTGACATTTCTGTACTTCTGTCTATAAAATATGTGTACTCTCCCGCGTCTACAATATCTTTGTATTTCTGTCAATTAAACATATTCATTGCCCCGCGTCTTTAGAATCTCTGTACTCTTGTCAATAAAATATATGTACTGTTCCGAGTCTCTAAAATCTCTGTACTTCTGTTAAAAAAAATATATGTACTTCCAATCCCCGTCTCTGACATCTCTGTACGTCTTTCAATAAAATATGTGTACTCCCACGTCTAAGGCATCTATGTACTTTTGTCAATAAAATATGTTTACTCCCCCGCGTCTATGGAATCTCTATTTTTCTATCAATAAAGTATGTGTACTCCCCCGCGTCTCTGGAATCTCTGTACCTCTGTCAATTAAATATGTGTACTCCACCACACGTCGCTGGTATCTTTGTACTTCTATCAATGAAACATATCCACTTTCCGATCTCTGGCATCTCTCTACTTCGGCCAATAAAATAAATTAATTTCGCCGATTTTGTCATTTTTATATGTCTTCTAAAAGAACGTGAAACCTTCATCTTCTATCATTCAAATATATGTATTCATTTATGTCTCTGGAATCTCTGTACTTCTATCAATAAAATTTATTTACTCCCCCTCGTCTCTGGGAATATCTGACCCTGTCAATAAAAGGTCTGTAAACCACTGCACGTCTCTGGCATCTCTGTACTTCTGTAAATAAAATATGTGTACTCCTTCTGTCTCCGGCATTTCTGTATGTCTCTCAATAGAACATGAAATCTATATCCTCTGAAATCATTGTACGTCGTGTAATCCAGAGCTTTAAGGCAAATATGTAACTCTGTTAAATAAACATGAGAAATTTTCATTTTTGGCGTTCCAGTACCTATGTTAATGAAACGTGTGCAATACACCGCGCGTCTAAGGGATCTCTGTACTTCTTTCAATGAAATAAATGTAACCCCCCGTCTATGGTATCTCTGTACTTCTGTCAATAAAATATGTGTACTCTTCAGCCTATGGCATCCATGTACTTTTGTCAATAAAATATGTTTACTCCCCCGCGTCTCTGAAATTTCTGTAGTTCTGTAAACAAAAAATGTGTACTTTCCCGCGTCACCGGCTTCTTTGTACTTCTGTCAACGAAACATGTTTACTCTCCCTGGTCTCTGACATCTTTTTTTTTGTTGGAAATGTATAAGTTTAAATTTTGATTCAGAGAAAAAGGCTCTAGATGGCGTGCCTCACGGAAGGCGCCACAGAGTAAATTCACAGAGTCCATCCACGTAACCCTTTATACGACTATAAAAGTCGCGGCGAGAAAGAGCGGAAGAGAAGGTTTTAGATCGGAGTAAGGTGTGCGGCGGAAGGTGGAACAAAGGGGTGAAGAGAGGACAGGGCATAGTCGCGGAAGGGAGTGAGGCGGTAGGTGTAAGAACTCAAAGAAGTCAAGGTAGTTAAAGAACTCAAGGAAGTTAAAGAACTCAAGGAAGTTAAAGAACTCAAGGAAGTTAAAGAACTCAGAGAAGTTAAAAAAACTCAAGGAAGTTAAAAAACTTAAGGAAGTTAAAAATCTCAGAGAAGTCAAAGAACTCAAGAACGTTAAAGAACTCAGAGAAGTTAAAGAACTCAAGAAAATTAAAGAACTCAAGGAAGTTAAGAATCTCAAGGAAGTTGAAGATAGATTTAAAGAACTCAGAGATGTTAAAGATAACGTTAAAGAACTCAAAGAAGTCAAAGATAAAGCTAAAGAAGATAAAATTAGAGAAGTTGAAGTAGAATGTGTATATTTAAATAAAAGCTGTTAAGATCAAGATTTTGTAGAAAGGCAAAATAAGAATATATATTTTATACCAATTTGGTCTATTTTACATTTCCGCGACTTGCGCGAACACGGCTGGTGAACCACGTCATTTTTTATTTTTTCTTTACAACATTTATACTTCTTTAATGAAATATATGTACTGCCCCCTCCCCATATCTTGCAACTTTGTATTTCTGTTAATAAAATATGTATACTCTCACGCGTCTCGGGAATCTCTATAATTCACTCAATAAAATATATAAACTGCCCCCGTCTTTAGCATCTCTGTACTTCTGTCAATAAAATATGTGTACTCCACCGCGTCTCCGGCATCTCTGTACTTCTGTCATTATAATATGTGTACTCCACCTCATCTCTGGCATTTCTGTACCTCTTTCAATAAAATATGTGGACTACACCGCGTATCTCTGACATAACTGTAATTCAGTCAATAAATAATGGGTACTGTCCCCCTTCTCTAGCATTTAAATAGTGCAGACTGTGCACTTTGCATGTATTGTCAAGATGTCAATAAAATTATTTTTAATTGTCTAGCATCTCTGTACTTGTGTCAATAAAATAAATGTACTCAACCGCACGTCTTTTGTATCATTGTACTTCTATTAATGAAAAATGTGTACTCCACCGTCTTTGACATGTGGGTACATCTGTCAAAAATATTTTTACTACTCTGTCTCTGTCATTTCTGTATTTCTGTCAATTAAATATGTGTACTCCCCCGCGTTTCTGGCATCTCTGTACTTTTGTAAATAAAACATGTACTCTACTGCATCTCTGGCAACTCTATACTTTTTTCAATGAAATATATGTACTGGCCCCCCTCCGTCTCTAGAATCTCTGTACTTCTGTCAATAGAATATACGTACTCTCCACCGTCTCAGGAATTTATGTACTTCTGTTAAAAATATCTGTACTGCCGCCGTCTCTGGCATCTATGTACTTCTGTCAATCAAATATGTGTACTTCGCAGTCTCTGGCATCTCTCTCTCTCTTTCAATAGAATATGTGTACTCTACCGCACGTCTTTAGCAACTCTGTAACTCTGTCATAAAATATGTGTACTCCTCGCATCTTTGGAATCTCTGTACTTTAATGAAAACCTTGTATACTCCCCTGTCTCTGACATCTCTGTACTTGGGTCAATAAAAATAGGTACACCCCCGCGTCTCTTTCATCTCTGTTCTTCTGTAAAACAATATGTGTACTTCCCTCGAATACGGCATTTCTGTACTTCTGTCAATAAATTCTGTACCCCCTCTGTCTCTGGCATCTCTGTGCTTTTGACAATAAAAATATTTACCTTTTCGCGTCTCTGGAATCTCTGTTTTTCTATCAATAAAATATGTGTTTTCCCCCGCGTCTCTGGAATCTCTATATTTCTGTCAATAAAATTTATTTACTGCTTCGCGTCTCTCGAATCTCTGTACCATTGTCCATAAATAAACTGTAATCCACTGCACATCTCTTGAATCTCTGTACCTCTGACAATTAAATATCTGTAATCCCCAATTTGTTGAATCTCTGTACTTCTGTCAATAAAATATGTGTATTCCCTCTGTTTCTGGCATCTCTGTACTTCTGACAATAAAAAAAATATTCACTGTTCCGCGTCTCTGGAATCTCTGTACTTCTGACAATAAAAAGATATTCACTGTTCCGCGTCTCTGGAATCTCTGTACTTCTGTTAATAGAATATATATACTGCTCCCCTCGTCTCTGACATCTCTGTACCTCTTTCATTAAAATATGTGTACTCCGTCGCACGTCTCTGGCATCTTTTTACTTCTCTCAATAAAATATGTGCATTCCCGCCGTCTCTGGCATCTCTGTACGTCTGTCAATAAAATATGGGTACTCCACCGCGTCTTTGGGATCTCTTTTATCTGTCATTATAAAATGTGTTGTGTATTCCCCCGAGCGCCTCTGACATTTTTGTACTTCTGTTAATAAAATATGTGTAGTCTCCTGCCTCTCTGGCGTCTCTGTACTTTTGTTAATAAAATATCTGTACTCCTCCCATCTCTGTCAATCAAATAGGTGTACTCTCCTGGTCTGGTATCTCTGTAAATTTGCACATCCCTCCACTGCGCTTCTATTGCATTTCTGTACCTCTTTCATTAGAATTTGTGTATTCCACCGCGTCTCTGGCATGTCTGTAACTCTATCAATAAAATATGTGAACTCCCCCGTTTCTGGCGTCTCTGTAACTCTGTAAATAAAATATGTATAATCCACCGCACGCTTCTGGAATCTCTGTACTTCTGTCAATAAAATATCTGTAATCCCACATCTCGTGCATCTTTTTACTTATTTCAATAAAATTAACATTCCCGTAATATTTCCAGGCAAGATACCAAATCCTTCATTTATCAACATATGCTGAGCACAGGCCACACATTCAACTTCAAAAACCCCACCATACATTACAGGCACATACATATCTTACAACAAAGACTCATCCTAGAATCCATAGTATCCCACAAACTGAACATCATCAAAAGAAAAATAGATCTACCAGAAGCTTATCATCCTCTTCTGTCCTTTATTTAAACCTCCCACATGTTTATTTCAATAGCCCTAATCATGCGCCGTCTCGTGGTTTCAGACTGCAGATTTAATATTTACTTTTCTCAAAAATCGGTCTTCTGTTAATATTAACTTATATAAATAGTTTAAAAACTTTCCTTTTATATATATATATATTTCTTTCTACCATTAGTACCATAGTTCTTATAAGTCGCGCTTCATTGCTCGCCTGTTGAAGGGTTTTTACCAGAAAGGTTGCACATATGCATCAATAAAAAAACTCGTCTTCCTACACCATGTTTTTCGTCTAATTTCAATTCAGGAAGAATTCTTTATCTATATTTGCAAATTCGGTATTACTCCATATCTATGAATCTTTCCACGAGCGACATTAATAGGTACCAATGGTTAATTCAAAAGAAATCTCTACAACCTTCGCGGTGGAGATGCCACCTTAGATTCAACCGTCTCTGCAAAAGTGCTGATTTTATCCCGCCTTCCCTCAGGATGATTGACCCAGTTGGCAGTTCTTTCTTAAAATACATTCTCATAAAAACCCAGCATCAACTACTTAAGGCAAGAATCAAAAATTGTTTCTCTAATATTAGATTTCTCACCAAGTCAATCAAAGATCTTATATTTCTAGCATCCGAAAGAATCCCTCTGGCAGATCTTTCTAAGCATATTATAAAAATCACTATTGATATTAAGTCTCAAGAAAAAACAATTCTCGACAGACACCATAAGAAACCTCTCTCTTTTGGAAAAATAAATATGCCTTCCGCTACACCTTCTCTCATGACCTTGGCCCCAAGTCTTCTACTGTCATTAACCTCTCAAACCACACTCTGTCGCCATCTGGAACCTCGCTTCTTGAGAAAGGACTGAAGTACCGCATCCCCTCCAATCCCAATCCTCCAGTAATCATCAGCGCCATTGAATCATCCATCAAATCCTTCAATCTGCAAGAGAAGTTTTCCATTAGATCCATGGTAGCTAAGAATATATCTAAGCCCTTTCTTCCTCCCTCTAACCATCTTGAAAACATCATTACACTCAAAAAACTCAAACTTCATAAATCAATAGTTATCACTAAGTCTGATAAGAGTGCTAATATAGTTATCTTGAATCAGGATAGTAATATTTCAAAAATGCATAATTTTCTTAGAGATGACACCACTTTTTCACCCATCACAGACCAAATCAGCCTCTCTGTTGTTAAGGATTTCAAAACCTCACTTCTCCGACTCAAGAGATTTAAAAACATCTCACCTGAAGATTATATCTCATTTACCTCTAACCTCCATAGTTCAGCCTATATATACGGCTTCCCTAAAGTACATAAACCAGAAGTACCTCTCCGTCCCATCATAGCCTATCACTTATCGCCCGCTTATCCTCTAGCTAAATATCTTTCCAGCTTCCTCTCCCCTTTGTTAACCAATTACAATAATACCCTTTCAATTAACAGCACCCCTCACTTCATTAATAATTTAACAGCTCTCAAACCTGATCCTACCTTTACTATGTGTTCCTTCGACGTCACCTCCCTCTACCTCTGTCTTCCCCATGATCTCATCACAGATAGCTTGATTCATTTCCTTCAATCACAAAATGTCGATATCCACACTTCTACAACCATAGTCCAACTCACCAAAATATGCTTAAGCATGAACACTTTCTCATTCCTACAGCACCATTATAGACAGTTCAGGGGCTCCCCAATGGGCAGCCCTCTATCTACCATTATTGCTGAAATAGTCATGACTAGAATAGATGAATGGATCACCCATACCCTCTCTAAAGAAATTCAGTTCTGGCGCAGATACATTGATGATATCTTCTGTATATGCAAAAAAGGTCAAGAGAGCTTCATACTACTAACTCTTAATAATTACAATCAGGATATATCCTTTACTCTAGAAACTGAAACTAACCATGTTATCCCATTCCTTGATATTTTAATTATTCGCACCCCATCCTCATTTCACACTACAGTTTATCATACAAAACAATGCCCCCCCCCCCTGTTACACTCACTACAATTCTCATTGTCCTACCTCACATAAAATAAATATTGTCAGAACCCTTACAAAAAAATATACACCCATTGTTCCATAGACATCTTTAAAATAATAGAAAGAAATCTTATCATAAACCATTTTCCGCTCTCGTTCATTAATAAATATACTTATACACCTACAACTTCCAATCCTTCCATGACTTACAGATCATTGTGCTTTCTTCCTTAATCCCCCTCCTCAGTCGATATAGCCAGAAAACTTAAACCTTATGGCATCCGTACCATATATAAAAACTCCCCGAATCTTCTTTCATCCCTCCGTCATCTTCATACTAAGTCCTCAGCTCCTCCTGACCCTCTTCGTTCTATGGGCGCAGTCTACTCCTTCTCATGTGAACAGTGTCCTGCCACTTACGTTGGTGAGACAGGTAGATCTGTGGCCATCAGGATGACTGAACATTCCCGTAATATTTCCAGGCAAGATACCAAATCCCTCATTTATCAACATATGCAGAGCACAGGCCACACATTCAACATCAAAAACCCCACCATACATTGCAGACACATTAATATCTTACACCTAAGACTTATCCTAGAATCCATAGTATCCCACAAACTGAACAGCATCAACAGAAAAATAGATCTCTACCAGAAGCTTTTCATTCTCTTCTGTCCTTTATTTAAACCTCCCACATGTTTATTTCAAAAGCCCTAATCATGCGCCGTCTCGTGGTTTCAGACTACAGATTTAATATTTACTTTTCTCAAAAATCGGTCTTCTGTTAATATTAACTTATATAAATAGTTTAAAAACTTTCCTTTTTTATATAAATATATTTCTTCCTACCATTTGTACCATTGTTCTTATAAGTCGCGCTTCATTGCTCTCCTGTTGAAGGGTTTTTACCCGAAAGCCCGCACCTATGCATCAATAAAAGAAACTGGTCTTCCTACACCATGTTTATCGTCTAATAAAATATGTGTACGCCCCCCCCCCCGTCTCTGGAATCTCTTTCTTTTTCAATAAAATATGTGTACTTCCCTGCATCTCGGGAATCTCTGTACTTCTGTCAATAAAATATCTGTACTCCTCCCACCTCTGGCATTTCTGTACTTCTGTAAATAAAATGTGTACTCCACCGGGCATCTCTGGCATCACTTCACTTCAGTCAATAAATAATGTGTACTGCCCTCCTTCTCTGGCATCTCTGTACTTCTATCAATAAAATATGTGTACTCTGCTGCCACTGTGTCATCTTTGAACTTCTTTCAATGAAATATATGTACACCCCTCTGTCTCTGATATCGTTGTATTTCTGTCAAATAAACATATTCACTTCCCCGTGTCTTTATAATCTCTCTACTTTTGTCTCTCTACTTTAAATTTATACCAGTATAATATGTGTATTCCCCCCGGGTCTCTGGTATCTCTGTACTTTTGTCAATAAACATATGTACTCTACTGCGTCTCTGGCAACTATATATTTTTCTCAATGAAAAATATGTTCTGCTCCACACCCCGTCTCTGGTATCTCTGTACCTCTGTCAAAAAATATGTTTACTTCCTACCATCTCGGGAAATTCTGTACTTCTGTTAAAAATATATGTACTGCCCCCGTTTCTGGCATCTCTGTATTTCTTTCAATAAAATATGTGTACCTTCGCCGTCTCTGGAATTCTCTGTACCTCTGTGAAATAAAATATGTCTACTAAACCGCACGTCTCTGGTATATCTGTTCTTTTATCAATAAATATGTGTACTCCCTCGCGCCTCAGGAAACTATGTACTTCTGTCAATAAAATTTATTTACTGCCCTGCGTCTCTCGAATATCTGTACCACTGTCAATAAAATATCTGTAATCCAGCGCACGTTTCTGGCATCTCTGTAATTCTGTCAATAAAATATGTGCAAATAAACGCCAGTGTCAGACATATTTTTATTCTGTCAATAAAATATTGTATACTCCTTCTGTCTCTGACATCTCTGTACTTCTGCGAATAAAATATATTTACTGTTCCGCGTCTCTGGACTCTCTTTACTTCTGTCAATAATACATGTGTTCTCCACTTCTCTCAATAAAAAATGTGTATTACCCCCGTCTTTGACATTTCTGTACGTCTTTTAATAAATTATGTGTATTCCCCCTCGTCTCTGCATCTCTATACTTCTGTCAATAATATATGTGTACTCCACCTCACTCAATAAAAAATGTGTATTACCCTATCTCGTGCATCTCTGTATTTCTGTCATTATAATATGTGTACTCTCCTGCCTCTCTGGCATCTCTGTACTTCTTTCAATGAAATATATGTACACCTCCCCCCCCCCCGTCTCTGGTACTCTGTCCTTCTGTCAATAAATTATGTGTACTTCCCTGCATCTCGAGTAGCTCTGTACTCCCTACGTCTATTGCATATCCGTACCTCTGTCAATAAAATATGTGTACTCACCGCACGACTCTGGTATCTCTGTACTTTTATAAATAAAATATGTGTACTTCCTTCGTATATGGCATCTGTGTACCTCTTTCAAATAAATATCTGTTCTTCCTCCGTCTCTGGCATTTCTGTACCTCTGTCAATAGAATATGAGTACGTTACTGCGCCACTGGTATCTCAGTATTTCTGTCAATATAATATGTATACTCTACCGCGCGTCTCTGGTATCTCTGTAAATCATTGAATAAAATATGTGTACTCCCTCCGTCTCTTGCATCTCTGTACTCCATTCAATCAAATATGTGTATTACTTCCCGTATCTGGAATCTCTGAACCTTTGTCAATAAAACATCTGTACTCCTCCCGCGTCTATAGCATCACTGAATTTCTGTCAATAAATTATGTGTACTCTCTATCGTCTCTGGCATTTCTGTACTTTTCTCAATAAAATATCTGTACTCCTTCGTCTCTTACATTTATGTATCTCTGTCAATAAAATAGCTGTTTTGCCCCTTCTCTGGCATCTTTGTACCTCTGTCAATAAAGCATATGTATTTCCTTCCGTCTCTGGCATCTCTGTACCTACGTCATTTTAATATGTGTATTCCCCCGCGCGTCACTGGCATCTCTGTACTTTTGTCAATGAAACATGTGTACTCTTCCAGGTCTATGGTATCACTGTATTTCTTTCAATGAAATATATGTACTGCCCCCCCGTCATTGGCATCTCTGTACTTCTGTCAAAAAGCTATTTGTATTCCACCGTCTCTGGCGTCCCTGTACCTCCGTCAATTAAACACGTGCATTCCACCGTCTCTGGCGTCCCTGTACCTCTGTCAATAAAACGTGAGTTATTCACCGTCTTTGGCGTTTCTGCACCTCCGTCAATAAAACATGTGTATTCCAACGTCTCTGGCATCCCTGTACCTCTGTCAACAAAACATGTGTATTCTACCTTCTCTGGCGTCCCTGTACCTCTGTCAATAAAACGTGAGTTATTCACCGTCTTTGGCGTTTCTGCACCTCCGTCAATAAAACATGTGTATTCCAACGTCTCTGGCATCCCTGTACCTACGTCAATAAATCAGGTGTATTCCACCGTCTCTGGCGTCCCTGTACCTCCGTCAATAAAACAAGTGTATTCCATCTTCTCTGGACTCCCTGTACCTCCGTCAATATTAAATGTGTAATACACCATTTCTGGCGTCCTTGTTCCTCCATCAGTAAAACATGTGTATATCACCGTCTCTAGCCTCCCTGTATCTGTTAAAAAAAAGCTTATTCCACCGTCTCTGGTATCCCTACGGTGTATTCCACCGTTTCAAGCCATCTCGTGGCCAAAATTGAAACTATTTTAGAATAAATAAAGACTGCGCGCCTATATGATGTTATATATGATTTTTATACGATTTATTTTATATTAAAAATGAATATATATATTATTGTATATTCAATATAAATAATTATATTTGTTTATCACACACAAATGATATCTTAAACGGTAAGTGGCAGCGGTATAACTTTATTTGAGCTCTAGCAGGAAAGAAAAGTGAGTTGTACTAATTGAAGAACCTTTTTGGTAGGAATATACAGAAGAACTTAAATATATATTTGGTGATTGACATTCCGTATACTATCTATGTTACGTCTAATAAAATTAGATAGTTTTTCAGTCTAGAAATGGGGTATTGTCTCTTTTGAACACTTTTTATAAACTATTAATTAGATAATTTTCTCTCAATAAGTAGCTTAAACTATACAATAGTTTAAATTATTATTAAAAATCAGTTCTATTAATAAGCTCACTTAATTTTTGTGCTGAAAATTTAATATCAGATGATGAAATTAAATTTTAGATTTCTAGGCTAATTAAAAGATAATAGGAAGTAGCAAAAATTTCATGAAAACTGAGAATTTATTTTTATTTTTAAGCGATAAACCATGACCTTTAACGCCTCACGGTTTTTATGCTCTTGTTGTGTATATATATATATTTTAAACTCAATTAATTAATTATTCCTACAGAGTGTGTGTGTAAGATATCAAGAAAATAGTCGCTAACCGTAAGAATAAATGTTTCGCTTTGTTTGCTATGTTATAAGTTTCGCTTTTATTTAGTTCTCTCTCTTGTAAATCAATATTGTTTAATCAATCTTCTTAGCATCCGTATCTTATGAAAGCCAAACAAAGCCAAAAACCTTTCATCAAAGGAGGTTATTCTTTGGAAAAAATGAATCATAGGAAATTTGAAAGCCTATGTGGGCTTTAAACAATCTTGAACTAGAAGAATTATCAGGAATTATATAATATCATTGCTTTTGTCAAGTATAAACAAGTTAAATCAACTTGTTTATAGAAAATTTCACTTGTAGAATATCAATCAATAAATTTACGAATAGAAAGTATAAGCTCCAGCGCCAAGAGCAATCTTAATAAAAATATGATAACAATGAGGTTATCAAACAACTTTTTACAAGTTATAATTCCGATTCATCCAAATGATTTGATATTGATTTATTCATATTTATATTTCTTACACAAATCACATGAAATCTTTCAAGATGAGGAAATAAAAAGAAACGATTGGCGCGCGTGGTAGGTGATGTTCATGTTCCTGTTGGCTTAGCCGCTTCAAAAAGTTTCTGGACAATTCACGACAACCAAGTCATTGTATATGTGATGATGAACATTCATGAACAAAACTCAAGGAATTTCACCTTTTAGCATGTTTATCGGGTTTCAGATAATAACTCTGAAAGATATTTGATACACAATTGACCTTTATTGAAGACACTAGAGATAACCAAATGTGAACAAAATTGCCTCTGTCTCCTTAAAAGGAAAAGAAAAAGGACCGGCTTAATTAAAATATGAAACTCCATCAGTTTTGTCCCCATTGTGTAAATATGGATCTTACATGTTGATCGCATTCGGAATGATCTTCGGTCGTCTGGTTCATTTTAGAGCGTTTTGTCGACGCTAATCTATTTTCTGTCGTCAATTCGAATCTAGCTTTTTTCTATAAATTATCGTATTTTATTACTGGAGTGTATTGGAAGCATGTTTGGATATTTTGTGTCATATCTAAGTATAGTGTCGATATTGTGGGATGGGCAAACTGAAAACTAATTATTAATACAAATTTATAGGGTACACATATACTTGAATATAAAAATGTTCGTAATAAGTAAATACAACTAAATGTTTCTGCCATTTATACCCTGTTTCTGAACTTAAAAATCTTTAACGGCTGAAGTCTTCTTTAATTAGAAGCAAATATTTTTGACAAATTCATATTTCTGGTTGAATGAGATGATTTTGTTTTCAGAAAGGAGGACAGGACCACACAGACAGGTAGGTTCCTATCCACTCTGGATTTTGTGGACCCTGAGATAAGAGGATGCCAGCGTGCGAAAAAAGGTCGCAGGAAACATGTTGAAATGGGTAGCTAGGCGGCGGGTCGGAATAGAGTGGTTCTTTCTGTTGCGAGGGTAGATAGGCTGAACACTCGGCACACGTTTTTACTACGTTCCGGATGTCATTAGTGATGCTCGGCCAAAAGACAGATTGGCCAGCGCGTCGAAGAGTCCGGTCTTGGCCTTGATGCGAAGCATGGAGTATTTTTAGCACTTCTGAGCGTAATGGTGTTGGGATGAGTAGGCGAGAGCCTAAGAAAACGAGTTCTTCGCGTACGCTTAGTTGGTGCAATACTCTCCAGTAGGGGCGAAGATCTTCGTCGAGGTCTTCTTTACGTTGAATCTTTTGAGGGATGATATTGCGTATACGTTTGTACTCTCCATCATGCTCTGCGGCTGCTCTGATTTGTCGTATTAACGAATCCTCCATTACCCTGGATCCGTCGACCGGGTCTACTACTGCAGCGGCAATGAGAGGTGCGGGATCAGAATCAGGATGATCATCGGTATCGTAAACGTCGGGAACTGGGGATGGGTGGCGAGAGAGCACGTCGACAACGGTATGTTTCTTTCCCGGACGCCAAACTGCCGTAATGAGGTACGGAGTCAGCTTTTCCTTTAGCCGGAGGAGCCTTGGGTTTTCTATCTCGTCCAGAGTTTTGGAGTTCAGTATGGGAATAAGGGGACGGTGGTCGACTATAAGTTCGAAATGAGATCCCATAAGAAATAACTTGCATTTCTTGGCTGCCCACACGACAGCTAATAACTCAATTTCCGTGGCGCTATACCGGGACTCTGCAGGAGTCACATTGCGGGATCCTACCTGGAGAAGTCTCCATTGACTATCAGGTTGTTGTTGATAAAGGGCATATCCTAGTCCCTGGGTCTGTGCTGCGTCCGTTTCTAGGCGGAGGGGTTGTCCTGGGGAGAACTGTGCTAGGATGCGTGAGCTGCAGAGTTCTTGAATGACTGCGTCAAAAGCTCGCTGGTGGGGGTCCTCCCAAACGAAGGCGGCTTTGGCTGACAAAAGTGATCGGATTGGCGCGGATAGCTCGGTTAGATGATGGGAAAAGGCCTCAAACTGTTGAACAAGGCCGTTAAAGGAACGCACGTCGGTGCCAAGTCCCAATCTCCAGGGGGGGCATGAGATAAGAGGATGCCAGCGGCGGCTGGCCAGCCGGCCTGCGCGCGCACCGGGGGCTGCGCGCGCACTTTTCGAACACCGCCTGATGTCGCCGGCTGTTTACCGCGCGTCGCTACAACCTGCAGCGGTTCCTTCCATTATATAATACTCTAGGCGCTGGTGGAGTAAAAACTGTACTCCACCTGCCTCTTATAATTGTATGTAATTTTTGGACACTTATTAAAATATAAATTATTAATTTATAGTTCTCACTGCAGCTCGAACCTTTACCCTAACGCGGTAGAACAGACCCGAGGTCCAACATTTTCACTCTTTGCCCTTTTGATCAAACCTTCTCAAGATAAAGTGTCTTATTTCACCTTATATTCCAAATAATATATGGATAATAAATATCTTTGAAATATTTATACTTTGAAGCAAAAATATAAAAAAAAAACAAGAACATTTTTATAAATTATTGTGAACAAAATTCTATTTACACACTATTAATACCATTATATTTTATCCTCAGAGAGTTGATTTAAAATAATGTTGATCTCTCTTTTATAAAACCACGGAATATATAAAATAAATAAAAACATTTTTTGAAAATAGAGACAACTTTTAACGCAACATTCCAATAAATTACAAAACTATTTTAGAGGCGTAATATTCTTTTTAAAATAAAACAATTTCTACTGTCCTTACTGAAATTGAAAAATTGAAGAGAGGGCCAGGCTCATCAGTGGTGAACCCTCCAAGCGGTTTCGCCAGTTTAATCTACCATACCGCTGTTATATTGCATTTTTGGAACTTACTTTTATAGTGATACTGATGCTTGACTCTTCGAATGGGTATTTTAGATGAACTATGGACATAAGCTTTTAGGACAGCAGAATTACATATAATTATAAATATATAATATGCTTCGAGCAATCGCTCTTCTGCAAATATCAAATTGTGTCTTTTATTTGAACAATTATGTTACGATACACTAGCGCGCCATCTGTTATCAAATTACAAAACTATTTCAGAGACGTAATATTCTTTTTAAAATAAAACAATTTCTACTGTCCTTACTGCAATGGAAAAATTGAAGAGAGGGTCTGGCTTATCAGTGGTGAACCCTCCCAGCGGTTTCGCCAGTTTAATCTACCATACCGTTGTTATATTGCATTTTTGGAACTTCCTTTTATAGTGATACTGATGCTTGACTCTTCGAATGGGTATTTTAGATGAACTATGGACATAAGCTTTTAGGACAGCAGAATTACATATAATTATAAATATATAATATGCTTCGAGCAATCGCTCTTCTGCAAATATCAAATTGTGTCTTTTATTTGAACAATTATGTTACGATACTCTAGCGCGCCATCTGTTATCAAATTACAAAACTATTTTAGAGGCGTAATATTCTTTTTTAAAATAAAACAATTTCTAAAAGGAAGTTCCAAAAATGCAATATAACAGCGGTATGGTAGATTAAACTGGCGAAACCGCTGGGAGGGTTCACCACTGATGAGCCAGGCCCTCCCTTCAATTTTTCCATTGCAGTAAGGACAGGAGAAATTGTTTTATTTTAAAAAGAATATTACGCCTCTAAAATAGTTTTGTAATTTGATAACAGATTATAGTTTATGTACAAATGAGTTAAATCACCAAATATATGTGATGATTTAAGACCATGGAATTGTTGTAAATAGTCTAAATATCCACTACCACATGTTCCACCCCATGACTGTATATAACTTCTTATGTACTGCACATAGAAAGCCTCAACTAACATCAATCTGTACCGCGTAAGAATCTAATAAAGTGTTGCAACTGTACAGATAGAAGGAATGGAGAGAGACAGGAGAAAGTTAAGGTTAAAACAAATCAGGCTTAGAGGATCGTAGAAGTCAAACCTAAGAGGTAGGCCTAGAAGAGAACATAATTATTAATAACGCCACAGTTAACCTTCTGACCCCGGACACCCTGCGAGCTAAGTTTAAACCAATATTTCCGGACAAGACAGGACGTATCTTGTGACCAGAAGTTATAAAAGTTTGAGAGACGCCCAATTTCCGGAACAAGACCGGACGTATTTCTTCCGTCAAAGAGATAAGCCCGGCCCAATCAGAAGACAATACCTAAGTAGGTCAACCAATAGCCCACTACCACGTGAAAAAGTCCCACCAATTAGGAAAGAATCACCTAAATAGGTCAGCCAATTAGAAAGCAGCAAGGTCGTGGTGTTAAATCGAGGCCCTAGAATTGCCAGTCTTCGCTTGGATTCCAACGGTAACACTTGCTCTTAAGCTCTCTCTCTCTCTCCTCATCCCATTCCTTCTTGACGTCAGACGCTTTTAGTGGAATCTCTGTTTGTTTATTTCACCTTTGGCCCAGCTGTGTCGCCTTCCACCACGACTGCACGGTAGAGTTGACATCGAGGTTCGTCTAGCATCAGGTAACACTGGTCCCAGAGGTCCCAAGATATCACAGACTCCCCCGTAACGAAGAGTCGACAGGATAGTGGACGCCAAGGTACAAGTAAGCAAATAGACCACTGTCTGTACAGAAAGATGGAACAGGGAAGAGAGGAGAATCCCAAGGAACCAATGGAGTCCGATCCCGACTCCGAAAGTGGCGGAAGCACCACTTTTCCAAAGAAAGAAAACGAAAACACTCTCGGTAGAACGGAGGAAATCGCCCCCGGCCAGGAAGACGTCACACCCCCGCCGCCGGTGTCAGATGTCCTAGGGAGGTTGACGACGACGCTACATCAGCTTTCTGCCGTGACCGGACTTTCGCGAGAGGTGGAATCGTTACGATGGTTCGTACGAGGCGCAGAGCTTCTTCACCAACTACGACGCCCAAGCAGATCGGGCCCAACTACAATACTCTACAAGACTGAGAAAGCCACCCGACCTCCTGCAAGCACCCCTCCGAGTTACCAACACGCGAGCGTATGTTACCTGCTCACCCAACCATCTCTAAACCACGAGCCCAGCGCAAACGATGAACTCTGACTCTCCCAAGGAACCTCCAACCACGGCACAAGACCAGGACTGTTCCGACATACAAGACCGCACAACAGTAGGTTCCTCCATATATAATTTTTGTTGAACAATTGCTCGTTCGAGCTGAACTGTCCAATAATGTAAACCTACTCTACTACTTAATACAGGAGAATTTATCGCTATAATTAGGCAGAAAACTTTTAAAATAATAGAAATCAGTTTGTAAAAGAAAAATACCTGTCCATCCCTTTAACTTAACTATTAACGCCATATCTAACAATGTTTTCACCATAGGTTATATCTTTTTAAACGTAAAAATAGTTAACATAACGCAGAATCTAAAATTCCATATTATAGATACCCCCTTGCCTTTTATCATATTATCCCTTAACTCTATAAAACGATTTCTACTAATTATAAACTGTTCTCAGCTACTCCTGTATCAATATAATGTACCTCTACCAACTACCTTGTACAAATTCACCTCGTGCAAGCAACACGTGTCCCATGGACAGGTTAATACAACTGTCCCATTTTCTAAATTTTCCCCTCCTGGAACGAGTTGCTCACACGTGGTGAACTCCAACACTCTTATTTAACCTCATTATAATGTTCCTAATCCCATTTTCAACGCCCCTATGTCCTTTTCTTTCATATCTTTGGACAGAAGTAACTTAAATCACAGCCTTCCAAAACTATTCCAATCGTTAAATTCCCACATAACTACACTCCCTCGTACCTTCCTTTTACACGCATAGTTAAATATCGACAAATCTCTCTCAACAAAATATACAACACCCTCTCACATCACTTTTTCTAATTAACAAATTTTTAATGCGCGACTTCACACCCAAATCTAATTTCGAGCCACACAAGCTTTATTACGTCGCCCTACTAAACACACACACAAAAAAAAAATCACATTAAACGTGTCATATCCACTAACAATATAAAAATTATCGATATGTTCGTACAACCAACAACCATGACTTTAGTAAATTTGTTATTCTTAGTGTAACAGGTTAGATTTTGTACAAAACAAAGACTTCACGTGATACCTTTTCATTTACAATTTTTTCGCTTCGTGTCACAGCACCACACCACTAAACTCTTTCAATTTTCAGGCCAAAGACGCCTTCATCACGCCTGTGACACCTTTAACCACACATTGTTCACGTCGATAGTCGCAATTTCACTCAATTCCAACCTGATATCATTGAATAACATTTTTACTAAGTTCGCCAAAAGCCATTCGATTTAATATCAACAGATACAATATCCGAATTTTCGAAATACAAACACAAATCGAACAAATGATTGAACACACGGAATAATTCAACCTCTGTATCTCCCTATGTCAATCCCATAACGCTTGTCACCAAACGTGACAAATCAAAACGCTTTTGTGTTTACAATTTTAGAAATAATATCTCCGAACGTAGTTCGAATTAACTTCCAATAAGTTGAAAGAAAGCAAGCAGCCTCGCAAAAGGCCTCCCTGACCTACATCCGGAATCGCATTAAAAATAGCTTCGCTCCCCCTCGCCCCCCCGAGCAAACAAACAGCCGACATCTTGTTACATCCGTCGCCACCCCGTGTTCTCTGATGAACTTTCGCCACCTATTAAATTAAATATTAGTGCGTGCCAAAGACAACACTTTACCTACAAAAATCACACACACCCACATAAGTTTAAAAAAACGACAACATTAGGACTCAGTAAGTTTCACAGTTAGAAACAATGTGATCCACGAGTCGCGTCAAACATAAAACAAATTCGATAAGTTAGAAAAACTTAGGCCAACAAGACCAAAGATATCAATCGAGGACAATTTAAAGCTCTCTCTACCCATCCTAAAAAAAAA
Source organism: Cordylochernes scorpioides (assembly GCA_030710605.1). Lineage (NCBI taxonomy): Eukaryota > Metazoa > Arthropoda > Arachnida > Pseudoscorpiones > Chernetidae > Cordylochernes > Cordylochernes scorpioides. The sequence goes on along the minus strand of CP092879.1, from coordinate 26,160,069 downwards.
AAAAAAAAAAAACAGGTACATTACGTTTGGCCTACAACTTTCCATTCTTTCACGATATATATAATTTCTATATATAATCTTACTTGCTCTTCCTTCTCGATGAACATTTTTAAAAAATTTTTCATTTTAATATCCTTTATATAATCATTATATAGCTCTTATAATTGTTTTTTTTTTTACGTCAACCAATTAGTTTAGATTATTGTCTTTTTTTATTTTTCTGTATCAAAACTTATTTACTTTTGCTTTATGACTCTATTTTATAATCAACTTTATATTTTATCTTTCATATCATATCTAATAATCTCAAGTTTATATTTCATGTTTATATCACTAATTTGCATTTATCATTTTATATTTTTTCTCACTTTATAAATTAGATATTATTTACATTGTTTCACCTTCCGCTACCATGTCAATGCTATCGAGTATATTATTGCTCATTATTTTTTTTTTCATTTAATATTTTCACTTTCTATTACCCCTTATATACTGCTGTAGTGTGTAAATCTTTGTATCATATCATCACTATTTTTATTTTATTTTTTAGATTACTTTGCATTTAACTTCGCAATTCTATTTTCGATTTTTCAAATCCTTTAACGCTATATGCAAAGCCTTAATTTCGCAATTTCATATCTCAATGATATATTCTTTTATAATCAAACTAAAACTCATGATCTAAAAACAGGGCAATCTTCAATAACCTCTTAAACAACCACTTTAAAGGTCACTTCTTAAGAATTACTAACATTCCTTTTCCGCAGGAACTTTTAACTCCTTCGCAGGCTAGACTTGACCTCCTTTGATTTCGTAATTAACAATCTTGACACATCGTCCCCCAGATTTACCTTCTCCCAACTTCTGGCTTGGATACGTGCAAATTGTATTTTTTTTTTTTATTCCAGGGCACTCTCATGCCACACGCTGGCACATTTTTTTTTTATTTTTCTCTTTTTCTCGCTAAGCCCCTGACGACTCTAATTAAAACTTTGATTTCTGGTCACTGATCTTCGCCCTCTTTATCCTGCATGCGTACGTCTTAACGACTAATTACTAAAACCCATAACAATCCCCTTATCTTACTTTTCGATTGTGGTACTGTAACTTTATTAGGTCCTTAAATTTACATGTGAAACATGGCCTAGGTTTTCCGCGCCGTGCACATTAAATGGTTTGGGACTTGAGTCAAAGTGACATTGCCTCAACCAAGTAATAACTAACCACTCAACCCTTTCTAACGCCCATCACGAAGAGATCATGATTTTCCCATCCAATCGTTTTTATTTTTACCTATCATCATTATATGTTCTCTATTAAATATTTTATTCATATTTTTATTTTTACTTGTATGTTTAATATTAGTTGTTTATGCTTTATTATCTCTTATGGATATACCGAAATCAACCCCATGTTATATACCAACTCACTTTAATTAATTTCTAAAAAAATTACTTCCTTAATAACAGTCTTCCTATTCCGCTCTCTTAAATCCCTCCATATGAACCCTCTCACATCCGGGGCCATCTGTGATGATTTAAGACCATGGAATTGTTGTAAATAGTCTAAATATCCACTACCACATGTTCCACCCCATGACTGTATATAACTTCTTATGTACTGCACATAGAAAGCCTCAACTAACATCAATCTGTACCGCGTAAGAATCTAATAAAGTGTTGCAACTGTACAGATAGAAGGAATGGAGAGAGACAGGAGAAAGTTAAGGTTAAAACAAATCAGGCTTAGAGGATCGTAGAAGTCAAACCTAAGAGGTAGGCCTAGAAGAGAACATAATTATTAATAACGCCACAGTTAACCTTCTGACCCCGGACACCCTGCGAGCTAAGTTTAAACCAATATTTCCGGACAAGACAGGACGTATCTTGTGACCAGAAGTTATAAAAGTTTGAGAGACGCCCAATTTCCGGAACAAGACCGGACGTATTTCTTCCGTCAAAGAGATAAGCCCGGCCCAATCAGAAGACAATACCTAAGTAGGTCAACCAATAGCCCACTACCACGTGAAAAAGTCCCACCAATTAGGAAAGAATCACCTAAATAGGTCAGCCAATTAGAAAGCAGCAAGGTCGTGGTGTTAAATCGAGGCCCTAGAATTGCCAGTCTTCGCTTGGATTCCAACGGTAACACTTGCTCTTAAGCTCTCTCTCTCTCTCCTCATCCCATTCCTTCTTGACGTCAGACGCTTTTAGTGGAATCTCTGTTTGTTTATTTCACCTTTGGCCCAGCTGTGTCGCCTTCCACCACGACTGCACGGTAGAGTTGACATCGAGGTTCGTCTAGCATCAGGTAACACTGGTCCCAGAGGTCCCAAGATATCACATATATATACACTGCGTGACATTGAAAATGGAACACCAAGAAATAGTGGCCAGAAAATTATGCAAATTTCAGGATAGACGCGCCTAACCGAGTTATGCAAATGATGTAAAATGCGCAGCTCTCGTGCGCACATGGAGTAAGATATAAGGGAAGGAACTTGCAGAAAGGACAGTATTCGTGTCGTTATTTCTTCAAGGGAAATCATTGTAGAAATTTTGTTCTTGTGTCAAAAGACACGTGTAATAACAGAGAATGCCAGGTCATCGTAAACGGAGGCAGTTCAAGCAGACAGACACTTTTACGAGGGGCATGGTGATCGGACTGAAAAGGGCAGGTTGGTCCATACGTCAAATCGCAGCTGATACACACCTTGGTGCGTCCACGGTGCACCGACTGTGGAGAAGATGGTTGGAACAAGGAAATGTGGCAATTTATAGGAATATCGGTGCAACCAGAGTGACGTTAGCACGTGTGGGTCGGCGTATTCTTCGACAAGCAGTGGCGGCCCCACAAGCCACTTGTACCGCCATCCTGAAACATGTGCAAGACACCCTAGATCATTCCATCTCGACCAGAACCGTTTCCCGTCGATTGGTTGCTAATGGCTTGCACTCATGCCGTCCGCTAAGAAGACTGTCATTGACCCCACCGAATAGGCGCCAACGTTTGGAATAGTGCCGGGCTAGATCGACGTGGATGACGGAATGGCACAGGGTCGTGTTCTCAGATGAGTCGCGTTTCTGCTTGTCCAGTGATAGTCGCCGTGTACGCGTGTGGCGTCGACGTGGAGAAAGGTCCAATCCGGCAGCAATTGTGGAACGCCCCACCGTGCGACAACGTGGAATCATGGTTTGGGGCGCAATCGCGTATGATTCCAGGTCACCTTTACTTCGTATTCAGGGCACTATGACGGCTCAACGATACGTTGATGATATGCTGCGACCGGTGACACTCCCCCACCTTCAGGGGGTACCCAATGCCCTTTATCAGCAGGATAACGCCCGACCGCACACTGCTCGCATTAGCCAACAAGCTCTGCAAGATGTACAGATGCTTCCCTGGCCAACGTACTCTCCTGATCTCTCACCAATCGAGCACGTCTGGGACATCATTGGAGGCCGTTTGCATGCCTTGCCACAGCCGCGTTCAGTAGACGAACTGTGGCAAATGGTTGAGAGGGAATGGAGAGCCATCCCTCAGGACGCCATCCGTACTCTGATTGACTCTCTACCTAGACGTGTTGCTGCGTGCATCGCCGTCCGCGATGGTCCTACTTGCTACTAAGCCGACGCCGTTCTCGCTCTGTATTATGACTATCATTTTGAAATAAAGATTACTTATTGTTCGTCCCTGTTTCTCTCTGTCTGCCGAGTTTCATCACTTTCTGGCCACTATTTCTTGGTGTTCCATTTTCAATGTCACGCAGTGTATATATAAACAGTTCAATACAATATTAGACAGGTATGATAGATTGAACTGATGGAACATATGATGTGTTACGTCCTTACAATATTTTTTGTTGCATTTATGGTACCATATATTGTTTTCTTTTGAATATAATTAATACCTATTGATAGTTTAAAATATATATATTTATAACACGATATATAAAAACACAGGTTATATTTCAATTATTATTATTAATTAATATTTGATATATGTGTCTATTTTATATATAAAAAATATGATTTTAGTCAGAAAGCCGAGAGACGATGTATGTATCTAGAGACAATAGCTAAAACTATAACAGCTGAAGAAAGTTGTTTCTATAATCAAAATTCATGCGGATTAAATGTGTAATTCACGAGATCTCAAATACACTTACCAAAGAAAAATCAAATCAAAATTGTAGGCAAATATTCGTTTGCTATAAGGCATGCTATAGGTAAAGTGAAATATTGGAAGCGAAAATGTTGAAATCGAATATGTATCTCTTAACTCATACCTAATCTGCTATTGATTTCAACCTTCATGCCCTGGTGTAATCTTACCCATGGGATAATGAAAAAATACCTAATCTTCATGTGGAGATCAGCTTGTGTCGTGGAATGTAATAAAATATATAATATATAAATAGGTTATATTTATTAATGCATTCTTCGGCAGATCTTAGGAAGGCAAAATCGTGATTTTCGAAAGATTAAAATAAGCAAGAGGCAGAGACGGGCTGATTTTCATCCGCCAACAAGCAAAGCTTCTAAGAGAAGATGTGAAAAAATCAAAGCCAGCTTTGCATGCTTCGAGGAATGCAAGCGTACACCTGATCACTGAAAACCATACAAGCAGTCAACAGCAGGCCTGATGAAATCGCTGTCAGATTCTACCACCATCGACTTACACTACTTTTTGAAGTACCCTAGTAACATCGGCAGCCAAGACTAAAGCAATACATTGGGAAAATCTCGATCTTCGAACTGATGAAGGCTCTTTGGCCAAAGTAGTTACACTCTGAAATGTGGAGAAAACGAATCAGTTTATCGAGAAACGTCTCATTATCAGAAGCAACCTTTTGAGGACATATCCCTTCAGGATAAGTTATTTCTCAAATAATAATATTGTGGCTTCAAAAGTCTGTTTTGTCTTCATGACCGAGACCATGTAAATTCGCCTGCTACCTGAAATAATGGACAATAGATAACAAGGACTGAACACTCCCGAGTACATCACGTACAAAACCCTAAGTTTTCAAACGTAAGTGACAATATATTGGTAGGCAAAATGGTCTCTACCTAACGGCGAAAGAGTGAAAGAAGCTCCAGTCTTTGATAAATTCAGCAATAAATTCGTCAAATCAAAGATTCAACCATAGAACTAGCTAGGTATTTTAAAGCGATGCATAGCATTACCCTGGGTGAGAGAGAGAGCAGCTTCATCAAATGTACGTATCTTTATCTGAGAGAGAGAGTAATTTACGAAAGGATCATATTTAATTTCAGTGGATACTCAAAAAAGTTAAATCTAGTATGCGCTTCTAGATTCATCAAGTTAGAAGTAGCACCTCTTTTTTCCTCAAAACATCTTGTTGTCTTCGACATATAGAACATTCTAGTTTATGTTTCTACCAGTCAAATACTATAAAATTACCAGCGGCCTTTTTTCGTTGGAATGCGTCTTCACCTGCATATCACCATGTTATAGTGCGATATTTAAATAATTCAGTGGTTGAGGTTCACTTTCTGGAAAAAAAAAAAATATATATATTTTTTTTTCTTAAATATTGAGCAATCCATATGAAATTATTAATTGAATAGCATATTTTGGATCAAAGATAAAATAAACATTTTATTTAATATTAATGCCAATATTTCAATAGGCTATACGCCTAACTTCGTCAGGGCTTTTCTTGTTTTTGAACTGCTTTGGTTCATCACGTGATGCCTTCACGCGACGATATATAAATATTTGTAACTCTATTTACTTCTGTCAATAAAATATGTGAACTACTTCGTCCCTGGCATATCTGTTCTTCAGTGAATCAAATATGTATACTTCCCCTCGTCTTTGGTCTCTCTGTACTTCTTTCTACAGAATGTGTACTCCAACGCACGCGCGTCTCTGGCATCTCTATACTTCTCTCAATATAATATGTGTACTCCCACGCACATCTCTGTACTTTTGCCAATGAAATATGTGTACTTCCCTGTCTCTGGCGTCTCTATACAGCTGTAAATGAAATATATGTACTCCCCTGCGTCTCTGGCATCTCTAAATATTTGTCAATAAAACATGAATACTCCTTCTTTCTCGAGCATATCTGTTCCTTTGTCAATGAAACATCTCTTCTCCCCCGTCTCTGGCATCTCTGTTCTACTGTCAATAAAAATTGTATACCCCTCCCCCGTCTCTGGTATCCGTGTACTTCTGTCATTGAAACATGTGTACTCCTCCGCGCGTCTCTGGCATTTCTGTACCTCTGTGAAAAAAATATGTAAACTTCCCTCTTATATGGTATCTCTGTACTTCGGCCAATAAAATTGTGTACTACCCAGCGAATATTTGGCATCACCGTACCTCAGCCAATTAAACATGATTACTACCTCGTCTCTGGACATTTTGTTTATCCGTCAATGAAAAATGTGTACCTTTTCCGTGTTACAGGCAACTCTGTACTTCTGTAAATATGTGTATTCCACAGGCATCTCAGTATTTCTGTCAATAAAATATGTATTGGCCATTACCTCTCTGGTATCTCTGTAGTTCTGTCAATAAAAATTCGTTCACAACCTTGAGTCTCTGGAATCTCTCTACCTATGCCAATAAAATAGGTGTACCTTCAGTGTGTCTGGCATCTTTGTACTTCTGTCAAAATTCCATGTTTTTCCCCGCGTCTCTGGCATCTTAGTATTCCTGTGATAAAATATCTGTACACCACCGCGCGTCTCTAGCATCTTTTACTTCTGTTAGTAAAATATGTGTACTTTCAGCGTCTCTGGCATCTCTGAACATATGTCAAAGAAATATATGTATTACCCCGTTTCAGGCATCTCTGTACCACTGTCAATAAAATATGGGGACTTCCCCCGTTTCTGGCATCTCTATATCTCTGTCAATAAAATATGTGCACTCCCCAGAGTCTCAGGCATATATGTACTTCGGTCAATAAAAAATAGATACTTCCCCTCGTCTTCTGGCATATTTGTACTTCTTTCAATAAAGCATGTTAATTCCCCTCGTCTCTGGCATCTCTGTGCATCTTTGAATAAAATATGTATACTTCCCCTGTTTCTGGTATCTCTGTACTTCATTCAATAAAAGATGTGTCCTTCCCCCATACGTTTCTGGCGCCTCTATACCTCTGTCAATTAATCATGTGTACTCCCTCGTCTCTGGCATTTCTGAATTTTTTTCAATAAAATAGGTCTAAGCCCCGCATCTGGCATCTCTGTATATCTGTCATTAAAACATGTGTACTCCTCCGCGCGTCTCTGCCATCTCTGTATATCTGTCAATAAAATATATGTGCTCCCCGCGCCTTGGCACCTCTGTACTTCTTTCGAAAAAACATGTTCATTTCCTCTAGTATCTGGCATATCTGTATCTCTGTCATTGTACCTCTTTGAATAAAATATGTGCACTCCCCCTGTCTCTGGTATCTCTGTACCTCTTTCAATATAATATGTGTACTCCCTCGCGCGTCTCTGGCACTCTTTACTTCGGTCAAAAAAACATGTGTACTTCTCCTCCCCGTTTCTGGCGCATCTGTACCTCTGTCAATTGATCATGTGTACTTCCTGGTCTCTGGCATTTCTGAATCTTCGTCAATAAAACATGTGTACTCCACCAGTCTCTGGCATCTTTTAACCTCTGTGAATAAAATATGTGTGCTCCTCCCATCTCTGGCATCTCTGTATTTTTCTCAATAAAATATGTGTGCTTCCCGCTTCTCTGGCACCTCTGTACTGCTTTCAAAAAAACATGTGTATTTCCTATCGTCTCTGGCATCTCTGTACCTCTGTCAATATAATATGTGTATTCCTCTACGCGTTTCTGTCATTTCTGTATTTCCGTAGATGAAAACATGTATACAACCCCCTGGCTCTGGCATCTCTATACTTCTGTCAATAAAATATGCATAGTCCTCCCTGGGTCTCTAGAATTTCTGTACCACTGACAAAAATAAAATTGACTCCCGCGTCTCTGGCATCTCTGTACCTCTGTTATTTGAACCTGTGTACTTCCTTACCCTTCTCTGGAATTTCAGTGTTTCTCTCAATACAATATGTGAACTTCCCCGCGAGTCTCTGGCATCTTTCTATTTCTGCAATTAAACATGAGTATTACCTCGTCTCTGGTATTTCGGTTTATCTGTCAATTAAACCTGTGTACTTTCCTAGTGTCTCTGTATCTCTGTACTTCTTACAATATAATATGTATACTTTCCCCCCGTCTATGTCATTTATGTAGCTCATTCAATTAAACATGTGTACTTCCTCGTCTCTGGCATTCCTGAATCTTTTTCTAAAACACATGTGTACTCACCCTTCTCTGGAACCTCTGTACTTCTGTCAATAAAATATGTTAACTCCCCCGATTCTGTCATTACTGTACCTTTTTGAAAAAAACATGAGTATTATCTCGTCTCTGGCATTTCTGCTTATCTGTCAATGAAACATGTGTACCTTCTCCGTGTTACTGGCATTTCTGTACTCTGTAAATATATGTATTCCACCACGCGTCTCTGGCATCTCTGTATTTTTGTCAAAAAATATGTATTGCCCTTGCTTCTCTGGCATTTCAGTACTTCTGTCAATAAAACAAGTTTACTCCCCGCGTCTCTGGAATTATTTATTTATTTGATAATTAAACGTATGTACTATCCCGGTTTATGGAATCTCTGTACTTCGCTCAATAAAATATGTATAGTTCCCTGCGTCTCTGAAATTTCTGTACTCCTGTCAAAAATCACGTGTACTATCCCCGTCTCTGGCATCTATGTACCTCTGTCATAAAAACATGTGTATTTCCACTCGTCTCTGTCATCTCTGTACTTCTGTCAATAAAAACATGTATACTTCTTCCCGTCTTTGGTATTTCTCTAGCACTGTCAATAAAACAAGTTTACTCCCCGCGTCTCTGGAATTATTTATTTATTTGTAATTAAACGTATGTACTATCCCGGTTTATGGAATCTCTGTACTTCGCTCAATAAAATATGTATAGTTCCCTGCGTCTCTGAAATTTCTGTACTCCTGTCAAAAATCACGTGTACTATCCCCGTCTCTGGCATCTATGTACCTCTGTCATAAAAACATGTGTATTTCCACTCGTCTCTGTCATCTCTGTACTTCTGTCAATAAAAACATGTATACTTCTTCCCGTCTTTGGTATTTCTCTAGCACTGTCAATATAACATGTTTACTCCTCGCGTCTCGAACATTTCTCTTATTCTGTAAATATAATATGAGTTCGACACTTCGTGTCTCTGGCATTTCTTTACATCTGTCTTTAAAATATGTGCACTCCCAGAAGTCTCTAAAATTTCAGTACTTATTTCGATTAAATATGTTTGCTTCCTCCGTCTTCTGGCATATGTGTATTTCTTTTAATTGAACATGTGTATTTCCCCTTGTTTCTGGCATATCTGTACTTCTATGAAAATATATGTTGTACTCCACAGCGCGTCTCTGCCATATCTGTACTTTTGAGAATAACACATTTGTTAACACACCGCGCTTATGTGGCATTTCTGTACTTCTGTCAATAAAATGTTTCCTCCACCGCGTCTCTGGCAACTCTGTATTTATGTCAATTAAATATGTGTACACAACTGCGGCTCTGGCATCTCTGTTCCTCTGTCAATTAAACATGTTTAATCCTTCGTCACTGGAATTTCTGAATCATTGAAAATAAAACATGTGCATTTTATCCGGTCTCTGAAATCTCTGTACTTATGTCGGAAAAATATGTGAACTCCACCGTTTCTGGCATCTCTGTACTCGGTCAATAAAATATATGTACCCCCCCCCCCGTCTCTGGAATCTATATACTTCTGTAAATAAAATATGTGTACTCCCCCGTATTTTGCATTTATGTACTTCTGTCAATTAGAAATGTAAACTCCTCCGTCTCTGGTATCTCTGTACTTCTCTCAATATAATTTTGTACTCTCCTTCTCGTCTCTGGCATCTCTGTACTTCTGTGAAGAAAATAGGTGTTCCCCTGGTGTCCGGCATCTATGTACTTCTGTTATTAAAACATGTGTATTCCACCACGCCGTTCTGTCATCTCTCTATACTTCTGTAATAAAAAACATGTATACTCCTCACCGTATTTTGCATTCCTTTACCATTGTCAAAAATATATGTTTACTCCCCGCGTCTCTGGCATATCTGTACTTCTGTCAATAAAATATTCGTTCTCAACCGCGCGTCTCTGGCATCTCTGTACTTATGTCAAAAAAATATTATACTTCCCTGCGTCTGTGGCATCTTACTTTTTCTGTCAAAGAAATATGTGTTCTCCACCACGCGTCACTAGCATCTCTGTAATTCTCTATGGAAAATATGTGTACTTCCAGCGTGTCTGTCATCTTTGTTTCTTTCAAAATACCATGTTTTTCCATCGTTTCTGGCATTTTTGTACTTATCTCAATAAAACATGTGTAATTCCTTACGTCTTGGCATCTCTGTAGTTCTGTTATTAAAATATTTGTTTACAACCGAGCGTCTCCGGAATCTCTGTACTTATGTCAATAAAATTTGTTTACTCCCCCGCGTCTCTGAGATATCTTTACTTCTGTCTATAAAATATTTGTACACAACCGCGCGTCTCTGGCAACTCTGTACTTCTGTCAATAAAAAATGTGTACTCCCCCGTGTCTGTACTTCTTTTAAAAAAACATGTATACTTCCCCGTCTCTGGCACATCTGTACTTCTGTCAATAAAAATGTGTACTCCCCCGCGTCGCTGGCATCTCTGTACTTCTCTCAAAAAAACATGTGTACTCATCCGAGTCTCTGGCATCTCTGTACCTTAGTTAATAAAACATGTTTACTCCTCTGTGTCTCTGGCATCTCTGTACTTATGTCAATAAAACATGTGTAATCCCCCGCGTCTCTGGCATCTCTTTACTTCTGTCACTAAAATATTTGTACTCCAACGCGTCTCTGACATCTCTATACATCTGTCAATAAAACATGTGTACTTCCCCTCGTCTCTGGAATTTCTGTACATCACTCAATAAAACATGTTTACTATCTCGCGGCTCTGGCATCTCTGTACTTCTGTCAATAAAACATGTGTATTCCCCGCGTCTCTGGAATCTCTATCCTACTATATATAAAACATTCGAACTTTTCCCGCTTTTGGTGTCTCTTTACTTCTGTTAATGAAACATGTGCACTTTTACTCTTCTCTGGTATATCTGTTCTCTGATAATAAAAAATTTAAACTACCCCCGTCTCTGGCATATCTATACTTCTGTAAAAAAATGTTTATCCCTAGGGCTTTGATCTCTCTGTACCTCTTTTCATGAAACATGTATACTTAACCGCGAGTCTCTGGTGTTTTTGTATATCTGTTGTGGTATTCCACTTAGGAAGAACTAGTTTAAGAAATTATGAGACGTTTCTAATCAGTAGAAACTCTGACTTTATTATTCTCTTCACCTATATATATGCATCGCGCTACTCACGGACATGCAAATATATTCACCTATCATAAGAAACAACATGTAAAATATATAAAACAAAACAATACTATGCAAATATGTCGAGGTATGCGACAGACTCCCCCTCCATGACCTCTCATCACTCCTGAGATGAGACTCTTTTGAAGGTCTCTTATTTCGTTGAAGATCTGAAGGCCCAGAGGTATCGTCTGAAGGCTTAGAGGTATCGTCTGCAGGTCTAGAGGTATCGTTTGCAGACCTAGAGGTATCGTCTGCAGGTCTAGAGGTATCGTTTGCAGGCCTAGAGGTATCGTCTGCCGATTTAGAACAGTCATAGGGTTGGATGTACTTGCTGGCCTGAGGAGCTTTCTTCAAGACAACTAGCCAGAGATATAGGACTCCCAACTCATCCAAGTCTTCAGTTTCCGAATGAGATCTTTGACTTTCTTCGGCGGTAATCTGCGTTGATGTCTCCTCAATGGATTCAGTATGCACTTCACAAGCAGAGTTAAATTCTCGTATTTCATTATGGGTCCAAATTAGCTGAGAAACATTCTCGTAAAAAACATTCAGATTAGGATCATCATTCTCTACAAGTCGAGATATCTCAAAATCAGTCAACTTGGCAATGCAGTTGTTGGTTGGGATTTCATAATTCTCTCCTCCATATTCAGGATGAAAAAAGACAAAATGAGATAAATTCATATCATGCCAATCCAAACGTTTTAGCGCTTCTCTAGTCTGGTCACACCACATCATACTACGATCGTGCTTGAAAACATGCTGGTAGAAAACAGAAGGTTCGTCTTCATTGCCAACGAATAACCTGGGATTAGTCCACTTAGGAATTATGTCATATAAATGTCCTATAGATGTTGGTTTACCTACGACTTTAAGATATGCCAAATCTTTTAAGATTCGAATTAAACCCTCATACAGTTGTAGACATGTAGTTACTCTTGGCAGTTCAGGTAGTGTTGCACGAAGTTCCAAACTCATATTTATCATTTCAAAGTAGAGTCCACTCAGCATAAATAGATTCTTTCTTGAATACTCAATTGGACATGGTCTCTTTCCATATTTACCAATCATCCTTTGTCCATAATCTATATCCTTAATACACCCGGCATTCCCAAAATCGGTTACTCTAGCAATATATCCAAGAGTTGGGATTTTAATCTTTTTTGAAGCTACTTCATATTTGATTAGTTTCTATTCTGTTTCTGCAACTAGAACATTGTTAATATGATAATCATCATGTAAAAGTTCAATTTCCTCTTCACCAATTGCAAAAACTATACAAATCTGGCGAAATAATACTAATAAATCCTCACATGAAAATCTCGATTTGATAGCCGTTTCGAGAGTTATTCCTCCATATTCCATTAGGAAAACAAAAATAATTTTTTCGTTCTCCTTCACAATAGTAAGGCCATGGTTTTCCTTTTTCAAAGATATTTTTGAGAAGCCTAAACGTCTTCTCAGTATCTTTAACAAGCATAAAGGAACATAAATTGATCTGACCATTTTTTAGGGTTCTTAAAGAATTGTAGATGGCCAATTTATTTCGTAAATCATCAATGTCATATTCCTCAAATTCTTCAGCAGTAGATTGTCCCCATGAACGTCTTTTTAAATTCAATCGTCCAATTCTATAAATAGTTGAAAACTTGTCGCTTGATAAGACTTCACCATAGCAAATACATTGGACACCTTTTCCTACATATTTCATTCTTTTTCCTTCGAAAATATCAGCGAAGGTTACAAAAGCATTATGTACGGATGCTGTTAGCAATTCCGCAGGTCCTTCAGCTTCTCTTCTGAATCCACTTTCTATCTCTGAAATTTGCATCTGGCTGAATTCTTTAGCATAAATCCAAACTTTTTGGCAGCGTGTTAATTTCTTTAATATTTACAAACGAGGTCTTGCGAGACTGCATTTATCGAAATCACCTATTCCATGGCAGATAATAGCATCACATATTCCTAATTTCATATTTCTTTTTTCACCGCTTGTTTTTAAACGAATAAATTCCTTTTTTGAGAGTTTCCAATAGAGTATCGTAACACGGTAGCTCTCTCAAAGCTCTTTTCAATAACTTCATGTCTTCGGTGATGGTGTTTCTGTTATTCCAGGTGGTGGGGAGGCTCAACTCCTTTGGAGGTGCTTCTTCGCCGGTACCAGGCTTTGGCTCTTTTTTGCCAGTACCAGACTCCTTAGAAGGTTCTTTTTCTCCAGTATGGGTGTCAGGGACATCAATAATGCAATCAGAAAGTTTTTCTGTATTCTCTGAATCTTTGTCAATTTCCCCAGCTTGAGTGTTAGGAACATCAATAACGCAAACAGAACTTTCTTCTGTATTCCCTGTATTATTGTCAATTTCCCCAGCTTGAGTGAAAGTGGCATCATCAAGATCACAAAGTCCTGCATTATCTGAATCAATACCAACACTAACATCTACCTCTTTCGTAATAGGCTCTGCACTATCAGTTCCTATAACTGACTTTTTTTCAACTTCAGCCTTTTCACTTTCATCTGCTTCAACGGACTCTTTATCAACTTCGGCTTTTTCACTTTCTTCCGTTTCTACAACTGAATTTTTCTCGACTTCGGCTTTTTCATTTTCTTCAACAACAGACTTTTTCTCAATTTGAGCTTTTTCACCTTCTTCAACTACAACAGACTCTTCTTCTTCGTCAGCCTTTTCACTTTCATCTGCTTCAACGGATTTTTTCTCAACTTCGGTGTTAGGAACATCAATAATGCAATTAGAAAGTTCTTCTGTATTCTCTGTATCTCTATCAATTTCCCCAGCTTGGGTGGTAGGAACATCAAGGCCATTAACCAAAAGTTCTTCTGTATTTTTCACCGATTCACAACCTTTAATTGCAGTCTCAGAATCCTTCACACCGTCGCCCTTAGGCTCATCTTCAGAATCATCTTCTTCTTCATCTACCATTTCATTCTGTTCATCGAAGTCTTCTTCATCTACCATTTCATTCTGTTCATCGAAATCTTCAGAATCCTTTACACCGTCGCCCTTAGGCTCATCGTCAGAATCATCTTTTTCTATTCCAAGAATATCCATCATAACGCTTTGTTGCTTCACCATCGCCCTTAAGAGGCTTTCTCCATTTTCTTCAGAATCCTTTACACCGTCACCCTTAGGCTCATCTTCAGAATCATCTTCTTCTATTCCAAGAATATCCATCATAACGCTTTGTTGCTTCACCATCGCCCTTAAGAGGCTTTCTCCATTTTCTTCAGAATCCTTTACACCGTCGCCCTTAGGCTCATCTTCAGAATCATCTTCTTCTATTCCAAGAATATCCACCATAACGCTTTGTTGCTCCACCATCGCCCTTAAGAGGCTTTCCAGGGAAGGTCTTGCGGATCCTGTTCGGGGCTGCGCCATTTGTGGTATTCCACTTAGGAAGAACTAGTTTAAGAAATTATGAGACGTTTCTAATCAGTAGAAACTCTGACTTTATTATTCTCTTCACCTATATATATGCATCGCGCTACTCGCGGACATGCAAATATATTCACCTATCATAAGAAACAACATGTAAAATATATAAAACAAAACAATACTATGCAAATATGTCGAGGTATGCGACATCTGTCAATTCAAAATATGAATTCCCCTGTGTCTCTGGCTTCTCTGTACTTCTGTAAATAAAAATGTGTATTCCCCCTCGTCTATGGCATATTTGTACTTCTGTCAAAATACATTTCTACTTCCCCACGTCTTCGGCATCTCTCAAACGTGTGTACGTTTCCATCATCTCTGGCATCTCGTATTACTGTCAATAAAAAATTTGTATTCTCCCCGTCTCAGGGATCTCTGTACTTTTGTCAACAAAATATGTGTACCCCTTGTTCCTGGAATTTATGTACATCTGTCAATAAAACCTGTGTACAACCCTTCTCTGGCATCTCTGTACTTCTTTCAATTAAACATGTGTACACCCAGGCGTCTCTTGAATCTCTGTACTGCTGTCATTAAAACATATGAACTTCCTCGTCCATTCCATCTCTGTACTTCTGTAAATAAAACATGTGTTCTCCCCCGCGTCTCTGGCAACTCTATACTTCTGCTAATGAAAAATGTGAACTCCCCCGTCTCGGACATCTCTATTCTTCTGTTAATAAAAAAATGTACTCTCCCGCCTCTGGGGTCTCTGTACTTCTTTCAATAAACATGTGTACTCCCCCGTTTAGGGCATCTCTGTTCTTTTGTCAAGAAAATATTTGTACGCCCTCGTCTCTGGCATCTCTGTACTTCTCTCTATAAAACATGTGTACTCAGCAGTCTCTGGCATACCTGTATTTCTTTAAAAAAAAACATGTGTACTCCTATGCGTCTCTGGGATCTCTGTACGTCTGTTAATAAAACATTTGTTCTTTCCTGGTGTCTCTGGCATCTCTGTACTTCTGTAAATATAATATAAGTGATACACTGCATGTCTCTGGCATATCTTTACTTCTGTCTATTAAATATGTGTACTCTCGCTCGTCTCATATATCTCAGACTTCTTTAATTTTAAACGTGTACTTCACCGTCTCAGGAATCTCTGTACCTCTGTCAATTAAATATGTGTTATCCCCCCCTGTCTTCTGGCATTTATGTACTTCCATTATTTAAACATGGATATTTTCACTTGTCTCTGGCATCTCTGTATTTCGGTGAATAAAATATATGTACGTACCGCGCTTCTTTGATATCTCTGTACTCCTGTCAATAAAACATGTGTACTCCACGCCTCTGGCATCTCTAAACTTTTGTCAATAAAAAATGTTTACTCCCCCGTTTTTTGCATCTATGGACCTTTGTCAATTAAATATGTGTACACCTCTGCGTCTATGGCTTTTCTATTCTTCTGTCAATAAATCATGTTTACTCCCCCGCGTGTCTCTTGGGTCTCTGTATTTATGTCAATGAAATATTTTAGTAGTTCGTCTCTGGCTTCTCTGAATCTTTGTCAAAAGATCATGTGTACACTTAGAGGCTCAGTAATCTCTGTACTGCTGTCAATAAAATATGCATGCTCCCCTGTCTCTGGCATAAATGTACTTCGTTCATTAAAATATTTGTGCCGCCTCGCGCGTCTTTGTTATCTCTGTACTTCAGTCAATAAAACATGTGTACTCCTCGCCTCTGGCATCTCTGTACTTCTCTCAATAAAAATGTGTAGTCCTCGTCTCTTGCATCTGTATTCTTCTTTAATTGAAATATGTGTACTCCCCTCTTCCAATGGCATCTCTGTACTTCTTTCAATAAAACATGTTCATTTCTTCTTGTCTCTGTCATTTCTGTACTTCTGTATATAAAAACATGTATACTTCTTTTCGTCTTTGGCATTTCTCTACCACTGTTAATAAAACATGTTTACTTCCCGCCTCTCGAGCATTTCTGTACTTCTGTCAAAAAATAATGTGTACTATCCCCGTCTGTGTCATCTCTGTATATCTGTCAATAAAACATTTGTACTTCCCGCCGTCTCGGCATTTCTGTTTATATGTCAAATGAAACATCTGTCCTTCCCCGTGTCTCTGGCATCTCTGTATCTCTGTAAATATAATATGAGTATTACACTGCGCGTGTCTGGCATATCTCTACTTTTGTCGATGAAATATGTGTAACCCCGCGCGTCTCTGACATCTCAGTACTTCTTTCAATTAAATATGTTAACTTCCCCCGTCTCAAGCATCACTGTGCCTCTTTCAATAAAATATGTGTACTCCCCCATTTCTGGCATTTCTGTACTTCCTTTAATCAAAAATGGGTATTTTTCCTTTTCTCTGGCATCTATGTACTTTTGTTAATAATATTTATGTACTCCCCCGGGTCTCTGGCTAATCTGTATTTATGTCAATTAAATATGTGTACACAGCAGCGTCTATGGCAATTCTATTCTTCTGTCAATAAAACATGTGTACTCCCCCGCGCGTCTCTAGCGTCTCTGTACTTCTGTCAATGAACTATTTTAGTAGTTCGTCTCTGGCATCTCTGAATCTTTGTCAAAAGAACATGTGTACACTCAGAGGCTCAGGATTCTCTGTTCTGTAAGAAAATATGCGTACTCCCATGTCTCTGGCATATATGTACTTCGGTCAATAAAACATGTGTACTCCTTGCCTCTGGCATCTCTGTACTTCTGTTGATAAAAATGTGTACTCCTCGTTTCAGGCTTCTGTATTCTTCTTTCATTAAAAATGTTTTCTCCTCCAACTCTTTATCTATGTACTTCTGTCAATAAAACATGTGAACTACCCCTTCTCTGGTATCTCTGTACTTTTTTCAATATAATATGTGTACTCTCCCGCGCATCTCTGGCACACTCTGTACCTCTGTCAATAAAACATCTGTACTCCTCCCCATCTCTGGCACCTCTGTGCTTCTGTCAATATAATAAGTGTACTCCCGCGTCTCTGTCATCTCTATACTTCAGTTATTTATATCTTGTATACTCCCCTCGTCTTTTACATTTCTGTACCACTGTCAATAAAATATTATTACTTCTCTGTCTTTGGCATTTCTGTATTTCTGTTAATAAAACGTGTGTACTGTCCCCGTCTCTGGGATTCTGTACTTCTGTCATTGAAATATTCGTTTTCAACCGTGCGTCTCTGGAATCTGTATCTATGTCAATAAAATATGTGTACTTCCCCGCGTCTCTGGCATCTTAGTATTTCTGTCAAAAAATATGTGTACTCAACCGGGCGTCTCTGGCATATCTGAACTTCTCTCATTAAAAAATGTGTACTCCCAACGTTTTTGGCATCTCTGTACATCTGTCAATAAAATATTCGTTCACAACTGCGCGTCTCTGGCATCTTTAAACATATGTCAATAAAATATATGTATCAAACCTTACAGGTATATCTGTACTTTTGCCAATAATACATGTATACTCCCCGCCTCTGGCATCTGTATACTTCTATCAATAAAAATGGTGTACTTCTGGTCTCTGTCACATGTGTACTTCTGTCATTAAAACATGTGCACTCTCCCCATCTCTGGCATATCTGTACTTCTGTAATTGAAACATGTGTACTCTCCCCATCTATGGCATCTCTGTACTTCTGTCAATAAAATATGTGTACTTCCTGTCTCTGTATTTCTGTCACTCAAACATGTGTACTTCCCCACGTCTCTGGCATCTCTCTTTCTTCTGTCAATTAAACATGTGTACTTACGGTTTCTGGACTTCTGACAAAAAAAAAAAAAACATGAGTAATCCCAAAGTCTCTGGGAACTCCCTAATTCTGTCCATAAATTATGTGTACTCCACAGCGTCTATGGTATGTCTCTATTTAAATTAAAAAATGTGTACTATCCGGTCTTTGGTATCTCTGTACATCTATCAATGAAACATCTGTACGACCCAGCGTCGCTGGCATCTCTGTACCTCTGTCAATTAAACATGTTTACTCCCTCGTCTCTGGCATTTATGAATCTTTGTCAATAAACATGTTTATTTCCTCTGTCTCTGAAATCTCTGTACTTCTTTAAATAAAAACATTGTACCGCTGTCAAAAACATATGTTTACTCCCCGCCTATCTGGAATTTCTGTATTTCTGTTAATAATATGTGTGTACTTTCCACGTCTCTGACATTTCTCTTCTTCTGTCAATTAAATATTCGTTCTCAACCGCACGTCTCTGGCATCTCTGTACACAGGTCAATAAAATATGTGCATTTCCCCGCGTCTCTGGCATCTTAGTATTTCTGTCAATAAAATATGTGTACTCCACCGCGCGTCTATGATATCTCAGTACTTCTGTAAGTAAAATATGTGCTTCTGTTAAATTCTCATGTTATTTTCCCCCGTCTCTGGCATTTCTTCAATTCTCATTCAAGCATGTGTGCTTCCTCACGTCTTTGGCATCTCTGTACTAATGTCAATAAAATATATGTACTCCCCCGCGTCTCTGGCATCTTAATATTTCTGTTAATAAAATATTTGTACAGAACCGCGCGTCTCTGGCATCTCTGTACTTCTATCGTTAAAATATGCGATTTCACCCGCCTCTTTGGTATCTCTATACTTCTGTCAATAAAATATGTTTACTCTACCGTGTCTCTGGATTCTGTGTACTTCTGTCAATAAAACATATGTATTCCCCGCGTCTCTGGCATTTCTGTACTTCTTTCAATAAAATATGCGTACTCCCCGCGTCTCTGACATCTCTATACTTCTGTTAATAAAACATGTGTTCTCCCACTCGTCTCTGGCATCTCTGTACTTCTGTCAATAAAACATGCGTACTCTTACGCCTCTCTGGCATCTCTATCCTACTATCGATAAAACATTTGAACTTCCCCCGTCTTTGGTGTCTCTTTTCTTCTGTCAATAAAACATGTGCACTCCTACATTTCTCTGGTATATCTGTGCCTCTGTCAATAAAAAATTACACATTCCCTCATCCCTGGCATACCTGTACTTCTGTCAAAAAAAAAAAAAACATGTATATTCCCGCGGGGCTTTGGTCTCTCTGTACCTCTGTCCATGAAACATGTATACTTCACCGCGAGTCTCTAGTATCTCTGAAATTCTATCAATTCAAAATGTGAATTGCCCTGCGTCTCTGGCATCTCTGTACGGCTGTAAAT
This sequence comes from Cordylochernes scorpioides, assembly GCA_030710605.1. NCBI lineage: Eukaryota > Metazoa > Arthropoda > Arachnida > Pseudoscorpiones > Chernetidae > Cordylochernes > Cordylochernes scorpioides. The sequence continues at coordinate 26,139,995 of CP092879.1, read as the reverse complement.
AAAATATATGTACTCCCCCGCGTCTCTGGCATCTCTGTACGGGTGTCAATAAAATATATGTACTCTCACGCGTCACTGGCAATATTGTACATCTGTCAATTAAATATGTGTACTCTCCCATTTCTAGCATTTATGTACTTCTATCAATAAAACATGTGTACGCTCCAGCGACTCTGGCATCTCGGTACTGCTGTCAATAAAAAAATGTGTATTCTCCACGTCTCTGGAATCTCTGTACTTTTGTCAACCAAATATGTGTACTCCCACGTCCCTGGCATCTATGTACATCTCTCAATAAAACATGTGTGCTCCCCCGCCTATCTGGTATTTCTAAACTTCTCTCAAAAATATATGTACTCACCGGTCTCTGGCATCTCTTTACTTCCATCAATAAAACATGTATACTCCCTCATTTCTGGTCTCTCTGTACTTCTGTCAATAAATTATTTGTTCAAACCGTCTTTGGCATCTCTGTACAATTGTCAATAAAATATGAGTACTCTCCGTTTATGGCATCTCTGTACTTCTGTCAATATATTATTTAGACAACCCCATCTCTGGCATCTCTGTTATTCTGTCAATTAAACATGTTTACACCCCTGCGTCTCTGTAATCTATGTACTGCTTTCATTAAAACATATGAACTTCCTCGTCCCTTCTAACTGTGTTCTTCTCTCAATAAAACCTGTGCAATTCTCCATCTCGGGCATCTCATAAAACCTGTGAACTCCCACGCGTCTCTGGCATCTCTGTACTTCTGTCAATAGAACATATGAACTCCCTCGACCCCCGCATCGGTGTACTTCTGCCAATAAAACATGTGTACTCACCCGTCTAGGGCATCTCTGTACTTCTGTAAATAAAACATAGGTACTGTGGGGACCAGGGATGCAGCACCCCGCCGACGCCGCCGCCGAGATAAATAAACAGACGGCTGCCATAAATCACCACGACCGCGGCACCACAGCGGAGGAATTCCGAGAGAGGACCAGACGTGCATTCCGGGCTGTCTCCTCTTTGTCTTCCCATATAAATGTAGCCAACAAGAAACTCCAATAAACACTAACTTTGAGAGACTTTCTGAGCCATCGCTGGACCAGTAAATCGACACACCACATTGGTGAGCCGGACGTGATTGAAAAGAAAAAGCATACGAAGATCTCAAGAGATAAAGAAATGCAAAAAGTGATTCATGTTTGAAAAGAAGCATCATCCAGGATATCGGGATATCATCTCAAGACTAAGATAAGTTTTTATATTATCTTCCTTGTTATTTTATCTCAATATTTTTATTTTTAACTTTATCTCTAAGCTGTTGTGTCGAATTTAAATTTACGTAAAATGGAAACAGAAAATAAGACTAGCGATACCTCAGAAATATGCAAAGTTAGTGTTAAAATACCGCCTTTCTGGGTTGAAAAACCTGAAATATGGTTCTTCCAGGTAGAAGCACAGTTCAAAATAGGTGGAATTATTCAGGAAGACACTAAATTTAATTATTTGATCTCCCAATTAGAACCTAAATATATAGAAAACATTTGGGATATAATTAATAGCAAAAGCGACAACAAGTACTCTGAATGTAAATCACGACTACTTGAATTGTTCAGAGAAAGTGAAGGGTTGAGAATTAAAAAGTTAATTTCTGGTATAGAGCTCGGAGACATGAAGCCGAGCCAGTTATTACAAAAGCTCAGATCCCTCGCTACCCCAGATATCTCTGACAAATTAATAAAAACTTTATGGCTCGATAAACTGCCCACATCCATAAAGAATATACTTATTGTAAGCGAAGAGGAGATTGGCAAATTGGCCATAATGGCCGATAAAATACATGAAATAAACTCTTCCAAAGAAATATATGATGCGGAAGTGCCTTCTTCATCAACAGATCGCTTGATCGCCAAATTGGAAGATCTTGAACGGCAGGTGTCCGAATTGAGACTGGATAGATCTAGATCTCGATCCAAAAATAGGACTCAGTCAAGACCGAGAAGTAATTCTCAAAGATCTTTCGATCCAAAAGGGAAATACTGCTATTACCATTTTAGATTTGGTCCTAATTGCTTGGAAAATAAATGCAGGTCTCCGTGCAGTTGGAAAGAGTCGGAAAACTCAAACCGGCGGACAGAGTAGCGACAAGCTCTTCTGCCGGCATTCAGGATTGTCGCAATCTCCGATTATTTGTGACGGACAAAAACACGGGATTGCGCTTTTTGGTGGACAGTGGCGCTGATATTTCTATAATACCCCCAAAGGATAAAAATAGGATGCCTAGCTCTGATTATAAATTATATGCAGCCAATGGTACAGAAATTGTTACCTATGGAACAAAGGTTAGAAATTTGGATATCGGACTTCGACGTCAATTTCAATGGCCTTTTGTAATCGCCAATACCAACAGAGCAATAATAGGAGCAGACTTCCTGAACAACTTTGGATTGATTATTGATATAAAAAATAAACGCCTAATTGATGGAATAACTAATCTTTCCATAAGAGGCGTCATTCAGTCAATCTCAGACATGGGAAATATTAGCACTCTAAATTCATCATCCAAGGTCAGCGCTATCCTAACCAAATATCCTAACCTATGTAGGCCACCATCAGATTTTGTAGAAGCAAAACATGGCGTTAAGCATTATATTCCTACAAGAGGTCAGCCAATTCACTCAAAAGCCCGTCGCCTAGATTCACAGAGATTAACTCTTGCTAAGGCAGAATTTCAATATATGTTGAATAATGGAATAATTAGACCCTCAAATTCTCCTTGGGCGAGTCCACTACATTTAGTTTCAAAAAAGGACGAGTCACTAAGACCTTGTGGTGATTATAGAAGACTCAATGCAGTTACACTTCCAGATCGTTATCCAATCCCTAGACTGGACGATTTCCACCACATCTTAAAAGGTACTCGTGTGTACTCAAAAATAGACCTATGCAAGGCATTCTATCAGATTCCAATTGCTGAAGAGGATAAACCTAAGACTGCCATCATTACTCCTTTTGGGCTATTCGAATTTAATGTAATGAGTTTCGGTCTTAGAAATGCTACTGCTACCTTTCAGAGATTCATGCATGAAGTCTTAAGAAACTTGGACTTTGCATTTGTCTACTTAGATGATATTCTGGTAGCCTCTAAAACGGAAGAAGAGCATTATATCCACCTTGAAACTTTATTCAGCAGACTAAATTCCTATGGATTGAGAATCAATCTTTCTAAATCTAAATTCCTAGTACAGGAAATTGATTTTCTAGGATACCTAATTACCTCTCACGGTGTGAAACCACTCCCAACAAAGGTTAAAGCTATTCTAGAATATAAGAAACCAAAAACAGTTCATGAATTACGCATATTTTTGGGAATGCTAAACTTTTATCGTACCTTTTTGAACAATGCCGCAGAGATTCAGGCAATCCTTCATGAATACTTGAGGGGAGCCAAGAAAAAGGATAGAAGCGAAATAAAATGGACTAAAGAAGCTGAAGTTCAGTTTGAAAAATGCAAACAAGCCCTAGCTAATACAGCACTGTTAGCCTACCCCGATACTGAACTGCCTATCTCACTCTGTACAGATGCTTCAGATCGGGCAGTTGGATCAGTTCTCCAACAGCTTGACAACAATAATTGGAAACCAATAGCATTTTTCTCTAAAAAATTAAATCCTGCTCAATGTAATTATAGTACATATGATAGAGAGTTTCTCGCAATATATTTGTCTATCAAATTCTTCAAGCACCTGCTTGAGGCACGTGAATTTACAATTTTAAACTGATCACAAACCTTTAATTTACGCATTCAAACAAAAAAATGAGAAAGCTTCTCCTAAACAATTAAGACATCTACAATACATTTCCCAATTCACTACTGATATCAAGTACATAAAAGGTACTGACAACATAGTCGCCGATGCTCTTTCCAGAGTTGATGCTATCACAACTATCGACTATGAAGAGATCGCCAAAGAACAAACTGGCGATTCAGAACTACAAAACCTGATTTCAAAGAATACTTCTCTAAAATTTAAGCAATGCCCACTACAATCAGGCAATTTGTTATGGTGTGACGTGTCTACCAATAATATTAGACCATTCATTCCAATTAAATTCCGAAAGATGGTTTTTAGGAACTTCCACGAACTCTCACACCCAGGCATCAAAGCCACTACAAAACAATTAACATCAAGATTTATATGGCCCAATATGAATAAAGACATTAGTAAATGGGCTCGAGCTTGTGTCAACTGCCAAAAGTGCAAGGTGTCGATACACACAAAATCAGAAATAGGCAAATATCAAGAAGTGGATGAAAGATTTAGTGTTGTCCACATCGATCTAATTGGTCCTTTACCTCCATCGAATGGTAACATCTACTGTCTGACCTGCATCGACAGGTACACCAACTGGATGGAAGTTGTTCCGCTACCAGATATGAAGTCTGAAACGGTAGCGAGAGCATTCTACGAAAACTGGATTGTTAGATTTGGAGCACCGCATACAGTGATATCAGACCGAGGAAAGCAGTTTACTTCTCAACTTTTCAAAGATTTAACAACGCTGTGTGGTATCAAACTTCGCCATTCCACGGCTTACCACCCTCAGTGTAACGGGAAGATTGAAAGGCTTCATAGAACCATTAAAACTGCCATTCGTGCCAACAATAATATTAAGTGGACAGAAACGCTGCCAACAGTTCTCCTAGGCTTGCGTGCTGCTATCAACAAAGATAACAACCATTCTTTGTCTCAGATGGTATATGGCAAAACCATCAGACTGCCTGGCGAATTCTTTGATGCTTCTAAACATCACCTGCATGCTGAAGAATTTGTTCAACAGCTTCAAAAGCAAATGGAATTGCTCAAACCCTTAAATGAAAAACATCATTCGAAGACTAAAGTATTTGTTCATAAAGATCTGAAAACATGTTCACATGCATTTATCAGGACAGATCGAGTGAAGAAACCTCTGGAACCACCATATGAGGGACCCTTCCCAGTCCTTGGAAGAACAGACAAGTATTTCACACTCAAAGTGAAAGGAAAAAATGTTACCACATCGATTGACCGATTGCGACCTGCATACTTACTGGCGGATTCGGACAATATAACTGCAGAAAACCCTACTGCACCAAGACCCATCGCGTCGGGAGCGCTGCCTTCTACATCGTGCCAACAGAATCCTGACCCACCAGATGTGGAGAAGTACACAGAATTCCAAGGAACAGGATCAGCACCAGACCTGCCTAGGACAAGATCGGGGAGAATAATCAAGAAACCCGTGAGATTTAAGGAGCAATAGACTATATTTCTCCTTATTTTATTTTCTTGCCTATATGATGTATATATATTGTACTTAACCACTTTGTGCACAAATCGTGACTACGCCACTGGAGGGGGAGTACTGTGGGGACCAGGGATGCAGCACCCCGCCGACGCCGCCGCCGAGATAAATAAACAGACGGCTGCCATAAATCACCACGACCGCGGCACCACAGCGGAGGAATTCCGAGAGAGGACCAGACGTGCATTCCGGGCTGTCTCCTCTTTGTCTTCCCATATAAATGTAGCCAACAAGAAACTCCAATAAACACTAACTTTGAGAGACTTTCTGAGCCATCGCTGGACCAGTAAATCGACACACCACAGTACTCCACGGGTCTCTGGCAACTCTGTACTTCTGCTAATGAAATATGTGAACTCCCCCGACTCGGGCATCTTTGTACTTCTGTACTTTGTACTTCTAGATGGAGGAATACATATATTTTATTGAAAGAAGTACAACGATTCCAGACACAGGGGGAATACACGTGGTCAATTGACAAAGGTTCAGAAATGCCAGAGAAGGGGTAGATGATATTTCATTAGTAGAAGAACATAGATGCCAAAGACGTGGGAGGGCACACAAGTTTTAATGACAGGAATCCAGAAATGCCCGAGACGGGGGAGTACGCATGTTTAATTGACAGAAGTACTGAGATACCAGAGACGGGGGAGTACACATGTTTTATTGACAGAAATACTGAGATGACAGAGACGTAGGAGTACACCTCTTTTATTCTCAGAAGTAGAGAGATGACAGTGACGCGGGTGAGTACACAATATCTGTGGGGTCCATGGAACCCATTCCTGCTCAAATGTACTGAGTTGTCACAACTGTTCTAAACACCCAATTTACAGAAATAAACAAACAAATCACAGGGTTAATGGGACGGACTGTCCACTTTACAAAATACAAGTAGATAGAATTATAGATAGAACCCTATATTTTTATGATTTGGAAGTAGAATAGAACAGAAATAATCTCATATGAAATTTTCATAAGCGTTTTGCATAAATGTCCATTATGAAAGAAGCAAAAAGTTTAACCATAGAAAAATTTAATTGTATACAACAGAATATTAGGAAAAGTATAATTTCAACTACCAAACTCAGAAGCTCAATTGGAGACAATCCTCCAGATATTCTCCTTCTTCAAGAGCCTTATGTTTTAAATAGAAAGGTCGTGTTCGATATGGACTCGCACATAGTACATTGTTCCTCAACAGAAAACATTTATACTGCACACAACGGTTATATTTAATAAAAATATAAAATATAGAAGTTGGAGGGTTTCACAAGTTAGTTTTGTACATCAATCTCTATAAATACACCTAAATCTAGGACGATAATAGCAAACTTTTATATTCCTCCAAACAAATGCGAGGAAGAACATTTGAACTTTTTAAAGAATTTGATAGCTACCTTCGAGAGTACTCCCCTAATCCTCTGTGGGGATTTCAATTCCTGTCTCCCGGTTTGGTTTGATAGAATCACAAACTCTAACGGATATAAAATGTAACCTATTATTAATTAATATAATCTTTTTATTCACAATAACAAAACTCCTACCTGTCGTAATAAAAGCATAATAGATCTCACCATTTCAAATAGACATTCATTGAAACTGGTGAACAATTGGCAAACTTTTGAATTAACCAATATTTCCGACCATGTGACAGTTTCATTTGATATCAATGTTAACTTAGATATTACAAACAATCAACAAAAATCTACATGGAAATTTAGCGAAAAGAAAGCAGATTGGTCACTGTTTTCAAATACAATTTCTAAACAAGAAGTAAGAAGATTGGAAAACGATATAAAAAAGGTCGAAAAAGAAACTGATATTGACATGGTAGTTGACAGGCTAACGGATATAATTCTGGAAGCGGCATATCGATCACTGGAGGTGAAATCTTCCAACTTCACTTTCGATACCCGGATCAAGTGGTGGAACAAAGAATTAGAACAAAAGAAAAAGTATTTTCATTATGTGAGAAATCTATTTTTTAATCATAAAGCAATTAGTGTTAATGAATATAAGTCTGTCAGAAATAAATATAAAAATAGTATAAGAAAAGCTAAGAGGAATAGTTGGCGAGATTTTATAGAAGAAAATGGATCTAATAATCCGTTTGGAAACGCCTATAGAACCTTAAAAAAAACTGAGTTCCTCTAATCAACAAAAGGGATTACCAATAATTGAACAGGCACCAGTAGATTCTAAAGAAACACTAATAAAAGATCTAATTAATGAACTAATTCCTGATGATACAACTATATCGGATACTGCTCACCATACATCAATAAGGAACTATACACCGAATTTTACAAACTCCAACTCATGCAATATTCATAAGAAAGAAATAGAAGAGCTAATCGACAAAATTAATGTAAATAATGCTCCTGGTCCAGACAATATTAGTAATAATATGATAAAGAATGCTTTTCAACTAATACTTCCGATTTTACACTCAATATTTAATAAATGTATTCAAATGGGATACTTCCCAAAAAAAATGGAAAACAGCAGCACTCAAAATAATAGCCAAACCCGGCAAAACCAATTATGAATCAGCTGAAAGCTACCGTCCGATATCTTTATTATCAAATTTTTCAAAGATTCTAGAAAAAATTCTCAAAAATAAAATATATGAATTTTATATTCAAAACAATCTGTTAAGCTCGAGGCAGCACGGATTTATCAAGTCTAAGTCAACTATCACTGCTTTGAATACTGTATTCGATGTATTAATGGAGCATAAGCAAAAAGAACTGTCTGCACTAGTTACAATAGATATCTCGGGGGCTTTTGATAATGCCTGGTGGCCAGCGATCATCAAAAGAATAGACTCAGATAATTTACCGGAAAAACTGATCAAAATTCTACAATCATATTTAAATTCCAGGATCATTTCTTTCAGTTACGACAATCTAACAACTTCAAAGCCAATTACTAAGGGGTGTCCTCAGGGAGGTCCGCTTTCTCCACTTCTATGGATCATTTTGTTTAACGATTTGCTGTTGAATTTTCAGGTGCCCAATTGTGAGTTGATTTATTATGCGGATGATATTTCGATCATATGCTGGAATAAAGATATAGCATCACTAAAAATAGTTATAGAGGAAGCATTAAATACTATCGAATTGTGGTGTATTAAGAACAAGTTAGAAATCAGTTCCGAAAAAACAAACATTTTATATTTGCATAATAAAAAGAAGATCCCAGTTGAATTTAAGAGTGGATTAATTTCACCAGTACAAAAAATAAAAAATTTAGGAATAACAATTGCAAATCATAGAAGAAAAAACAAATTAAATTTTGCTTTTCATATAGAGGAAATAGTGAGCAGAACTCTAAGAATAAAAAAATTTCTATTCTCTCTGTGCAGCAAATCATGGGGTTTGAGCTCCCATAAAAGAATTACATTGTATAAATCTTTATTCAGATCAACTTTAACATATGGATCAGAAATTTGGTTCAAATTTTCAAACAAAAAATCGATACAAAAATTAAACTCAATGCAATATCAGATATTAATATGGAGCATTCAAGCATACAAGACAACTTCGTACAACTGTGTTCACAGTTTGGCTAAGGCTCCATTGATTGCAGATTACATTGAAGCAAAAAATATGAAATATGACTTAAATAACTTATCGTTCGAGAACAAGCAAAAATACAACATCGATATTCCCGGTATAATTAAATCCTATATAGACGAAAGAATGTTGCTCTTACTGAATAATACAAACGAGACATTTACAAGTTTTTTCAACCGGGGTATTCCAAATTATTTTCGCCCTAATTTCCACAACACACAATTTGTAACCAACCATGGTAATTTCGGAAGTTTTCTGGAAAGAATCCGTGCATCGGAGGATCCGGGCTGTTTTTGTGGATGCCGCATTCAAGAATCTACTCACCTTTTACTTAAGTGCCCAGCATTTCATGACTACAGACTCAATAACGGAATTCTCTGTACCGATCCAAGAGAACTGATATCCAGCAGGGATTCGTACATTGTATTCAATAGATTTTGTAAATTTATATCAAAGTTTTTAAATAATCTCATGTGTTAGGTATAATTAACTATGTGCTGTATATATGATTTTTTTTCCTTTTTCTTTTTTTTTGAGATGTGTTTAAATTAAATTACCTATGTATATAGTATGCTTGTTTGAAATCAATTTAAGGAATATGGTAAATGCCTTGAGCATATGTTAATAGATTCTCCCTCTCTCTCTCTTGTGTTGCTTTCCTTTGGGCGCCAGTGTCCTTGGCGGGACATTGCGCTTTGTATTTACAGTTGAATACAGTTGAATAAAGTTGAATGTTAATGAAATATGTGTACTTCCCTGTGTCTCTGTCATCTCTGTACTGTGGGGAAGAAGTTTTTCCCACCCTCTACACTCACTCTAGAGGGGAGTGGAGTGGAGAGGCGTCTCTGCGTGTTTGCCTCGCGCCGGGGTGCCACTGGTTGACCCTCAGTGAAGCTGTAAGCTGGTGGTCCGCCCTTGGTTGGCTGGTCGCGGGGCGCACGTGTTTTGAAACTCTTGGGTCTTCGCTCTGTGTGTGCGCCATTGGGAGCGTCCTTGCCGTGCGTACCATGAAAAACCAAGGGATGCACACAGTAGTACCACCCCCCCGCGTTCACGGCGTTCCCTGCGTAAACCTCAGTACCTCAGAGGTCCTTGATTCGACAGCAGATTCAGGGAGTACTGGATAAGGGTTCGAGGGCCAAAGGGGGGGGGGGAGTCCTATTGGAGCGTAGGACGGGTTTAACTAATTCCGAACGAGAGGGCTCGGTCAGCAACCTTGCCAATGAACTCTCGGAGACGCCTGTGGGTGAGTGGTCAACCCCATTGTAGCCGTACCATACTGGCGGGCGCGAGGGGCCTACCAAAGGCCGCTCGGTGCATGAGATTGCATCATTCCCTTCTGGCTGTGTGACATGGTTTTTCAGCGAAAAACAGGGGATGCAAGGGCCTTTGCTGCCTATATCGTCCCTGGCTTTGAGCCGAATTTCTCTTCTGTCATCTCTGTACTCCTGACAATAAAAGAGGTGTACTCCTCCGTCTCTGGCCTCTCTGTACCTCTTTTAATAAAACTTGTGTACTCCCCCGCGTCTCCCGGCAACTCTGTTCTACTACTAATGAAATATGTGAACTCCCCCATCTTTGGCATCTCTGTACCTTTGTCAATAAAACATGTGTACTCCCTCGTCTCTGGCATCTCTGTACTTCTGTAAATAAAACACGTGTACTGCACCGTCTTTGGAATCTTTGTACTTCTGTCAATAAAACAATTTTACCTCCCCGTCTCTGTTATCTCAGTACTTCTGTCAATAAAACATGTGTACTTACCCTTCTCTGGCATCTCGGTATATCTGTCAATAGAATATGTTTACCTCCGCGTCTCAGGCATTTCTGTACTTCTGTCAATAATATATGTGTATTTTCCTTCTTCTCTGGTATCACTGTACTTCTGTCAATAAAACCTTCGCACATAACTCCGTCTCTGGCATATCTATACCACTGTCAATAAAACATGTTTACTCACCCGCTTCTCTGGCATCTTTGTACTGCCCTCAATAAAATATAAGTACTTTCTCGTCTCAGATGTGTATTCCACCGTCTCATTCTTACATATATCACCGTGAATAAAAGATTTTCACCACAATATTTGGCGGCCCTGATTATCCATCAATTAAACCGTCACCAAGTTGTTTTATTCCACCTTTATTAAACTATGTGTATTTCACCTTTTCTGGCGTTCCTGTTCCTCCGTCAATAATGGCGACCGCTGGGATGGTTTACTACTTATTAGCCAGGCCCTCTCAAATATTTTCCATTGCAGTAAGTGCAGTTGATATTGTTTAATTTTTAAAAGAATCATACTCGTTTATAAAAGTTACAAATCTAAATAATGGTATTCATTTATCACATACAAATGCTATTTTGAACGGTAGTTGTCAGCGGTAAAACCTTATTTGAGAACTACCAGGAGATAAGGAGCTGTCATTTCTATCGTCATAAGAATTTGTTTGTTCTTTGATTACTCTTTTGGTAATTATAAACTAAAATTGAAGCCCGTGTTGGAGAGGGTATTATCAGAAGATATCAAATATAACAAATAAAAGCATTAAGACACGAAAGTTTCATTCACGCATATATTAAATTTCTACTGTCCTTACTGCGATGCAAAAATATTGGTAAGGCGTGGCTCATCAGTGGTGAACCCTCCCAGCGGTTTCGCCAATTTCATCTAATTTGATTTATGTGTGAAGAAACATTCGCGTCTTATTGTTTTATTTGCTATATATAGATAGCGTGTTATTTCCGCTATCAATAGAGATACGTCTAAACACAAGGTACAATATAACGCGGCTGATGATTGTAAAACGAAAATTAAAATTATACCGCGAATGTTTCTTTTATAAATATCAAAATTTATTTTCAAAGAGAAATAGCGACATTTCTATCTTTGAGGATGAGGTATGGAAAGATGAAACATGAAAAGTAATGGCGAATCACAAGGTGATAAGACCAAATCAACATTAAGACCATAACAACGCTTTTACCGAAATGTCACACACTATTTATTTATATTTTCTCTTATTACCTTCTGTTTATATTCTATAATCCAAATTGTGCCTTATCAGAGATACGTCTAATAAAATTAAATAATTTTTCTATCTATACATTGTTTATTGACTCTGTACAGTTTCTACCCAATATTAATTAGATGATTCAATAATTATCTCAAATTCAAAAGTTTTAAAATATTTATTAAAAATCAGTTGTATTAATAAGTTTAATAAATATTTGTGATAAAAATTAATATATATATATATATATATATATATATATATATATATATATATATATATATATATATATATATATATAAGATGATGAAATTAAATTTTAGTTTTTTAGATAGGAAGTAGCAAAAAGTTCAAAAGTTTTTTTTTATATTTCAGCGATAAATCATAAAGTTTAACACCTCAAGATTTTTATGCTTTTGTTATGTAAATATATTTAAAGCTTAATTAATTAATTATTCCTAGAGAGTATGTGTGTAAGATCACAAGAAAATAGGCGCTAATCGTAAGAAGAAAAGTTTCTCTTTGTTTGCTATGTTATAAGTTTATCTTTTATTTTGTTCTCTCTCTTGTAAATCAATAATGTTTGATCAATCTTTTTGGGATCAGTTTCTTTAAAAAGTCTAAGCAAAGTCAACAGCTTTTTATCAAAAGAGATTATTCTTTGGAAAAATGAATCATAGAAATTTTGAAGGCCTATGTGGGCTTTAAACAATAATGAACTAGAAGAATTATTAGGAATTATATATTATCATTGCCTTAGTGAGTATAAACAAATATAAATCAACTTGTTTACAGAAATTTTCACTAGGAGCATTTCAATCACTAAATTTGCGAATACAAAGGCATAAGCATCCAGCCAATAGAGCAACCTTGATTAAAAATATGATAACAATGAGGTTATCAAACAAAATTTTAAAAGTTATAATTCCAATTCAACCAAATGATTTGATATTGTGATTTATTCATATTTATATTTCTCACAAATCGCACGAAATCATTCAAGATGTAGAAAGAGAGGGAAACTACTGGCGCACGTGGTAGGTGATGATCATTTCCTGTTGGCTTAGCCGCTTTAATCTTTCTCAGTTCTGGACAATTAACGACAACCAAGTTATTGTATATGTGACGATTATACTCATGAACAAAACTTAAGGAAGTTCATCTTTTTGCATGTTTATCGGGTTTCAGAAAATAACTCTGAAAGATATTTGATACGCAGTGAATGTATTGAAGACAAGAGAAAACCAAGTGTGAAAAAACAAAAGATATCTATCTCCTTAACAAAAATAAAAATAAAAAATAGATTACCGGCGACATCAAAATAGGAAACCTTTTCAGTTTTGCCCATGAGTGTAAATATGGATCTTACATGTTGATCACATTCGGGATGATCTTCGGTCGTCCGGTTCATTTTCGAATATTTTGGCGACGCTGAACTATTTTCTGTCGTCAATTCAAATCTAGCTTTTTCCTATAAATGATCGTCTTCTATTACTGGAGTGATCTGGAAGCATGTTTGAAGATTTTTTGTCATATCTAAGTATTGAGTCGACATTGTGTGGAAAGGGCCTACTGGTGGCTAAAAGAGATGATAATCTGAAAGGATAAAGATTTACATGTGTGTGTGTGTGAATGTAAAAATTCCATGAAAAGTAAATATACCATTAGGCTTTTACCACTTCTACTCTGTTTCTGATCTCAGTAATATTTAATGACTAAAGTCTTCCTCAATAATAGAATATCTGTGACGAACTCACATATTTATGATTAGTAAAAGAAATTAGGAAAAAGTTTATGTGTGTTTATAAAATTAGATAATAATTTTTCCATACTGGTATAATATCTGATATTTGTAGTAGTTATTATTATTTCTTATTCTGTAATATTCTGCTCATGTTCAAAAGTATATAAGCTCTTTATTTACAATGATATTCACACATTGGGGGGTTATATATATTTCAATATGAATAAAATTTGTGAAAAACGATAGGAAGACACACTCTATTTATACACTCCGCTATAATATCAGTCCATTGTACATACAACAAGGATATTTGAGGACATATATTCCCACATATTAAGATTTTTTAAACTCTTTTTATTACTTATCCGTTAAAACGGTTGAATTTGTAGGCTGCTTCCTTTTGTAAGTGCAAAGGCGAAAACCTGAAGTAGCTTTTCGCATGCGATGGGCTAATTGGCTGAGACGATGGTTCCAAATATTGATCCAAAGCCTACATTTTGTAAGTGTAAAGGCGAAAAGTCCACGAGTGACACCATTGACCTTAGAAATATTAAAGTCATATGTAATACAAGGTTGAAAAGAAAAATGATAATATTTTTTTCTTTACCTGAAGATAATAATATTTGGTAAGATATCATTAAAAAAATCTTTATTGATTGACTCACCATTTTGAAAATTACAATATTAAATAATATTTACTGCAATAGAACCTCCCTGTAAAGAACAACATCTAATTGCCAAACCAAAGTTTCCTTTAAGGAGAGATGCCCTCTTACCGGAAAGTGGCTAAATTGAAAAAATGGTAATTTTGCTAATGAAAATTCTCCTTTGTGGAGAGGTGTCCGCTATATAAAAGGAGATTCTCCTTAACTTAAAATTCTCTCCTTCAAAGTTGCACAAAATGTATAAAAGGCTTTTCAATTTTAACTAAAACTTTCCCTCAATCTTGTATATAAACTATATACATTATAAAATGAGTCTTAAATTGTTGTAATGTGAAGTTTGAGTGAGATGTTTTTGGTTTCAGAAAAGAGGACAGGACGACACAGACAGGTAGGTTCCTCTCTACTCTGGATTTTGTGGAACCGAGGTCAAACATTTTCACTCTTTGCCCTTCTGATCAAACTTTCTCAATATAAAGTTGCTTTTTTCACCTGAGATCACAAATAATACACGGATAATAAATATCTTTAAAAAATTTACACTTTGAAGCAAAAATATGAAAAACAAGAACATTTTTGTATAAATTATTGTGAACAAAATTATATTTATACACTATTAATACCATTATATTTTATTCTCAGTGAGTTGATTTAAAATAATGTTGACCTCTCTTTTATAAAACCACGGAATATATAAATTAAAAAAAAAAACAATATTTGAAAATGGAGACAACTTTTAAGAAAACTTTTCAATAAATATAAACTAATTAAAATTATAATTAAATTGTGCACCAAAATGATAATATAAAATGACAATAAATTCAGAATAAAATTAAATAAAATGCAATATTTGATAAGTAATAAAATGATAATATATTTACATTGATTGATCAACACAACTTAAATTGTAAAAAATATACTTCTTATTTCTTATAGTGTTTTTTTCCAACAACATACACCCTATACATACACCCATATGCTTTCCAAACATATTTGTATTTTATTTATAAATGAATTAAATAGCCACATAGATAAAATGATAATATATTAACATTGATTGATGAAAACAACTTAAATTGTAAAAAAAATAAAAAATAAAAAAAATAAACTTTTTATTTCATTTAATGTCTTTTTCCAACAACATAACCCCTATAGATACACCCTATATGCTTTCCAAACAGATTTAAAGTTTATGTATAAATGAATTAAATAACCACATAGATGTATAATCAGTCTAATACAATATTTTGTTACTAGATTAAACTGGTGAAACATATGATGTGTTATTTATGATTGTTTTATTTTAAATATAATTAATACCAATTAATAGTTTAATTTTACGAAAACATATTTTTGTATATATATTAATTAATTGTTCCACAGAGTGTGTGTAAGCTCACAGGTAAATAGGCGCTAACCAAAACAATAAAAAGTTCCTTTGTTTAATATTAGTTTCCCTTTTATATTTTGTTCTCTCTTTGTAAATCAATAAATACAATGTTTAATTAATAATTATTGGTCAGTTCATTAATAATTCTAAGCAAAGTCAACACATATATATATAAAGCACATGTGCACGTGGTCAGGAGATGCCTTCTTTATTTTTAATATCAACACCTGACCCACTTATCTTTTATTTTTTTCTATTGTTTTTTCACATATATATTTATAACACAATATATAAAAACTCAAAGGTGCTACTTCATTTATTATTATTAATTATTATTTGATATATGTGCCTATTTTATATATGAAAAATATGATTTTAGTCAAAAAGCCGAGAGACGATGTATGTATCTAGAGACACTAGCTAAAACTATAACAGCTGTAGCAAGTTTTTCTATAATCAAAATTCATACAAAAAAAATTGTGTAATTCACGAGACATCAAGTACACTTACCAAAGAAAAATCAAGTCAAAATTGTAGGCAAATATTCGTTTGCTAGAGGGCATGCTATAGGTAAAGTGAAATATTGGAAGCGTGTCTCTTAACTCACCTAATTTGCATGTGGACAACCAGCTTGTGTCGTGGAATGCAATAAAATATATATTATATAATTAGGTCATATTTATATATACATTTAAAGCTTTGGCAGACCTTAGAAAGGCAAAATCTTGATTTTCAATAGCCTAAAGGAGGCAAGAGGCAGAGACGGGCTGATTTTAATCCGCCAAAAAGCAAAGCTTCTAAGAGAAGATGTGAGCAAATCAAAGCGAGCTTCGCATGTTTCGAGGAATGCAAGTGTACACCTGATCACTTAAATCCATACAAGTAGACAACAGCAGGCCTGATGAAATCGCTGTCAGATTCTACCACCTTCGACCTACGCTGCCTTTTGAAGTACCCTAGTAACATCGGCAGCCAAGTCTAAAGCAATGCACTGGGAAAAGCTCGATCTTCGAACTGATGAAGGCTCTTTGGCCAAAGTAGTTGCAATGAATTGCATATCATTGAATATGTGTATATACCTGGTATTTAAAGTCTCTGTAGCACATTAAATGATTTATGTGCATTTCCATGTCTTTGGAATCAGTGTATATTGTTAAAAAAAATAGGTGCGCACACACAACACAAACAATTAACCGTCTCTGATATATTTTATAACTTTGTCAAATGAAAAGGTTTTTTCCAACCTTGAGAATCTCCGTACCTCTGCCAAAAAAAACATGTAAATTCCACCGCCTCTGATATATCTGAACCTTTGACAATAAAATATGTGAAATCCACTCTGGATGTAATCTTTGAACCTCTGTCAAATAATATGTTTATTCCTTCGTTTCAATGGAATATTTGTTTCTCGGTTGATGAAACATGTGAATTCCTCCGTCTATGAAATCGCTGCAATCCCTGTCTCGATGATATCTCTGTACTTCTATCGAAAAAATAGATGAATTCCGCCGATTTTGTCATTTCTGTATCTCTCTAAATAATACGTGAAATCTACATCCTCTGACATCACAGTACGTCGAGTTATTAAGTTGTGTGAGTTACCCTGTTGATAACATATCTCTACCTATGTCAATGAGACATGTGAAATCTACTGTTGCATACATTTCTGTACATCTGTCAATATACAAGTTTACTCTACCATGTTTGTAGTCCCTATATTTCCGTCAAAAAAACACGCGTATCCACCGTCTCGAGCGTCCCTTTACTCTGTCGATAAAATGAGTGTATACTTCCGTCTCTACATCTCTTTACCTACGTCAATGAACATCTGCATTCAATCGTCTCTATAGCTCTATAAATTTTTTTTTGTTTTCTACCGTCTCGGGAGCCCCTATAGCTCAATCAATAGAACATGTGTATTCCACCGTCTTTGGGATTCGTGAACTTTTATATATATAACAAAAAAAAACACGTTTATTGAATATTTTTTGGCTTCGCTGTACCTCCATCAATAAAACTTGAGTATCACACCGTCTCTGGCGTTCCTGTACATCTGTCAATAAACACGTGTATCCCACTATCTCTGGAATCCCTAAACCATTGTCAATAATACATGCTTATTCAATAGTCTCTGGTGTCCCTGTACATCCATCCATAAAATATTTTTATTCCACCGTCTTTGGCATCCTTGTAGATCTGTAAACGTAACCTTGGAATTTCACAGCTTTAAGGCAATTATGTACATCTGTCAAATAATTATAAGAATTCTTTCTTTTTTTGCGTCCCAGTATCTCCTTCAATAAAACATGTGTATTCGACTCTTTCAGGAATTTCTGCAGCTCTGTACTTACTGGTCTCTGACATTTCTGTACCTATGTCAATAAAACATGTGCACTCCACCGCGCGTCTATGGCATCTCTGAACTTCTCTCAATGAAATATATGTACCCCCGTCTCTGGCATCTCTGTTCTTCTGTCAATAAAATATGTGTACTCCCCCGTCTATGGCATCTATTTACTTTTGTCAATAATATATGTGTACTACCCCGCGTCTCTGGAATCTCTGTACTATTGTCAATAAAATATGTGTACTCCCCCGCGTCTCTGGAATCGCTGCACTCATGTCAATAAAATTTATTTACTGCCCCGCATCTCTCGAATTTCGGTACCACTGTCAATAAAATATGTGTAATCCACCTCACGTTTCTAAAATCTCTGTACCTCTGTCAATAAAATATCTGTAATCCCCCATCTCTGGAATCTCTATACTTCTGTCAATAAAATATTCGTACTTCCTCTGTCTCTGGCATCTATGTACTTCTGTCAATAAAATATATTTACTGTTCCACCTCTCTGGAATCTCTGTACTTCTGTCAATAAAATATGTGTACTGCCCACCGTCTCTGACATCTCTGACAATAAAATATATGTACTTCTCCGCATCTCAGGAATCTCTGTACTTCTGCCAATAAAATATCTGTACTCCTCCCCTCTCTGTCATTTATGTACTTCTGTTAATAAAATATATGGACTCCACCGCGCGTCTTTGGCATTACTGTAATTCAGTCAATGAATAATGTGTATTGTCCCCATTATATGGCATCTCTGTACTTATATCAATAAAATATGTGTACTCCCCCCGTCTTTTCCATCTGTGTACCACTGTTAAAAATATCTGTACTACCCCGTCTCTTGCATTTCTGTCCGTACTATGGTAAAAAAATATGTGTACTCCCCACTCTCTGGCATCTCTGTACTTCTGTAAATAAAATATGTGTACTCTTTTACGCGTCATTAATATCTTTGTATTTCTGTCAATTAAACATATTCACTGCCCCGCGTCTCTAGAATCTCTGTACTTCTATCAATAAAATATATGTACTGCCCCCCCCCCCCCCCCCCCGTCTCTGGCATCTCTTCACCTCTGTCAATAAAATATGTGTACTACACCTCACGTCTCTGGAATCTTTGTACTTATGTCAATAAAATAGATGAATTTCGCCGATTTTGTCATTTCTGTATGTCTCTCAATAAAACGTGAAATTTACATCCTCTGACATTATTGTGCATCGTGTAATCCAAGGCTTTAAGGCAACTATGAACATCTGTCAAATAAACATGAAAAAATTTAATTTTTTTGGCGTCCCAGTATATTCTTCAATAAAACATGTGTAATCTTCCTCCTCAAAATGTCTGAACTTCTGTTATTCCTGAACTCTGACAGCTCTGTACCAATGTTAATGAAACGTGTGCACTCCACCGCTCGTCTATGGCATCTCTGTACTACTGTCAATAAAATATGTTTACTCGCCCGTCTATGGCATCTATGTACTTTTGTCAATAAAACATGTGTACTCTCCCTGGTCTCTAGCATCACTGTGCTTATTTCAATGAAATATATGTACTGCCCCCCCCCCCTCCCCGTATCTTGCAACTCTGTACTTCTGTTAATAAATTATGCATACTCTCCCGCGTCTCTGGAATCGCTGTACTTCTGTCAATAAAATATATGTACTGCCTCGCTCTTTGGCATCTATGTACTTCTGTCAAAAAAATATGTGTACTCCACTGCGTCTCTGGCATCTCGGTACTTCTGTCATTATAATATTCATACTCCCCCTCGTCCCAGGAATCTCTGTACTTCTGTCAATAATATATGTGTACTACACGGCATGTGTATATGTATGTCTGTCAATAATATATGTGTACTACACCGCATGTGTATATGTATGTCTGTCAATAATATATGTGTACTACACCGCATGTGTATATGTATGTCTGTCAATAAAATATATGTACTTCGCCTGACTATGGAATCAGTGTATTTCTGTCAATATAATATGTGAACTCTCCACCTACTCTGGCATTTCTGTACTTCTGTGAAAGAAATTAGTATACACCAACACTTCTCTGACTTCTCTGTACTTCTGTAAACAAAACATGTGTATTCCACCGGGTATCTCTGGCATCACTGTAATTCAGTCAATAAATAATGTGTACTGTCCCCCTACTCTGCAATCTCTGTATTTCTATCAATAATATATGTGTACTCCTCCTCTCATTGGCATGTTTGTACCTCTGTCAATAAAATATCTTTACTACCCCGTCTCTGGCATTTCTGTACTTCTGTCAATTAAATATGTGTACTCCCCCGCGTTTCTGGCATTTCTGTACTTTTGTAAATACAATATGTGTACTCTACCGCGTCTCTGGCAACTCCGTACTTTTTTCAATAAAATATATGTACTGCCCCCCTCTGTCTCAAGAAAATTTATATTTCTGTCAAAAATATATGTGTACTCCGCCGTTTCTGGCATCTCTCTCTTTCTTTCAATAAAATATGTGTACTCCACCGCGTCTCAGGCATTTCTGAACTGCTATAAATAAAATATGTTTATTGCCCGTTTTTAGCTATCTGTAACTCTGTCATAAAATATGTGTACTCCTCGCGTGTCTGGAATATCTGTAATTCTCTCAATAAACTTATTTACAGCGCCGAATCTCTTAAATCTTGGTCTCACTGTCAATATAATATCTGTGATCCACCGCACGTCTCTGTATTCTCTGTACCTCTGTCAAAAATAGTTTTCTCTTCTGTCTCTGACATATCTGTACTTCTTTAAATAAGATATATGTATTTCCTCTGTGTCTGGCATCTCTAAACTCCTGTAAATAAAATATATATACTTAAGCGTCTATGGCATTTCTATACATCTGTTTATGAAATATGTATATCCCCCACGTCTCTGGCATTTCTGTACTTCTTTCAATAAAACCTGTATACTCCCCCGTCTCTGGCATCTCTGTACTTGGGTCAATAAAAATATGTACACCCCCTCGTTCTCTTGCATCTCTGTACTTCTGTAAAAAGAATATGTGTACTCCCCTCGACTACGGCATTTCTGTACTTCTGTCAATAAATTTCTGTACTCTCTCCGTCTCTGGCATTTCTGTACTTCTGTCTATCAAATAGGTGTACTCATCCGGGAATGGTATCTCTGTAACTGTGTAAATAAATTACGTGTACTCCACCGCCCGTCTATGGCATTTCTGTACCTCTTTCAATAAAATGTGTGTACTCCACTGGGTGTCTTTGAAATCTCTGTACCTCTGCCAATAAAAAATGTGTACTCCCCCGCGTCTCTGATATCTTTATATTTCTGTTAATTAAACATATTCACTGCCCCGTGTTTTCAGAATCTCTGTACTTCTGTCAGAAAATATCTGTACTCACCCGCGTCTCTGGAATATCTTTACTTCTGTCAATAAAATATGGGTACTCCTGCTGTCTCTGGTATTCTGTGTACCTATGTGAAATAGAATATGTGTTATCTTAACCGTCTCTTGCATTTCTGTTCTTTTATAAATGAAATATGTGTATTCCCTTGCGTCTCTTGAATCTCTGTACTTTTGTTTATTAAATATGTATACTCCCCCGCGTATCTGGAATCTCTGTACTTCTATCAATAAAATTTATTTTCTGCCCCGCGTCTATGGAATATCGGACCCCTGTCAAAAAAAAAAAGAATCCGTAAACCACCGCACATCTCTGATATCTCTGTACTTCTGTCAATGAAATTTGTGTACTTTTCCGAGTCTCTGAAATATCTGTACTTCTGTCAATAAAATATATGTACTGCCATCCCCCGTCTCTGAGATCTCTGTACGTCTGTCATTAAATTTTGTTTACTCCCCCGCGTGTCTGGAATCTCTGAATTTCTGTCAATAAAATTAATTTACTGCCCAGCGTCTCTCGAATCTCTGTACCATTGTCAATGAAATACATTGGTGTCCAAAAAATAAGAAACTTTTGTTTTTTAATGATATGTTTTAAAATATACGACGCTAAAAACTAAAAAGTAATTTAATTTGGTATTTTAAGTCGTAGAATATATTTATCGCAACTATTCGATTCGGTAAAATTGAAAATATGCAAAATTTTGCATGTCTTTATAAGTGTGCTATTTGGCGTGTCGTTTACCCCATCTAAGAATTGTCCAATTATAATTTTATTCAATCCTTAGTTAATTATTATGAGTTTACGAAAAATTTTAGCAGATGATTTAAAATGGAGAGCTGTTGGAAGAATGGAGGCAGGGCAATCACAAGTTGAAGTAGCAAAATGGCTAAATGTGAATAAATCTGTGGTCAGGAAAATATGGAAACAGTTCATTGAAACAGGAACCATCAAAAGAAAAGAAGGTTCTGGTAGAAAAAGAAAAACAGCTACCTATGAAGACCGTTATCTGGTCGTAACTGCCAAGCGCCATAGGGAGATGACAGCTATTCAACTCTCTAATGAACTCTCAAGTGCTACTGGAACGAGAATTTCAAGACAAACTGTTTACCGAAGGCTTCACGAAGGTGCCTTTTATGCAAGACGACCAATGGTCTGTATACCTTTAATCTCTGCTCACAGGAGAGCCCGCTTGAATTGGTGCTTGGAACATCACGCTTGGAGTCATGATCAGTGGGCCAATGTTCTATTCAGTGACGAGTCAATATTTAGTTTAAACACAGATTCTCGACGAATTTTCATCTGGAGGGAGCCTGGAACCCGCTATGATCCCAGTAACATCAGGGAAATAGACAGTTTTAGAGGGGGCAGTCTCTTAGTCTGGGCTGGCATCAGTTCTAGCAGACGCACACCCCTCCACATTTTTTCTGGGGGCACTTTAACTGCCCAAAAGTACAGGAACGAGATCCTTGAGCCCTATCTAAGACCTTATAGAGATCAAATTGGTCACAATTTAATTTTTATGGACGATAATGCTCGTCCGCATAGGGCTAGGCTAGTCAATGAATATCTCCAGAGTGAGGATATTCGAAGGATGGATTGGCCAGCCAGATCTCCGGACCTGAATCCAATAGAGCATGTTTGGGATGCTCTAGGGAAGCGTATTGAAGCTCGTCACCCCTCTCCCAGAACCCTCGTTGAGCTAAGAACTGCTCCATTGGAGGAGTGGGGTTTACTACCCCTGGACCTCCTCCAAAGCCTGGTAAACAGTATGAGGGCTCGCTGTGAGACCTTGATAGCTGTTAGAGGTGATCATACTCCCTATTGATATCTTATTTCATTAAGATCTGGAACCTTAGCCTTGGGTATGTTGGTCATAATTTGCATATTTCATAATTTCAAATATTTTTATTTTATTTTCATATAGCTAGTCAAATTCTCCATAGTTTAAACTATTTGTATACTAAATTTTATATTTGTCAATGATTTAGCTTTTGAGAAATTTCAATATTGGTTAAGTTTCTTATTTTTTTGGACACCAGTGTATCTGTAATCCACTGCACATCTCTAAAATCTCTGTATTTCTGTCAATAAAATATGTTTACTTCCTTTGTCTCTGGCAACTCTGTATTTCTGACAATAAAAATATTTACTGTTTCGCGTCTCTGGAATTTCTGTACTTCGGACAATAAAAATATTTACTATATCGCGTTTCTGGAATCTCTGTATTTCTGTTAATAGAATATATATACTGCCCCCCCCGTCTTTGACTTCTCTGTACGTCTGTCATTGAAATATGTGTAATCCGTCGCACGTCTCTGGCATCTTTGTACTTCTCTCAATAAAATATGTGCATTTCTCCCGTCTCTGGAATCTCTGTACGTCTGTCAATAAAATATGGGTACTCCACAGCGTCTTTGGGATCTCTGTTATTTGTCATTATAATATTGGTATTCCACGAGGGGCTCTGTCATTTCTGTACTTCTGTCAATGAAATATCTGTACTTCTCCCATCTCTGTCAATCAAATAGGTGTACTCCCGCGGTCTGGTATCTATGTAACTTAGCACATCTCTCCACGCGCGTCTATTGCATTTCTGAGCCTCTTTCAATATAATTTGTGTATGCCACAGCGTCTCTGGCATTTCTGTAAATCTGTCGATAAAATATGTGTACTCCCCCCTTTCTGGCATCTCTGTAACTCTGTCAATAAAATATGTACACTCCTTTTGTCTCTTGCAACTCTCTACTTCTGTCAATAAAAAAAAGTATTTTTTGTTTCGCGTCTCTGGAATCTCTGCACTTCTGTCAATAAAATATATGTACTGCCCCCCCACCCCCGTCTCTGGCATCTCTGTATTTTTTCAATGAAATTGTGTACTTCCCTGCATCTCTGTAATATCTGTACTTCTGTCAATAAAAGATGTGTATTACTTCCCGTCTCTGCAATCTCTGAACCACTCTCAGTATGATATATGTATTCCCCGACGGGTCTCTGGCATCTCTGTATTTATCTCAATGAAAAATATGTACTGCTCCTCACCCCGTCCCTGGAATCTCTGTACTTCTGTCGAAAAAATATGTTTACTCTCCAGCATCTCTGGAATCTTTGTGTTTCTGTACTTCTTTCAATAAAATATTTGTACCTTCGCCGTGTCTGGTATTCTGTGTACCTCTGTGAAATAAAATATGTGTACTCCTCACCGTCTCATACATTTCTGTTCTTCTATCAATAAAATATGTGTACTCCCTTGCGTCTCAGGAATCTCTGTACTTCTGTAAATAAAATTTATTTACTGTTCTGCGTCTCTCGAACGTGTTTTTATTTTGTCAATTAAATATGTGTACTCCTTCTGTCTATGGTATCTCTCTACTTCTGTCAATAAAATATATTTACTGTTCCGCGTCTCTGGACGTCTCTGAATATCTGTCGTTAAAATATGTGTACTCTCCACCGTCTCTGGCATTTCTGTATTTCTATCAATAAAATATCTGTACTGCCTTACCGACTCTTGCATCTCTGTACGTCTTTCAATAAAATATGTGTATTCCCCTTGACTCTAAATCTCTGTACTTCTGCTGATAATATATGGGTACTCCACCGCGTCTCTGGCATCTCTGTATCGCTTTCAATAAAATAGGTGTACTTCACTTCTCTCAATGAAAAATGTGTATTACCCCCGTCTCTTATATCTCTGTACTTCTGTCATTATAATATGTTTATTCCCCCGCGCGTCTGTGGCATTTCTGTACGTCTGTCAATAAAATAGGTATACTCCAAAGCACGTCTCTGGCATTTATGTACTTCTGTCAAAAAAAGTGTGTACTACCCCCCAAGTCTGGCATCTCGGTACTTCTTTCAACAAAAAATGTGTACTTTCTCGCATCTTGGGATTCTCTGTATTTCTGTCAAAAAATATCTGTACTCCTCCTATCCCTGGCTTTTCTGTACTTGTCTCAATACGTACATGTGTACGTAACGCACGTCTCAGGTGTCTCTGTACTTTTATCAATAAAATATGTGTACTCTCCTCGTCACTAGGCATTTCTGTACTTCTGTCAAAATAATATGTGTACTCCACCGCGCGTCTCTGATATATTTGTATTTTTTTCGATTAAACTATTCACTGCCACGCGTCTTTAGAATCTCTGTATTTCTGTCAAAAAATATATGTACTGCCCACACGCCTCTGGTATCTCTCTACATCTCTCAATTAAATATGTAATCCCCGCTGCCGTCTCTGGCATCTCTACACTTCTGTCAATAAAATAGGTATATTCCACCATATGTCTGTGGCAGCTTTGTACTTCTGCCAATAAAATATGTGTATTACTTCCCGTATCTGGAATCTCTGCACCACTGTCAATAAAACATTTGTACTCCTCCCGCGTCTATGGCATCTCTGAATTTGTGTCAATAAAATATGTGTACTCTCCATCGTCTCTGGTATTTATGTACTTCTGTCAATAAAATAGGTGTACTCCACCGCGCGTCTCTGGTATATCGGTACCTCTGTCAATAAAATATGGTTACTCCCCCTTTCTGACACATCTATACCTCTGTCAATTAAATATTTGAACTCCCCCGTCTCTGACATCTCTGTACTTCTGTTAATATGTGTACTCCCGCTGTCTCTGTTATCTCTTAACTTCTGTCAATAAAATATGTGTTCCTCACCGCTTCTCTGGCATTTCTGTACTTCTGTCAATAAAACATTTGCATTTCCCCCCGTCTCTGGCATTTCTGTACCTCTGTCATTATATGTGTATTCCCCTGCGTATCTCAAGCATCTCTGTGCTACTGTTATTTTTAATATGTGTATTTCCCCGCTCGTCTCTGGAATCTCTATGCTTCTGTCAATAGAATATGTGTACTCTCCATTGTCTCTGGTAGTTCTGTACTTCTGTTAATAAAATGTAAGTATTCCCCCGCACGTCTATGGCATTTCTGTACTTTTGTCAATAAAATATCTATACTCACCCCGTCTCTGGAATTTCTGTACTTCTGTCAATAAAATAGCTGTACTCCACCGCGCGTCTCTGGCATTTCTTTACTTTTGTCAATAAAATATCTGTACTTCCCCCGTCTCTGGAATTTCTGTACTTCTCTCAATAAAATAGCTGTATTTCCCCAAGCGTCTCAAGCATCACTGTACTTCTGTCAATAAAAGATGTGTATTCTCCCGCACCTATGGCATCTCTGTACTTCTTTCAATGGAATATATGTACTGCCTTTCTCACTCTCTGGCATCACTGAATTTCTGCCAATAAAATATGTGTACTCTCCACGGTCTCTGGCATTTCTGTATTTCTATCAATAAAATATCTGTACTGTCCCCATCTGTGGCATATCTGTACTTCTGTCAATGAAATATGTGTTCTCCTCCCGTCTCCAGCATCTGTGTACTTCTTTGAAAAAAATAAGGTGTATTCCCATCCATCTAATTCAGTTCGGTACCTCTGTCAATAAAATATCTGCCCTTCACCGCTCGTCTCTGGAAAATCTGCACCTGGTTAAAAATATGTTTACTCCACGCGCGTCTCTGGCATCTCTTATCATCTGTCACTAAAACATGTGTACTCTCCTCTGTCACAGGCATCTATGTACTTCTGCCAATAAAATATGTATACAACATTGCGTCACAGGAATCTCAATATTTCTGTCAATAGAATATTTAACTCCCCCCGCGTCACTGAAATCTCTGTACTTCTTTCAATAAATAGGTATATTCCACCGCGTCTCTGATATCTCTGTACTTCTATCAATAAATTATGTTTTCCCCACCGTCTCTGGCCTCTCTCTATTTCTGTCTATAAAACATATATATTTTCTCCCGCGTTCTGGCATCTCTGTACTTCTGTAATTATAATATGTGTATTTCCCCGCACGTCTCTGGAAACTCTATGCTTATGTCAATAAAATATGTGTACTCTACATTGTCTCTAGAGGTTCTGCACTTCTGTTAAAAAAATTGTGAGTATTTCCCCGCGCTTCTCTGGCATTTCTGTACTTCTTCTTCTTTCTTATCTCCACTCAATCATATTAAGGTATCAAGCTTGTAACGCTTGATATTTTTGATGATATCTGATTTGACAACCATCATGATTGGGTAAAGTATAATGCGTCTGCCTTTGTCATTAAGACTGGGAGCACTACTCAGTGGCAGGCCGACTTAGCTCCAAAATAAATGGCCGCCTCTGACATGAGGAATAGACGCCATGTGCAGCCGCTCCTAACATGGAGTACAAACGCTGCTTATCCTGTATCCCTGGATCAGGAGCCATTACAGGGTACTATCAGCCATACCAGCTGAGCCCAGGTTTTTTAGCGAGCTTGTTACTGCTCCCCCTCTCCTTTTTCATCCGGGCTTGGGACCGGCAAAGGCGGAGTT
Source organism: Cordylochernes scorpioides (assembly GCA_030710605.1). Classification (NCBI taxonomy): domain Eukaryota; kingdom Metazoa; phylum Arthropoda; class Arachnida; order Pseudoscorpiones; family Chernetidae; genus Cordylochernes; species Cordylochernes scorpioides. The sequence goes on along the minus strand of CP092879.1, from coordinate 26,112,143 downwards.
CTCTGTATTTCTGTCAATAAATTAGGTGTACTCCACCGCGCGTTTCTGATATCTCTGTACCTCGGTGAATAAAATATGTGTACTTCCCCGTCTCTGGCATCTCTGTATTTTTTCAATACAATATGTGTACTCTCCGCGTCTCTGGAATTTCTGAATCTTTGTCAATAAAACATGTGAATTCCTCTCGTCTCTGGAATCTCTGTACCTCGGCGAATTAAATATGTGTATTCCCCGCGTCTCTGGCATTTCTGAATATTTGTCAATAAAACATTTTTACTCCTACTCGTCTCTGGCATCTCTGTACATCTATCAATAGAATATGTGCACACCCCTGCGTCTCTGCAATCTCTTTACTGCTGTAAATAAAACATGTGTACACCCCCGCCTCTCTGGCAACTATGTACTCCTGCTAATTAAATATGAGAACTCTTCCGTCTCGGGCATCTCTGTACCTCTGTAAATTAACATGAGTACTCTCCCGTCTCTGGTATCTCTGTACTTATGTCAATTAAACATGTGTACTCCCCCGTCTCGGGCATCTCTGTAATTTTGTCAAGAAAATATTCGTTCTCCCTCACCTCTGGTATCTCTATACCTCTCTTAATAGAACATGTTCACACCCCTGTACACCCCAATCTCTGTACTGCTGCCAATAAAACATGAACTCCCTCGTCCCTGCCATCTGTGTACTTCTGTCAATAAAACATGCGTACTCCCCTGTCTCGGGCATCTCTGTACTTCAGTCAAGAAAACATGTGTATTCCTCCGTCTCTGGAATATCTGTACTTCTGTCAATAAAACATGTTTACTCCTCCGTCTCTGATATATCTGTACTTCTGTAAATAAAACATGTGTACTTCTCCGTCTCTGGCAACTCTGTACTTCTGTCAATAAAACAGGTGTACTCCCTCGTCTCAGGTATCTTAGTATTTCTATCAATAAAACATGTTTACTCTTCCTGTTTCTGGTATCTCTGTACTTCTTTCAATGAAACATGTCTACTCCCCTGTGTTTGGCATCTCTGTACTTCTGACAATAAAACATGTGTACTCCTCGGTCTCTGGCATCTCTGTACTTCTTTCAATAAAACATGTGTACTTCTCCGTCTCTGGCATCTCTGTATATTTATCAATAAAATATGAGTACTCCCCCGTTTGTTGCATCTTTTTGCTTCTGTCAATATATTATTTGGACAACCCCGTCTCTTGTATCTCTGTACCTCTGTCAATAAAACACGTGTACTCTTACGCGTCTCTGGCATCTCTATACTTCTGTCAATAGAACATGTGTACACCCTTGCGTCTCTGGAATCTATTTACTGCTGTCAATGAAATATATGAACTTCCTCGTCCCTGGAATCTCTGTACTTCTGTTAATAAAACATTTGTACTCTCCTGCCTCTCTGGCAACCTTGTACCTTTGCTAATAAAATATGAGAACTCCTCCGTCTCGGGTATCTCTGTACATATGTCAATAAAACTTGTGCACTGCTCCTGTTTCTAGCATCTTAGTACTTCTGTCTATAAAACATGTGTACTCCTACGTCTCTGGCATATCTGTACTTTTTTTTCAATAACATATGTGTACTCCTCCTGGTTCTGGAATTTCTGTACTTCTACTAATGAAATAATTTATCTCCGCCGTCTCTGGCATTTCTGAACCTTTGTCATTAAAACATGTGTACTCTTCCTGTTTCTGGAAATTCTGTACTTCTCTCAATAAAATATGTGTACTTCTCCATCTCTGGCATCTCTGTATTTCTGTCAATAAAACATGTGTACTCCTCAGTCTCTGGCATCTCTGTACTTTTGTCAATAAAACATGTGCCCCCCTTCGTCTCTGGTATCTCTGTACTTCTGTCGATAAAACATTTGTACTCCTCCGTCTCTGGCATCTCTGTACTTCTGTCGATAAAAAATGTGTACCTCTCCGTCTCTTGCATATCGGTACTTCTGTCAATTAAACATGTTACTCCTCGGTCTCTGGCATCTCTGTACTTATGTTAATAAAACATGTGTTATCCTCCGTCTCTGGCATCTCTGTACTTCAGTCAATAAAACATGTGCACTCCTCACTCTCTGGCATTTCTGTACTTCTAACAATAAAACATGTGTACTCCTCTCTCTCTGGCATCTCTGTAATTCTGTCAACAAAACATGTGTACTCCTCCGTCTCTCGCATCATTGTACTTTTGTCAATAAAATATGTGTACTCCTCAGTCTCTGGCATCACTGTACTTCTTTCAATAAAACATGTCCACTCTCCTTTGTTTGGCATCTCTGTACTTCTGTCAATAAAATATGTGTACTCCTCGGTCTCTGGCATCTCAGTACATTTGTCAATAAAATATGAGTACTCCCCCGTTTGTTGCATCTTTTTGCTTTTGTCAATATATTATTTGGACAACTGCGTCTTTTGTATCTCTGTAGCTCTGTCGATAATACACGTGTACTCTTACGCGTCTCTGGCGTCTCTGTACTTCTGTCAATAGAACATGTGTACACCCCCTTGCGTCTCTGGAATCTATTTACCGCTGTCATTGTAACATATGAACTCCCTCGTCCCTGGAATCTCTGTACTTCTGTAAATATATCATGTGTATTCTCCCGACTCTCTAAAACTCTGTACTCTGTACGGGCATCTCTGTACTTCTGCAAATAAACATGTGTACTCTTCCGTCTCCGGTATCTCTGTACTTTTTTCAAGAAATATATTTATATTTCCTCGTCTCTGGCATCTCTGTACATCTGTAAATAAAATAGGTGTACTCCCTGGTCTTTGGAATTTCTGTACCTTTGTCAATAAAACATTTGTACTCCTACGCGTCTATGGCATCCTTGTACCTTTGTCAATAGAACATGTTTACATCCCCGTTTCTCTAAAATCTCTGTACTGCTGTATATGAAGCATATGAACTCCAACGTCCCTGGCATCTTTGTACTTCTGTCTATAAACATATTTACTCCCTTGTCTCGGGCATCTCTGTACTTCTGTAAATAAAATATATGTACTCACTAGCGTCTTTGGCCAAACTGTACTTCTGTAAATGAAATATGTGAACTCCTCCGGCTCAAGAATCTCTGTAACTCTGTAAATAAACATTTGTACACTCCCGTCTTTGGTTTCTCTGTACTTCTGTCAATAGAACATGTGTACATCCTTGCCTCTCTGGCAACTCTGTACTTCTGCTAATGAAATATGAGAACATCTCCGTCTCGGGCATCTCTATACTTCTGTAAATAAACATGTGTACTCTTCCGTCTGTGGTATCACTGTACTTCTTTCAAAAAACTTGTGCACTGCTCCTATTTCTGGCATCTTAGTACTTCTGTCAATAAACATGTTTATTCCTACGACTCTGGCATTTCTGAACCTTTGTCAAAAAAACATGTGTACTCCTCCTGTTTCTGGAATTTCTGTACTTATCTCAATAAAATAGGTGTACTTCTCCATTTCTGTCATTTCTGTATTTATGTCAATAAAACATGTGTTCTCCTCCGTCTTTGACATCTCTGTACTTCTGCCAATAAAACATGTGCACTCCTCCCTCTCTGGCATCTCTGTACTTCTGTCAATTGAATATATATGTACTCCTCCGTCTCTGGCATCTCTGTACTTCTGTCAATAAAACATGTTCACTCCTCCCTCACTGGCATCTCTGTACATCTGCCAATAAAACATGTGTACTCCTCTGTCTCTGGCATCTCTGTACTTCTGTCAATAAAACATTTGTACTCCTAGTCTCTCGCATCTTTGTACTTCTGTCAATAAAATATGTGTACTCCTCTGTTTTTGTGGAATCTCTTTGGTCCTGTCAATATATTATTTGGGCAACCCCATATCTTGTATCTCTGTACCTCTGTCAATAAAACACGTTTACTCTTTCGCGTCTCTGGCATCTTTGTACTTCTGTCAATTGAACATGTGTACTCCGCTGTCTCTGGCATCTCTGTACTTCTGTCAATAAAACATGTGTACTTCTCCATCTCTCGCATATTTGTACTTCTGCCAATAAAATATGTGTACTCCTCCGTCTCCGGAATTTCTGTGATTCTGTCAATAAAACATGTGTACCGCTCTGTCTCTGGCATCTCTGTACTTCTGTCAATGAAACATTTGTACTCCTAGTCTCTCGCATCTTTGTACTTCTGTCAATAAAATATGTGTACTCCTCCGTCTCTGTCATCTCTGTATTTCTGTCAATAAAACATGTGTACTTCCCCCTCTCTGGTATCTCTGTACTCCTGTCATTAAAACATGTATACTCCTCCGTCTCTGGCATCTCTGTACTTCTCTCAATAAAACATGTCTACTCCTCCGTGATTGGCATCTCTTTATTTCAGTCAATAAAACATGTGTACTCCTCCGTCTCTGGCATCTCTGTACATTTGTCAATAAAATATGAGTACCCCCCCGTTTGTGGCATCTCTTTGCTTCTGTCAATATATTATTTGGGCAACCCCGTATCTTGTATCTCTGTACCTCTGTCAATAAAACACGTTTACTCTTTCACGTCTCTGGCATCTTTGTACTTCTGTGAATAGAACATGTGTACATGCTTGCGTCCTAGGAATCTATTTACTGCTGTCAATTAAACATATGAACTCCCTCGTCCCTGGAATCTCTGTACTTCTGTAAATAAAATATGTGTACTCTCCCGCCTTTCTAAAACTCTGCACTTCTGCTAATGAAATATCAGAGCTCCTCGGTCTCGGGCATCTCTGTACTTCTGAAAATAAACATGTGTACTCTCCCGTCTCTGGTATCTCTGTACTTCTTTCAAAAAGACAAGTATACTCACCCGTCCCGGGCAAATCTGTACTTTTGTCAATAAAACCTTTGTACTCCATCGTCTTTAGAATATCTGTTTCTTTGTCAATAAAACATTTGTACTCCTACGCGTCTCTTGCATCTCTGTACTTCTGTCAATAGAACATGTTTACACCCCTGTTTCTCTGGAATATCTGTACTGCTGTCAATAAAACATATGAACTCAACGTCCCTGGCATCTCTGTACTTCTGTCGATAAAAAATGTGTACTCCCTCGTCTCTGGCATCTCTGTACTTCTGTAAATAAAAATATGTACTCCCCAGAGTCTTTGGCCAATCTCTACTTCTGTTAATGAAATATGTGAACTCCTCGGCTCGGGAATCTCTGTACCTTTGTAAATAAACATTTGTGCTCTCCCGTCTGTGGTCTCTCTGTATTTCTGTCAATAAAACATGTGTACTCCTCCGTCTCTGGTATCTCTGTTCATTTGTTAATAAAATATGAAAGCTTCCCCGTTTGTGGCATCTTTGCTTCTGTCAATATATTATTTGGGCAACCCAGTCTATTGTATCTCTTTACCTCTGTCAATAAACCAGTGTACTCTCACGCGTTTCTGGCATCTCTGTACTTCTGTCATTAGAACATGTTTACACCCCTGTTTCTCTGGAATCTCTGTACTGCTGTCATTAAAACATATGAACACCAACGTCCCTGGCATCTGTGTATATCTGTCGATAAAACAGTTGTACTTCCTCGTTTCGAGCATATCTGTACTTCTGTATATAAAATATATGTACTCCCCAGCGTCTTTGGCCAATCTGTACTTCTGTTAATGAAATATGTGAACTCCCCCGGCTCGGGAATCTCTGTACCTCTGTAAATAAACATTTGTACTTCCTGTCTCTGTTCTCTCTGTACTACTGTCAATAAAACATATGTACTCCTCCGTCTCTGGCATCTATGTACATTTGTCAATAAAATATGAGTACCTCCCCGTTTGAGGCATCTCTTTGCTTCTGTAAATATATTATTTGGGCAACCCCGTCTTTTGTATCTCTGAACCTCTGTCAATAAAACACTTGTACTCTTACGCGTCTCTGGCATCTCTGTACTTCTGTCAATAGAACATGTGTACACCCCCTTGCGTCTCTGGAATCTATTCACTGCTGTCAATGAAATATATGAACTTCCTCGTCCCTGGAATCTCTGTACTTCTGTAAATAAAACATGCGTACTCTCCAGCCTCTCTAAAACTCTGTTCTTCTGCTAATGAAATATGATAACCCCTCCGCCTCGGGCATCTCTGTACTTCTGCAAATAAACATGTGTACTCTTCCGTCTCTGGTATCTCTGTACTTCTTTCAATAAGACAAATGAACTCACCCGTCTCGGGCATCTCTGTACTTTTTTCAAGAAAATATTTGTATTACCTCGTCTCTGGCATCTCTGTACTTTTGGCTAGAAAATATTTGTATTACCTCGTCTCTGGCATCTCTGTACTTTTGTCAATAAAACATGTGTACTCCCTCGTCTTTGGAATCTCTGTACCTTTGTCAATAAAACATGTGTATTCCTACGCGTCTCTGGTATCTCTGTACTTTTGTCAATAGAACATGTTTACACCCCTGTTTCTCTGGAAACTCTGTACTGCTGTCATAAAAACATATGAACTCCAACGTCCCTGGCATCTGTGTATATCTGTCGATAAAACAGTTGTACTTCCTCGTTTCGAGCATATCTGTACTTCTGTAAATAAAAATATGTACTCCCCAGCGTCTTTGGCCAATCTCTACTTCTGTTAATGAAATATGTGAACTCCTCGGCTCGGGAATCTCTGTACCTTTGTAAATAAACATTTGTGCTCTCCCGTCTGTGGTCTCTCTGTATTTCTGTCAATAAAACATGTGTACTCCTCCGTCTCTGGTATCTCTGTTCATTTGTTAATAAAATATGAAAGCTTCCCCGTTTGTGGCATCTTTGCTTCTGTCAATATATTATTTGGGCAACCCAGTCTATTGTATCTCTTTACCTCTGTCAATAAACCAGTGTACTCTCACGCGTCTCTGGCATCTCTGTACTTCTGTCAATAGAACATGTTTACACCCCTGTTTCTCTGGAATCTCTGTACTGCTGTCATTAAAACATATGAACACCAACGTCCCTGGCATCTGTGTATATCTGTCGATAAAACAGTTGTACTTCCTCGTTTCGAGCATATCTGTACTTCTGTATATAAAATATATGTACTCCCCAGCGTCTTTGGCCAATCTGTACTTCTGTTAATGAAATATGTGAACTCCCCCGGCTCGGGAATCTCTGTACCTCTGTAAATAAACATTTGTACTTCCTGTCTCTGTTCTCTCTGTACTACTGTCAATAAAACATGTGTACTCCTCCGTCTCTGGCATCTCTGTACATTTGTCAATAAAATATGAGTACCTCCCCGTTTGAGGCATCTCTTTGCTTCTGTAAATATATTATTTGGGCAACCCCGTCTTTTGTATCTCTGAACCTCTGTCAATAAAACACGTGTACTCTTACGCGTCTCTGGCATCTCTGTACTTCTGTCAATAGAACATGTGTACACCCCCTTGCGTCTCTGGAATCTATTCACTGCTGTCAATGAAATATATGAACTTCCTCGTCCCTGGAATCTCTGTACTTCTGTAAATAAAACATGCGTACTCTCCAGCCTCTCTAAAACTCTGTTCTTCTGCTAATGAAATATGATAACCCCTCCGCCTCGGGCATCTCTGTACTTCTGCAAATAAACATGTGTACTCTTCCGTCTCTGGTATCTCTGTACTTCTTTCAATAAGACAAATGTACTCACCCGTCTCGGGGATCTCTGTACTTTTTTCAAGAAAATATTTGTATTACCTCGTCTCTGGCATCTCTGTACTTTTGGCAAGAAAATATTTGTATTACCTCGTCTCTGGCATCTCTGTACTTTTGTCAATAAAACATGTGTACTCCCTCGTCTTTGGAATCTCTGTACCTTTGTCAATAAAACATGTGTATTCCTACGCGTCTCTGGTATCTCTGTACTTTTGTCAATAGAACATGTTTACACCCCTGTTCTCTGGAAACTCTGTACTGCTGTCATAAAAACATATGAACTCCAACGTCCCTGGCATCTGTGTATATCTGTCGATAAAACAGTTGTACTTCCTCGTTTCGAGCATATCTGTACTTCTGTATATAAAATATATGTACTCCCCAGCGTCTTTGGCCAATCTGTACTTCTGTTAATGAAATATGTGAACTCCCCCGGCTCGGGAATCTCTGTACCTCTGTAAATAAACATTGGTACTTCCCGTCTCTGTTCTCTCTGTACTACTGTCAATAAAACATGTGTACTCCTCCGTCTCTGACATCTCTGTACTTCTGTCAATAAAACATGTGTACTCCTCCGTCTCTGGCATCTCTGTACATTTGTCAATAAAATATGAGTACCTCCCCGTTTGAGGCATCTCTTTGCTTCTGTCAATATATTATTTGGGCAACCCCGTCTTTTGTATCTCTGAACCTCTGTCAATAAAACACGTGTACTCTTACGCGTCTCTGGCATCTCTGTACTTCTGTCAATAGAACATGTGTACACCCTTGCGTCTCTGGAATCTATTCACTGCTGTCAATGAAATATATGAACTTCCTCGTCCCTGGAATCTCTGTACTTCTGTAAATAAAACATGCGTACTCTCCAGCCTCTCTAAAACTCTTTTCTTCTGCTAATGAAATATGATAACTCCTCCGCCTCGGGCATCTCTGTACTTCTGCAAATAAACATGTGTACTCTTCCGTCTCTGGTATCTCTGTACTTCTTTCAATAAGACAAATGTACTCACCCGTCTCGGGCATCTCTGTACTTTTGTCAAGAAATATTTGTATTACCTCGTCTCTGGCATCTCTGTACTTTTGTCAATAAAAATGTGTACTCCCTCGTCTTTGGAATCTCTGTACCTTTGTCAATAAAACATGTGTATTCCTACGCGTCTCTGGTATCTATGTACTTTTGTCAATAGAACATGTTTACACCCCTGTTTCTCTGGAAACTCTGTACTGCTGTCATTAAAACATATGAACTCCAACCTCCCTGGCCTCGGTGTACATTTGTCGATAAAACATGTATACTCCCTCATCTCGGGCATCTATATACTTCTGTAAATAAAATATTTGTACTCCTCAGCGTCTCTGGCCAATCTTTACTTCTTTTGATTAAATATGTGAACTCCCCCGGCTCGGGAATCTCTGTACTTTTGTAAATAAACATTTGTACTCTCCCGTCTCTGGTCTCTCTGTACTTCTGTCAATAAAAATGTGTACTCTCCCGTCTCTTGTATCTCTGTACTTCTGTCAATAAAACATGCGTACTCCCCCGTCTCGGGCATATCTGTACTTTTGTCAATAAAATATGTGTACTCCCCTTCGTCTCTGGCATCTCTATTCTTCTGTCGAAAAACATATGTACTTACCCTCTTCTCTGGCATATCTGTACTTCTGTCAATAAAACTCTTGTACTTAACCGCGTCTCTGGCATATCTACTTCTGTCAATAAAACATGTGTACTCTCCCGCTTCTCTGGTATCTTTTTCTGCTCTCAATAAAATATAAGTAATTCCCTGTCTCAGCCATCTGAGACGTAAGCTGTGTATTCCACCGTCTCCTAGAACCTTTAAACCACCGTTATTAATCCACGTGTATTTCACCTTTTCTGGCGTTTCTGTACTCCCATCAATAAAGGGAACCGCTGGGAGGGTTCACCACTGATGAGCCAGGCCCTCTCATAGATTTATTCATTGCAGTAAGGGCAGTTCAAATTGGTTAATTTTTAAAAGAATCATACTCGTCTATAATAGTTACAAATATAAATACTCATAAATGACTGCGGCGTATAATTATAAAGCTATACAACCAGTTTAACCGCATAAGTTTCTTTTTTTATTTATGAAAAATCATTTTTAATTTCAAAGAGAAATAATTTAATATTTCTAACTTTTGGATGACGTATGAAAAGGTTGAATATATGAAGAGTGATGGCCTATATATGAATGGATGACGTATGGAGGGTGAAAAATATGAAGAGTAATGGCGAACGGAAAAATAAAAGTGTCCAGGAGCGGGAATCGAACCCACAACCTTCTGCTTACCGGGCAGGTGCCATGTCCACTAGCCTATCCTGGACGATATTTCTCCGTTCGTAACTAATATTTAAACTGACTAATAATACTTATAAATGACTGCGGCGTATAATTATATTTTCATAAATAAAAAAAGAAACTTATGCGGTTAAACTGGTTGTATAGCTTTATAATTATACGCCGCAGTCATTTATAAGTATTATTAGTCAGTTTAAATATTAGTTATGAACGGAGAAATATCGTCCAGGATAGCCTAGTGGACATGGTACCTGCCCGGTAAGCAGAAGGTTGTGGGTTCGATTCCCGCTCCTGGACACTTTATTTTTCCGTTCGCCATTACTCTTCATATTTTTCACCCTCCATACGTCATCCATTCATATATAGACCATCACTCTTCATATATTCAACCTTTACATACGTCATCCAAAAGTTAGAAATATTAAATTATTTTTCTTTGAAATTAAAAATGATTTTTCATAAATAAAAAAAGAAACTTATGCGGTTAAACTGGTTGTATAGCTTTACAAATATAAATAATGATATTTATTTTTCACATTTAAATGCTATTTTAAACAGTAGTTGGCAGCGGTAAAACTTTATTTGAGAACTACCAAGAAAAAGAGGAGCTGTTATAACTATTTTCATAAGAATTTGTTATTGATTATTCTTTTGTTATTACTTTATCGATAATTATAAACTAAAATTGAGGCACCTTTTGGTGTTGCTATGTTCAGAAGATATTAAATATAACAAATAAAAGCATTAAGACAGGAAAGTTTCTTTAACACATTTATCAAATTTCTAATGTCCTTAATGCGTTGCAAAAATATTGGGAGGGCTTGGCTTATCAGTGGTGAACCCTCCCAGCGGTTTCGCCAATTTAATCTAATTTGATTTATGTGTGAAGAAACATTCGCGTCTTATTGTTTTTATTTGCTATATATAGATAGCGTGTTATTTTCTCTATTAATAGAGATACTTCCAAACACAAGGTAATAAGACCAAATCAACATTAAGACCATAACAACGCTTTTACCGAAACGTCACACACTATTTATTTATATTTTCTCTTATTACCTTCTGTTTATATTCTATAATCCAAATTGTGCCTTATCAGAGATACGTGTATAATAAAATTAGACAGTTTTTCTATCTATAAATTGTATATTGACTCTATTTGTACAGTTTCTACACACTATTATTTAGATTAGCTCTTATTACCTTGTGTTTATAATCTATAAATCCAAATTGTGCCTTATCAGAAATAGGTCTAATAAAATTAGATAATATTTCTATCTATAAATTGTTTATTGACTCTGTATAGTTTCTAAACAATATTAATTAGATAATTCAATAATTATCTCAAATTAAAAAGAGTTAAAATATTTATTAAAAATTCAGTGGTATTAATATGCTCAATTAATTTTTGTGATAAAAAATTAATATAAGATGATAAAATTAAAATTTAGATTTTTAGATAGGAAGTAGCAAAAAGTTCAAAAGTGTTTTATATTTCAGCGATACATCATGAACTTCAACGCCTCGAGGTTTTTATGCTTTTGTTGTGTATATATTTTTAAGCTTAATCAATTAATTATTTCAACAGAGTATGTATGTAAGACCACAAGAAAATAGTCGCTAACCGTAGAAAGGAAGGTTTCTCTTTGTTTTCTATAAGTTTCTCTTATTTTGTTCTCTCTCTTGTGAATCAATAAGTGTAATCAATCTTCTTGAAATCCGTATCTTTAAAAGGTCTAAGCAAAGTCAACAACTTTTGATCAAAGGAGGTTATTCTATGGAAAAAATGAATCATAGGAAATTTGAAAGCCTATGTGGGCTTTAAACAATAGTGAATTAGAATAATTATTAGGAATTATATAATATCATTGCCTTTAATGAAATAAACAAATTAAACCAAGATTTTTTACAGAAATGCTACAATTTAGCATATCAATCACTAAATTTGCGAATACAAAGGTATATGCATCCAACCAATAGAGCAATTTTGATTTAATATATAATAACAATGAGATTATCAAACAACTTTCTATTAGTTATAATTCCAATTCAACCAAATGATTTAATATTGATTTATTCATATTTTATATTTCTCACAAATATCGCATGAAATATTTAAAGATGAGGAAAGAAAGGGAAACTACTGGCGCACGTGGTAGGTGATGTTTATTTCCTGTTGGTTTAGCTGCTTCAACCTTGCTTAGTTCTGGACAATAAACGACAACCAAGTCATGGAATATGTGATGATAAACACTATTGAACAAAACTTAAGGAAGTTAACCTTTAGTATGTTTATCGGGTTTCAGACAAAACCTCTGAAAGATATTTGATACACCAAGACCTTTATAACAAAATTGCCTCTGTCTCCTTAAAATATTAAATAAATAAATAAAAAAAGACCAGCGACATTAAAATACGAAACTTTATCAAGTTTTTCCCATAAGTGTAAATATGGATCTTAAATGTTAATCACATTCGGGATGTCTTGGTCGTTCGGTTCATTTTAGAACATTTTGGCGAGGCTGATCTAATTTCTGTCGTCAATTCAAATCGATATCTTTCATATCGTATTTTCCTTTTGGAGTAATCTGGAAGCATGTTTGAAGATTTTGTGTCATGTCTAAGTAATGTGTCGATATTGTGTGGAATGGACAAACTGGAAACTAATTAAGATGACAAATTGAAAGGATAAAGGTTTACTTGAATATACAAATTCAGTGAGAAGTGAATACAACTTAATGCTTCTACCATTTATACCCTATTTCTGAACTTAGCAATCTTCAATGGCTGAAGTCTTCTCCAATTAGAAGCAAATATTTTTGACAATTTCATACTTCTGACTAGTAAAATAAATTTTGAAAAAGTGTATTTGTGTTTTAAAATCAGATAATAGGTTTTATTTTACCGATGCAAATATTTGATATTATAAATTCTTTTTTAATTAATATATATAGATGGAATTTTGCCAAAAAAATTTCTTAAATTATATTTTCACACATTAGTAATACCCTGTAATTAATACATACCACTTGTTTAATTATTTTTACATTTATCGCTTCAAAACGAAAGATTATTGATACTTTAAATATATAACATATTACATGCAATAATTTAAACTTTTTTAGTTTCCACTTTTTTAATTTATTTTTTCTCATATATTCATCCTAAATTGTTTTAACTTCCATTTTAATGCATTTTTATAAATATTTTTTTACTTGTATATAAATCGATCTCCATAAATTTTGAAATGAATTTTTTAAATACCCACTATTGCGATTTCACCGCCACTCTGTGTTGTGACGACGATCTAAGTTCTATAGAGGTAGTCACTCACCTCTATTCTTGGTCGGCGGGGTTGAAGGTTCAAAATTTAAGGTGTCGCTGCTTATAGCACTATTGAAATATTAGACGAAAACAGGAGGGAAATTAAATTATTATAATTTAAGAAATAAGTAAAGTATTATTTAATTAATTATATATTTAAATATTTACACTAAAAGAATCGGAGATCAGGGCAAATTCTAGCGTTCGAAAGTTGTTTACAAGTTCTTTTGTTATTGTTTTCTCATTTTAGCCGCTGCATCCCCGTAGCCGCTTCCGCCGGCCTCCCATTGACTGCTTCGGACGGCTTCTTTTCCAAACATTTCTCCCCACCTTTGAGTTGGCATCTCGACGATTCAAACATGGAAAGGAAAGTTCAGTAGATCCAATCAGTTGGGTCTCTTGATGGCCGTCCGTACTTGACACAACATTCGGGGTTTCAATGTGATGTTGCTCTTGTTGTGAAGTCAAAGGGTCTTTTTCAGTTGTCAATCGAACTTCTGGTGTGGGAGATCGCTCCGTTAGAGGGTCTCGACATCTTATCTCGGGCGATATCTCTAAATTGTAGAGTTTTTGAATAGGTCGTATTTTATCTCCTGATGAAGTTTTCACTTTCGCAACCCTCACAAGTCCTTCTTTTCCTGGATAGAGTTGGATTATTCTGGCTAACGGCCAGTGTAGTCTCTTTAAACTCTCTTGTCCAATGAGCACCATGTCTCCCACCTTGAATGGTATGGTAGTCTTCAGGCGTCTCGTTTCTTGTCTCAGGAATCCAAAATATTCGATACGAAATCGTTCTCTAAGATCTTCTCGTACACGTTTGATATATTGATATTTGCGGGAGAGGGTCTGGTATTCAATCAAGTCCAGGTCTGGAGCGCCAACCTCTCTGACCTCATGTAAGAACAACGAAGGTGTCAATGGAGCGAGATCCTCACTTTCTTCCGTTAGGTAGGTTAGAGGGGCTGTGTTCATCAAGCTTTCGACGTCACACATTACCGTGGACAGTTCTTCATATCCCAAGGAGGTTTGACCGAGAATCCTAAAGAGCAATTGTTTCATCATTCCAATCAAACGCTCCCACCATCCACCCCACCAAGGAGCATCAGGCGGTATGAATTTCCAGGTGATGTTTTTCAATGTGGATCACATTTTAATCTCGAAAAATCAATCTTCTTTAAGGCATTAGCCATGCCTTTGAAATTAGTCCCATTATCCGAATACACAATCAATGGTCGGCCTCTTCGAGCAATAAATTGGCGGAAAGCTTGGAGGAAGGCTTCCATAGGCAAAGATGTCACAAGTTCCAGATGAACTCCTCTATACACTGCGCTGTGAAGATGACAATCCATGTTTTCTTCTTATTCTTTAAGATGAGATGTCCAGTTAGATCAACTCCTGCTTTTCGAAAACTGCAGCATTTCGGTCTTCTTCCTTATTCCAATTTGTAAAAAGCTTTCTCAATATCGGACGAGACACCTACTTCATATTCCGGAATTTATTTAAAGTCTTGGTATAATTTCTATCAAATTGGGTCCCTTATCCAGACAGTCATTCAGGGAAAGTTTACCTCTCTTCCGGGCCGACGCATTGAATACTGGCCGTATTCTAGAAGTTTGACTGTTCCTTTTATACACTGGTCGATGTGGCAGGTAGTGTACAACCATCTAGTTTATCCTCTCTGGCATACTCGATTATCCCTGTTTCATCCATTCTTCAAAGATTGTCCATACTCATTCATGTCTCCAACTTCTTCAAGTTTTCTTTTTACAGAACTTAGTTGGTTTTCGGCTAGGTCTCTATTCGAAGGAATCCTTTCCTTGTCTTGCACCCAGGGTAGAGCTACCTCATAGCGCCCCTCGATATCTCGCGTCGTGGTGTGGGCGAAATGTTCCTCCATTTCAGCTTGTAATGACTGAGTCTTCTTCTCAACCTCCGCGTCAGAGACTCCAATTGCATCTAATTTCCACAAGTTTTCTAGATCCAAAGATAGAAGTGTGGTCACGCAAAGGGAGCTGATGTCATCTCTCACCTCCGTTGGAGGAATCTTTCCCATCATAGTCCATCCTAGTTTGGTACGGATTGCCACCAGTCCAGATGAGATTCTTCTCTGATCATCAGTTAGCAATCTCCCGGCGATGTCCGCGCCTATAAGGACTTCTATACGGTCTCTCATCAAATCAGACACGTCGAGTTCTTCACTCCCTTCTAAAAATGATATTGGACACACGGAGGTATGCTTCCACAGATAAGGGGTTGACCTAGTTCCTCAAACTCACAGCGATAGGAATTATTGATGTCAGATAAATGAATGGTATAGACCTCATGTTCAACTACGTCGGTACTCGAACCTCCAAACAAGGAAAATGCCGGAAGAACTCTCTCCTAGATTGTTCGTATTCCATTTCCATTGCTGTGCTATGTAAAATATATGATCTTTGGGATCCGGTGTCTATTATAGCCCGTGCCGTCTTCTCCGTTCTGTTCCCTTTGAGGGTCACTCTCAAAGTAGGCAACAAGACGTCTGGGGAGGTTGATAAGTAGGCGAGAGTTTCATCTTGCACCGTTGGAGACTTAGAAGATCCACCTCGATCTAAAATCCGTTTTGCGCACATGACATCCAGGTGGGAAGACATGTTGCAGATCGAACACCGGACTACATTTCTGCAAATTTACTTAAATGAGAATGCCGAAGACATTTATAACAAACGCCATTTTTCTTTATGAGTGATCTCTTTTCGTTTAAACTAATATTAGCTGCAAAGTCACACTTAGGGGCTTCCTTGGTTGTCTTTACCACAGAATACACATTAATTCGATTTGTGAACTGAATTCAAAAGTTCTGAAGCTGTCGCAATTGGTTTTTCATTGTAGAATCTTGTCTTTGGATGTTTGTTTACTAATTAGGTTTAAAAGTTGATTCATTCCCGGTACCGATTTCGTTTCTAAAACTCCTCTCCCGTGCAGTTAATTGTCTTTCTAGAAAGGTAATCAAGTCATTAATTACGTAACCTGTCGGGAGTTCTTTGTTCAATTCCAAATTAAGGTCTGCAGGTAGAAGCTTTATTATTATCGGACACAACAGTTGTCCGTAAACATCAATGGACACGTTTAGTGACTCGAGACTTCTTATTTGAACAGAAAGGTTGTCAAAAAGTTCGCGGAAGGTTCTTACATCGCTTGACGTTTTGAGTGGTCTCATTGACAACAAATTGTTCATATGTCGGCTAATCAAAATGTCTTCTCGCCCAAATCTGTCTTTAAGCAATTTTATAGCTTTCTCATTATTGTCCGCAGATAAAGCGAAACCTTCGACTGTGTTTAGTGCAGTTCCGCCGAGATGTGACTTCAGATAGTTAAATTTATCGATCGGGTTCAGTGAGTTGTTCTGGTGTATAGCTGCATCAAAAGAATTCCAGAACGTCAGCCATTCACTAAAGTTTCCATAAAATTTCGATATCATCAATTTCGGAAGTTTCACAGTCGTGCAGGAAGGTACATAATGTCTCATTTCATTTTCATCTATTCGTGAGTTCGAATTCGGTATATTTTCGCCATGAAAATCTGATTGGCGAATCTTTTTATTTGCCCTAAATCTCCAAGCAATATATTTCTCTCGATATTCCTCTACGCCCTGTAATTCCTTCTCTAAATCGTCAGTTTCAAGAAGCGTTTCTATTTCATGATCCACAAATTTAAGTTCGTTAAATGATTCATTCAATTGTTCTAATAATTCTTCAAGATCCACACACACAATTCTAATTAGCGTGTCAAGTTCACTTTCAATCTTATTGCATGTTTTCGTTAAATATGATCTGTTAATAACACGCTTCTTCTTTAAACGTAGAATTAATTCTTCCGCCATCTTGTAAACAAAGCGGCAAGTAGGGTTAGCAAGCGAGTTCCAAAATGGTCAGCTTAAAATGATTTTTTTTTCTAGAATTTACCTTCAACAGTCCCGGCTGGGATGCCAAAAATATTGCGATTTCACCGCCACTCTGTGTTGTGACGACGATCTAAGTTCTATAGAGGTAGTCACTCACCTCTATTCTTGGTCGGCGGGGTTGAAGGTTCAAAATTAAGGTGTCGCTGCTTATAGCACTATTAAAATATTAGACGAAACAGGAGGGAAATTATATTTATTATAATTTAGAAAATAAGTAAAGTATTATTTAATTAATTATATATTTAAATATTTACACTAAAAGAATCGGAGATCAGGGCAAATTCTAGCGTTCGAAAGTTGTTTACAAGTTCTTTTGTTATTGTTTTCTCATTTTAGCCGCTGCATCCCCGTTGCCGCTTCCGCCGGCCTCCCATTGACTGCTTCGGACGGCTTCTTTTCCAACACCCACATTTCTTTGTTAAACTTTTTAAAAAGGTTCTTACAGTTTATTGTTTAAATAATTTTAAATTTATTTTCAAATGTTTTAATAGATACATATATTTTTACATTTATGTCTTAATGAGTTATTAATAAATTATTTTTATGTACTTATTACAAATCTTTTAATATAAGATAGAACTCATTTTTTTCCTTGAATATTTTAATATATTTTACATATTTGATTGCATTTTTATAATAATATTTTCATGCACAAATTTCTCACACCTACTCTGTATTTTAATTGATTTCAACTGTGATATTATGACACTATGCGGCGCTGAGTTGGGTATACAAAAATCTAATGCCTCGATAAAGGTCGGCGTTCAGCCAGCCGAAATATTGGCAAATAAATATTTTATTAAATCCAATATATGCCTTTTATTATCTAATAAAGACTGTGTATACTCCTTTTCTAATTTATGCTTTAAAAACAGTTGAGATTTGTAAGCTGCTTCCTTTGGTGAGTCAAAAGGCGAAAACCTGAAGTGGGTTTTCGCTTGCGATGGGCTAATTGGCTCAGACGATGGTTCCAAATATTGATGGACAGCCGAAAAGTCCACGAGTGACACCATTGACCTTAGAAAAAGTTAAGTCATATGTAATACAAGGTTGAAAAGACAAATGATCATATATTTTTTCTTGAGCTGAATAATATAATATTTGGGAGGATATCCTAAAATATCTGCCTTGATGGGTTCACCATTTTAAAAATTACAATATTAAATAATATTTATTACAGTAGAACTTCCCTGTAAAGGACACCTAATTGCAGAGCCAAAGTGTTCTTTAGGGAGAGATGTTTTCTAACCGGAGAGATGCTAAATTGTAAAAATGGTAATTTTGCAAATGTAAACTGTCCTTTGTGGAGAGGTGTCCGCTATTTGAAGGTAGGTTCTACTGTATTCAAAATTCTCTCTTTCAAAGTTGCACAAAATGTATATGAGGCTTTTCAAATCTGACTAAAACTTTCCCTCAATCTTGTATATAAATTTTATACATTATAAAAAGGTCCTTAATCGTTGTAATGGAAAGGTTGAATGAGATGATTTTGTTTTCAGAAAAGAGGACAGGACCACATAGACAGGTAGGTCCTCTCTACTCTGTATTTTGTGGACCCGAGGTCCAACATTTTCACTTTTTGCCCTTCTGGTCAAGCTTTCTCAATATAAAGTTGCTTTTCTCACCTGAGATCACAAATAATACACGGATAATGAATATCTTTAAAACATTTACACTTTGAGGCAAAAAAAAAAACAAGAACATTTTTGTATAAATTATTGTGAAAAAAATTATATTTATACACTATTAATACCATTAAATTTTATCCTCAGAGAGTTGATTTAAAATAATGTTGACCTCTCTTCTATAAAACCACGAAATATATAAATTGAAAAAAACGATATACGATAACGCAACTTTTCAATAATTATAAATTAATCAAATTTTGAATTAAATTGTGCACCAAAACGATTATATAAAATGAAAATAATTTCAGAATACAATTATATAAAATGCAATATTTGATAAGTAATAAAATGATAATATATTAACATTGATTGATGAACACAAATTGTAAAATATACTTTTTTCTTATAATGTCTTTTTCCAACAACATACATCCGCTATATATGCTTTCCAAACATATTTATATTTTATGTACAAATGAGATAAATAATCACACAGATATTGAAACAGTTTATTACAATATTAGACCGGTATGATAGATTAAACTGGTGAAATACTGTGATACTCCTGTGGAAGGACTGCCAAGTCCGAAAGCTTGGGAATAAAAATAAATTTGAACAAGAAACTTGGCCCTGGAGACTTAATTTCTTTATACAAATATATGATAATTCTTCCTTTTTTGGCGTCCCAGAATCTCCTTCAATGAAACATGTGTATTCGACTCTCTCAAGAATTTCTGTAGCTCTGTATTTACTGGTCTTGGACATCTCTGTACCTATGTCAATCAAACATGTGCACTCCACCGCGCGTCTATGGCATCTCTGTACTTATTTCAATGAAATATAGGTATCCCCCCCCCCCCCCCCGTCTCTGGCATCTCTGTACTTTTGTCAATAAATTATGTGTACTCCACCGCGTCACTGGAATCTCTGTACTTTTGTCAATAAAATATGTTTACTCCCCCGCGTCTCTGAAATTTCTGTAGTTCTGTCAACAAAAAATGTGTACTTTCCCGCGTCTCTGGCTTCTCTGTACTTCTGTCAACAAAACATGCTTACTCTCCCTGGGCTCTGGCATCTTTTTTGTTGGAAATGTATAATTTTAAATTTAGATTCAGAGGAAAACAGCTCTAGATGGCGTGCATCACGGGATGCGCCACAGAGTAAATTCACAGAGTCCGTCATGTGACCCTTTATACGACTATAAAAGTCGCGGCGAGAAAGAGCGAAGGAGAAGGTATTAGATCGGAGTAAGGTGTGCGGCGGAAGGTGGAACAAAGGAGTGAAGAGAGGACAGGGCATAGTCGCGGAAGGGAGTGAGGAGTGAGGCGGTAGGTGGAAGAACTCAAAGAAGTCAAGGAAGTTAAAGAACTCAAGGAAGTTAAAGAACTCAGAGAAGTTAAAGAACTCAAGGAAGTTAATGAACTCAGAGAAGTTAAAGAACTCAGAGAAGTTGAGGAACTCAGAGAAGTTAAAGAACTTAGAGAAGTTAAAGAACTCGATAAAATTAAAGAACTCAAGGAAGTTAAGGAACTCAAGGAAGTTGAAGATAGATTTAAAGAACTCAGAGAAGTTAAAGATAAAGTTAAAGAACTCAAAGAAGTCAAATTTAAAGCTAGAGAAGATAAAATTAGAGAAGTTAAAGTTGAATGTTTATACAGGGTCCATTATGAAAGAAATGAGCATTTACTGGCAAAATACATTTATTGAACCTAATTTGTGCAAATGTGCAATATTCTTCAAAATACACTCCCCCTGCATCAATACACTTGCGGAGACGCGTTTGCCATGCCTGAAAGGCACCCTGAAACTCCTCGAAAGGACTGCTTCTCAGGAACGTTGTAACATGGTGTTGGATGTGTTTTCCACGGTTTCCCAATGTTTTCCTTTCATCTCTCTCTTTAGTCGCGGAAACAAAAAGAAGTCACATGGAGCTAAGTCGGGACTGTAAGGGGGGTGAGGGATCACCGAGGTGTTGCTCCGGGCCAGGAAGTTGGTAATGATGAAGTCTGTGTGGCTGGTGGCATTGTCATGGTGGAGCTTGACCGTGTCTTTAATGTCAGTCCTCACGCGTGCGATCCGGCGTTTCATTCTCCTGAGCACCTCCAGGTAAAAGACTGAGTTTACAGTTTGTCCCTGCGGTAAAAACTCACAATGGACTATTCCTCAGATGTCAAAGAAGACAATGATCATCGTTTTGATGCGCGACTTGCTCATTCGCGCTTTCTTGGGGCGTAGGGATGATTTTGTGTGTAATGCACAGCTCTGCCTTTTAGACTCTGGGTCGTATTCAAACATCCAGGATTCGTCTCCGGTTACTACAGAGTTCAGAAAGTCCGGTTCATTTTTAATCAAATCCAACAATTTTTGACAGCGCAAAACTCCAAGTTCTTTCTGGTCTTGCGTCAACACTTTCGGCACAAGCTTCGCACAGACCTTTCGCATTTGCAGATTCTCGGTCACTATCCCATGTACCACAAATGTGGACATGTGTAATGTGTCAGTAATTTGCTGGATACTTAATCGACGGTCGGTACGCAAAACTTCGAGCACACGATCAACGTTCTCGTCAGTTCTGGCCGTTGTTGGGCGTCCTGAACGGGGTTCGTCGGCGACCTCCTCCCCGCCCTCCTTGAACGCCTTGTGCCACTTCCCAGACTGTGATATTGAAATACAATCGTCCTTGAAGGTTTTTAGCAGCATCTGGAATGTTTCGGTTGCATTTTTTCCAAGCCTCACGCAAAACTTTAGGGCGTATCGTTGTTCAAGCGAACGCTCCATCGCGCTATGTTACAAAAGTTGAAAACACACTTCAAGCGGAGGCATGTATCTCCCGTCACACTGCTCGAACTCAACTGACGACCGGGTGTATTGAAAGTGCATATCCCTCCACCACATTTCCCACGGTTTTACCTTGATGCCATCTATCGTTGCGTCACAATAACATTATTATGCTCATTACTTTCATAATGGACCCTATATGTAAATAAAACCTGTTAAGATCAGGATTTTGCAGATAGGCAAAATAAGAATATATATTTTATACCAATTTGGTCTATTTTGCATTTCCGCGACTTGCGCGAACAGGGCTGGTTAGCCACGACATTTTTTAGTTTTTATTTACAACATTTATACTTCTTTAATGAAATATATGTACTGCCCCCTCCCCATATCTTGCAACTTTGTATTTCTGTAAATAAAATATGTATACTCTCACGCGTCTCGGGAATCGTTGTAATTCACTCAATAAAATATATAAACTGCCCCCGTCTTTCGCATCTCTGTACTTCTGTCAATAAAATATGTGTACTCCACCGCGTCTCCGGCATCTCTATATTTCTGTCATTATAATATGTGTACTCCACCTCGTCTCTGGCATTTCTGTACTTCTTTCAATAAAATATGTGGACTCCACCGCGTATCTCTGACATCACTGTAATTCAGTCAATAAATAATGGGTACTGTCCCCCTTTTCTAGCATTTAAATAGTGCAGACTGTGCACTTTGCATGTATTGACAAGATGTCAATAAAATTATTTTTAATTGTCTAGCATCTCTGTACTTGTGTCAATAAAATAAATGTACTCAACCGCACGTCTTGGGCATAATTGTACTTCTATAAATGAAACATGTGTACTCCCCCCGTCTTTGGCATGTGTGTACATCTGTCAGAAAATATTTTTACTACCCTGTCTCTGTCATTTCTTAATTTCTGTCAATTAAATATATGTACTCCCCCGCGTTTCTGGCATCTCTGTACTTTTGTGAATAAAACATGCACTCTACTGCATCTCTGGCAACTCTGTACTTTTTTTCAATGAAATATATGTACTGGCCCCCCTCCGTCTCTAGAATCTCTGTATTTTTGTCAATAGAATATATGTAGTCCCCACCGTCTCAGGCATTTATGTAATTCTGTTAAAAATATCTGTACTGCCGACGTCTCTGGCATCTATTTACTTCTGTCAATCAAATATGTGTACTCCGTAGTTTCTGGCATCTCTCTCTCTCTTTAAATAGAATATGTGTACTCTACCGCGTCTCTGGAATCTCTTTACTTCTGTCAATAAAATTTATTTACTGCCCCCCGTCTCTCGAATCTCGGTACCACTATAATTAAATATGTATAATCCACCGCACGTTTCTGGAATCTTTGTACCTCTGTCAATAAAAATCGGTTTCCCCCCATCTCTGGCATCTCTGTACTTCTGTCAATAAAATATGTGTACTTCCACTCTCTCTGGCATCTCTGTACTTCTGTCATTGAAAAATATATTTACTGTTCCACGTTTCTGGAATCTCCGTACTTCTGTCAATAAAATATATGTACTGCTACCCGTCTCTGACATCTCTGTAAATAAAATATATGTACTTCTCCGCATCTCAAGAATCTTTGTACTTACTACCAATAAAATATCTGTACTCCTCCCATCTCTTGCATTTCTGTACTTCTGTTAATAAAATATGTGGACTCCACCGCGCGTCTCTGGCATCACTGTAATTCAGTGAATAGATAATGTGTACTGTCCCCATTCTCTAGCATCTCGGAACTTGTATCAATAAAATATGTGTACTCAATCGCACGTCTCTGGCATCTCTTTACTTGAATCAATAAAATATGTGTACTTCCCACGTCTTTGGCATCTGTGTACCACTATAAAAAAATATCTGTACTACCTCGTCTCTGGAATCTCTGTACCTCTGTCAATAAAATATGTCTACACACTCGTCTCTGACATTTCTGTACTTCTATCAATAAAATATGTGTACTCCCCCGCGTCTCTGATATATTTGTATTTCTGTCAATTAAACATATTCACTGCCCCGCGTCTCTAGATTCTCTGTACCTCTGTCAATAAAATATGTGTACTCTACCACACGTCTCTGGCATCTTTTTACTTCTGTCATTATAATATATGTACTCCCCCTGACTATGGAATCGGTGTATTTCTGTCAATATAATATGTGAACTCCACACCTAGTCTGGCATTTATGTACTTCTGTAAATGAAATTTGTATACTACACCGCGTCTATGGCAATTCTCTACTTCTGTAGCTCAAATATGTGTACTCCGCCGTCTCTGGCATTTCTGTATTTCTGTCATTAAAATATGTGGACTCCGCCGGGAATCTCTGTCATCACTTTAATTCAATCAATAAATAATGTGTACTGTCCCCCTTCTCTAGCATCTCTGTTCTTGTGTCAATAAAATAAATCTACTCCACCGCACGTCTCTGGCATCTCTCTACCTCTGCCTAATAAAATATGTGTACTTCACCGCGTCTTAGGCATTTCTGTACTGTTATAAATATAATATGTGTATCCCTCGTCTTTAGCATCTCTGTAACTGTGTCATAAATATGTATACTCCTCGCTTCTCCGGAATTTCTGTAATTATATCAATAAAATTTATTTACAACGCCGCATCTCTCGAATCTCTGTACCACTCTCAAAATAATATCTGTAATCCACCGCACGCCTCTGTATTCTCTGTACCTCTGTCAAAAAATATCTTTCTCTCCTGTCGCTGACATCTCTGTACTTCTTTCAATAAGATATGTGTATTCCCACTATGTGTGGCTTCTCTGAACTCCTGTAAATAAAATATTTATACTCCTACGTCTATGGCATTTCTGTACATCTGTTAATGAAATAAGTGTACTCCCCCACGTCTCTGGCATCTCTGTACTTGGGTCAATGAGAAATATGTACACCCTCGCGTCTCTTGCATCTCTGTACTTCTGTCAAAAAAAAAAAAGTGTACTCCCCTCGACTACGGCATTTCTGTACTTATGTCAAAATATTTCTGTACTCCCTACATCTTTGGCAGTTCTGTACTTCTGTCTATCAAATAGGTGTACTCACCGGGTCTGGTATCTCTGTAACTGTAAATAAATTACGTGTACTCCACCGCGCGTTTATGGCATTTCTGTACCTCTTTCAAATAAATATGTCTACACCACCGTCTGTGACATCTCTGTACTTCTATAAAAAAAAAATACGTGTACCCTCCCGCGTCTCTGATATCTTTGAATTTCTGTCAATTAAATATATTCACTGCCCCGTGTCTTTAGATTCTCTGTACTCTTGTCAATAAAATATATGTTCTGTTCCGCGTCTCTAAAATCTCTGTACTTCTGTTAATAAAATATATGTACTGCCATCCCCCGTCTCTGACATCTCTGTACCTCTATCAATAAAATATGTGTACTCCACCACACGTCTCTGGCATCTTTGTACTTCTATCATTAAAATATTTGTATTTACCCTCGTCTATGGCATCTCTGTACCTCTGTCAATAAAACATATCCACTTTCCGATCTCTGGCATCTCACTACTTCGGTCAATAAAATAAATTAATTTCGCCGTTTTGTCATTTCGATATGTCTTTCAATAGAACGTGAAATTTCCATCTTCTATCATTCAAATATGTGCATTTATTTTTGTCTCTGGTATCTCTGTACTTCGATCAATAAAATTTATTTACTCCCCTTCGTCTCTGGGAATATCTGACCCTGTCAATAAAATGTCTGTAAACCACCGCACGTCTCTGGCATCTCTGTATTACTGTAAATAAAATATGTGTACTCCTTCTGTCTCTGGCATCTCTGTACTTCTGTCAATAAAATATATTTACTGTTCCGCGTCTCTGAAATCTCTGTAATCCTGTCAATAAAATACACATACTGTTTCGCGTCTCTGAAATCTCTGTACTTCTGTCAATAAAATATGCAAACTGTTTCGCGTCTCTGGAACCTCTGTACTTTTGTCAAAAAAATATATGTACTGCCATCTCCTGTCTCTGACATCTCTGTACGTCTTCCAATAAAATATGTGTACCCTCCCGTTTAAGGCATCTATGTACTTTTGTAAATAATATATGTTGACTCCCCCGCGTTTATGGAATCTCTGTTTTTCTATCAATAAAGTATGTGTACTCCCCCGCGTCTCTGGAATCTCTGTACTTCTGTCAATAGAATATATGTACTGCCCCCCCCCCCGTCTCTGGAATCTCTGTCAATAAAATATGTCTACACCTCCGTCTCTGACATCTCCGTACTTCTATAAATAAAAAATGCGTACTCCTCTGCGTCTCTGAAATATTTTATTTCTGTCGATTAAACATATTCACTGCCTCTCGTCTCTAGAATCTCTGTCCCTCTGTCAATAAAATTTATGTACTCCCACCCCCCGTCTCTGACATCTTTGTACCTCTGTCAATAAAATATGTGTACTCCACCACACTTCTCTGGCATCTTTGTACTTCTATCATTAAAATATTTGTATTTACCCTCGACTATTGCATCTCTGTACCTCTGTCAATAAAACATATCCACTTTCCAATCTCTGGAATCTCCGTACTTCGGTAAATAAAATAGATGAATTTCGCCAATTTGGTTATTTCTATATGTCTCTCAATAGAACGTGAAATCTCCATCCTCTGACATCATTGTACGTCGTGTAATCCACAACTTTAAGGCAACGATGGAACTCTGTCAAATAAGCATGTTAAATTTTACTATTTTGGCGTCCCAGTATATCCTTGAATAAAACATGTGTGTTCTTCCCCCTCAGGAATTTCTGTACCTTTGTACTTCCTGAACTCTGACATCTCTGTACCTATGTTAACGAAACGAGTGCACCCCCCTGCTCGTCGATGGCATCTCTGTACTTCTTTAAATGAAATATAGGTATCTCCCCGTCTCTGGCATCTCTGTACTTCTGTAAATAAAATGTGTACCTTCCAGTCTATGGCATCTATTTACTTTTGTCAATAAAATATGTGTACTCCCCCGCATCTCTGGAAGCTCTGTACTTTTGTCAATAAAATGTGTATACTCCTTCGCGTCTCTGGAATCTCTTCACTCCTATCAATAAAATTTATTCACTGCCCCCCGTCTCTCGAATCTCGGTACCACTGTCAATAAAATATGTATAATCCACCGCACGTTTCTGGTATCTCTGTACATCTGTCGATAAAAATCTGTAATCTCCCATATCTGGCATTTCTGTATTTCTGTAAATAAAAAATAAGTACTTCCACTATCTTTGGCATCGCTGTACTTCTGTCAATAAAATATATGTACTTCTTCGCATCTCAAGAAACTCTTTATTTACTTCCAATAAAATATCTGTACTCCTCCCATCTCTGGCATTTCTGTTCCTCTGTTAATAAATGGACTCCACCGCGTGTCTCTGGCATCACTGTAATTCAGTCAATAGATAATGTGTACTGTTCCCATTCTCTGGAACCTCTACACTTGTATCAATAAAATATGTGTACTCACCCGCACGTCTCTGGAATCTCTTTACTTTACTTTGAATATTTAAATGAATTATTTGAATATAATTCTACTGTCCTATAAGCTTATGTCCATAGTTTACTTGAAAACCATTTCTAAGATTCCATCCTTCAGTGTAGCATATAAAAGCAGAATGATCCAATACAATAATAGAGCTCTGAGAAGCGGTCTGGTGGATTAAATTGGCGAAACCGCTGGGAGGGTTCACCACTGATGAGCCAAACCCTCCCAATATATTTTTTCATCGCAGTAAGGACAGTAGAAGTTCGTTTTATGTATAAAATAAACATTCGCGCTTTTAAATCCTTTTATTTTATATCTCTTTACTTCAATCAATAAAATATGTGTACTTCCCCCGTCTTTGGTATCTGTGTACCACTGTCAAAAAATATCTGTACTCTTCCGTCTCTGTAATCTCTGTACTTTTATCAATAATTTATGTGTACTCCTCCGCGTCTCTGATATATTTGTATTTCTGTCAATTAAACATATTCAACAACAACAACAACAAAAGCCTTTATTTAGGGCATTCCGCCCCATACAGGATTCGCCGTATTTGCACGTCAACAAGAGGAGAGGGAAGAGGAAACATTTACAACAAAATAAAGTTTGTCTCACATTCAGTTACCTATTTACAGATAGGTCATCCTCCAGTATCCTTTGCCCTGCATTCTTTCTCATGCGCCCAGCTTCTGTGCAGAACTTAAAGTATCTAACAATCAGTAATTCATCATCCAGAGCTGAAGAGAGAAGTTGACATATGTGATGGTATCTAAATTGACCAGAGTTAGGGCTTAGGAAAATTTCAGTACGTTTTTCTGTTAAGAGAGGGCATTGGAAGAAATAGTTAACCAAATTATCATCCATGAGATCCTTACAGAGTAAACAGTTCCGGCCATTTTCTTTCCAGAAGTCTTTTCTTTCTTCCCTGAAAAATTGCCATAAAACTCTATGTTGTGCAACTAGTCTTTTGTTGGAAAGCGAGATATTTAATCGTAGGTACTCCTCTGTCATGAATGATTCACTCAAAAATTTGTAGTGAGCAAAGTGGGTTGAATCAATGAGTTTCATATGAACGTTTTGAATTAGTTGGTCTGTGGTGGTTCTAATTATGCCTGGCAGTTCTATCTGTATGGCTAAGTAGTCTTCGCAGCCCTTAAGAAAGGAATATCCCTTAGAGTCTAAAATTTTTATTAAATTTTGAGTAAAACTGTTTTCTATTTCCTTTTTCGCGGTGACTTTCCAGAGATATTTTAAGCAAGCATGTGGTAATCTGCTCGTCTCCATTTTTAAAATCCTGACCCAAAACTTTAATGTGAGTTTTACAGCATTAAGTTCAGTTGATATTCTTCCACATTCTCTTCTGAGGATATATCCTGGTGTGAAGTTTGATAAGTCTAAGAAGGAACGAAGAAATGCATCTTGGGTATTATTGACTGTCTTCAGCTGGTTAATTGCCCACATTGGTGCCGCATATAGTAACGTAGGAAGAACAATAGTGTGAAGAAGTTTCATCACTGAGGTAAAGGACTTTATTCGCGCCTTTGTAAGGATTTTCCAAAGTGCATTAATTGCATTCAGTGCTTTGTTTCTAAAGTATTGGGAAGCCTATTGGGTCGAAAATTTTGTAGTCAGAGGGTAACCCAGATATGTATACTTAGCTACTATTGTCAGTGGTTGCTGACCCCAAAACCATGTCTCGGAACGAGCTGTCCTTCCACCGTTTCTAAACACCATTATTTTAGATTTATTTTGGTTTAACGTTTGGCAGCTCTCTTCTAAGTACTTTTTAAGTAAGTTAATCTTCAATTGCAAATTTAATTTCGATTCTCCTAAGATCACTATGTCGTCTGCATACAGTAAAAGGTGTATAGTTCCATAATTCTCAAGATTTATGCCTGGCAATTCTGATTCATCGAACAGGGGTACCAGATCGTTTAGGAAGAGAATGAATAAATAAGGTGACAACGGCTCCCCCTGCAATACTCCCGCTTGCATTTTGATAGCCTCCGTGAAGGAACCCCGCCATCTGACTGTTGCCGTCATTTGAGTATAATAGTTCTTTATTAGTTTAATAAATCGACAGCTCAGACCATTTATTGCCAATTTTTTCCAAAGTAGATGGTGCGGCACAGTATCAAAGGCCTTCCTTAGGTCAATGAAGAAGGCATATAACTTTCCCCTTCTACGGCTAAGGGTCATTTGAATTAATGATACGAGCGTGAAAATGTGGTCCTGACAAGAGTAGCCTTTTCTAAAACCAGCCTGATTTTCTGCCAAAATTGACTTTCTCTCCATCCAATCATTCAATCTTGTCTTCAAGATAGATGTAAATAATTTCGATAGGTTAGAAATCAGGGATATTCCTCTGTAATTTGATGGTTTGTCTGGATCTCCATTTTTAAATATTGGGTGGATTATCGTTTTTGTCCATTGTTGTGGAACTTGGGATGTCCCTAAGATTTTATTAAATAAGTTCCTGAGATAAATTATATGTTCTTCTAATAAATATTTAATCGCTTTGTTGGGAATTTCATCAAGTACTGTAGCCATATTTTTACCCAATTTGGAAATTTCCGTGGTGACCTCAGTTAGAGATATTTCACAATCTAATTCGGGGTCAATGTCCAATATCTCAAGTGGTAGCTGTACAACTTTTGTTGGATTTGAACAAAGTAACTCCCGATAGAAGACCTGCCAGTCTGCAATAGAAATTTCACCTTGTAGGTTATTCCTATATTTAAGTGAATTAATAGTCTTCCAAAATTGGGAAGTATCTTTTACATTACTGAGGATAACTTGAATTTTGTCAGTATATTCCCTTTTTTTGAGATTTAGGATAGCTGAATATTTCTTCTTACTCGACAAGTATGCAATTTTATCGGCCGAGATATTATGTTTTACGTATAATTTAAGATTTTGTTTCATTTCCTTTTTACCCAAATAACAGTCTTTGTCAAACCATGGCTTAGATTTTATATTTTTTGTTTTTGCCTCCATCCGCGTCCCCGAGCGTAACATTGCTGTTTGAATTAAACCAGTAAAATCCTCAGCCTGGGTATCAATTGTGGAGTCAGCTGGATGTTCGGAAGTTAGTTCTTTTAAAGTTTCTATATATGTTGGGATTTTATCTGCAGACCAGGAAAATTTAATATTGGCGCTGGGCTCCATGTAACAATTTTCAGTTTTATTATTTGGGCCAATAAACTTTAAAATTATTGGTAAGTGATCCGAATATGGCATACAACCAATTTCAAAATCTGCTATGTGTTCAAGCACCGCAGGTGAGACAATCGCCAGATCTAACACAGAAGAGCCTCTTCCGGAGATGAATGTAAATGTACCACTTTTATCATTAATTTACCTACCATTTATTATAGTTAAATAATTTTAATCAAGAAAGTCAATAAATATTTCCGCTTTGGCAGATTTTGTTAGATCACAGGAATTTCGGGTAGTTGAAATAAGTAAACGAAAAATTGCGTTACAAATTTCAAAAATAAAACTACAACCTTTCGCAATGAGTTTCTTTTATTATGAAATAGTCATCCAAGGTTTGTAGCATGTGTATCGTTTGGGGGTAGATATACGAATATTACAAAGATCGCTGGTGAGTCATTGTCTAAATTTGGATTGAGTTTGACTGCAATCCAAGAGGATTCAATTTCAACATTGTCAATTTGGGACTGTAGTTTTTTATTTATGCCAAGAATTATACCTCCGGAGCTTCTCCCTTTATCTGTTGACTTTACAACAGGTGATTGATACATTCCGAAGTTCGCCAGGTTCAATTCGATATTGAAGTGGCACCAAGTTTCTTTAAGCGCGAACATCTCAAATTGTTTCAAATATTCAAACAGTGGGAAGAGAGAATTTATCCTAAAAACGCCGTTTATATTCGAATACAAGAATCGTTCGTTTTTTAGCTATGTCAACCATTGGTTCTATTTTTTCGATCTTAATTTTGTTATGTTTCAGATTTGTTTCTAGATTGTACATATTCATTTGTATGTATTTTATTACCTAAATATTTACATCTATTTACAGAGATCCGCGGGTGTGCCTCTAGCTATATTGGTTCTCCTTTGGCATTCACCACCTGTCCCTCCACTACCATGTAGTTGATGCCGTTTAGGAGAAGTTTATTATCCCTCAACTTCGATCTTATACCTTTCTTGTAAAAATCCTTTCTCTTTTCTAACAAAATTTTTCTCTGCTCTCTAATCTGGAGGCTGTAATCCCTGCTCATAAAAATATTGAGTATTCGAAGTTTGGATGAGTTCTTTAGGAGACTTATACTGGACTCGTGATCAGGAACTTCAATCAGAATAGGCGCCTTTGGTCCCCTGCCCAGGCGATGACATTCGGCAATTACCACAGCATCAGTAATCTGCATATCTTCCGCCATTAACTTCTTGACCTTTTGTAGCAGCAGTTCCCGACTGTCAGTCTCTGCTGATTCGATGCTGTACTCCCCAGAGTCTTTGGCCAATCTCTACTTCTGTTAATGAAATATGTGAACTCCTCGGCTCGGGAATCTCTGTACCTTTGTAAATAAACATTTGTGCTCTCCCGTCTGTGGTCTCTCTGTATTTCTGTCAATAAAACATGTGTACTCCTCCGTCTCTGGTATCTCTGTTCATTTGTTAATAAAATATGAAAGCTTCCCCGTTTGTGGCATCTTTGCTTCTGTCAATATATTATTTGGGCAACCCAGTCTATTGTATCTCTTTACCTCTGTCAATAAACCAGTGTACTCTCACGCGTTTCTGGCATCTCTGTACTTCTGTCATTAGAACATGTTTACACCCCTGTTTCTCTGGAATCTCTGTACTGCTGTCATTAAAACATATGAACACCAACGTCCCTGGCATCTGTGTATATCTGTCGATAAAACAGTTGTACTTCCTCGTTTCGAGCATATCTGTACTTCTGTATATAAAATATATGTACTCCCCAGCGTCTTTGGCCAATCTGTACTTCTGTTAATGAAATATGTGAACTCCCCCGGCTCGGGAATCTCTGTACCTCTGTAAATAAACATTTGTACTTCCTGTCTCTGTTCTCTCTGTACTACTGTCAATAAAACATATGTACTCCTCCGTCTCTGGCATCTATGTACATTTGTCAATAAAATATGAGTACCTCCCCGTTTGAGGCATCTCTTTGCTTCTGTAAATATATTATTTGGGCAACCCCGTCTTTTGTATCTCTGAACCTCTGTCAATAAAACACTTGTACTCTTACGCGTCTCTGGCATCTCTGTACTTCTGTCAATAGAACATGTGTACACCCCCTTGCGTCTCTGGAATCTATTCACTGCTGTCAATGAAATATATGAACTTCCTCGTCCCTGGAATCTCTGTACTTCTGTAAATAAAACATGCGTACTCTCCAGCCTCTCTAAAACTCTGTTCTTCTGCTAATGAAATATGATAACCCCTCCGCCTCGGGCATCTCTGTACTTCTGCAAATAAACATGTGTACTCTTCCGTCTCTGGTATCTCTGTACTTCTTTCAATAAGACAAATGTACTCACCCGTCTCGGGCATCTCTGTACTTTTTTCAAGAAAATATTTGTATTATCTCGTCTCTGGCATCTCTGTACTTTTGGCTAGAAAATATTTGTATTACCTCGTCTCTGGCATCTCTGTACTTTTGTCAATAAAACATGTGTACTCCCTCGTCTTTGGAATCTCTGTACCTTTGTCAATAAAACATGTGTATTCCTACGCGTCTCTGGTATCTCTGTACTTTTGTCAATAGAACATGTTTACACCCCTGTTTCTCTGGAAACTCTGTACTGCTGTCATAAAAACATATGAACTCCAACGTCCCTGGCATCTGTGTATATCTGTCGATAAAACAGTTGTACTTCCTCGTTTCGAGCATATCTGTACTTCTGTAAATAAAAATATGTACTCCCCAGCGTCTTTGGCCAATCTCTACTTCTGTTAATGAAATATGTGAACTCCTCGGCTCGGGAATCTCTGTACCTTTGTAAATAAACATTTGTGCTCTCCCGTCTGTGGTCTCTCTGTATTTCTGTCAATAAAACATGTGTACTCCTCCGTCTCTGGTATCTCTGTTCATTTGTTAATAAAATATGAAAGCTTCCCCGTTTGTGGCATCTTTGCTTCTGTCAATATATTATTTGGGCAACCCAGTCTATTGTATCTCTTTACCTCTGTCAATAAACCAGTGTACTCTCACGCGTCTCTGGCATCTCTGTACTTCTGTCAATAGAACATGTTTACACCCCTGTTTCTCTGGAATCTCTGTACTGCTGTCATTAAAACATATGAACACCAACGTCCCTGGCATCTGTGTATATCTGTCGATAAAACAGTTGTACTTCCTCGTTTCGAGCATATCTGTACTTCTGTATATAAAATATATGTACTCCCCAGCGTCTTTGGCCAATCTGTACTTCTGTTAATGAAATATGTGAACTCCCCCGGCTCGGGAATCTCTGTACCTCTGTAAATAAACATTTGTACTTCCTGTCTCTGTTCTCTCTGTACTACTGTCAATAAAACATGTGTACTCCTCCGTCTCTGGCATCTCTGTACATTTGTCAATAAAATATGAGTACCTCCCCGTTTGAGGCATCTCTTTGCTTCTGTAAATATATTATTTGGGCAACCCCGTCTTTTGTATCTCTGAACCTCTGTCAATAAAACACGTGTACTCTTACGCGTCTCTGGCATCTCTGTACTTCTGTCAATAGAACATGTGTACACCCCCTTGCGTCTCTGGAATCTATTCACTGCTGTCAATGAAATATATGAACTTCCTCGTCCCTGGAATCTCTGTACTTCTGTAAATAAAACATGCGTACTCTCCAGCCTCTCTAAAACTCTGTTCTTCTGCTAATGAAATATGATAACCCCTCCGCCTCGGGCATCTCTGTACTTCTGCAAATAAACATGTGTACTCTTCCGTCTCTGGTATCTCTGTACTTCTTTCAATAAGACAAATGTACTCACCCGTCTCGGGGATCTCTGTACTTTTTTCAAGAAAATATTTGTATTACCTCGTCTCTGGCATCTCTGTACTTTTGGCAAGAAAATATTTGTATTACCTCGTCTCTGGCATCTCTGTACTTTTGTCAATAAAACATGTGTACTCCCTCGTCTTTGGAATCTCTGTACCTTTGTCAATAAAACATGTGTATTCCTACGCGTCTCTGGTATCTCTGTACTTTTGTCAATAGAACATGTTTACACCCCTGTTTCTCTGGAAACTCTGTACTGCTGTCATAAAAACATATGAACTCCAACGTCCCTGGCATCTGTGTATATCTGTCGATAAAACAGTTGTACTTCCTCGTTTCGAGCATATCTGTACTTCTGTATATAAAATATATGTACTCCCCAGCGTCTTTGGCCAATCTGTACTTCTGTTAATGAAATATGTGAACTCCCCCGGCTCGGGAATCTCTGTACCTCTGTAAATAAACATTGGTACTTCCCGTCTCTGTTCTCTCTGTACTACTGTCAATAAAACATGTGTACTCCTCCGTCTCTGACATCTCTGTACTTCTGTCAATAAAACATGTGTACTCCTCCGTCTCTGGCATCTCTGTACATTTGTCAATAAAATATGAGTACCTCCCCGTTTGAGGCATCTCTTTGCTTCTGTCAATATATTATTTGGGCAACCCCGTCTTTTGTATCTCTGAACCTCTGTCAATAAAACACGTGTACTCTTACGCGTCTCTGGCATCTCTGTACTTCTGTCAATAGAACATGTGTACACCCTTGCGTCTCTGGAATCTATTCACTGCTGTCAATGAAATATATGAACTTCCTCGTCCCTGGAATCTCTGTACTTCTGTAAATAAAACATGCGTACTCTCCAGCCTCTCTAAAACTCTTTTCTTCTGCTAATGAAATATGATAACTCCTCCGCCTCGGGCATCTCTGTACTTCTGCAAATAAACATGTGTACTCTTCCGTCTCTGGTATCTCTGTACTTCTTTCAATAAGACAAATGTACTCACCCGTCTCGGGCATCTCTGTACTTTTGTCAAGAAAATATTTGTATTACCTCGTCTCTGGCATCTCTGTACTTTTGTCAATAAAAATGTGTACTCCCTCGTCTTTGGAATCTCTGTACCTTTGTCAATAAAACATGTGTATTCCTACGCGTCTCTGGTATCTATGTACTTTTGTCAATAGAACATGTTTACACCCCTGTTTCTCTGGAAACTCTGTACTGCTGTCATTAAAACATATGAACTCCAACCTCCCTGGCCTCGGTGTACATTTGTCGATAAAACATGTATACTCCCTCATCTCGGGCATCTATATACTTCTGTAAATAAAATATTTGTACTCCTCAGCGTCTCTGGCCAATCTTTACTTCTTTTGATTAAATATGTGAACTCCCCCGGCTCGGGAATCTCTGTACTTTTGTAAATAAACATTTGTACTCTCCCGTCTCTGGTCTCTCTGTACTTCTGTCAATAAAAATGTGTACTCTCCCGTCTCTTGTATCTCTGTACTTCTGTCAATAAAACATGCGTACTCCCCCGTCTCGGGCATATCTGTACTTTTGTCAATAAAATATGTGTACTCCCCTTCGTCTCTGGCATCTCTATTCTTCTGTCGAAAAACATATGTACTTACCCTCTTCTCTGGCATATCTGTACTTCTGTCAATAAAACTCTTGTACTTAACCGCGTCTCTGGCATATCTACTTCTGTCAATAAAACATGTGTACTCTCCCGCTTCTCTGGTATCTTTTTCTGCTCTCAATAAAATATAAGTAATTCCCTGTCTCAGCCATCTGAGACGTAAGCTGTGTATTCCACCGTCTCCTAGAACCTTTAAACCACCGTTATTAATCCACGTGTATTTCACCTTTTCTGGCGTTTCTGTACTCCCATCAATAAAGGGAACCGCTGGGAGGGTTCACCACTGATGAGCCAGGCCCTCTCATAGATTTATTCATTGCAGTAAGGGCAGTTCAAATTGGTTAATTTTTAAAAGAATCATACTCGTCTATAATAGTTACAAATATAAATACTCATAAATGACTGCGGCGTATAATTATAAAGCTATACAACCAGTTTAACCGCATAAGTTTCTTTTTTTATTTATGAAAAATCATTTTTAATTTCAAAGAGAAATAATTTAATATTTCTAACTTTTGGATGACGTATGAAAAGGTTGAATATATGAAGAGTGATGGCCTATATATGAATGGATGACGTATGGAGGGTGAAAAATATGAAGAGTAATGGCGAACGGAAAAATAAAAGTGTCCAGGAGCGGGAATCGAACCCACAACCTTCTGCTTACCGGGCAGGTGCCATGTCCACTAGCCTATCCTGGACGATATTTCTCCGTTCGTAACTAATATTTAAACTGACTAATAATACTTATAAATGACTGCGGCGTATAATTATATTTTCATAAATAAAAAAAGAAACTTATGCGGTTAAACTGGTTGTATAGCTTTATAATTATACGCCGCAGTCATTTATAAGTATTATTAGTCAGTTTAAATATTAGTTATGAACGGAGAAATATCGTCCAGGATAGCCTAGTGGACATGGTACCTGCCCGGTAAGCAGAAGGTTGTGGGTTCGATTCCCGCTCCTGGACACTTTATTTTTCCGTTCGCCATTACTCTTCATATTTTTCACCCT
The DNA here is from genome assembly GCA_030710605.1 of Cordylochernes scorpioides. NCBI lineage: Eukaryota > Metazoa > Arthropoda > Arachnida > Pseudoscorpiones > Chernetidae > Cordylochernes > Cordylochernes scorpioides. The sequence goes on along the minus strand of CP092879.1, from coordinate 26,075,359 downwards.
CCATACGTCATCCATTCATATATAGACCATCACTCTTCATATATTCAACCTTTACATACGTCATCCAAAAGTTAGAAATATTAAATTATTTTTCTTTGAAATTAAAAATGATTTTTCATAAATAAAAAAAGAAACTTATGCGGTTAAACTGGTTGTATAGCTTTACAAATATAAATAATGATATTTATTTTTCACATATAAATGCTATTTTAAACAGTAGTTGGCAGCGGTAAAACTTTATTTGAGAACTACCAAGAAAAAGAGGAGCTGTTATAACTATTTTCATAAGAATTTGTTATTGATTATTCTTTTGTTATTACTTTATCGATAATTATAAACTAAAATTGAGGCACCTTTTGGTGTTGCTATGTTCAGAAGATATTAAATATAACAAATAAAAGCATTAAGACAGGAAAGTTTCTTTAACACATTTATCAAATTTCTAATGTCCTTAATGCGTTGCAAAAATATTGGGAGGGCTTGGCTTATCAGTGGTGAACCCTCCCAGCGGTTTCGCCAATTTAATCTAATTTGATTTATGTGTGAAGAAACATTCGCGTCTTATTGTTTTTATTTGCTATATATAGATAGCGTGTTATTTTCTCTATTAATAGAGATACTTCCAAACACAAGGTAATAAGACCAAATCAACATTAAGACCATAACAACGCTTTTACCGAAACGTCACACACTATTTATTTATATTTTCTCTTATTACCTTCTGTTTATATTCTATAATCCAAATTGTGCCTTATCAGAGATACGTGTATAATAAAATTAGACAGTTTTTCTATCTATAAATTGTATATTGACTCTATTTGTACAGTTTCTACACACTATTATTTAGATTAGCTCTTATTACCTTGTGTTTATAATCTATAAATCCAAATTGTGCCTTATCAGAAATAGGTCTAATAAAATTAGATAATATTTCTATCTATAAATTGTTTATTGACTCTGTATAGTTTCTAAACAATATTAATTAGATAATTCAATAATTATCTCAAATTAAAAAGAGTTAAAATATTTATTAAAAATTCAGTGGTATTAATATGCTCAATTAATTTTTGTGATAAAAAATTAATATAAGATGATAAAATTAAAATTTAGATTTTTAGATAGGAAGTAGCAAAAAGTTCAAAAGTGTTTTATATTTCAGCGATACATCATGAACTTCAACGCCTCGAGGTTTTTATGCTTTTGTTGTGTATATATTTTTTAAGCTTAATCAATTAATTATTTCAACAGAGTATGTATGTAAGACCACAAGAAAATAGTCGCTAACCGTAGAAAGGAAGGTTTCTCTTTGTTTTCTATAAGTTTCTCTTATTTTGTTCTCTCTCTTGTGAATCAATAAAGTGTAATCAATCTTCTTGAAATCCGTATCTTTAAAAGGTCTAAGCAAAGTCAACAACTTTTGATCAAAGGAGGTTATTCTATGGAAAAAATGAATCATAGGAAATTTGAAAGCCTATGTGGGCTTTAAACAATAGTGAATTAGAATAATTATTAGGAATTATATAATATCATTGCCTTTAATGAAATAACAAATTAAACCAAGATTTTTTACAGAAATGCTACAATTTAGCATATCAATCACTAAATTTGCGAATACAAAGGTATATGCATCCAACCAATAGAGCAATTTTGATTTAATATATAATAACAATGAGATTATCAAACAACTTTCTATTAGTTATAATTCCAATTCAACCAAATGATTTAATATTGATTTATTCATATTTTATATTTCTCACAAATCGCATGAAATATTTAAAGATGAGGAAAGAAAGGGAAACTACTGGCGCACGTGGTAGGTGATGTTATTTCCTGTTGGTTTAGCTGCTTCAACCTTGCTTAGTTCTGGACAATAAACGACAACCAAGTCATGGAATATGTGATGATAAACACTCATGAACAAAACTTAAGGAAGTTAACCTTTAGTATGTTTATCGGGTTTCAGACAAAACCTCTGAAAGATATTTGATACACCAAGACCTTTATAACAAAATTGCCTCTGTCTCCTTAAAATATTAAATAAATAAATAAAAAAAGACCAGCGACATTAAAATACGAAACTTTATCAAGTTTTTCCCATAAGTGTAAATATGGATCTTAAATGTTAATCACATTCGGGATGTCCTTGGTCCGTTCGGTTCATTTTAGAACATTTTGGCGAGGCTGATCTAATTTCTGTCGTCAATTCAAATCGATATCTTTCATATCGTATTTTCCTTTTGGAGTAATCTGGAAGCATGTTTGAAGATTTTGTGTCATGTCTAAGTAATGTGTCGATATTGTGTGGAATGGACAAACTGGAAACTAATTAAGATGACAAATTGAAAGGATAAAGGTTTACTTGAATATACAAATTCAGTGAGAAGTGAATACAACTTAATGCTTCTACCATTTATACCCTATTTCTGAACTTAGCAATCTTTAATGGCTGAAGTCTTCTCCAATTAGAAGCAAATATTTTTGACAATTTCATACTTCTGACTAGTAAAATAAATTTGAAAAAGTGTATTTGTGTTTTAAAATCAGATAATAGTTTTATTTTACCGATGCAAATATTTGATATTATAAATTCTTTTTTAATTAATATATATAGATGGAATTTTGCCAAAAAAATTTCTTAAATTATATTTTCACACATTAGTAATACCCTGTAATTAATACATACCACTTGTTTAATTATTTTTACATTTATCGCTTCAAAACGAAAGATTATTGATACTTTAAATATATAACATATTACATGCAATAATTTAAACTTTTTTAGTTTCCACTTTTTTAATTTATTTTTTCTCATATATTCATCCTAAATTGTTTTAACTTCCATTTTAATGCATTTTTATAAAATATTTTTTTACTTGTATATAAATCGATCTCCATAAATTTTGAAATGAATTTTTTAAATACCCACTATTGCGATTTCACCGCCACTCTGTGTTGTGACGACGATCTAAGTTCTATAGAGGTAGTCACTCACCTCTATTCTTGGTCGGCGGGGTTGAAGGTTCAAAATTAAGGTGTCGCTGCTTATAGCACTATTGAAATATTAGACGAAACAGGAGGGAAATTAAATTTATTATAATTTAAGAAAATAAGTAAAGTATTATTTAATTAATTATATATTTAAATATTTACACTAAAAGAATCGGAGATCAGGGCAAATTCTAGCGTTCGAAAGTTGTTTACAAGTTCTTTTGTTATTGTTTTCTCATTTTAGCCGCTGCATCCCCGTAGCCGCTTCCGCCGGCCTCCCATTGACTGCTTCGGACGGCTTCTTTTCCAACATTTCTCCCACCTTTGAGTTGGCATCTCGACGATTCAAACATGGAAAGGAAAAGTTCAGTAGATCCAATCAGTTGGGTCTCTTGATGGGCCGTCCGTAACTTGACACAACATTCGGGGTGTCAATGTGATGTTGCTCTTGTTGTGAAGTCAAAGGGTCTTTTTCAGTTGTCAATCGAACTTCTGGTGTGGGAGATCGCTCCGTTAGAGGGTCTCGACATCTTATCTCGGGCGATATCTCTAAATTGTAGAGTTTTTGAATAGGTCGTATTTTATCTCCTGATGAAGTTTTCACTTTCGCAACCCTCACAAGTCCTTCTTTTCCTGGATAGAGTTGGATTATTCTGGCTAACGGCCAGTGTAGTCTCTTTAAACTCTCTTGTCCAATGAGCACCATGTCTCCCACCTTGAATGGTATGGTAGTCTTCAGGCGTCTCGTTTCTTGTCTCAGGAATCCAAAATATTCGATACGAAATCGTTCTCTAAGATCTTCTCGTACACGTTTGATATATTGATATTTGCGGGAGAGGGTCTGGTTATCAATCAAGTCCAGGTCTGGAGCGCCAACCTCTCTGACCTCATGTAAGAACAACGAAGGTGTCAATGGAGCGAGATCCTCACTTTCTTCCGTTAGGTAGGTTAGAGGGCGTGTGTTCATCAAGCTTTCGACGTCACACATTACCGTGGACAGTTCTTCATATCCCAAGGAGGTTTGACCGAGAATCCTAAAGAGCAATTGTTTCATCATTCCAATCAAACGCTCCCACCATCCACCCCACCAAGGAGCATCAGGCGGTATGAATTTCCAGGTGATGTTTTTCAATGTGGGATCACATTTTAATCTCGAAAAATCAATCTTCTTTAAGGCATTAGCCATGCCTTTGAAATTAGTCCCATTATCCGAATACACAATCAATGGTCGGCCTCTTCGAGCAATAAATTGGCGGAAAGCTTGGAGGAAGGCTTCCATAGGCAAAGATGTCACAAGTTCCAGATGAACTCCTCTATACACTGCGCATGTGAAGATGACAATCCATGTTTCTTCTTATTCTTTAAGATGAGATGTCCAGTTAGATCAACTCCTGCTTTTCGAAAACTGCAGCATTTCGGTCTTCTTCCTTTATTCCAATTTGTAAAAATGCTTTCTCAATATCGGAAGAGACACCTACTTCATATTTCCGGAATTTATTTAAAAGTCTTGGTATAATTTCTATCAAATTGGGTCCCTTATCCAGACAGTCATTCAGGGAAAGTTTACCTCTCTTCCGGGCCGACGCATTGAATACTGGCCGTATTCTAGAAGTTTGACTGTTCCTTTTATACACTGGTCGATGTGGCAGGTAGTGTACACCATCTAGTTTATCCTCTCTGGCATACTCGATTATCCCCTGTTTCATCCATTCTTCAAAGATTTGTCCATACTCATTCATGTCTCCAACTTCTTCAAGTTTTCTTTTTACAGAACTTAGTTGGTTTTCGGCTAGGTCTCTATTCGAAGGAATCCTTTCCTTGTCTTGCACCCAGGGTAGAGCTACCTCATAGCGCCCCTCGATATCTCGCGTCGTGGTGTGGGCGAAATGTTCCTCCATTTCAGCTTGTAATGACTGAGTCTTCTTCTCAACCTCCGCGTCAGAGACTCCAATTGCATCTAATTTCCACAAGTTTTCTAGATCCAAAGATAGAAGTGTGGTCACGCAAAGGGAGCTGATGTCATCTCTCACCTCCGTTGGAGGAATCTTTCCCATCATAGTCCATCCTAGTTTGGTACGGATTGCCACCAGTCCAGATGAGATTCTTCTCTGATCATCAGTTAGCAATCTCCCGGCGATGTCCGCGCCTATAAGGACTTCTATACGGTCTCTCATCAAATCAGACACGTCGAGTTCTTCACTCCCTTCTAAAAATGATATTGGACACACCGGAGGTATGCTTCCACAGATAAGGGGTTGACCTAGTTCCTCAAACTCACAGCGATAGGAATTATTGATGTCAGATAAATGAATGGTATAGACCTCATGTTCAACTACGTCGGTACTCGAACCTCCAAACAAGGAAAATGCCGGAAGAACTCTCTCCTAGATTGTTCGTATTCCATTTCCATTGCTGTGCTATGTAAAATATATGATCTTTGGGATCCGGTGTCTATTATAGCCCGTGCCGTCTTCTCCGTTCTGTTCCCTTTGAGGGTCACTCTCAAAGTAGGCAACAAGACGTCTGGGGAGGTTGATAAGTAGGCGAGAGTTTCATCTTGCACCGTTGGAGACTTAGAAGATCCACCTCGATCTAAAATCCGTTTTGCGCACATGACATCCAGGTGGGAAGACATGTTGCAGATCGAACACCGGACTACATTTCTGCAAAATTTACTTAAATGAGAAGGCCGAAGACATTTATAACAAACGCCATTTTTCTTTATGAGTGATCTCTTTTCGTTTAAACTAATATTAGCTGCAAAGTCACACTTAGGGCTTCCTTGGTTGTCTTTACCACAGAATACACATTATTCGATTTGTGAACTGAATTCAAAAGTTCTGAAGCTGTCGCAATTGGTTTTTCATTGTAGAATCTTGTCTTTGGATGTTTGTTTACTAAATTAGGTTTAAAAGTTGATTCATTCCCGGTACCGATTTCGTTTCTAAAACTCCTCTCCCGTGCAGTTAATTGTCTTTCTAGAAAGGTAATCAAGTCATTAATTACGTAACCTGTCGGGAGTTCTTTGTTCAATTCCAAATTAAGGTCTGCAGGTAGAAGCTTTATTATTATCGGACACAACAGTTGTCCGTAAACATCAATGGACACGTTTAGTGACTCGAGGACTTCTTATTTGAACAGAAAGGTTGTCAAAAAGTTCGCGGAAGGTTCTTACATCGCTTGACGTTTTGAGTGGTCTCATTGACAACAAATTGTTCATATGTCGGCTAATCAAAATGTCTTCTCGCCCAAATCTGTCTTTAAGCAATTTTATAGCTTTCTCATTATTGTCCGCAGATAAAGCGAAACCTTCGACTGTGTTTAGTGCAGTTCCGCCGAGATGTGACTTCAGATAGTTAAATTTATCGATCGGGTTCAGTGAGTTGTTCTGGTGTATAGCTGCATCAAAAGAATTCCAGAACGTCAGCCATTCACTAAAGTTTCCATAAAATTTCGATATCATCAATTTCGGAAGTTTCACAGTCGTGCAGGAAGGTACATAATGTCTCATTTCATTTTCATCTATTCGTGAGTTCGAATTCGGTATATTTTCGCCATGAAAATCTGATTGGCGAATCTTTTTATTTGCCCTAAATCTCCAAGCAATATATTTCTCTCGATATTCCTCTACGCCCTGTAATTCCTTCTCTAAATCGTCAGTTTCAAGAAGCGTTTCTATTTCATGATCCACAAATTTAAGTTCGTTAAATGATTCATTCAATTGTTCTAATAATTCTTCAAGATCCACACACACAATTCTAATTAGCGTGTCAAGTTCACTTTCAATCTTATTGCATGTTTTCGTTAAATATGATCTGTTAATAACACGCTTCTTCTTTAACGTAGAATTAATTCTTCCGCCATCTTGTAAACAAAGCGGCAAGTAGGGTTAGCAAGCGAGTTCCAAAATGGTCAGCTTAAAATGATTTTTTTTTCTAGAATTTACCTTCAACAGTCCCGGCTGGGATGCCAAAAATATTGCGATTTCACCGCCACTCTGTGTTGTGACGACGATCTAAGTTCTATAGAGGTAGTCACTCACCTCTATTCTTGGTCGGCGGGGTTGAAGGTTCAAAATTAAGGTGTCGCTGCTTATAGCACTATTAAAATATTAGACGAAACAGGAGGGAAATTATATTTATTATAATTAAGAAAATAAGTAAAGTATTATTTAATTAATTATATATTTAAATATTTACACTAAAAGAATCGGAGATCAGGGCAAATTCTAGCGTTCGAAAGTTGTTTACAAGTTCTTTTGTTATTGTTTTCTCATTTTAGCCGCTGCATCCCCGTTGCCGCTTCCGCCGGCCTCCCATTGACTGCTTCGGACGGCTTCTTTTCCAACACCCACATTTCTTTGTTAAACTTTTTAAAAAGGTTCTTACAGTTTATTGTTTAAATAATTTTAAATTTATTTTCAAATGTTTTAATAGATACATATATTTTTTACATTTATGTCTTAATGAGTTATTAATAAATTATTTTTATGTACTTATTACAAATCTTTTAATATAAGATAGAACTCATTTTTTTCCTTGAATATTTTAATATATTTTACATATTTGATTGCATTTTTATAATAATATTTTCATGCACAAATTTCTCACACCTACTCTGTATTTTAATTGATTTCAACTGTGATATTATGACACTATGCGGCGCTGAGTTGGGTATACAAAAATCTAATGCCTCGATAAAGGTCGGCGTTCAGCCAGCCGAAATATTGGCAAAATAAATATTTTATTAAATCCAATATATGCCTTTTATTATCTAATAAAGACTGTGTATACTCCTTTTCTAATTTATGCTTTAAAACAGTTGAGATTTGTAAGCTGCTTCCTTTGGTGAGTCAAAAGGCGAAAACCTGAAGTGGGTTTTCGCTTGCGATGGGCTAATTGGCTCAGACGATGGTTCCAAATATTGATGGACAGCCGAAAAGTCCACGAGTGACACCATTGACCTTAGAAAAGTTAAGTCATATGTAATACAAGGTTGAAAAGACAAATGATCATATATTTTTTCTTGAGCTGAATAATATAATATTTGGGAGGATATCCTAAAATATCTGCCTTGATGGGTTCACCATTTTAAAAATTACAATATTAAATAATATTTATTACAGTAGAACTTCCCTGTAAAGGACACCTAATTGCAGAGCCAAAGTGTTCTTTAGGGAGAGATGTTTTCTAACCGGAGAGATGCTAAATTGTAAAAATGGTAATTTTGCAAATGTAAACTGTCCTTTGTGGAGAGGTGTCCGCTATTTGAAGGTAGGTTCTACTGTATTCAAAATTCTCTCTTTCAAAGTTGCACAAAATGTATATGAGGCTTTTCAAATCTGACTAAAACTTTCCCTCAATCTTGTATATAAATTTTATACATTATAAAAAGGTCCTTAATCGTTGTAATGGAAAGGTTGAATGAGATGATTTTGTTTTCAGAAAAGAGGACAGGACCACATAGACAGGTAGGTCCTCTCTACTCTGTATTTTGTGGACCCGAGGTCCAACATTTTCACTTTTTGCCCTTCTGGTCAAGCTTTCTCAATATAAAGTTGCTTTTCTCACCTGAGATCACAAATAATACACGGATAATGAATATCTTTAAAACATTTACACTTTGAGGCAAAAAAAAAAACAAGAACATTTTTGTATAAATTATTGTGAAAAAAATTATATTTATACACTATTAATACCATTAAATTTTATCCTCAGAGAGTTGATTTAAAATAATGTTGACCTCTCTTCTATAAAACCACGAAATATATAAATTGAAAAAACGATATACGATAACGCAACTTTTCAATAATTATAAATTAATCAAAATTTTGAATTAAATTGTGCACCAAAACGATTATATAAAATGAAAATAATTTCAGAATACAATTATATAAAATGCAATATTTGATAAGTAATAAAATGATAATATATTAACATTGATTGATGAACACAAATTGTAAAATATACTTTTTTCTTATAATGTCTTTTTCCAACAACATACATCCGCTATATATGCTTTCCAAACATATTTATATTTTATGTACAAATGAGATAAATAATCACACAGATATTGAAACAGTTTATTACAATATTAGACCGGTATGATAGATTAAACTGGTGAAATACTGTGATACTCCTGTGGAAGGACTGCCAAGTCCGAAAGCTTGGGAATAAAAATAAATTTGAACAAGAAACTTGGCCCTGGAGACTTAATTTCTTTATACAAATATATGATAATTCTTCCTTTTTTGGCGTCCCAGAATCTCCTTCAATGAAACATGTGTATTCGACTCTCTCAAGAATTTCTGTAGCTCTGTATTTACTGGTCTTGGACATCTCTGTACCTATGTCAATCAAACATGTGCACTACCACCGCGCGTCTATGGCATCTCTGTACTTATTTCAATGAAAATATAGGTATCCCCCCCCCCCCCGTCTCTGGCATCTCTGTACTTTTGTCAATAAATTATGTGTACTCCCACCGCGTCACTGGAATCTCTGTACTTTTGTCAATAAAATATGTTTACTCCCCCGGCCCGTCTCTGAAATTTCTGTAGTTCTGTCAACAAAAAATGTGTACTTTCCCGCGTCTCTGGCTTCTCTGTACTTCTGTCAACAAACATGCTTACTCTCCCTGGGCTCTGGCATCTTTTTTGTTGGAAATGTATAATTTTAAATTTAGATTCAGAGGAAAACAGCTCTAGATGGCGTGCATCACGGGATGCGCCACAGAGTAAATTCACAGAGTCCGTCCATGTGACCCTTTATACGACTATAAAAGTCGCGGCGAGAAAGAGCGAAGGAGAAGGTATTAGATCGGAGTAAGGTGTGCGGCGGAAGGTGGAACAAAGGAGTGAAGAGAGGACAGGGCATAGTCGCGGAAGGGAGTGAGGAGTGAGGCGGTAGGTGGAAGAACTCAAAGAAGTCAAGGAAGTTAAAGAACTCAAGGAAGTTAAAGAACTCAGAGAAGTTAAAGAACTCAAGGAAGTTAATGAACTCAGAGAAGTTAAAGAACTCAGAGAAGTTGAGGAACTCAGAGAAGTTAAAGAACTTAGAGAAGTTAAAGAACTCGATAAAATTAAAGAACTCAAGGAAGTTAAGGAACTCAAGGAAGTTGAAGATAGATTTAAAGAACTCAGAGAAGTTAAAGATAAGTTAAAGAACTCAAAGAAGTCAAATTTAAAGCTAGAGAAGATAAAATTAGAGAAGTTAAAGTTGAATGTTTATACAGGGTCCATTATGAAAGAAATGAGCATTTACTGGCAAAATACATTTATTGAACCTAATTTGTGCAAATGTGCAATATTCTTCAAAATACACTCCCCCTGCATCAATACACTTGCGGAGACGCGTTTGCCATGCCTGAAAGGCACCCTGAAACTCCTCGAAAGGAATGCTTCTCAGGAACGTTGTAACATGGTGTTGGATGTGTTTTCCACGGTTTCCCAATGTTTTCCTTTCATCTCTCTCTTTAGTCGCGGAAACAAAAAGAAGTCACATGGAGCTAAGTCGGGACTGTAAGGGGGGGTGAGGGATCACCGAGGTGTTGCTCCGGGCCAGGAAGTTGGTAATGATGAAGTCTGTGTGGCTGGTGGCATTGTCATGGTGGAGCTTGACCGTGTCTTTAATGTCAGTCCTCACGCGTGCGATCCGGCGTTTCATTCTCCTGAGCACCTCCAGGTAAATAGACTGAGTTTACAGTTTGTCCCTGCGGTAAAAACTCACAATGGACTATTCCTCAGATGTCAAAGAAGACAATGATCATCGTTTTGATGCGCGACTTGCTCATTCGCGCTTTCTTGGGCGTAGGGATGTTTTTGTGTGTAATGCACAGCTCTGCCTTTTAGACTCTGGGTCGTATTCAAACATCCAGGATTCGTCTCGGTTACTACAGAGTTCAGAAAGTCCGGTTCATTTTTAATCAAATCCAACAATTTTTGACAGCGCAAAACTCCAAGTTCTTTCTGGTCTTGCGTCAACACTTTCGGCACAAGCTTCGCACAGACCTTTCGCATTTGCAGATTCTCGGTCTCTATCCCATGTACCACAAATGTGGACATGTGTAATGTGTCAGTAATTTGCTGGATACTTAATCGACGGTCGGTACGCAAAACTTCGAGCACACACGATCAACGTTCTCGTCAGTTCTGGCCGTTGTTGGGCGTCCTGAACGGGGGTTCGTCGGCGACCTCCTCCCCGCCCTCCTTGAACGCCTTGTGCCACTTCCCAGACTGTGATATTGAAATACAATCGTCCTTGAAGGTTTTTAGCAGCATCTGGAATGTTTCGGTTGCATTTTTTCCAAGCCATCAACGCAAAACTTTAGGGCGTATCGTTGTTCAAGCGAACGCTCCATCGCGCTATGTTACAAAAGTTGAAAACACACTTCAAGCGGAGGCATGTATCTCCCGTCACACTGCTCGAACTCACCTGACGACCGGGGTGTATTGAAAGTGCATATCCCTCCACCACATTTCCCACGGTTTTACCTTGATGCCATCTATCGTTGCGTCACAATAACATTATTATGCTCATTACTTTCATAATGGACCCTATATGTAAATAAAACCTGTTAAGATCAGGATTTTGCAGATAGGCAAAATAAGAATATATATTTTATACCATTTGGTCTATTTTGCATTTCCGCGACTTGCGCGAACAGGCTGGTTAGCCACGACATTTTTTAGTTTTTATTTACAACATTTATACTTCTTTAATGAAATATATGTACTGCCCCTCCCCATATCTTGCAACTTTGTATTTCTGTAAATAAAATATGTATACTCTCACGCGTCTCGGGAATCGTTGTAATTCACTCAATAAAATATATAAACTGCCCCCGTCTTTCGCATCTCTGTACTTCTGTCAATAAAATATGTGTACTCCACCGCGTCTCCGGCATCTCTATATTTCTGTCATTATAATATGTGTACTCCACCTCGTCTCTGGCATTTCTGTACTTCTTTCAATAAAATATGTGGACTCCACCGCGTATCTCTGACATCACTGTAATTCAGTCAATAAATAATGGGTACTGTCCCCCTTTTCTAGCATTTAAATAGTGCAGACTGTGCACTTTGCATGTATTGACAAGATGTCAATAAAATTATTTTTAATTGTCTAGCATCTCTGTACTTGTGTCAATAAAATAAATGTACTCAACCGCACGTCTTGGGCATAATTGTACTTCTATAAATGAAACATGTGTACTCCCCCCGTCTTTGGCATGTGTACATCTGTCAGAAAATATTTTTACTACCCTGTCTCTGTCATTTCTTAATTTCTGTCAATTAAATATATGTACTCCCCCGCGTTTCTGGCATCTCTGTACTTTTGTGAATAAAACATGCACTCTACTGCATCTCTGGCAACTCTGTACTTTTTTCAATGAAATATATGTACTGGCCCCCCTCCGTCTCTAGAATCTCTGTATTTTTGTCAATAGAATATATGTAGTCCCCACCGTCTCAGGCATTTATGTAATTCTGTTAAAAATATCTGTACTGCCGACGTCTCTGGCATCTATTTACTTCTGTCAATCAAATATGTGTACTCCGTAGTTTCTGGCATCTCTCTCTCTCTTTAAATAGAATATGTGTACTCTACCGCGTCTCTGGAATCTCTTACTTCTGTCAATAAAATTTATTTACTGCCCCCCGTCTCTCGAATCTCGGTACCACTATAATTAAATATGTATAATCCACCGCACGTTTCTGGAATCTTTGTACCTCTGTCAATAAAAATCGGTTTCCCCCCATCTCTGGCATCTCTGTACTTCTGTCAATAAAATATGTGTACTTCCACTCTCTCTGGCATCTCTGTACTTCTGTCATTGAAAAATATATTACTGTTCCACGTTTCTGGAATCTCTGTACTTCTGTCAATAAAATATATGTACTGCTACCCTCTCTGACATCTCTGTAAATAAAATATATGTACTTCTCCGCATCTCAAGAATCTTTGTACTTACTACCAATAAAATATCTGTACTCCTCCCATCTCTTGCATTTCTGTACTTCTGTTAATAAAATATGTGGACTCCACCGCGCGTCTCTGGCATCACTGTAATTCAGTGAATAGATAATGTGTACTGTCCCCATTCTCTAGCATCTCGGAACTTGTATCAATAAAATATGTGTACTCAATCGCACGTCTCTGGCATCTCTTTACTTGAATCAATAAAATATGTGTACTTCCCACGTCTTTGGCATCTGTTACCACTATAAAAAAATATCTGTACTACCTCGTCTCTGGAATCTCTGTACCTCTGTCAATAAATATGTCTACACACTCGTCTCTGACATTTCTGTACTTCATCAATAAATATGTGTACTCCCCCGCGTCTCTGATATATTTGTATTTCTGTCAATTAAACATATTCACTGCCCGCGTCTCTAGATTCTCTGTACCTCTGTCAATAAAATGTGTACTCTACCACACGTCTCTGGCATCTTTTTACTTCTGTCATTATAATATTGTACTCCCCCTGACTATGGAATCGGTGTATTTCTGTCAATATAATATGTGAACTCCACACCTAGTCTGGCATTTATGTACTTCTGTAAATGAAATTTTGTATACTACACCGCGTCTATGGCAATTTCTACTTC
>CP092879.1:26025887-26061659 GCA_030710605.1 Cordylochernes scorpioides | reverse complement strand
CTCTGTATAAATATGTATATGTAGTAATGTAGTTTATGCTGTTGGATGAATGCAGTGTGGCATGTTGGTTAGAAGCAGTCGTGGTTGTTGAGCGATGGGTGGTAAGGACACACAGGAGACAGAATCCAGAGGCAAAAACCCGTGAGGAAATAGATCGGGGAGGAAAGATAGAAGGTCACAGAACAAACCCTAGAACAACTGGCGTCGAGGCCACCTCGGTGAGAACTGAACTTTGATCATCCCGTCTAGCCGCTTTTAAGCCGCTTTAAGGAAGACAAGTCCCCTAGGGGAGAATGAATTCGTGATACTTGTTTACCAAGGGGGTTGTTTGTTAACCTGACTATCTTCCCTCTTTCCTTGTACTTCCACACAGGCCATTTTATTTTACATATTTCCAAATATTATTATAGATGTCCCCCCCTTTCAAAGAAGAATTTGTGCAGGAAATTCTTTGAGGGTGGGAAATAATTTGGCTATGTACAAATTAATTTTATGTGTAGGTTAATATGGTACAGAGTGTAGGTATGGACAATCATAGCTATGTACAATATGGATACGTGAATGAGGAGGTGAAGAGATTGGAAAGGTGGAAAGTAAGAGAGCTGTAAAGTAAGTGGTTCAACATTGTAAAATGAACAAAGGAAGCCATTAGAAAGAGGCTGGAGCAAATAGTCATCTCTGCAGCATTCGTCAACAAAACGTATTGAGACATTTTACAGAGATACTTTAGAATGAAGGAGATTGATTAGGCAGTCAACTTATGTGCGGTTCTCTTGATAACACTGAAATTAATAAATTAAACAAATAATGGACAGAGCTTTGCTCGATGCAATACCTTGAAATTTATATGTATGTACCTCTACAGACATATAAGCTTATGTCCATAGTTCACTAAACACCATTTAGCTGCCTTCCATAGAAAATGCAGGGTATATAACAAAACCAGTCCAATACAATAGTAGAGCGGTCTAGAGATTAATTTGGCGAAACCGCTGAGAGGGTTCACTACTGATGAGCCAAGCCCTCTCATTCATTAAATCATATCATTGCAGTAAGGTCTGTAGAGATTTAAAAAAGAAACGCATTGCCAGTAAATTTATTTGTGTAAAATTTTAACGATAGAGGGCAATAAAATTTAATTTACTAAAATAATGGACATGCACGTACGTGAAAAAGACCTTCGGGGTCGAGTGAGAAAAAAAAAAGTGGACCTTTGCGGTCAATTGACAAAAAATAAGACCTCAGAGGTCGGATGGTTGAAAAAAAAAAAAAGCCTTGACCTTCAGAACCTAAGTTTCAATGTAGGAATAGATACACTGCAGAAAGACTGAGAGGTTCAGTGAAAATTTGGTCATTGGTTCATAAAAAACATAAGTTGATGTACGAAAAATTAAAGAACAAGAGTTTTTTTTTTTTTTTTTCAAGAGCGATGGTGAAGGATAAGAAAAAATTTCGAGAGAACATGTTATTAAGAAGAAAATAAGTCATTGTAAGCTTGAAAGGCTGTGGCATGATATCTGAAAATTGTCCATTAATTGAATTATAAATGAGAGATATGTATGATAAATATAAAAGGAAAAAAAAACATAAGTAAAAGTGACATAAAAGTTGAAATACATTTTGAAATTTGAAGAAAGTGTGTATGTGGTGGGGATTAAATTTAAAGAGATTTTAAAATTAACAATTTATAATAATAAAAGAGAAAAGTTGGTCGAGGTGAAATTAAAATTGTATTGGAGTTAATAAAAGGTTGAGGGGCAATATATAAAAATAAAAGACCAAATACATATTGGTT
This sequence comes from Cordylochernes scorpioides, assembly GCA_030710605.1. Classification (NCBI taxonomy): domain Eukaryota; kingdom Metazoa; phylum Arthropoda; class Arachnida; order Pseudoscorpiones; family Chernetidae; genus Cordylochernes; species Cordylochernes scorpioides. The sequence continues at coordinate 26,059,864 of CP092879.1, read as the reverse complement.
AACATGTTTGAACAAAAAAAAATAATTTTTATGAAAAAGATTGATATGCCCCATGCCCATTTAAAGTCGTATATATAATGTATGTTGGCGAGAGAGATTTTTTTTTAAAACTGATATTCAAATACAGTAGATACATTGTTTATGATTCAACAAGTTTCAGGTAGAAATGGTTCTACAGTGTGGACACGATTTTAAGAGAAAAAAAAATTGGTCCCAGGTGAATGAAAAGTGAGATAATTTGGTTGATTTGTTAAAAAAGGTTCACGCTATGCCATGATGTGATAGCACCACACATAGGTTGTGGTAAATTTGAGGTTACTCTCTGGTGACCAGTTTGATTAAGGGAACATTAATAGTAAATATTAATTTTTTAAAAAAGTGTAACTCTTTAAAGTTAAGCAATTTAAGGATTTGAATTATAGTTAAATAAATGAAGTAAATTTAAACATGAAATGGGCATATTATGGTTTTAAAATTGATATGAGATAAGTTATGGATGTGATATATATAACAAGCAAAAATGTAAACGGACGAAATCAAAATAAAGGTAAACACTCACTGTTGATGGGTTTCTGTTGGACTTCGAAGCTGGGTTGCGTTGAAGACTTGGAGAGGTTCGGGTCGCAGATTGAACCTTGGTTCATGTTGGAAAGTCCCGATGGGGAATGTGGTTGCCGTACATGGCGTGTAGACGAGTCCGCGGGACGTAGGCGGCTTGATCTTCTCGTGGTGGCGTAGACTGGCAGGGGACGGCGTTGTTGGAAGAAATTATTCCAGTGGGGTTTTCCATTACTCTACTACAGTCGGAATGCTCGCAGTCACCAAAGCTCTCGTAGCACTTCTCCTCACTGAGACTGGGGCTGTCTCGCTTGTCCGGCGTGCTAGAGTCACTAAGGGCTGTGTCCTCTAACAGTTGGCGGTTGTCATGTTGAGGGTTCTTTGACATCTCATCTTCCACAATCAGCTCATGTGGATCAGGGGTAGTGGGATCTTGGGGAGTATGTGCAATTGAGACTTGGGAAGTCTGTTCAATTCGGACTTGGGAAGTCTGTTCAATTGGGACTTGGGAAGTCTGTTCAATTGAAACTTGGGAAGTCTGTTCAATTGGGACTTGGAAAGTCTGTGCAATTGGGACTTGGGAAGTCTGTTCAATTGGGACTTGGGAAGTCTGTGCAATTGGGACTTGGTAGGTCTGTTCAATTGGGACTTGGGAAGTCTGTGCAATTTGTACTTGGGAAGTCTGTTCAATTGGGACTTGGGAAGTCTGTGCAATTTGTACTTGGGAAGTCTGTTCAATTGGGACTTGGGAAGTCTGTTCAATTGGGACTTGGGAAATCTGTGCAATTTGTACTTGGGAAGTCTGTTCAATTGGGACTTGGGAAGTCTGTTCAATTGGGACTTGGAAGTCTGTGCAATTGGGACTTGGGAAGTCTGTACAATTTGTACTTGGGAAGTCTGTTCAATTGGGACTTGGGAAGGTGCGACGTGAAAAATTTGGGACGTGGCTATTGGTTTTGTGATATTTTGCTTGATGGGATGGATTTGCGCATCCCGGAGAGAAGACCTCTGTTCAGGAGTCTGTACCTGGTGAAGGAGAGTATTGTCGGCGGCGAATGGTTTTTACGACATTGTTTGTTGCAATGATTCTGGCCACAGTACCGACATGGTGAAGATGGCAGGCTGTTTGCACGGTGGGAAGACCTGGGTTTATATCTCTGGGTGCTGGTGTAGGGTCCCGAGATATAAGGTGAACCACTGCTCGCTCGGCGTGTCGTGGGCTGGGTATATTCCCGAATCCTTGATACCCTTTCATACCACTCGGTTAAGTAGGTTGGCGGTTAGATCCTTACTAACTGTTGGTCACCGAAGGGTAGTCCTTCGGTCAAGGTTTCCAAGATAGCCTCTTGAGGCAGGCCTAGTTGTAGCCCCATGGCGGTCTTGGTGCGGTAATATTCTTCCAGGAACTGACCTTGTAGGCGCAGGGCGAAGTATTTCGAGTAGGTGGCTTCGCTGGTCGAGGGGTAGAGATCCAGCAAGGTGTCTCTCGCCTGGAAGTAGTTCCGAGTGTCCAGCCGAAGTTGGTGGAAGTATTGCAAGGGCTTTTGGACCAGGAACAGCGGCAGTCTGTCTAGTTTTTCGGAAGCGGAGAGTCCAGCTCGGTCTGCTTGGTTGTCGTAGGTCTCGAAGAAGCTTTGTGCTGGATACGTACCGTCATACTTGGGCACCTCTAAGTCTTGACGGGCCTTTGGGCGGAGATTTTGTAAGGCAATTGTGAGCTGGGTTACCAGGTTCTCCAGAGTGATTGGGGCGGTGGGGAGCTCCACTCTCTCGTCGATCTGATCTACCTCCGATGGGGTCTGGTTCTTGTCCTTGTTCATCCTGTCGGCTCTCTGTATTCCACCACATGTGACAGTGTGGGTGGCCTGTCGTGGGAATTGTGAATCTACCTGATTTATGAGTTCCATCTTTAGACTGTTGTTTTGGTAATACTATGCTCGATCTCTGCTTTAGCTCAACTCTTAAATCTATTACAGATTTTATTTATTTATCCACTTTGTACAAATTACATTACATAGGGTGATGTAAAGACACAGATTAATCATGCGCATAATTATTTATAGATGTGTTTCTATATACAACATGGCAATCTTGTTATAAGTTATCTACATAATATGAGGTTGTTGTTTTAAATTACCATATATACTCCTTAGGTCACTGGCATTTCTGTACTTCTGTTAAAAAAACCATGTGTACTCTCCCCATCTCTGGCATTTATGTACTTATTTTAATTAAACATGTGTACTCCCCCCGTCTCTGGAATCTTTGTACTTCTGTCAATAAAATTTATGTATTCTCCCCGTCTCTGGAATCTATTTACTTCTGTCAATAAAATATGTGTACTTCTTCCTCTCTGGCATATCTGTACTGGTCTCTCTGTACATCTGTCTACAAAATCTGTACTCCAACGCGCGTCTCTGGCATCTCTATACCTCTTTCGTTATAAAATGTGTACTCCCACGCGCGTCTCTATAGTTCTGTCAATAAAATATGTGTACTTCCTTGTCTCTGGCGTCTCTGTTCTGCTGTCAATGAAATATCTGTACTCCTCTGCGTCTCTGGCATCTTTAAATATTCGTCAATAAAACATGAGTACCCTTCTGTTTTTGGCATCTCTGTACCTCTATCAATAAAAATTGTGTACTCCCTCTTTATCGGGCATCTCTGTTCCTTTGTTAATGAAACATCTCTTCTCCCCCGTCTCTGGCATCTCTGTTCTTCTGTCAATAAAAAATGTGTACTCCTCCGCGCGTCTCTGACATTTCTGTACCTCTGTGAATAAATAATGTGAACTTCCCTCGTATATGGTATCTCTGTACTTCGGTCAATAAAATATGTGTATAACCCGCGATTCTCTGGCATCACTGTACCTCAGCCAATTAAACATGAGTACTACCTCGTCTCTGGAATTTCTGTTTATCCGTCACTGGGAAATGTGTACCTTCCCCGTGTTAATGGCATCTCTGTACTACTCTAAATATATGTATTCCATCATGCTTCTCAGGTATATAAGTATTTCTGTCAATAAAATATGTATTGGCACTTACCGATCTCGCATCTCTGTACTTCTGTCAATAAAAAATTCGTTCACAACCGTGAGTCTATGAAATCTCTCTACTTATGCGAATAAAATATGTGTAAAGTTTTCAACTAGCAATATTCGCGCCTCGGAAGATCCTCATTGGCTACGATATCGCCTCTGCGCAATAAAATATGTGTACCTTCATTGTGTCTGGCATCTTTGTACTTCTGTCAAAATTCCATGTTTTTCCCCGCGTCTCTGGCATCTTAGTATTATTGTCATAAAATATCTGTACACCACCGCGCGTCTCTAGCATCTTTTACTTCTGTTAGTAAAATATGTGTACCTTCTCTGGCATCTCTGAACATATGTCAAAGGAATATATGTATTACCCCGTTTCAGGCATCTCTGTACCACTGTCAATAAAATATGGGCACTTCCCCAGTTTCTGGCATCTCTATATCTCTGTCAATAAAATATGTGCACTACCCAGCGTCTCAGGCATATCTGTACTTCGGTCAATAAAAATAGATACTTCCCCTCGTCTTCTGGCATCTTTGTACTTCTTCCAATAAAGCATGTTAATTCCCCTCGTCTCTAGCATCTCTGTGCATCTTTGAATAAAATATGTATACTTCTCCTGTTTCTGGTATCTCTGTACTTCTTTCAATAAAAGATGTGTCCTCCCCCCATCCGTTTCTGGCGCTTCTATACCTCTGTCAATTAACCATGTGTACTCCCTCGTCTCTGGCATATCTGAATCTTTGTCAATAAAATAGGTCTACGCCCCGCGTCTGGCATCTGTGTATATCTGTCATTAAAACATGTGTACTCCTCCGCGCGTCTCTGGCATCTCTGTACATCTTTCAATAAATATGTGTATTCCCCGTCTCTGGCATCTCTGTATATCTGTCAATAAAATATATGTGCTTCCCGCGCCTTGGCACCTCTGTACTTCTTTAGAAAAAACATGTTCATTTCCTCTCGTATCTGGCATATCTGTACCTCTGTCATTGTACCTCTTTGAATAAAATATGTGCACTCCCCCTGTCTCTGGTATCTCTGTACTTCTTTCAATATAATATGTGTACTCCCTCGCGCGTCTCTGGCACTCTTTACTTTGGTCAAAAAACATGTGTACTTCCCCTCCCCGTTTCTGGCGCCTCTGTACCTCTGTCAATTGATCATGTGTACTTCCTCGTCTCTGGCATTTCTGAATCTTCGTCAATAAAAAATGTGTACTCCACCAGTGTCTGGCATCTCTTAACCTTTGTGAATAAAATATGTGTGCTCCTTCCATCTCTGGCATCTCTGTACTTTTCTCAATAAAATATGTGTGCTTCCCGCTTCTCTGGCACCTCTGTACTTCTGTCAATATAATATGTGTATTCCACCACGCGTTTCTGTCATTTCTGTATTTCCGTAGATGAAAACATGTATACAACCCCCTGGATCTGGCATCTCTGTACTTCTGTCAATAATATATGCATAGTCCCCTGGGTCTCTAGAATTTCTGTACCACTGACAAAAATAAAATTGACTCCCCGCGTCTCTGGCATCTCTGTACCTCTGTTATTTGAACATGTGTACTTCCTTACCCTTCTCTGGAATTTCAGTGTTTCTGTCAATACAATATGTAAACTTCCCCGCGAGTCTCTGGCATCTCTTTACTTCTGCCAATTAAACATGAGTACTACCTCGTCTCTGGTATTTCGGATTATCTGTCAATGAAACCTGTGTACTTTCCTAGTGTCTCTGTATTTCTGTACTTCTTACAATATGTTTGCTTCTCACGTCTTCTGGCATTTGTGTATTTCTTTTAATTGAACATGTGAGTTTCCCCTTGTCTCTGGCATCTCTGTTCTTCTTTGAATAAATTTGTTGTACTCCACAGCGCTTCTCTGCCATATCTGTACTTTTGTGAATAACACATTTGTTTACAAACCGCGCTTATGTGGCATCTCTGTAGTCCTGTCAATAAAATGTTTCCTCCTCCGCGACTCTGGCATCTCTGTATTTATGTCAATTAAATATGTTTACACAACCGCGGCTCTGGCAACTCTGTACCTCTGTGAATTGAACATGTTTAATCCCTCGTCACCGGAATTTCTGAATCTTTGAAAATAAAACATTTGTATTTTATCCGGTCTCAGGAATCTCTGTACTTATGTCGAAAAAATGTGTGAACTCCACCGTCTCTGGCATCTCTGTACTCGGTCAATAAAATATATGTACCCCCCCCCCCCCCGTCTCTGGAATATATATACTTCTGTAAATAAAATATATGTATTCCCCCGTATTTTGCATTTATGTACTTATGTCAAATAGAAATGTGAACTCCTCGTCTCTGGTATCTCTGTACCTCTCTCAATATAATATTTGTACTCTCCCGCTCTTCTCTAGCATCTCTGTACTTCTGTGAAGAAAATAGGTGTACCTCGCGTGTCTGGCATCTATGTACTTCTGTTATTAAAACATGTGTATTCCACCACGCCGTTCTGTCATCTCTCTATACTTATGTAATTAAAAACATGTTGTTATGTATGATATTAATATTCATTGAGATTTATTTATCATCATCATTTATTGTATAAATACTTTGTTTTTAATTAAAAGATTAGTATGCAAAAATGACTAGCGTTGCGTCGTAAATCTTTTAAACTATCTATATAGATAATACCGTAACAGAGTTTTCCATTGTAAAGTCCTGAGCTATCTCCTCCGAAGATTCTGAACTACACATAACGATCTATATACCAAAATTTTCGCTATTTTTTCCTTCGTATGATAGGCCTGTTTTTATTTTCCTAATGTTAACAGTTATTTTTTAATTTAATCTATTTTACAATCGTAGATTTTTTGCATTTATCATCATCAATTCTTTTGTTTTGAAATGCGTTCTTTTGTCTTATTACTACAACCAATCGTGATGAAACTTTGGGAAGATGTTTAGTATACTACCGGGATGGTTTCTGGCTAATTACTCTTTAGAAATAACCTTTCGTTGCATTTTTATTTACGATAAAACGTAGATTCACTCGCAATCAGCGCCCCCTCGCGGCAGACGTATGGCCTTAAATAGCCTCGCATGAGCTTATTTCTAACGTCAAGCTTAGCCTATAGGTTAGGTACACAGCTTCGTACCCCCGCAACCTAGGTTCGAGGCTCAGCGTGGGTGTTTTTTTTTATTTCTTTTATATTATTGTAGCAAATTATTAAAAATATTATTTTATTTAAAATGTAGGCTTTTTAAAATAAAAATTAACATACACAATTTTTTAATAATATTTGTAACAAACCTAGGTTCGAGGCTCAGCGTGGGTGTCTTTTTTTATTTTCGTTTCTTTTATATTATTGTAGAAAGGTCTGTTTTTACAGCATTATTATATTTTGATTGGTTTATTTTAAATATGTTTCTTATGAAGGCTCTATGTAATACTATTTAGAGCACATTTTACATTTTAAACACCTAAGCCCCCCTCTTTTTAATATTGTAGCAAAGTATTAAAAGTATTATTTTATTTTAGATGTTTGCCATGAAACTTTGGGAAGTTGTTTAGTATACTATCAGGACGATTTCTGGCGAATTATTTTAGAATAATATTTATAACAATAATTATAGCGAAATTAAGACATAGTGATTTTATTCTGTGTTTGTGCATATATTAATATTTAACAGAAAATGTTAGAACGTTGTATTAGAATATCTCGAAAACAAAAAACAATACATATAAACGAGTTCACTGACATTTATCAATGCAGTGATTATAATCAATGATTACAATGAAGGGCTATATTATCGATATATATAAAAAATCACTTTCAAATTTTAACGTAACGTTCCATTCTCAATCCCGTAGGGCTTTAGATCGGCTAAAACATTTTTATCTTTATAAGTGAATATTAACTTTACTGTACTGAATAATTTAGTATAATGTTAATTTAACATATTACAATTTAGCCACAGCAACGCATGGCCGGGTTCGCTATTTATAATATATATTTCTGATTCATTTGATTATGATTATAATTTGTAAGTACTTTGTTATAGTTTTTCATTTAAATAGAGCTCAATTTTTGTGTATGTTTTCTATTTGCAGTATCTTTCCTAATGTCTTTGGCAACGTTTTTTTTTCTCATAAATAGGCTGAGGTTATATTATTTTTCGAATTGTAGATTGATTTATTACTTTTATTCTATAATAATTATCTTTTATAAGTGTTTGTTATAGTTTTTCATTTGAATTTAGCACAATTTTTGTATCTGGTTATCTTTTTTGGCATCTTTTCATCTCTCTTTGGCATCTTTTTTTTTTCTCATTAATAAGACCTAATCCAAATAATTTAATAGTGTGTGACGTTTCAGCAACAGCATCAGACAAAAGAATAAATGAACTAAAGAATAAAATCTCATTTTTTCTTTTGTCTGATGATGGTGACATTTGGATTAGGTCTTTTTTTTTATTAATTTTTTATAGTTTTTCATTTGAATTTAGCTCCATTTTTGTGTCTTATTTAATAAATGAACTAAAGAATAAAATCTCATTTATTCTTTTGTCTGATTTTTGTGTCTGATTTTCTTTTTTACAGTATCTTTCATAATGCCTGATTTGATTACTTGATCTGTTATAGTTTTTCATTTAAATTTAGCTCCATTTTTGTGTCTGTCGTTTTTTTTTCTTCTCATAAATAGGCTGATGCTGTATTTGTGTACTCAATTGTTGCTTTTTGTGTCTGGTTTCTTTTTTGCAGTATTTTTTTGGAATCCTTTTTTTTTCATCAATTGTTTCCTCACATGCTTGGAAATTTCTTTTTATGCCTGTCCTGGCTTTCAGTTTTATAGTTTTCCTCTGCTTGGTTCTTTTTTTTACCTTTTTTTTTCAGCGTCTTCTGTCATGCCTCGAAAAGGCCGCGGAAGACTCACTCCCCTAACAGCTAGGCGTGCTAATATGACTCGCCGCAGACACAAAACCCCAATTGCTGTTTCTCTTGTTTACTTTTTTACCAATGCCTATAATTTTTCACCTGGAAGATTTTTTATTTTATTTGTTATTCAATAAATTATTATCACTTATTTTTGGTCTTCTTTTTACTTACTTATTTTACTGGGGGTTGGTGGAAGGATGGTCTAAGCCGTTGGTTTTCAACCGCTACGACCCGGGTTCCATTCCCGCATTGGGCACTTTTTTCTGAAAAATTAAAAAAAAAATGCTCCATTGGCTTCCGATTCTTGCAAAAGTCCAACCCCACCAGCAAGCGCAAGTAATCAAACGGGGCTCTGGCACATTTGTAAATGCAAAGTCGAACTGCTTTTCACATGTTTAGACATGTGGTGTACTTACAGTTAAAGCAGTCGCCTACTCTACCCACCATGATTATCAAGGCCTGTACCACGTGTACTAGGGATAAGCAAAAAAAAATATATTTTACTCATTGATCTATACATACAATTATTTGCATACAATTATTTACATACAAATATATGCATACAATTATATACATACACTTTTCTACATTTTTGCACTCTGCAGTCTAATATGTTGTTAATAATAGGGGTTTTAGACAAATATCAACTGTTGAAATTTGATTTTCCAAAATAGTTGAATTATCGAAAGTGTCGAATTAGTTTGTCATATGATAGGCCGTAGGTCGAGACATCCAAAAATGGTCGAATTATCGTGTGTTGAATTAATTAGATTATATTGTATTGTTGCGACGCTTCTCAGCCGTCGATGTTTGCGTTCAAGGTTTACTGAGAAGACAATGTGAGTTCGTTTAGGATACAGCTTAGTGCGGTATATTTATTACTACAACTTAAAAAGGGATATTAATAACTATACACGGGAGATAAACACTTGCCTTCAATGCCGCCCCAGGTAGGTTTCTCCTCGTCCTCCACTTGTTAATCCACACAGTCCCGGAGCCCACTTCCTGAAATGGAATGCGTCACACCACGATAGCGAGTCCATGTTCCGACGCCATCTTTCCACCTGACGCCGTTCTTGCCTCCCTTGGCTTTCCCACTTCTTGACTTCCCCAGCAGCGCTGATCAATGGCTCTTTGAACGGGGCTAGTCTGTTGAAATGAACAACCTTTGGTTTAGAGTGGGATGAGCGTTGTATCCTAAATACGACATCGTTTAACTTCTTCACAATTCGAAAGGGGCCTTCCCAAGATTTTTGTAGCTTAGGCGAGAGACCTTTCTTCCTTTTCGGGTTGTACAACCAGACTAGTCCTCCCTCTTGAAGGTCGTTCCCGCACGCGTGGGTGTCATACCTCACTTTCATTGCTTCGCTTGCAATCTCTAATTTCTCTCTGGCCCATCGATGCACTTTTTCAAGTCTCGAATGGAGTCGGTCAACAAATTCATTCGAGCCTTCCCCAATACTATTGGGGCATCCAAAGATCAGATCACAGGGAAGCTTTAATTCCCTTCCAAAGAGCATCTTGGCCGGCGAGTAACCCGTGGTTTCATGGACTGAGGATCGGTAGGCCATCAGAAGAATAGGCAGTTGACTGTCCCAGTCTCTTTGGTTCTGGGCGACGAAGAGACTAAGTTGACTGGCTAAGGTTCTATTAAATCTTTCGACCATGCCGTCGGACTGGGGGTGTAAGGGAGTAGTCGTTGTTTTATGGCTTCCGAGAAGTTTACACATTTGGGCAAAAAGTCTCGACTCGAAATTTCTCCCTTGGTCAGTGTGGATCTGCATGGGAACACCGAACCTACTGAAGAACTGGCTGATTAAGGTTTCAGCAACTGTTTCAGCTTCTTGATCAGCAAGCGGAAAGGCTTCAGGCCATTTGGTGAAATAATCCATTGCAACTAGGATATAGCGGTTCCCCTTGTCACTTCGCGGCAATGGTCCCATGATGTCGATAGCGATCCTCTCGAACGGGGCTCCCACGTTGTAAGTCTTGAGTTTGGCTCTCGATCTTGTCTTTGGTCCTTTTCTGGAAGCACATTCCGTACACTGTCGTACCCATTTTTCAACACTGGCACGGCATCCAGCCCAGTAAAAGCGTTCTTTCACTTTCCCCAATGTCTTTGCAATCCCAAAATGTCCTCCGCTGGGGCTATTGTGCAGCTCTTTGAGGACGGAAGGTACTCGTGATTGGGGAAGGATCATCTTCCATTCAATGTGTTGACCATCATCACTCTCCCATTTCCGGTAGAGAACACCACCTCGAAATTCCAGCGAGTCCCATAAGGACCAATAGCTCTTGGTGATTGGGCTGCAGGATGCAACATCTTCCCATGCTGGCCTGTTGGTCCCGGAATTGAGCCAATTCATGACAGGCCGAAGATCAGCGTCTTCAAACTGAGATTTTCTCAATACCCCGGGGCTCCATTCGTCTAACTTGAGTTCTTCCGCGAGGGAAAGCTGACGAATGTTGAGCTCAGCTTGTGTCTCTGCCTTGGAACAATGCTTGCAGTTCACTGGGCATGGTCGCCTCGAGAGAGCATCTGCGTTCCCGTGAGATTTCCCTTTCCGGTGTTGAATCTCCATGTCATACTCTTGAAGTCGCTGAATCCATCTAGCTAGCTGTCCCTCTGGGCTCTTGAAGTTCAACAGCCATCGTAGAGCTGCATGGTCTGTTCTAAGAAGAAACTTCTGCCCGTATAAATAATGGTGGAAATGCTCAGTCGATTTGACGATTGCCAGCAACTCTCTGCGGGTTACACAGTAGTTTCTCTCAGGTTTGGACAGAGTCTTACTGAAGTAAGCGATGACACGTTCGACTCCATCTTGGGTTTGAGATAGAACGGCTCCAATCCCAGTGTTGCTGGCATCTGTGTCCAAAATAAATGGCTCGCCTGGATCAGGGTAGGCCAGCATCGGCGGAGAAGACAGGGCCTGCTTCAGTTTATCCATCGCCCTTTCGCAGTCAATAGTCCAACTGAAGGGGCGGCCAGACTCCGTTAGTCGGTGCAAAGGTCTCGCGATGTTTGAAAACCCCGGAACAAATCTTCTATAATAGCTGCACAAGCCTAGAAAACTTCTCAATTGGTGTACATCCCTTGGTACAGGCCATTGCCGAATAGTCTCAGTTCGGTCTGGATCAGTCTGTATTCCTTGGCGCGAAATCACATGGCCCAGGTAACGAACTTTCTCTTTGAAGGGTTTGCACTTTCTCGGATTCAACTTCAATCTTGCTCCTCGAATCTTTTGTAGGACTCTTTCAAGATTAATTAGATGCTCTTCAAAACTCTTTCCCATCACAATAATGTCATCAAGATAGACTAGGCATGTCTCCAAAGGAATCCCTTGCAGCACCGTCTCCATCAGACGCTCGAAGGTGGCAGGGGCGTTGCATAACCCAAAGGGCATTACCTTGAACTGCCAAAGCCCGTTTCCTGTCGTGAAGGCTGTCTTTTCTCTGTCTTCTGGGTGGATGCTGACTTGCCAGTAGCCGCTTTTGAGATCCAAAGTGCTGAACCACTGCGATCCGGAAAGGGTGTCGAGCGTAGCATCAATTCGGGGCAGAGGGTAGGAATCCTTTTTGGTCAGATCATTTAGACGTCGGTAATCCACACAGAATCGTGTGGAGCCATCCTTTTTCTTTACAAGCACAACGGGAGATGCCCAAGGACTAGATGAAGGCTCGATGACATCTTGTTCTGCCATTTCCTCAATCAGTTTGGCAACCTCGTCTCTCCTTGTCATGGGCAATCTTCTTGGGAGCTGCTTGACAGGAGTAGCTCCTCCTGTATCAATCCGATGCTGCGTCACATTCGTCCGCCCAACATCTTTGGGGCTGGTAGCGAATACGTCTTCATATTGGCAGAGTAGATGTTCAAGCTTCTTTTGTTGTATCCCGTTCAGCCCCTCTCGCGTTCCTTCTAATAGCTCCTGCAGATGGCCTGGAATCAAACTGGAACAAGGGCTTTTATCCAAGTTTTCGACAGTTGGGCAATGGGCCACATTTGTAACAGGCTCAGCTATAGCTATTTCAGTCCCTTTTCCGAGGGTTTTTGCAGAGTCGAGGAGATTGACTACTCTAATCGGGATGTTACTTTGATCAGATTTACACAGAGTCCGAGCTATCAAGAGTCCTTTTTGACCAAACTCCTGGCCATCCTCTTCCACAATCAGCAGCTGGGGTACCCCGAGAGAAGCAGTCAGACGTCCTTCAAGAATGCATTCACTCCTCGGAGGAATTTTAACGTCAGATTTGAGTATTACCTTCAGGACTTTATTTGTCGCCGAACTCCTCGAGCACACTAAGGGAATCTCTTCTCCCGCAATCTTGAGTACATTCTCTTGGAAGTCAATGCTGAATCCAAATTTGCGAAGCACGTCCAAGCCGATGAGGCAGTCGTCTTTGATGTCAGCGAGGTACCCAAGGTGGCTGAACAAGTTGTTTCCGATCTGAAATTTCAGCACTACTTGACCATGGACTTTTGCTTGTTCTCCAGTGGCTGTTTGCAACACCAGCTCGTTCGACACAGGAATCCTCCTTGATATTGACTCCATTCTCTGAGCTAAATCGACACGGAGCAAGGTGACGTTGGCGCCAGAGTCAATCACCATTCGACAAGGCAACCCGTTGACAAGTCCTTCTGTGGCCATCTCATTGGAGCCTCCCTGAAGACTCGAGACTCTGATAATTTTTCCTGAGGCATCGTCACATCGCACAGCCAGCCCAGGCCCCGTGTTGCCCCTCTCCGAAGGTGCCTGCCGTACTCTGCAATTAGCCCTAATGTGTCCGGGTTTACCACAGTTCCAGCAGATAGTTTTGGCATTGGGTCTGTAGGTGCGCTGGCGATAGGTCCCCGGGGCTGATTCTGAGAAAGACATACTTTTTTTCATTTCTTCTACTGTCCTCTGTAACTGAGAAATTGCTTCTTTAGTGTCGCCGTCTTTTTTAGATTCGTCGGTCTTCACGACGCGCACTACCTTCTGATAGCCTCTTGTCGCATCACGGGCTGCCTCGAATTTCAGTGCGTGGATCAACGCCTCCTGCAACGTCTTGGCTTCAGACATTCGCACTGATTGTTGACACTCAGGGTCCTCGATGGCATCCACGAAATTTTGATGTGCCAGCACATCTTGAACATGGCGGGGGCAATCAGGGAAGGCTAACCTCGCTAGCCTTTCGACATCTGCTGCCAACTCCTGCAGCGTCTCGTCGCGCTTCTGGCGGCGATTCTTTAATTTCACGACATGGTAGGGCTGCAAAATGTCATCTCCGAAGCGTAGAGTCAGGGCATGGATCAGGCGTTCATAGTCCAATGATTGTTCTAGTGGCAGGGATTGTAGAACCTCAGTGGCTGAACCTCGGAGCGATGCGGCCAGGTTTATTGCCTTCTCACTTGAGTTCCAGCGATTGCCCAAGGCCACCACTTCGAACTGGGTCTTAAAGCACTTCCACGAAGTCTGTCCGTCGTAGGTAGGAGGCTTTATTTTTGAAAAGCGTTCAGTAGTTTCTAACTGAGGAGAATTGTCCGCTATTCTAAAAGACAGGGGGGTGGCTCCAGGGACATCAGCTACATTCCGAATATGCTCGAGTCGGCTCAATCGAGAATCCAAGTTTTCTCCGAGCACATCTACTTTCTGGCTTATCAGACGGAGCAATTTTGTGAATTTTTCGATTTCGGGGTGGGTTAGTTTTTCCATTTTTCTTTTTGAATTAGCGCAAAATAAAATATTCAATTAAAATTAACTAAGCTGTATCCCACTTCTGACACCAGTTGTTGCGACGCTTCTCAGCCGTCGATGTTTGCGTTCAAGGTTTACTGAGAAGACAATGTGAGTTCGTTTAGGATACAGCTTAGTGCGGTATATTTATTATTACAACTTAAAAAGGGATATTAATAACTATACACGGGAGATAAACACTTGCCTTCAATGCCGCCCCAGGTAGGTTTCTCCTCGTCCTCCACTTGTTAATCCACACAGTCCCGGAGCCCACTTCCTGAAATGGAATGCGGCACACCACGATAGCGAGTCCATGTTCCGACGCCATCTTTCCACCTGACGCCGTTCCAACTGTTTTCCGTTCTATTCTCGCGCGCGCGTGCTCGCGCGGGCGTGCCTTGCCTCCCTTGGCTTTCCCACTTCTTCTCTTCTACTTTTCTGCATCGCTTCAGTATATATAAAAATATAGAATTGTTGTTTTTAATGAGGTCTTTTAAATGAATTTATTCCTTTAATATGTTGTCATATCTGCAATTTTTTTTTCATTTCCAAAATATTTATTTACACTTTCACCAATGCCTATAGGATCTTTGCGATGGAACAGGTATGGTGTTCTAGCGCATGTGCTCTCATGTCCTTGAAGCACATATACTGACAGTACCCAAAGTTGAACACACTGTATAATGTCTGAAATATATGACTATAAAGAGGGCTCAAGGCCAAACCTTTGCTACAAGAGCCTGTGTTTACGCACAGACGACTTTATGTTTTTAATGAGGTCTTTTAAATGAATTTATTCCTTTAATATGTTGTCATATCTGCAATTTTTTTTCATTTCCAAAATATTTATTTACACTTTCACCAATGCCTATAGGATCTTTGCGATGGAACAGGTATGGTATTCTAGCGCATGTGCTCTCATGTCCTTGAAGCACATATACTGACAGTACCCAAAGTTGAACACACTGTATAATGTCTGAAATATATGACTATAAAGAGGGCTCAAGGCCAAATACAAAATACAAATACAAATATATGCATACAATTATATACATACACTTTCATACATTTTTGCACTCTGCAATCTAATATGTTGTTAATAATAGGGGTTTTAGACAAATATCAACTGTTGAAATTTGATTTTCCAAAATAGTTGAATTATCGAAAGTGTCGAATTAGTTTGTCATATGATAGGCCGTAGGTCGAGACATCCAAAAATGGTCGAATTATCGTGTGTTGAATTAATTAGATTATATTGTATATATAAAAATATAGAATTGTTGTTTTTAATGAGGTCTTTTAAATGAATTTATTCCTTTAATATGTTGTCATATCTGCAATTTTTTTTCATTTCCAAAATATTTATTTACACTTTCACCAATGCCTATAGGATCTTTGCGATGGAACAGGTATGGTGTTCTAGCGCATGTGCTCTCATGTCCTTGAAGCACATATACTGACAGTACCCAAAGTTGAACACACTGTATAATATCTGAAATATATGACTATAAAGAGGGCTCAAGGCCAAACCTTTGCTACAAGAGCCTGTGTTTACGCACAGACGACTTTATGTTTTTAATGAGGTCTTTATAATGAATTTATTCCTTTAATATGTTGTCATATCTGCAATTTTTTTTTCATTTCCAAAATATTTATTTACACTTTCACCAATGCCTATAGGATCTTTGCGATGGAACAGGTATGGTGTTCTAGCGCATGTGCTCTCATGTCCTTGAAGCACATATACTGACAGTACCCAAAGTTGAACACACTGTGAAATGTCTGAAATATATGACTATAAAGAGGCCTCAAGGCCAAACCTTTGCTACAAGAGCCTGTGTTTACGCACAGACGACTTTATGTGACTTTTTCAAGTGTGCGAACTTTGGATAGCATACATGTAAAGTTGAACCCAAGTATATATAAAATGTAGTTTTTAATGAGGTCATTTAAATGAATTCCTATTATAAATCGTCTCCTCTGAAATATAGTTTGTAAATTTATATTCTGATTTATTTTATCCGTTTTTTTCATTTCCAGAATATATATTTACACTTTTCACCAATGCCTAAAGTTTCTCACCTGAAAGAAAAAAAACTCCGCCTTTGCCGGTCCCAAGCCAGGATGAAAAAGGAGGAGGGGGAGCAGTAACAAGCTCACTAAAAAAACCTGGGCTCAGCTGGCCCGGCTGATAGTACCTTGTAAGGGCTCCTAATCCAGGGATACATTCTTTTGGAGCTAAGTCAGTGGCCTGCCACTGAGTAGTGCTCCCAGTCTTGATGACAAAGGCAGACGCATTCTACTTCACCCAATCGTGATGGTTGTTAATTTCAAGCTCTACAAGCTTGACACTCTAATATGATTGAGTGAAGATAAGAAAGGAGAAAAAAATATTTTTTGTATTTTTTTTTTTGGCAATAATCTATTTATTATCAATTTAATTTGATTTTGGTCTTTATTTATTATTCCCCTGCTCTATACATACATTTTGTACATTTACAATGTCAGCCATTTTCTCTGTAATACCTTTTTAGCAGTGAAGTTATATTTGAGCAACAAACAATTGTTGAAATTTAAAATGGTCGAATTATCGATAGTGTTGAATTACACTTTGTTATATGATAGGCTGTAGGTCAAGACAACAAAACATGGTCGAATTATCGAGGTTATATTGTATATATAAAACTAGAAATGTAGTTTTAATGAGGTCCTTTAAATATTTTCATTCCTTTTATATGTTGTCTTATCTGCGATATAGTAGCATTTTTTGCAATTTTATTTGCTGATTTGTGTCATTTTTTCACTCTAAATATATTTATTTAAACTCTTCAACTAATGCCTATAGTTTCTTTCCTGAAATTGCTTAGCAAACATGAGTTGGTTGTATTGTTATGCTTCGGAGATATTTTAATCCTAAGCAGGATCTTTACGAAACGTATGGTTACACAGTGCATGTGCTCTCATGTTCTTGAAGTAGTGCAGATGTGTTGTTTGCACTTTTATTTTCTGATTTGTTAGTATTTTTCTTCTTTTTTTCATTTTAAATAATTTTTTAGGCATAGGAACCAATGCCTATAGTTTCTCACCTGCGGGCCCTTCGAGTAAACCCGGGGCGTTGCCTGGGTCACTCGGCTAGTATACATAATAATTGGCGGCGAGAAAAAAAAATGTTTTTAAGGTAAAGTAATCTTGAGCTAATTTTTAAACTAATTTTAAACTAAACTTCAATTTTTTAAAGATGGATAGTTTCGGAAATATTGAGAATTTTGATCCTTCTAAGCCAGAGAAGTGGACAACGTACGAGGAGAGAATGATCTTCTTTTTTCTTGCAAATGGAATTGAAAAGATCACGCAGAAAAAAGCTATTTTTCTCACTTTAATAGGCCCTGAAACTTATGCTTTGGCAAGGTCATTGGCCGCGCCAAAAGATTTAGCTCATGTAAATTATGAAGAGATACTTAATATCCTGATTGGACATTTTTGCCCTAAGCCCAATGTGATAGTCCAGCGATACCATTTTAACAAACATAATCAAGGTAATGAACCGATTGCTACCTATATAGCAGAATTAAGAAGATTAAGTGAGAACTGTGAGTTTGTTGATCTGGATGATCGTTTGAGAGACAGATTAGTGTGTGGCTTATGAAAAGAGTCACTTGTGAAGAGATTATTGTCTGAGTCAGCTTTGACTTTTGAAAAAGCCATGGATATAGCACTATGTGATGAGTCGGCAAGTGCAAATGCTAGTGTTTTGATGGAGACGACTCCTGATGTAAATATATTAAAGAAAGCTAATGAGAGTGAACCATTTAATTTCAAATCGAAGCAACCTGAATTCAATAGAATTGCGAAAGGATTAAATAAGAAAATTATTTGTATACGATGCAAAGGAAATCATTTGCCTCATATATGCAAATTCAGAAATTCAAAATGCTTCAAGTGTGGAAAAATTGGTCATCTGCAGAAGGCATGCCTGACTAGAGTAAAGAAATTTGGATACTTGAATTGAGGTAATAGTGATACATACCTACACTGTCTTGGAACTGAAAGTTTGAGTAATCCTTTTTACATAATGGTAAAATTAGATAATCATGACGTAGCAATGCTTATAGAGTAAGGAAGTGCATACTCATTACTAAACAAATAAACATTTCTAAAGTATTGGAGAGTAACCCAACTTGAGAAATCTGAAGTGCTATTGAATACATGGTCGTCAAGTAACGTCAAGATTTTGGGAAAGTTTTTTGTTAAAGCAAAAGTAACAAATGGTTTTAAAAAAATATCAATCTTAGTGGCTGATGGTCTGGGTCGTAACATTCTGGGAAGGCAGTGGTTTGAAGCGTTTCGCCTGAGGATAAATATTTTGAATCATATCGAAACAAATCCTTTTTCTTCTGAATTTGAAGAAGTATTTAAACAGGAAATTGATGCATATAATGGACCTTTGATCCATATTGACATTCCTGAGAATGCAGAACCCAAATTTGTAAAGGCCAGAACCGTGCCATTTGCTCTGAGAGAACTAGTAGATGGAAATTAAAATCACTGGAAGAGCAAGGGGTTATTGAACCGGTTAAATTTACCAAATGGGCATCACCAATTGTGACGGTCCTAAAGAATGACGGCACTATACACTATAAGAATATGCCACGATTATAAAATTACAGTAAATTTGTATAGTAATCCTGATAAATACCCACTGCCCACAATTCCGCAACTTTTGGATAGATTGAGAGGTGGCAGAGTGTTTACTAAGTTAGATATGGCTCAAGCATATCAGCAGTTGAAAGTGGATGAAACATCTGCAGAGATTCTCGCTATTAATACACATAGAGGATTATATAAGGTGAAGCGTCTTCCTTTTGGCTTAAATTCAGCCGTGGGAACATTCCAGAGATTCATGGATACTCTTCTGAGTGGAATTGATGGAGTTGCAGTGTATTTAGATGATGTCCTAATTTCAGGAAGAGATTGTGATGATCTTAAATGAAAAACTGAAAAGGTACTGCTACGCTTCAGAGAATCTGGACTTCGTCTTAAAAAAGAAAAATGGCATTTTTATGTTCCAGAAATTGAATTTCTAGGAATGTTTATTGATCATAAAGGGATTCATCCATCCGAAGAAAAGTTGAGAGCAATTAAAGATGCCAGACCACCATCTAATAAAAGGGAATTGATGTCTTTTCTTGGACTTCTTAATTATTATGAGAGGTTTTTGAATAATAAAGCCACAGTAGCTGAACCTCTCCATAGACTGTTGGACAGTAATAGTCCATGGAAATGAAATAAAGAACATCAAAGATATTTTGCAGAGGTTAAAAACTTGATTAGCTCTAGGTCTGTTTTAGCACATTTTAATGAAGTTCTGCCTATCTTGGTCAACTGTGATGCGTCGGAGTATGGTGTTGGAGCCATTTTGTCGCAAATAGACCATGGTGTTGAAAGACCAGTTGTGTTTGCCTCCCGAACTTTAAATAAAACTGAGAGAAGATATGCAGTAATTGATAAAGAGGCATTAGCATTCATTTTTGGTGTATCAAAATTTTCGCAGTATCTTCTAGGGAGAAAATTTAAAATTTTGACTGATCATAATCCCCTAGTTGGAGTATTCAACCCCAAAAAGCTGATACCTCAAGTGCTATCGCCGCGCATGTTGAGATGGTGTTTGACTCTGGCTGCGTATACTTATAGTATAGAGTATAAACCGGGAAAAAGTGAATTGTAATGCCGATGCATTAAGTAGACTTCCTTTAAATGAATGTCCAAGTGTAGTTCCGAACCCTTCAGAGGTGTTTTTTTATAGAATCGGAACATGCTGCAATTAATTCTTCGGAAGTGGCAAAACTAACTAGTAAAGATCCAATCCTTATTAAGGTTAAATTCTGGGCAATGAATGGGTGGCCTGAAAGGAAAGTTGATGATAAATTTAAAGATTTTGTCTCCAAATCTAGTGAAATATCAGTTCATAAGGACTGTTTATTGTGGGGGAGCAGGGTGATTATACCTGAAAGATTAAGAAAATATATTTTATATCTTTTACATGATACTCACATTGGCATAGTGGGGACAAAAGCGCTAGCTCGAGGATTGTGCTGGTGGCCCAAGATGGATGGAGATATTGAACGGATCCAGTTGTGCGGTTTGTTTGTCGTGTAGTCACGATCCGCCAAAAACTGACGTATATCCTTGGATTTGGCCGTCAAGACCTTGGTTGAGACTACATATTGATCATGCGGGTCCTTTTCAAGGAAAACTTTTTCTGGTTGTAACAGATGCCTATTCTAAGTGGATTGAGGCTAAAATCGTATCTACAACATCTACTGAAACTACCATCAATTGCCTAAAGGAAATATATGCGACCCACGGGTTGCCGGATGTGATAGTTTCAGATAATGGTACATCCTTCACATCGGAACTTTTCAGGACTTTCTTAAAAATAAATGGCGTGAGGCACATCTTGTGTGCGCCTTATCATGCAGCGTCAAATGGGCAGGTAGAGAGAGCTATTCAAACGCTTAAAAATCTGCCTAAGAAAGAACAGCTCGGGAAATTGGACGACTAGGTTATCTAGATCGTTGTTATCCATGAGAATAGCTATAAACAGCACGACGCAGAAATCCCCAGCACAGTTGTTGATGAACAGAAACCTGAAGAGTCTCATAAATAAATTTCATCCTGAAGGTGTGTCGGAGGGAAGGATGCGACAGGAGGACAGGTTCATAAGAAATTGGAAACCCCATAGAGTGGTAAATGAAGGACAGGCAGTTATAGCACGAGGGTTCCATGGCCCCAGATGGCTACCAGATGTAGTGCGGGAAAAACTGGTCCTGTTTCTATTAAGGTAGAGACAGATGACGGAGAAATTGTAAACAGGCATTTAGATCAAGTCAGGAGTTGTGGGGAAAGTGAAGCCTTACCATCTACATAATCGACCCCTCAAGTGACACCTGATTTTGAAAGACCTCCGGCTGTTCAAGAAACTGATTCTTCAGAAGGAACCCCAAAGCCTGTGTTGAGGAGATCCTTAAGAATAAGGAAACCTCCATTGTTTTTTGAAAATTAAGTTATCTTTGGCTAATGGGGAGGAGTTGTTATGTATGATATTAATATTCATTGAAATTTATTTATCATCATCATTTATTGTATAAATACTTTATTTTTAATTGAAAGATTAGTATGCAAAAATGACTAGCGTTGCGTCGTAAATCTTTTAAACTATATACATAATACATGTATACTCCTCACCGTATTTAGCATTCCTGTACAATTGTAAAAAATATATGTTTACTCCCCGCGTCTCTGGCATATTTCTGTACTTCTGTCAATAAAATAATTGTTCTCAACCGCGCGTCTCTGGCATCTCTGTACTTATGTCAGAAAAAATATTATACTCCCCTGCGTCTGTGGCATCTTACTTTTTCTGTCAATGAAATATGTGTTCTCCACCAGGTGTCACTAGCATCTCTTTAATTATCTATGGAAAATATGTGTATTCCCAGCGTGTCTGGCATCTTTGTTTCTGTCAAAATACCATGTTTTTCCCCCGTTTCTGGCATTTTTGTACTTATCTCAATAAAACATGTGTAATTCCTTACCACTTGGCATATCTGTAGTTCTGTCAATAAAATATTTGTTTACAACCGAGCGTCTCCGGCATCTCTTCACTTATGTCAATGAAATATGTTTACTCCCCCGCGTCTCTGAGATATCTTTACTTCTGTCTATGAAATATTTGTACACAACCGCGCGTCTCTGGCACCTCTGTACTTCTGTTAATAAAATATGTTTACTTCCCCGCGTCTCTGGCATCTCTGTACTTCTTTCAATAAAACATGTGTATTCCCCCGCCTCTCAGGCACATCTGTACTTCTGTCAATAAAAAATGTGTACTCC
This sequence comes from Cordylochernes scorpioides, assembly GCA_030710605.1. NCBI lineage: Eukaryota > Metazoa > Arthropoda > Arachnida > Pseudoscorpiones > Chernetidae > Cordylochernes > Cordylochernes scorpioides. The sequence continues at coordinate 26,037,752 of CP092879.1, read as the reverse complement.
CCCGGGTTTCTGGAATCTCTATCCTACTATAGATAAAACATTCGGACTTTCCCCGCCTTTGGTGTCTTTTACTTCTGTTAATAAAACATGTGCACTTGTACTCTTCTCTGGTATATTTGTGCTCTGACAATAAAATATTTGAACATTCCCCCGTCTCTGGCATATCTGTACTTCTGTAAAAAAAATATGTTCATCCCCGCGGGCTTTGGTCTCTCTGTACCTCTGTCCATGAAACATGTTAACTTCACCGCGAGTCTCTGGTATCTCTGTATATCTGTCAAATCAAAATATGAATTTCCCTGTATCTCAGGATTCTATGTACTTCTTTCAATATAAATGTGTATTCCCCCTCGTCTATGGCATATCTGTAGTTCTGTCAAAATACCATTTCTACTTCCCCACGTCTTTGGCATCTCTCAAACATTGGAACACTCCATCGTCTCTGGCATCTCGGTATTGCTGTCGATAAAAAATGTGTATTCTCCCCGTCTCTGGCATATCTGTACTTCTGTCAAAATACCATTTGTACTTCCCCAGGTCTTTGGCATCTCTATATTTCTGTCTTAAAATATGTGTACACCCTGGCGTCGCTGGCATCCCGGTACTTCTATCATTCAAGCATGTATACTTCTACCACTCTCTGGTATCTCTGTACTGCGGTCTTTAAAACATATTAACTTCCTAGTCCATTCCATATGTGTTCTTCTGTCAATAAAACATGTGTTCCCCTCGTCTCTGACATCTCTCTACTTCTGCTAATGAAAAATGTGAACTCTCCCGTCTCAGACATCTCTATTCTTTTTTAAATTAAAATTTGTACTCTCCCGCCTCTGGTCTCTCTGTACTTCTTTCAATAAACATGTGTACTCCCCCGTTTAGGGCATCTCTGTTCTTTTGTCAAGAAAATATTTGTACTTCCTCGTCTCTGGCATCTCTGTACTTCTCTCTATAAAACATGTGTACTCACCAGTCTCTGTCATCTCTGTACTTCTATCAATAAAATATGTGTTCTCCCTTGTTTCTGGCATCTCCGTACTTCTGTCAATAAAACATGTGTACTCCCCTGTCTCTGGTCTCTGTACTTCTGTTATTAATATATGTATACTCATCCGCGTATCTGTTATCTCTATACTTCTGACAATAAATGGCATCTTCTGGCATCTCTCTTCTTCTACTAATGAAATCTGTACTCCCCCGTCTATGACATTTCTGAACTTTTATCTATAAAACACGTGTATTCCCCCTATTTCTGGAATCGTTGTAATTCTGTCAATAATTTATAGGTTTTCCTTGGTCTCGGGCATCTCTGTACTTTTTTCAAGAAAATATTTGTTCTCCCCCATTTCAGGCATTTCTGTACCTCCTTTAATTAAAAATGGGTATTTCCCATTTTCTCTGGCATCTATGTACTTCTGTCAATAAAATTTATGTACTCCCCCGGGTCTCTGGCTAATCTGTATTTATGTCAATTAAATATGTGTACACAACAGCGTCTATGGCATTTCTATTCTTCTGTCAATAAAACATGTGTACTCCCCCGCGCGTCTCTAGGGTCTCTGTACTTCTGTCAATGGAATATTTTAGTAGTTCGTCTCTGGCATCTATGAATCTTTGTCAAAAGAACATGTGTACACACAGAGGCTCAGGATTCTCTGTTCTGTAATAAAATATGCATACTCCCATGTCTCTGGCATATATGTACTTCGGTCAATAAAACATGTGTACTCCCCGCCTCTGGCATTTCTGTACTTCTGTCAATAAAAATTGTGTACTTCTCGCCTTTGTCACAAGTGTACTTCTGTCATTAAAACACGTGTACTCTCCCATCTCTGGCATATCTGTAATTCTGTCATTGAAACATGTGTACTCTCCCCATCTACGGCATCTCTGTACTTCTGTCAATAAAATATGTGTACTTCCTGTTTCTGTACTTCTGTCACTCAAACATGTGTACTTCCTGTCTCTGTACTTCTGTCACTCAAACATGTGTACTTCCCCACGTCTCTGGCATCTCTCTTTCTTCTGTCAATTGAACTTGTGTACTTATGGTTTCTGTACTTCTGTCAAAAACATGAGTAATCCCAAAGTCTCTGGCAACTCCGTAATTCTGTCTATAGATTATGTGTACTCCACCGCGTCTATGGTATGTCTCTATTTAAATTTTAAAAAATGTGTACTATCCGGTCGTTGGTATCTCTGTAAATCTATCAATGAAACATCTGTACGCCCCAGCGTCGCTGGCATCTCTGTACCTCTGTCAATTAAAAATGTTTACTCCCTCGTCTCTGGCATTTCTGAATCTTTGTCAAAAAACATGTGTATTCCCTCCGTCTCTGGAATCTCTGTACTTCTGGCAATAAAATATGTTAACACACCGTCTGTGGAATTTCTCTACTCGGTGTATAAAATATATGTACGCTCTCCGTCTCTGGAATCTATTTACTTCTTTCAATAAAAAATGTGTACTGTTAGTCTCTGGCATCTGTATACCTTTTTCATTAATATATGCGTACTCCTCCTTCTCTATTATATATGTACTTGTGTCAATGAAATATGTGAAATAACCCGTCTGGTATCTCTGTAATTCTTACAATATAATATGTGTTGTCTCCCGCCCGTCTCTCTGGCACTCGTTACTACTGTCAATAAAACATCTGTACTCGTCCTCATATCAGGCATCTCTGTACTTCTGTTATTAAATCATGTGAATTTCCTCTCGTCTCTGTTATATCTGTACTTCTTTAAATAAAAACATTGTACCACTGTCAAAAACTTATGTTTACTCACCGCGTCTCTGGAATATCAGTATTTCTGTTAATAATATGTGTGTACTGTCCACGTCTCTAGCATTTCTGTTCTTCTGTCAATTAAATATTCGTTCCCAACCGCACGTATCTGGCATCTCTGAACACAGGTCAATAAAATATGTGTACTTCCCCGCGTCTCTGGCATCTTAGTATTTCTGTCAATAAAATATGTGTACTCCACCGCGCGTCTATGGAATCTCAGTACTTCTGTTAGTAAAATATGTGCTTCTGTTAAATTATTATGTTATTTTCCCCCGTCTCTGGCATTTCCTTACTTCTATCGTTTAAATATGCGATTTTACCCGCCTCTTTGGTATCTTTGTACTTCTGTCAATAAAATATGTTTACTCTCCTATGTCTCTGGAATCTGTGTACTTCTGTCAATAAAACATGTGCACTCCTCGCGTCTCTGGCATTTCTGTACTTCTTTCAATAAAATATGCGTACTCCCCGCGTCTCTGACATCTCTATACTTCTGTCAATAAAACATGTGTACTCCCCCTCGTCTCTGATATCTCTGTACCTCAGTCAATAAAACTTGTTTACTATCCCGCGTCTCTGGCATCTCTGTACTTCTGTCAATAAAACATGCGTACTCCTACATTCTCTGGTATATCTGTGCTTCCGTCAATAAAAAATTACACATTCCCTCATCCCTGGCATACCTGTACTTCTGTCAAAAAAAAAAAAAACATGTATATTCCCGCGGGTCTTTGTCTCTCTGTACCTCTGTCCATGAAACATGTATACTTCACCCTGTAATTCTATCCATTCAAAATGTGAATTACTCTGCGTCTCTGGCATCTCTGTACTTCTGTCAATAAGAATGTGTATTCCCCTCGTTTCTGGCATATCTGTACTTCTGTCAAAATACCATTTGTACTTCCCCAGGTCTTTGGCATCTCTATATTTCTGTCTTGAAATATGTGTACACCCTGGCGTCGCTGGCATCCCGGTACTTCTATCATTCAAGCATGTATACTTCTACCACTCTCTGGCATCTCTGTACTTCTGTCAATAGAGCATATGAACTCCCTCGTCCCCGGCATCGGTGTACTTCTGCCAATAAAACATGTGTACTCCACGGGTCTCTGGCAACTCTGTACTTCTGCTAATGAAATATGTGAACTCCCCCGACTCAGGCATCTTTGTACTTCTGTAAATAAACCCTTGTACTCTCCCGTCATTGGTCTCTCTGTACTTCTGGCAATAAACATGTGTACTCTTACGTTTCTGGTATTTCTGTAATTCCGTCGATAAAACATGTGTACTCTCCCGTCTCGGGCATCTCTGTATTTTTGTCAAGAAAATATATGTACTCCCTTGTCTCTGACATCTCTACACTTCTCTCTATAAAAATGTGTACTCCCTCGTCTCTGGTCTCTCTGTACTTCTGTTAATAAAATATGTTTACTTCCCTTTGTCTCTGTCTTCTGTCTTTCTGACAATAAAAGAGGTGTACTCCTCCGTCTCTGGCCTCTCTGTACCTCTTTTAATGAAACTTGTGTATTCCCCGCGTCTCTGGCAACTCTTTTCTACGACTAATGAGATATGTGAACTCCCCCATCTTTGTTATCTCTGTAGCTTTGTCAATAAAACATTTGTACTCCCTCGTCTCTGGCATCTCTGTACTTCTGTAAAAAAAAAAACACGTGTACTGCACCGTCTTTGGCATCTTTGTACTTCTGTCAATAAAACAATTTTACACCCCCGTCTCTGTTATCTCAGTACTTCTGTCAATAAAACATGTGTACTTACCCTTCTCTGGCATCTCGGTATATCTGTCAATAAAATATGTTTTCCTCCGCGTCTCAGGCATTTCTGTACTTCTGTCAATAAAACCTTTGCACATAATTCCGTCTCTGGCATATCTTTACCACTGTCAATAAAGCATATTTACTCACCCCGCTTCTCTGGCATCTTTGTACTGCTTTCAATAAAATATAAGTACTTTTTCGTCTCAGATGTGTATTCCACCGTCTCATTCTTACATATATCAACGTGAATAAAAGTATTTTACCACAGTATTTGGCGGCCCTGATTATCCATCAATTAAATATGCGTATTCCACCGTCTCCAAGCTGTTTTATTCCACCTTTATTAAACTATGTGTATTTTACCTTTTCTGGCGTTCCTGTTCCTCCGTCAATAAAGGGAACCGCTGGGAGGGTTCTCTACTGATGAGCCAGGTCCTCTCATATATTTTCCATTGCAGTAAGGGCAGTTGATATTGTTCAATTTTTAAAGGAATCATACTCGTTTATGAAAGTTACACATCTAAATAATGGTATTCATTTATCACATACAAATGCTTTTTTGAACGGTAGTTGTCAGCGGTAAAACTTTATTTGAGAACTACAGGAGATAAGGGGCTGTCATTTCTATCGTCATAAGAATTTGTTTGTTCTTTGATTACTCTTTTGGTAATTATAAACTGAAATTGAAGCCCGTGTTGGTGGGTATGATCAGAATATATCAAATATAACAAATAAAAATTAAGACACGAAAGTTTCATTCACGCATATATTAAATTTCTACTGTCCTTACTGCGATGCAAAAATATTGTTAGGGCCTGGCTCATCAGTGGTGAACCCTCCCAACGGTTTCGCCAATTTAATCTAATTTGATTCATGTGTGAAGAAACATTCGCGTCTTATTGTTTTTATTTGCTATATATAGATAGCGTGTTATTTCCTCTATCAATAGAGATACGTCTAAACACAAGGTACCATAGGTACAAGGACCATAACAATGCTGTTACCGAAACGTCACATACTATTTATCTATTTGAATTTGTCTTATTACCTTGTTTTTATAATCTATAATCCAAATTGTGCCTTATCATAAATGCGTCTAATAAAATTAGATAATTTTTTCTATCCAGAAATTGTGTATTGACTCTGTATAGTTTCTACACACTATTAATTAGAGAACACTAGTACACAAAATGAAAACAAAAAATTCTCCTCCTCAAATAAACTAAACATTATCTGGGTTAACTTTTAATGCTGATTAACGTGGTATCATTATTATTTTTTCGATTAGCTCAATTTCTCAAGTTATGGATATGATGCCTTTTTAACCCATGATATTCATCTATTGGAGGAAAGGTTATGACATTAAACTTATTACTATATAAATATATGCGCAAAAAATAGTGTAAATGAAGAAACAATATTATAAATATATGCAATTTTATATATTTTACTTCAATAATTGCCCTTAGATTTATATATTTATAAAACTACTTACTCTAATTCATATAAAATTTCATTTATATAAAAATCTAATTTCTTTCCATTTATTTTTAAAATTATCAGGAGAATCGTTTTTATATATAAGATGGAAGGTCTTAACAAAAATCTATGTATGCGAAAAGACATTTCATTTTGTTTAATAAACATTATTTATAAAGATGTAGTAACATTTAGAAAGTAATAAAAAAATATTTTCATGGATTTAAAGATTTTTTCTGTGAAGTCTATTATAATATGCTTGTTTGTCATCAGATTCCAACAATAATCCGCCACCCTATGTGATTCCACAGACCATTGTATCGTTTCTCAATGATTTTAATATCTTGGTGGAAGCGTTCACCTTGTTCTTCGCTTTCTGCACCGAGATAAACAGGGAAATAGTTTAAATGTGAATCCATAAAATGAAATTTTAGATTCGTTATGCACTCGAGCTTGTGGAATTTGGAAATAATATTTTCTACGATATTCGCATAATTCGGTGACATATTATTGCCCAAAAAATGTTTGTAAACGTCGATGAGTGCAAGCCAAACATTATTCTCATCTTATTTCAATGTTTCAAAAACATTTCGTCATTTATTAGTTTACGACTTTGAGGTTCAACGAAAATACCTTCCGTTATCTTAGAACAACTAATCTTCGGAAATTTAGTCATTAAATATTTGACAGCATCACTATATATCTTTCTTTAAAGCCTTTGCAAAATATTTCTTTAACCCTAATTTGATATATAAAGGGGGGAAGAAGCATTTTTAGTTTATGCAAAAGCGGTTCATTTTCACGTTTTGTTCACCTAAGCGAAATATACTTATTTTAGGCTACATTTCTTGTATATAATGATCCGTTCTGTCTCTGCTGTCCACTTGCATAAAAAGCAAGGATACTCTGTGTTTCCTTTCTGCAAGCTCTGTAAAATTCCTATTGTTTCCTATTTCTATAGACAGAGATTTGGTTTGTGGTAACAAGAGGTTCCTTTGCTTTAATCTTGATCCAAGGATTCCTGCTGCTTCTTTTGGTAGCCCTAGATCCCTAACTAGATCATTTAATGATGCCTGATCAAATAAAAGTGGAAAGCCTCTTTCATTTGAAATAAATTCAGGGTCTTCTAATGGTGATCATCTGCAAATGCTGTGTACTGATCATCCTTTTTGATATAGGATCTTGAACCGTTTTAGGAATCGGTATGGGATTCTCGAGGTCGTGAGGAATAGGTTGCCTAGCTGATGGTATATCAGGATAAAAGTAAGTTTGCTTATTTTTGCTATTAAGGCCTGTTATTTTGCAGACACAGAAATAACAATCGTCATGGTGATTTTTTGGTTCTCGCGAAAACCATTGGTACACCAAAGAGCATACCTTTGATTTCCTCGATATACATTGCAAAAACCTTTGATATCACGTTCCATACACACTATGGGGGCACCACCACTTGTCTTAATCACCTAAGGCCACACCAAAATATTCTTTATAGCATTCTTTTATATTTGGGGTGATACGTTTCCCTTGGGAATTGTAAATTTTCACAAATGTAACAGAACATTTCTGAACTAGCTTTGCATTTAGGCGGCATTATTAATATATTCAAACATATTTATGAAAATAAATGTATTGTTAAACATTTTCGTGATATAAAATTGCAATGGTATATGCATTTCATCTAAATGATGATTAAATAATTTGGCTTACAAAGTCATTATCGTCAAAATATTCGATGAAAGCGATGACATCAACTTCTTTATAAAATTAGATATTTAAAATATTTTTCAAAAAATTGAGCTAATTTTGAAAAATGAAGGTTATATTCATGATCTACGGATTGGAATTTACTAGAAAAAACTTTCAAATATTGAGAAGGATAAAGTGTGTGTACAAGTGTAATTCAATATATATCTTAAAATAAAAGAGTTTAAATATTTATTAAAATCAGTTTTTTTAATAAGCTTAATTAATTTTTGTGATAAAAAAATTAATTCGAGATGATGAAATTAAATTTTACATTTTTATATAAGAAATGGCAAAAAGTTCATGAAAACTAAGAATTTTATATTTCAGTGATGAATCATGATCTTTAACGCCTCAAGGTTTTTATGCTTTTGTTGTGTATATATATTTTAGGCGCTTAATTAATTAATTATTATTACAGAGTATGTGTGTAAGATCACAAGAAAATAGTCGCTAATCGTAAGAAGAAATGTTTCTCTTTGTTTGCTATGTTAGAAATTTCTTTATTTTGTTCTCTCTCTTGTAAATCAATAATGTTTGATCAATCTTCTTGGGATCAGTTTCTTTAAAAAGTCTGAGTAAAATCAAAAGCCTTTTATCAGGAGAGATTATTCTTTGGAAAAATTAATCATAGGAATTTTGAAGGCCTATTTGGGCGTTAAACAATAATGAACTAGAAGAATTATTAAGAATTGAATAATATCATTGCCTTTGTGAAATAAACAAATTAAATCAACTTGTTTACAGAAATGTTAACTAGTAACATATCAATCACTAAATTTGCGAATACAAAGGCATAAGCATCCAGCCAATAGAGCAACCTTGATTAAAAATATGATAACAATGAGGTTATCAAACAAATTTTTAAAAGTTATAATTCCGATTCAACCAAATGATTTGTTATTGATTTATACATTTTTATATTTCTTAAAAATCGCATGGAATCTTTCAAGATGAGGAAAGAAGGGGAAACTACCGGCACATGTGGTAGGTGATGTTCATTTCCTTGTGGCTTAGCCGCTTCAATCTTGTTCAGTTCTGGGCAATTAACAACCAAGTCATTGTATATGTAATGATAAACACTTATGCACAAAACTTATGGAAGTTCATCTTTTAGAATGTTTATCGAGATTCAGACAATAACTCTGAAATATATTTGATACAGCGAGACCTTTATTGAAGAAACGAGATAATCAAGTGTGAAGAAAAAATAGACGACCGCGACATTTAAATATGAAACTTCATCAAGTTTTACCTATACGTGTGAATATGGATCTCAAATGTTGATCTCATTCGGAATGGTCTTCGGTCGTTCGGTTCATTTTAGAACATTTTGGCGACTCTGATCTATTTTCTGTCGTCTATTCAAATCGAGCTCTTTGCTATAAACGATCTTCTTTTATCACTGAAGGGATCTAGAAGCATGTTTCAAGATCTTGTCTTATCTAAGTATTGTTATGACATTGTGTGGAAAGGGCCTACTGGGAGCTGAGAAGCTATAAGATGATTATTTGAAAGGATAAAAATTCACTTGTGTGTGTGAATATAAAAATTCCGTGGCAATAAGTATATACAAATTTATGCTTTTTTCTGTTTCTACTCGTTTCTGAACTCAGTCATATTTTTAAAGCCTAAAGTATTCTTCCATTAGAAGCGAATGTTTTTGACGAACTCATATTTCAGACTAGTAAAATAAATTTGGAAAAATGTATGCGTGTTTTAAAATTAGATAATAGTTTCATTTTACCGATGAAAATATTTGGTATTTTATGTGTTGCTTCTAAATATTTGATATTAGGAATTATTTTTTAATCCTTCTATCTATAAAAATGAAATTGAAAATCGATGTTTGTTATCGCATAGCGCAAAATCTACTGAATCAATCATTATGAAATTTCGCATGTAGGTAGCTGAAGATTTCGTTTAACATATAGGCTATTCAAAAAACTAAAAAAATTAATGTGCTTTTTTTTAAATAAAAAACCAACAAGCGATAGTTCCAGCCTTTTACCGCTTGAGCGCAGCACTGGTCGCGACGATAAATGAATTTGATTTGTTAATAATTAACACGTGGTTCGTTTACACGTTGAATGTTAGTTTGTTCACACGATGAATGTTTTTAAAAGGTAAGATTATCCAATCGCCGTGAAACTTTAGGAAGTTATTTAATATACTACTGAGAAGATTTCTGGTTTGAATTCGATTTAAAATAAATATTCTTTGCAATTTTATTTGCAAATTTTCTACTTTCACTCGCAAGCAGCGCCTCTAGCGGTATCTGGTGAAATTACATTTATAAATTGTAAAAATGCTAAAATGTGTTCCAAGTATAATGAATTTAATTAGAAATATGGTTATATAATATTCCAAAGACGCGTTGTAAAAGAACTTGGCATTTCAATATTAATATATATTTAAAGAAAATATTGTAACGTTTTGTGTTAAATGTTAAAATGTTGTAATGTTAAAATATATTTTTACATTGTTAATTTAATTTGCTGTTGTTTTATAATAACGAAGATGCAAATTTAATTGTTGTTGTTTTTATCGTTTGTTTATGTAAAAAATTACATTGTATTTGATGATGATAACAAAATGAATTTTTAAATTAATATACATAATTCAATGAGAAAAAAAAGAAATAATTAAATATAAAATCCTCAAACGCGTGACAATATCTTATTTAAAAATTAATAAATGTCTTTAAAAAATTATATTTCAAAAATATATTCAAACGCATATAACAATATTTATATACGTTTATAAATCTATATATAGGTGGATTGGATGTTTTCTAGAATCGTTTTAGCAAATGTTCGTTAGGCAAACTTTTACTCGGGTAAAAACCGGGCGAAACCGGGTACATTCGTTAAATACAGTTATTTACAAATATTCGTTTGTGGCAAGATACTATTCCTTCAACTTCAAATTACTGAGTGGACCAATTAATAATGATTTTATTCAACTTATCGAGTATTTTTAAAGGGACCTGGAAAAAAATTTTAAATTATGGAGAGTATAGACAAGTGTAGATTCAATATAGGGATTGGATGTTTGCTAGAATCGTTTTAACAAATGTTCGTTAGGCAAACCTTTACTAGGATAAAACCGGCGAAGCCGGGAACATATATATGTATATATATGTTTGTCGGCTATGCACGCCCTCAATATGTAACTAAACTCGCTGAAATTTGAACAGGACAGAGAGTTGAATCTGGAAGAGTTTTTTGTCGCGCTTTAACTAAGAAAAATTATAAATAACCAGGTACTGAGCAACAATATTTTTTAGTCAGAAATGATGATGACAATATTGCTGTATCATGCTTGATTGACATTAACAAAATTCTTTAGGGGAATATTCACTAAAACAGACAACGGGCGAAGCCAGAAAATAATTTTCAGTAGGCAGGAAAAAAATTCTACCTGCGAAACATTCATTCGAGCAGAAGACACACACGAAGCCAGGTCATCTCAAATTATAAAATATCGTTTCTCGGCCTTTTTCGTTTATCTATAGATATTTTTAAATTTATATTTATCTTTTTAAAAATATATTCAGTAGAGAGAGTGGATATGCTTGCTCGAAAAATATATTTTATATATTATATAAATATATAATGCAACGAATATTATTATCATTATTATCATAATATTCTGTGTGTTCCCCCGGAATATTATTATCAATAATATTCGTTAGGCAAACTTTCACTCGGATAAAACCCGGGCGAAGCCGGGTACACATCCGCTAATTACTATATATATATATATATAGAACATTCTAAATTAGGTGAAGTTCCTATATTTTTCTGCTTCTTTTCAGAGAGATTTTAGCTTTTTATTTACGATAGTGAAAAAACATAAATGAGGACAGTGTATATTTATATCAAAGAAAAACATTAAGACGCGAATGTTTATTTCACACATAAATCAAAGTTCTACTGTCCTTACTTCGATAAAAAAAATGGGGGGGGGGGGGGGGGGGAGCTTAGCTCATCAGTGGTGAATCCTCCCAGCGGTTTTGCCAATTTTTTTTTTTAATCTACCAGACCGCTTCTTTAGAGCCTAATACAGATGGATCA
>CP092879.1:26011675-26025787 GCA_030710605.1 Cordylochernes scorpioides | reverse complement strand
ATAGAATATGTGCAATTCGACGCCAGTGTCAGGCATCTTTTTATTCTGTCAATAAAATATGTGTACTCCTTCTGTCTCTGGAATCTCTGTACTTCTGCCAATAAAATATATTTACTGTTCCGCGTCTCTGGACTTTCTTTACTTCTGTCAATAATATATGTGTAATCCACTTCTCTCAATAAAAATGTGTATTAGATGATTAATAGATTCGCCGAATGTTGAGGTCCATTTGGATGCAGAAAGCAAAGGCTAGAACGAGGCTTGTCCTACACTCGCATTTTCAGTGATACGCTATCCTTAACGTATGGACGGTGGAATCTATGACCATTGGACATGGGTAGTAACTGGAGGCTATTGTTGGGTTCTGTGCTGCCTGAAGTATAGGAGCTCTATCTATGCTTCCTTCTTGCCGTAAATCTGTATAAGACCGGTGGTCTTAATATAGCTGCATGTGAGTGTATGTGCTGAATCCCTTTCTCGTAGTGTTCTTGAGGAAGTTTGCACAACAGGCAGGCAAAAACACACAAAAAATTATTGCATCTCGCCTTTTAGAGAGCGCGGGTTCACCACTCGCTAAAGGAACTTATTATATTAGCAAAGACTGACACCTCGCCTATAATCGAGAAACCAAAGCAACAATCTTCCTCTAAGCATGAAATGTTCTATTATTGAAAGTTGAGAAAAAATTCTACAAGGAATTAAGACTTTTTCATGAAAACATCAGTTGTGGTCAGGTAACATTACCACCATCTGGAACTTTGCCTGGTGTAAAAAGACGATGTTTTCTTCAATTACTGAATCAGAGTAAAATCGTGGGTCAATGAATTGTATATCATTGAATATGTATGTATATATACCTGGTACTTAAAATTTCTGTATCACATTCAATGATTTATGTGCATTTCCTTGTCTTTTGAATCGGTGTATATTGTTAATAAAATAGGTGCGCACACACAACACAAACAATTATCTCCGTCTACGGTATATGTTATATATTTTTCAATTAAAAATGTTTTTTTCCAACCTTGAGACATCTCCGTACCTCTACCGACAAAACAAGTGAAATAAACCGTCCTTGATATATCTGTACCTAGTTCAATAAAATAGGTGAAATCCTTTGTCGAAGGAATCTTTATAACTCTGTCATATAGTATTTTATTCCTTCGTTTCAATGGAATATTTGTTCCTATGTCGATGAAAAATGTGAATTACTCCGTTTATAACATCGCTGCACCTCTATAAATGAAACAAGTGAATATCCCTGTCTCGATGATATCTCTGTAATTATATCAATAAAATAGATTAATTTCGCCGATTTTGTCATTTCTGTATCTCTCTCAATAAAACGTGAAATCTACATCCTCTATCATCACGGTAGGTCGTGTTATTAAGTTGTGTGAGTACCCTGATGATGTCATATCTCTACCTCTGTCAATGAAATATATGAAATCTACTGTTGCATACATCTCTGTATATCTGTTAATATACATGTGTACTCCACCATCTTTGTAGTGCCTATGTCTCCTTCAAAAAACACGCGTATCAACCCTCTCTCGCGTCCCTTTACTCTGTCAATAAAATGAGTGTATTCTACCGTCTCTACTTCTCTTAACCTACGTCAATGAACATCTGCAATCAACCGTCTTTTGCTCCGAGAAAAAAAAAAAAACATTTGTTTTTCACAGTCTCGGGCGTCCCTATAGCTCCATCAATAGAAAATGTGTATTCCACCGTCTTTGACGTTCCATTACCTTTTTTAAAAATAAATCACGTGTATTTATTCTTTTTTGGCTTCGCTGTACCTCTGTCAATAAACATGCGTATCACACCGTCGCCTGCGTCCCTGTACCTCTGTCAATAAAATGCGTGTATCCCACCATCTCTGGAATCCCTATTCCTTTGTCAATAAAACACGCGTATTCAATGTTGTCTGGTGTCCTTTAACCTCTGCCAAAAAACATGTATATCCCACAGTTTATTGCGCCTGCTTACCTCCGTCAATAAAACATGTGTATTTCACCATTTATGGTATCCCTATAACCTCTTTAAATAAATTTGTAAATACCAGCGTCTCTCTCTGGTGTCTGTTTATCTCCATCAATGAAAAATGTGTATTCCATCATCTATGGTCTCCCTGTACATTTTTATCCAAGAACATTTTTATCCCACAGTCTGTGGCATCCTTGTAGATCCGTCAACAAAACCTGTATATGCTATTACCTGCAGGCAACTGTGTACCTAAGTTAATAAAACATGTGTATTCTTCTTCTTTTTTGTCGTCCCAGTATCTCCTTCAATAAAACATGTGTATTATACTCTCTTTCTTAAACTTTTGTACTTCTGTCAACAAAACATTTGTAATTCCTGGCTTCTGACATCTATGTACCTCTGTCAATAAAATATGTGCACACCCCCGCGCGTCTCTAGCATTTCTGTACTTCTGTCAATCAAATATATGTACTGCCGACCGTCTTCAAAATATTTGTACTCCCCGCGTCTCTGGCCTTTTTTATTTCTATCTATGTATATTTCCTCTCGTTTCTAGCTTCTCTGTACCTCTGTCAATATATGTATATTTCACCACGCGTCTCAGATATCTATGTTTTTCTGTCAATAAAAATTGCATATGTCCTCCTGTCTCTGGCTTCTCTGTACCTCTGTTCAAAAATGTGTACTCCAACACGCGTCTCTGGCATCTCTGTACTTCTTTCAATATTATATAAGAACTCCCTAGCGCGTCTCTGGCGTTTCTGTACTTCTGTCAATAATATACGTGTACTCCCTCTTCTCTGGCGTCTCTGTATTTCATTCAATGAAATATTTATACACCACCGCGTCTCTGGCATCTCTGAATCTTTGTCAATAAAACATGAGTACTGTCCTGTTTCTGGCATTTCCGTACCTCTATCAATAAAACATATGTTCTCCCTCTTTCTCTGGTATCTCTGTTCCTTTGTCAATAAATATCTCTACTTCCCCGTCTCTGGCACCTCTGTACCTCTTTTAATAAAACATGTTTATTCCCCCGCGTCTCTGCATCTCTTAACCTCTATTAATTAAACATGAGTACTACCTCATTTCTGGCTTTTCTGTACTTATTTCAATCAAACATGTGTACTTCCCTCCGTCTGTGGCAACTCTGTACCTCTGTCAATAAAATATGAGTACGTTACTGCGCCACTGGTATCTCAGTATTTCTGTCAATATAATATGTATACTCTACCGCGCGTCTCTGGTATCTCTGTAATTTATTGAATAAAATATGTGTACTCCCTCTGTCTCTTGCATCTCTGTACTCCATTCAATAAAATATGTGTATTACTTCCCGTATCTGGAATCTCTGTACCTCTGTCAATAAAACATCTGTACTCCTCCCGCGTCTATAGCATCTCTGAATTTCTGTCAATAAAATATGTGTACTCTCTATCGTCTCTGGCATTTCTGTACTTTTCTCAATAAAATATCTGTACTCCTTCGTCTCTTACATTTCTGTTTCTCTTTCAATAAAATAGCTGTTTTGCCCCTTATCTGGCATCTTTGTACTTCTGTCAATAAAACATATGTATTTCCTTCCGTCTCTGGCATCTCTATACCTATGTCATTATAATATGTGTATTCCCCCGCGCGTCACTGGCATCTCTGTACTTTTGTCAATAAAACATATGTACTCTTCTGGGTCTATTGTATCACCGTATTTCTTTCAATGAAATATATGTACTGTCATTGGCATCTCTGTACTTCTGTCAAAAAAATATTTGTATTCCCCCGTCTCTGGCGTCCCTGTACCTCCGTCTATTAAACACGTGCATTCCACCGTCTCTTGAATATATGTACCTCCGTCAATATAACATGTGAATTTCACCGTCTCAAGCATCCCTGTGCCTCTGTCAATTAAACATGTGTATTCCACCGTCTATAGCGTCTCTGTAACTGCGTCAATAAAACAAGTGTATTCCACAGTCTCTGGCGTTCCTGTACCTGCGTTAATAAAACCTGTGTATTCCACCGTTTCTAGCGTCCCTGTACCTCCGTCAATAAAACATTTTTATTCCATCGTCTCTGGCGTACATGTACCTCTGTCAACAAAACATGTGTATTCTAACAACAACAAAAGCCTTTATTGGGCACACGTGCCATACAGGATTCTCCCGGTAGGGCATGTGTATTCTACCATCTCTGGCGTCCCTGTACCTCTGTCAATAAAACGTGAGTTATTCATTGTCTTTGGTGTTTCTGCACCTCCATCAATATAACATGTGTATTCCAACATCTCTAGCGTCCCTGTACCTACGTCAATAAATCATGTGTATTTCATCGTCTCATGCGACTCTGTAACTCGGTCAATAAAACATGATTTATCCACCTCCTCTGGCGTCCCTGTACCTCCGTCAATCAGAGATGTGTATTCCACCGTCTTTAGCGTCCCTGTACTTCAGTCAATAAAAGGTGTGTATTCCACCGTTTTTGGCGTCCCTGTACCTCCGTCAAAAAAATATGTGTATTCCACCGTCTCTGGCTTCCCTGTACCTCCGTCAATAAAACAAGTGTATTCCATCTTCTCTGGCCTCCCTGTACCTCCGTCAATAGTAAATATGTAATACACCATCTCTGGCGTCCTTGTACCTTCATCAGTAAAACATGTGTATATCACCGTCTCTAGCCTCCGTGTATCTCTGTTAAAAAACATGTTTATTCCCCCGTCTCTGGTATCCCTGTACCTCCGTCAATAAAAGCTGCGCGCCTATATGATGTTATATATGTTTTTATACGATTTATTTTATATTAAAAATGAATATATATATTATTGTATATTAAATATAAATACTAATATTTGCTTATCACACATAAATGTAATTTTAAACGGTAATTAGAAGCGGCATAACTTTATTTGAGCTCTAGCAGGAAAGAAAAGTGAGTTGTACTAGGGTAGTTGTTCTAAGATTCTGTTTTCTCTTTGATTACTTTATTTGTGATTGTCAACTAACATTGAAGCACCTTTTTGGTAGGAATATACAGAAGAACTTAAATATATATTTGGTGATTGACATTCCGTATACTATCTATGTTACGTCTAATAAAATTAGATAGTTTTTCAGTCTAGAAATGGGGTATTGTCTGTTTTGAACACTTTTTATAAACTATTAATTAGATAATTTTCTCTCAATAAGTAGCTTAAACTATACAATAGTTTAAATTATTATTAAAAATCAGTTCTATTAATTAGCTCACTTATTTTTTGTGCTGAAAATTTAATATCAGATGATGAAATTAAATTTTAGATTTTTAGGCTAATTAAAAGATCATAGGAAGTAGCAAAAATTTCATGAAAACTGAGAATTTATTTTTATTTTTCAGCGATAAACCATGACCTTTAACGCCTCGCGGTTTTTATGCTTTTGTTGTGTATATATATTTTAAACTCAATTAATTAATTATTCCTACAGAGTGTGTGTGTAAGATATCAAGAAAATAGTCGCTAACCGTAAGAATAAATGTTTCTCTTTGTTTGCTATGTTATAAGTTTCGCATTTATTTAGTTCTCTCTCTTGTAAATCAATATTGTTTAATCAATCTTCTTAGCATCCGTATCTTATGAAAGTCAAACAAAGCCAAAAACCTTTAATCAAAGAGGTTATTCTTTGGAAAAAATGAATCATAGGAAAATTGAAAGCCTATGTGGGCTTTAAACAATCTTGAACTAGAAGAATTATCAGGAATTATATAATATCATTGCTTTTTTCAAGTATAAACAAGTTAAATCAACTTTTTTATAGAAAATTTCACTTGTAGAATATCAATCAATAAATTTACGAATAGAAAGTATAAGCTCCAGCGCCAAGAGCAATCTTAATAAAAATATGATAACAATGAGGTTATCAAACAACTTTTTACAAGTTATAATTCCGATTCATCCAAATGATTTGATATTGATTTATTCATATTTATATTTCTTACACAAATCACATGAAATCTTTCAAGATGAGGAAATAAAAAGAAACGATTGGCGCGCGTGGTAGGTGATGTTCATGTTCCTGTTGGCTTAGCCGCTTCAAAAAAGTTTCTGGACAATTCACGACAACCAAATCATTGTATATGTGATGATAAACATTCATGAACAAAACTTAAGGAATTTCACCTTTTAGCATGTTTATAGGGTTTCAGATAATAACTCTGAAATATATTTAATACACAATTGACCTTTATTGAAGACACTAAAGATAAATGTGAACAAAATTGCCTCTGTCTCCTTAAAAGAAAAAGAAAAAGGACCGGCTTAATTAAAATATGAAACTCCATCCAAGTTTTTTCCCCATTGTGTAAATATGGATCTTACATGTTGATCGAATTCGGAATGGTCTCGGTCGTCTGGTTCATTTTAGAGCGTTTTGTCGACGCTGATCTATTTTTTTGTCGTCAATTAGAATCCTAGCTTTTTTCTATAAATGATCGTATTTTATTACTGGAGTGTATTGGAAGCATGTTTGAATATTTTGTGTAATATCTAAGTATAGTGTCGATATTGTGGGATATTGTATTATTAATACAAATTAATAGGGTACACATATACTTGAATATAAAAATGTTCGTGATAAGTAAATGCAACTAAATGTTTCTGCCATTTATACCCTGTTTCTGAACTTAGCAATCTTCAATGGCTGAAGTCTTCTCCATTAGAAGCAAATATTTTTGACAAACTCATAAATCTGACTAGTAAAAGAAATGGGAAAGTGTATGTGTGTTTTAAAATTATATAATAGCTTTTTTAACCGATGAAAATATTTGATATTAGGAGTGATTTTCAATTACTATATATATAGAGAAAAAATTCTAAATTAGGTGAAGTTCCTATATTTTTCTGCTTCTTTTCAGAGAGATTTCAGCTTTTTATTTACGATAGTGAAAAACCATAAAGAGACAGTGTATATTTATATCAAAGAAAAACATTAAGACGCGAATGATTCTTTCACACATAAATCAAAATTCTACTGTCCTTACTGCGATGAAAAATAATAGGAGGGGGGGGGGGGGCTTAGCTCATCAGTGGTGAACCCTCCCAGCGGTTTCGCCATTTTTTTTTTTTAATCTACCAGACCGCTTCTTTAGAGCACTAATGCTGTATTGGATCATTTGTTTATATATGCTACACTTTATACACTACGCTAGAACATCAGTGTATTGCACAGGCAACAAGACATTTGAGGACACATACACCCCGACATATTAGGATTGTTTTTACTTTTTTTTCATGAGCTTAAGATAATAATATTTGGTAAGATATAATAAAACATTCTGCGCATTTATGGACTCGCCATTTTGAAATTAATATTAAATAATATTTATTACAGTAAAACCTTCCTGTAAAGGACACCTAATTGCAGTGCCAAAGTGTCCTTTAATGAGAGGTGTTTTTTAACCGGAGAGTTGCTTAATTGTGAAAATAGTAATTTTGCAAATGAAAACTGTCCTTTGTGGAGAGGTGTCTGCTAGCGGGGTATCCGCTATATAAAGGGAGGTTCTACTGTATTTTAAATTCTCTCCTTAAAAGGTGCACAAAATGTATAAGAGGTTTTAAAAATATGATTAACACTTTCCCTCAATTTTGTATATAAACTATATGATTATAAAACGAGTCCTAAAGTGTAGTAATGTGAAGTTCGAATGAGATGTTTTTGTTTTCAGAAAGGAGGACGGACCACACAGACAGGTAGGTTCCTCTCTACTCTGGATTTTGTAGACCCGAAGTCAATCATTTTCACTTTTTACACTTCTGGTCAAACTCTTTCAAGATAAAGTTGCTTTGTTCACCTGATATCACAAATAATATATGGATAATATATCTTTTTGAAACATTTACACTTTGAAGCAAAAATATAAAAATAAAAACATTTTTGTATAAATTATTGTGAACAAAATTATATTTACACACTATTAATAACCTCTTAAATTTTATCCTCAGAGAGTTGATTCAAAATAATGTTGATCTCTCTTTTCATAAAACCACGGAATATATAAATTTTTAAAAATATATTTGAAAATGGAGACAACCTTTAACGCAAATTTTAAATAATCATAAACTAATTAAAATTAGAATTAAAATTTTCACCCAAACGATGATATAAAATGACAATAATTTCAGAATACAATTATATAAAATGCAATATTTGATAAGTAATAAAATGATAATATATTAACATTGATTGAAGAACACAACTTAAATTGTAAAATATATTTATTTTTCTTATAATGTCACATTTTCCAACAACATACAATTGCTATATATGCTTTCCAAACATATTTATAGTTTACTAGACGAATGGCCCGGGCAACGCCCGGGTTTTACCCGAGTGCGAATACACCTTGCTTCCTAGGGTTGTCGGCGCCCGTTGACTCCCGGCGAGCAAGCGACTGCTCCCGTCGGCCGCCGGCGTGCGAGTGGCTTCCCGGCGCATGTGCGCGCCCGTTGACTCCCGGCGAGCAAGCGACTGCTCCCGTCGACCGCCGGCGTGCGAGTGTCCTCCCGCCGCATGCGCGCGCACAGGGAAGCCACGTGTCGCAGGCGGCCAATGAGCGCGCCCCGCCATCAGTTCCACCGCGTTCTAGATGAGCTATTTAGAATAATTTGAATATATAGTTTTAATAATTGATTTATACATTTTTTAAAATAGCCTATCGTCATCCTCGTTATTTTTTACCTATGTATGGAAATTTTGGTTTGAATTAGTGAACTACTGCGAATTTGTATACCGGACATACAAACCAACCAACCAACCAACCAACAGACAAACATACAAACATTCATTTTTATATATATAGATGTACAAATGAGTTAAATAACCACTTAGATGTATAAACAGTCTAATACACAATATTAGACCGGCAAGATAGATTAAACTGGTGAAATATATGATGTGTTACGACCTTAATATATTATTTTGTTGCATTTAGGGTAGCATAAATTGTTTTCTTTTGAATATAATTAATATCTATTAATAGGTAAAATATATATATATATATATATATATATATTTAATTATAAAACGATATATAAAAACTGAGGTGCTACCTCAATTATTATTTATTAATATTTGATATATGTGCCTATTTTATATATGAAAAATATGATTTTAGTCAAAAAGCCGAGAGACGATGTATGTATCTAGAGACACTAGCTAAAACTATAAAAGCTAAACCAAGTTGTTTCTATAATCAAAATTCATATAGAAAAAATGTGTAATTCACGAGACATCAAGTACACTTACCAGAGAAAAATCGAGTCAAAATTGTAGGCAAATATTCGTTTGCTATAGGGTAATTGAAATATTGGAAGCGAAAATGTTAAAATCAACTATTTGTCTCCTAACTCATATCTAATTTGCTATTGCTTTCAACCTTCATGACATGGTGTAATCTTACCCATGGGATAATTGAAAAATACCTAATTTGCATGTGGCGAATCAGGTTGTGTCGTGGAATGTGATAAAATCTATAATATATAATTAGGTCATATTTATATATACAATTAAATATTCGGCAGATCTTAAGAATAAAAATCGTGATTTTTCAAAAGCTTAAAGGAAACAAGAGGCAGAGACGAGCTGATTTTAATCCGCAAACAAGCAAATCTTCTAAGAGAAGATGTGAACAAATCAAAGCCAGCTTCGCATGCTTCGAGGAATGCAAGCGTACTACATCTGATCACTGAAATGCATACAAGCAGACAACAGCAGGCCTGATGAAATCGCTGTCAGATTATACCACCTTCGACTTACGCTGCTCTTTGAAGTACCCTAATAACATTGGCAGCCAAGAATAAAGCAATACACTGGGAAAAGCTCGATCTTCGAACTGAGGAAGGCTCTTTGGCCAAAGTAGTTGAACTCTAAAATGTGGAGAAAACGAATCAGTGTATCGAGAAGGGTCTCATTATCAGAAGCAGCCTTTTGAGGTTATATCCCTTCAGGATAAGTTATTTCTGAAAAATTAATATTGTGGCTCTATAAATCTGTTTTGTCTTCATGACCGAGGCCATGTTAATCCACCTGCTACCTGGAATAATTGAGAATATATCACAAGGACTGAACACTCCAAAGTACATCACGTACAAAACCTTAAGTTTTCAAACGTAAGTGACAAGGATATTGGTAGGCAAAATGGTCTCTGCTTATCGGAGAAGGAGTGAAAGAAGCTCCAGTCTTTGATAAATTCAGCAATAACTTGGTCATTTGAAAGATTCAACCCTAGAACTGCCTAGGTATTTTAAGAGCGATGCATAGCATCACCCTGGGTGAGAGAGAACAGCTTCATCAAATGTACGTATCTTTATATAAAAGAGAGAGATAGTAAAATTCAACGCCTGTTTCAACTGAAATTGGTCGAAAGGATCATATTTAATTTCAGGGGATCCTCGAGAAATTTAAATCTGTTATGCGCTTCTAGAATCATCAAGTTAGAAGTAGCACCTCTTTTTTCCCAAAGCATCTTGTTGTCGTGGACATATAGAACATTCTAGTGTATGTTCCTACCAGTCAAATACTATAAAATCATCATCGGCCTCTTTTGCGATAGAATGCGTCCTCACCTGCATATCACCATGTTATAGCGCGATATTTAAGCCATTCAGTGGTTGAGGTTCACTTTCTGGAAAATAGAGCTTAGGCCTAACAAGGTTGCTATCACTTAAAAGAATACGATACTGGCGGTCACCTTTTTGATTTAGTCTTCAATAATTTGGTTTAAGAAGCTTCCTTCTTCTGTTCTTTATCGAATTGCCACCGGATTTCAAGTGTTGTCTACCCGAGAACCATAGAGAATGTTTTGCATTGACAAAAACAGCTCCTGTATTTTCAAACGGGGCAGAATGGTTCTGCAGAATAGCGCTGAAGCAAAGCTCTTTTTCATTTTCACAAGTCCTTTACTGACATGCTTTGGAAGAGTGCTCGATAAAGGAACTTTTCATCGGGCGCTAATAATTTGTTACCACAAAGATAACCTATTCGCCAGAATTGAAAGTTGAAAGATTTTCAAAATAATTTATGCCAAAATTCAGCGACAAAAATTAGCATACTTAAAAAGCAGATAGCTATCGTCCTGCAATTGGAATAATATCTCCGACACTCTACTGATCATATAATGGTCTTAATTTTCCATAACGATGTTAGGCCGCAAATCACAAGTCAAGGAACACCTGTAAAAGAAAAATCCTCATACGTTCACAGCGGCTTCTTTCACATCCACTAAGAATTGGTGACCTAACTCGCTGCTGCTGACGTCATAAATCTGCTCGCGATGCTATCATTGCTAGAATTCTTTCAATGTGGATGGGGTTCGTCTAGAATTCTTTGATCGTATTGCTTAGCTTCCAGGCAGCATATTGGTTTGCCCCAGGTCATTAAACCCCTAATAAGACTCTTAGTATTAGGACCCATCTTGACCCTACCTGTTCACTGTTTTTACCTCACGCTATCTATAGAGATGTGTGTCACTCTATGACCTGCCCGCCATCAGTGTGCCCTTTGTAATTATTCGAAGCTATTACTTTCGGGAATTAAGGAGATGGTGTAGCTTACTGGTTGATTGCAGGTTCTATATGTTGTTTATATATCGCTTACATTATATGATTTTCTCTTTGCTATTTTTCTGTATCGCCGTATTATTGGTGTCCGAGTGACAAATATTTCAATAGATACTTCAAATCTCTCAGTGTGGTTGATTTTTAAGTATAACATCTGCATTCTGTATCAATATGCATTTGAAAAATTTGGTGAAGAGAAAATTGTTTTCAATTCCACCATTGGTTGAATTCTTTCGTCTATGAACATTGAAACCGAAGAAGCAAGTATCAGTGAAAATAGATGGCTTTTCCTGAACGACTGATAAAGATAAACTCGATAGGACCAAGCACCGGGTTTGATTACCACCAGAAGTTCGATCAACTGCTAGCTCCACGATATATGCTGGGTCTCTTTCCATTTCTTGTAATGTTCCTCAGGAAGTTTGCACATTTTTACAAGATGAATACAATGATGTTTGATGGAAGTCTTCTCTTTGGTTTATATAAATTCTACAAGGCCGCAGTCACCGCTTGGAGATGATTAATAGATTCGCAGAATGTTGAGGTCCATTTGGATGCAGAAAGCGTAGGCTAGAACGAGGCTTGTTCTACACTCGCATTTTCAGTGATACGCTAACCTTAACGTATGGACGGTGGAATCTATGACCATTGGACATGGGTAGTAACTGGAGGCTATTTTTGGGTTCTGTGCTGCCTGAAATATAGGAGCTCTATCTATGCTTCCTTCTTGCGGTAAATCTGTATAAGACCGGTGGGCTTAATGAAGCTGCATGTGAGTGTATGTGCTGAATCCCTTTCTCGTAGTGTTCTTGAGGAAGTTTGCACAACAGGCAGGCAAAACCACAAAAAAAATTATTGCATCTCGCCTTTTAGAGAGCGCGGGTTCGCCACTCGCTAAAGGAACTTATTATATTCGCAAAGACTGACCTCGCCTATAATCGAGAAACCAAAGCAACAATCTTCCTCTAAGCATGAAATGTTCTATTATTGAAAGTTGCGAAAAATTTCTACAAGGAATTAAGACTTTTTCATGAAAACGTCAGTTGTGGTCAGGTAACATTACCACCATCTCAGACTTTGCCTGGTGTAAAAAGACGATGTTTTCTTCAATTACTGAATCAGAGTTAAATCGTGGGTCAATGAATTGTATTTCAATGAATATATATATTTACCTGGTATTTAAAATCTCTGTATCACATTCAATTATTTATGTGCATTTCCTTGTCTTTTGAATCAGTTTTTATTGTTAATAAAATAGGTGCGCACACACAACACAAACAATTTTCCATCTACGGTATATGTTATATATTTGTCAATTAAAAATGTTTTTCCAACCTTGAGACATCTCCGTACCTCTGTCGACAAAACAAGTGAAATAAACCGTCCTTGATATATCTGTACCTAGTTCAATAAAATATGTGAAATCCTTTGTCGAAGGAATCTTTATACCTCTGTCATATAGTATTTTATTCCTTCGTTTCAATGGAATATTTGTTCCTATGTCGATGAAAAATGTGAATTCCTCCGTTTATAACATCGCTGCACCTCTATAAATGAAACAAGTGAATATCCCTGTCTCGATGATATCTCTGTAATTATATCAATAAAATAGATTAATTTCGTCGATTTTGTCATTTCTGTATCTCTCTCAATAAAACGTGAAATCTACATCCTCTATCATCACAGTAGGTCGTGTTATTAAGTTGTGTGAGTACCCTGATGATGTCATATCTCTACCTCTGTCAAAGAAATATATGAAATCTACTGTTGCATACATATCTGTATATCTGTTAATATACAAGTGTACTCCACCATCTTTGTAGTGCCTATGTCTCCTTCAAAAAACACGCGTATCCCCCGTTTCTCGCGTCCCTTTACTCTGTCAATAAAATGAGTGTATACTACCGTCTCTACTTCTCTTAACCTACGTCAATGAACATCTGCAATCAACCGTCTCTGGCTCCGAGAAAAAAAAAACATTTGTTTTCCACAGTCTCGGGCGTCCCTATAGCTCCATCAATAGAAAATGCGCATTCCACCGTCTTTGACGTTCCTTTACCTTTTTTTAAAAAAAATCACGTGTATTGAATCCTTTTTGGCTCCGCTGTACCTCTGTCAATAAAACATGCGTATCACACCGTCGCTGGCGTCCCTGTACCTCTGTCAATAAAATGCGTGTTTCCCATCATCTCTGGAATCCCTATTCTTTTGTCAATAAAACACGCGTATTCAATGGTGTCTGGTATCCTTTAACCTCTGCCATAAAACATGTATATCCCACAGTTTCTTGAGCCTGCTTACCTCCGTCAATAGAACATGTGTATTTCACCGTTTCTGAAGTCCATATAACCTCTTTAAATAAATTTGTAAATACCAGCGTCTCTCTCTGGTGTCTGTTTATCTCCATCAATGAAACCTGTTTAATCCATCATCTATGGTCTCCCTGTATATTTTTATCCAAAAAACATTTTTATTCCACAGTCTGTGGCATCCTTGTAGATCCGTCAACGAAACCTGTATATTCTATTACCTGCAGGCAA
>CP092879.1:25894177-26006423 GCA_030710605.1 Cordylochernes scorpioides | reverse complement strand
TAAATATGTAAAAAACATGTATACAAAAAAGCAAAGCCCAATTCCAAACCCAAATATTTTTTTTATGAGAAGAACATCAACATAATGCATGATTATGGCAGTCCATAGCTTCCCTGACAAAAATTCACCAAAAAAGTTAAATATTCCAAAATATTTCTGTGTATATATTGCTAAATGTGTAAATAACATGTATATAAAAAAGCAAAGCTTAATTTTAAATTTCATTATCCTTTCCACAGGAAAAGCATCAAAATACTGCATAAGTACGGCACTTTTGGCAGCCGCATGATTACGGCAGTCCATAGCTTCCCTGACAAAAATTCACCAAGAAAGTTAAATATTCAAAAAAATTTCTGTGTGTAAATTGCTAAATATGTAAAAAACATGTATACAAAAAAGCAAAGCCCAATTCCAAACCCAAATATTTTTTTTATGAGAAGAACATCAACATAATGCCTGATTACGGCAGTCCATAGCTTCCCTGACAAAAATTCACCAAAAAAGTTAAATATTCCAAAAATATTTCTGTGTATATATTGCTAAATGTGTAAATAACATGTATATAAAAAAGCAAAGCTTAATTTTAAATTTCATTATCCTTTCCACAGGAAAAGCATCAAAATACTGCATAAGTACGGCACTTTTGCAGCCGCATGATTACGGCAGTCCATAGCTTCCCTGACAAAAATTCACCAAGAAAGTTAAATATTCAAAAAATTTTCTGTGTGTAAATTGCTAAATATGTAAAAAACATGTATACAAAAAAGCAAAGCCCAATTCCAAACCCAAATATTTTTTTTATGAGAAGAACATCAACATAATGCCTGATTACGGCAGTCCATAGCTTCCCTGACAAAAATTCACCAAAAAAGTTAAATATTCCAAAAATATTTCTGTGTATATATTGCTAAATGTGTAAATAACATGTATATAAAAAAGCAAAGCTTAATTTTAAATTTCATTATCCTTTCCACAGGAAAAGCATCAAAATACTGCATAAGTACGGCACTTTTGCAGCCGCATGATTACGGCAGTCCATAGCTTCCCTGACAAAAATTCACCAAGAAAGTTAAATATTCCAAAATTTTTCTGTGTGTAAATTGCTAAATATGTAAAAAACATGTATACAAAAAAGCAAAGCCCAATTCCAAACCCAAATATTTTTTTTATGAGAAGAACATCAACATAATGCATGATTACGGCAGTCCATAGCTTCCCTGACAAAAATTCACCAAAAAAGGTAAATATTCCAAAAATATTTCTGTGTATATATTGCTAAATGTGTAAATAACATGTATATAAAAAAGAAAAGCTTAATTTTAAATTTCATTATCCTTTTCACAGGAAAAGCATCAAAATACTGCATAAGTACGGCACTTTTGTAGCCCCCCTGACAAAAATTCACTAAAAGAGGTAAGTATTCAAAAAAATATTTTGGTATATATATTGCTAAATGTGTAACAAACATGTATATAAAAAAGCAAAGCTTAATTCTAAGTTCTAATATTTTTTTATAAGAAAAGCTACAAAAGCAAATAGGGAGAAGTGAAGCCATTTAGCCATTTTCAAAATCTGATTGTGAAAGAGTAAAAAAATGAGTAAATAAGAGCAAATATAAAGAAAAAGTATTGCTAAATGTGTAATAAACATGTATATAAAAAAGCAAAGCTTAATTCTAAGTTTTAATATAAAGAAGAAATAAGACTCAAAAATGGAGCTAAATTCAAATGAAAAACTATAACAAATTAATAAAAAAAAAAAAGACCTAATTCAAATGCCACCATCATCAGACAAAAGAAAAAATGAGATTTTATTCTTTAGTTCATTTATTCTTCTGTCTGATGCTGTTGCTGTAACGTCACACACTATTGAAGACACTATAAAAGATAGATTAAAAGTAATAATTCAATCTACAATTCGAAAAATAATATAACCTGGTGAGTTCCCAGAAAAGGTTAACTTTGGTAGGCCGCGCTGTACGTTGACACCGCCGTACCTACGAGCCGTTTTACACGAGTTAAAGCGAAGATTTTGGACATAGTGATTTTTACATTTCAATATTTTATATTAATATATATACTTACTATTTCGAATTATTTTTCTAAAAACGAACATTATTTTTTTTAATTATCTGAAACTAACCTAATTCAACTTATCTAAAACTAACCTTATTTAGCGATTAAACTAACATAATTTAACCTATTTGAATCTAACCTCATATACACTTTTACACTACCTTTTCATTTAAAAATTAAATTAAAATAAGTTTATATTAAATAATAGCATTTTTAAAAATCGACTTTCTGGTGCACACTTTTGTATCTAATCAATTATGTATTTCTTTATTTCTCTCTATAAAAGTACGCAATTGTAAACAAAAGAATTGATGATGATAAATGCAAAAAATCTACGATTGTAAAATAGATTAAATTAAAAAATAAAAATAACTGTTAACATTAGGAAAATAAAAACAGGCCTATCATACGAAGAAAAAAATAACGAAAATTTTGGTATATAGATCGTTATGTGTAGTTCAGAATCTTCGGAGGAGATAGCTCACGACTTTACAATGGAAAACTCTGTTACGGTATTATCTATATAGATGTTTATAAATCAATATATAGGTGGATTGGATGTTTTCTAGAATCGTTTTAACAAATGTTCGTTAGGCAAACTTTTACTCGGATAAAAACTGTGCGAAGCCGGGTACATTCGCTAAATACATTTATTTACAAATCTTCGTTTGTGGCAAGATACTATTCCTTCAACTTAAAATACCGAGTGGACCAATTAATACTTATTTTTTTCAACTTATCGAGTATTTTTCAAGAGACCGAGAAAAAAATTATCGAGAGTGTAGACAAGTATAGATTCAGTAGGGATTGGATGTTTTCTAGAATCGTTTTAACAAATGTTTGTTAAGCAAACTTTTACTTGGGGCGAAGCCGGGAACATATATATATATATATGTTTGTCGGCTATGCACGCCCTCAATATGTAACTAATCTCGCTGAAATTTGAACAGGACAGAAAGTTAAATCTGGAAGAGTTTTGTTGTCGCACTTTAACCAATAAAAATTATATTTAACCAAGTACTGAGAAACAATATTTTTTTAGAGAGAGAGTCAGAAATGATGATGACAATATTTCCGTATCATGCTTGATTGCATTAAAAATTTCTTTTGGGGAATATTCACTAATGATTAATAGTAGGCAGGAACAAAATTCTACCAGCGAAATATTCACTCGAGCAGAAGACACACGAAGCCAGGTCATCTCTATATATAAAATATCGTTTCTCGGCTTTTTGTCTAAGATCATGTAGTATATCTCTAGATATTTTTATTTATGTATATCTTTTTAAAAATCTAATCAGTAGAGAGTGGATATGTTTTCTCGAAAAATAAATTTCATCTATATATATAAAAATGAATGTATGTGTGTGTGTCTGTTTGTTTGTTTGTTTGTCCTTTATGCCTGACCAAACCACTCATTGGATCGCCATGAAACTTTGGGAAGTTATTTAGTATAGTACTGGGAAGGTTTCTAGCAAATAAAATTTTTGAAATAACTTTTCGCCTAGAAATAATCAAGATAAATATTCTAATTTGTCTGTTATAATTCAACAATCTGCTCTAAATATTATCATGATGATACGATGATTTTGTAATGTAGAAAATTAGGAAAGACAAAATTCTGGATGACACGGCAATTTATTTGAGACAAGAATAATGATACAATTCAAAGGCAAGATACTATTCCTTTAACTTCCAATTCCCGAGGGAACCAATTAATATTGATTTTATTCAACTTATCGAGTATTTTTCAAGGGACCGGGAAAAAATGTTCACTTTATCGAGAGATTCGTTAAACAAACCTTTACTCGGGTAAAACCCGGGCGAAGCCGGGTACATCCATACAAAAATAATGATACAATTCCAAGGCAAGATTATATTCCTTTAACTTCCAATTACCGAGGGAACCAATTAATATTGATTTTATTCAACTTATCGAGTATTTTTCAAGGGACCGGGAAAAAATGTTCACTTTATCGAGAGATTCGTTAAACAAACCTTTACTCGGGTAAAACCCGGGCGAAGCTGGGTACATCCATACAAGAATAATGATACAATTCCAAGGCAAGATACTATTCCTTTAACTTCCAATTACCGAGGGAACCAATTAATATTGATTTTATTCAACTTATCGAGTATTTTTCAAGGGACCGGGAAAAAAAATGTTCACTTTATCGAGAGATTCGTTAGACAAACTTTTACTCGGGTAAAACCCGGGCGAAGCCGGGTACGTCCGCTAGTATATTATATAAATATATGACATAACGAATTTTATTATCATAATATTCTGTGTGTTCCCGAATATTATTATCAATAATATTCGTTAGGCAAACTTTCACTCGGATAAAACCCGGGCGAAGCCGGGTACACATCCGCTAGTACAGTAATTAAAAAATACTTCCTAATATCAAATATTTTCATTGGTAAAATAAAACTATTATCTAATTTTAAAACGCGCATACACTTTTTTCAAATTTATTTTACTAGTCCGAAATATGAGTTCGTCAAAAACATTCGCTTCTAAAGGAAGAATACTTTAGGCTTTAAAAATATGACTGAGCTCAGAAACGAGTAGAAACAGAAAAAGCATAAAGTTATATATACTTTTATCGCCACGGAATTTTTATATTCACACACACAAGTGAATTTTCATCCTTTCAAATTATCATCTTATAGCTTCTCAGCTCCCAGTAGGCCCTTTCCACACAATGTCATAACAATACTTAGATATGACATAATCTTCAAACATGCTTCTAGATCCCTTCAGTGATAAAAGACGATCGTTTATAGCAAAGGGCTCGATTTGAATAGACGACAGAAAATAGATCAGAGTCGCCAAAATGTTCTAAAATGAACCAAACGACCGAAGATAATTCCGAATGAGATCAACATTTAAGATCCATATTTACACTATTTACAGACAAAACTTGATTAAGTTTCATATTCAAATGTCGCGGTCGTCTATTTATTCTTCACACTTGATTATCTCGTTTTTTCAATAAAGGTCTCGGTGTATCAAATGTCTTTCAGAGTTATTGTCTGAATCTCGATAAACATTCTTAAAGATGAACTTCCTTAAGTTTTGTCCATGAGTGTTAATCATTACATATACAATGACTTGGTTGTTAATTGC
This sequence comes from Cordylochernes scorpioides, assembly GCA_030710605.1. NCBI lineage: Eukaryota > Metazoa > Arthropoda > Arachnida > Pseudoscorpiones > Chernetidae > Cordylochernes > Cordylochernes scorpioides. Next base: position 26,001,215 of record CP092879.1, on the reverse strand, counting down.
TTAGAACTGAACAAGATTGAAGCGGCTAAGCCACAAGGAAATGAACATCACCTACGACGTGTGCCAGTAGTTTTCCCTTCTTTGCTCATTTTGAAAGATTCCATGCGATTTTTAATAAATATAAAAATGAATAAATCAATATCAAATCATTTGGTTGAATCGGAATTATAAAAATTTGTTTGAAAATCTCATTGTTATCATATTTTTAATCAAGGTTGCTCTATTGGCTGGATGCTTATGCCTTTGTATTCGCAAATTTAGTGATTGATATACTAAAATGTAGCATTTCTGTAAACAAGTTGATTTAATTCGTTTATTTAATTAAATGCAATGACATTATAAAATTCTTAATAATTCTTCTAGTTCATTATTGTTTAACGCCCACATAGGCCTTCAAAATTCGTATGATTAATTTTTCCAAAGAATAATCTCTCCTGATAAAAAGCTTTTGACTTTACTTAGACTTTTTAAAGAAACTGATCCCAAGAAGATTGATAAAATATTATTGATTTACAAGAGAGAGAACAAAATAAAGAAATTTCTAACATAGCAAACAAAGAGAAACTTTTCTTCTTACGATTAGCGCCTATTTTCTTGAGATCTTACACACATACTCTGTAATGATAATTAATTAATTAAGCCTAAAATATATATACACAACAAAAGCATAAAAACCTTGAGGTGTTAAAGATCATGATTTATCACTGAAATTTAAAATAAAATTTTTAGTTTTCATGTACTTTTTGCCATTTCCTATATAAAAATCTAAAATTTAATTTCATAATCTTGAATTAATTTTTTTATCACAAAAATTAATTAAGTTTATTGAAAAAACTTATTTTTAATAAATATTTAAACTCTTTTATTTTTTAAGATATATATTGAATTACACTTGTACACACACTTTTTCCTTCTCAATAATTGAAAGTTTTTTCGAGTAAATTCCAATCCGTAGATCATGAATATAACCTTCATTTTTCAAAATTAACACAATTTTTTGAAAAATATTGGAAAATATTTAATTTTATAAAGAAGCTGATATGTCATCGCTGTCATCAAAATATTTTGACGATAAAGGCTTTGTAAGCCAAAATATTTAATCATCATTTAGATGAAATGCATATACCATTGCAATTTTATATCAAGAAAATGTTTAACAATACATTTATTTTCATAAATATGTTTGAATATATAAATAATGCCGCCTAAATGCAAAGCTATTTCAGAAATGTTCTGCTACATTTGTGAAAATTTACAATTCCCAAGGGAAACGTATCACCCCAAATATAAAAGAACGCTATAAAGAATATTTTGGTGTGGCCTTAGGTGATTAAGAAAAGTGGTGGTGCCCCCATAGTGTGTATGGAACGTGATATCAAGGGTTTTTGCAATGTATATCGAGGAAATCAAAAGGTATGCTCTTTGTTGTACCAATGGTTTACGCGAGAACTAAAAAATCACCATGACGATTGTTATTTCTGTGTCTGCAAAATCACAGGCCTTAATAGCAAAAATAAGCAAACTTACTTTATCCTGATATACCATCAGCTAGGCAACCTATTCCTCACGACCTCGATAATCCCATACCGATTCCTAAAACGGTTCAAGAATCCTATATCAAAAAGGATGATCAGCACACAGCATTTGCAGATGATCAGCAATTAGAAGACCCTAAATTTATTTCAAATGAAAGAGGCATTCCACTTTTATTTGATCAGGCATCATTAAATGATCTAGTTAGGGATCTAGGGCTACCAAAAGAAGCAGCAGGAATCCTTGGATCAAGATTAAAGCAAAGGAACCACTTGTTACCACAAACCAAAATCTCTGTCTATAGAAATAGGAAACAATAGGAATTTTACAGAGCTTGCAGAAAGGAAACACAGAGTATCCTTGCTTTTTATGCAAGTGGACAGCAGAGACAGAACGAATCATTATATACAAAAAATGTAGCCTAAAATAAGTATGTTTCGCCTAGGTGAACAAAACGTTGAAAATGAACCGCTTTTGCATAAACTAAAAATGCTTCTCTTCCCCCTTTATATATCAAATTAGGGTTAAATAAAAATTTTGTAAAGGCTTTAAAGAAAGAGATAGTGTTGCTGTAAAATATTTAATGGCTAAATTTCCGAAGATTAGTTGTTCTAAGATAACGGAAGGTATTTTCGTCGAACCTCAAAGTCGTAAACTAATAAATGACGAAATGTTTTTGAAACATTGAAAGAAGATGAGAATAATGCTTGGCTTGCACTCATCGACGTTTTCGAACTTTTTTTGGGCAATAATATGTCACCGAATTATTCTTGAATCGTAGAAAATATGATTTCCAAATTCCACAAGCTCCACCAAGATATTAAAATCATTGAGCAACGATACAATGGTCTGTGGAATCAACATAGGGTGGCGGATTATTGTTGGAATCTGATTACAAACAAGCAAAATATAAAAAACTTCACAGAAAAAATCTTTAAATCCATGAAAATATTTTTTTATTACTTCCTAAATATTACTACATCTTTATAAATAATATTTATTAAACCAAATAAAATGACTTTTCGCATACACAGATTTTTGTTAAGACCTTCCATCTTATATATAAAAACGATTCTCCTGATAATTTCAAAAAAATAAATGGAAAGAAATTATATTTTATATAAATGAAATTTTATATGGAATTAGAGTGAGTAGTTTTATAAATATATAAATCTAAGGGCAATTATTGAAGTAAAATATATAAAATTGCATATATTTAAAATATTGTTTCTTCATTTACACTATTTTTCGCGCATAAATTTATATAGTAATAAGTTTAATGTCATAACCTTTCCTCCAATAGATGAATATTATGGGTTAAAAAGGCATTATATCCATAACTTGAGAAATTGAGCTAATCGAAAAAATAATAATGATACCACGTTATTCAGCATAAAAAGTTAACCCAGATGATATTTTGTTTATTTGAGGAAGAGAATTTTTTGTTTTCATTTTGTGTACTAGTCTATATATATATATATATATATATATATATATATATATATATATATATATATATATATATATATATATAAATGAATGTATGTGTGTGTGTACTCTATAGATTCAAAAACCATACATCCAATCGCCGTGAAATTTTGGGATATTATTAGGTATATCCCCGGAAAGGTTTTTGAAAAATAATTTCTTGAATATCTCGAATATCCTTAGAGTTATTTGCAGATTTGTAGCTTTAACTCGCAAGCAGCGCCACCTTGCGACGGAAATAGGCTTAGGTCTGCCCCACCCCCTGTCGAGAGAATGTAATCGTCCGGCCGCCGGCCGGATGGACAGTCCAAGTACCCACCGACCAATCAGAGGGTCAAGAGGTCCTGGCGCGCGGGGGCAGAGTTGGTGACACCGCTGTGCCAAGTAGACAAGAAAAAAGCCTCGCGGGGGCTTGCCCAAGATGACCTCCGGGAACTTCGTCCATCTTCCATAAACGATCATGCTTTTATTCAACTTATCGAGTATTTTTCAAGGGACCGGGAAAAAATGTTCACTATATAAAACGATGATTTTGTAATGTAGAAAATTAGGGAAGACAAAATTCAGGATGACACGGCACACTGGGACCGGGAAAAAATGATCACTTTATCGAGAGATTCAAATTTACAAGTTTCAAATTATCAAAATATATCTATTATTTTTTAAAATGAGTTTATATAGAATTGTTTTAACAAATGTTCATTAGACAAACCTTTACTCGGGTAAAACCCGGGCAAAGCCAGGTACATCCGCTAGTGTTCTGTAATTAATAGTTTGTAGAAACTATACAAACAGAGTCAAAACACAATTTCTGGATAGAAAAATTATCTAATTTTATTAGACGCATCTCTGCTAAGGCACAATTTGGATTATATTTTATAAACACAGGGTAATAGGACAAATTCGAATAGATAAATAGTATAGTTTCGGTAACAGCATTGTTATGGTCTTAATGTTGAATTGTTCTTATTACCTTGTGTTTAGACGTATTATCTCTATTAATAGAGGAAACAACGCGCCATCTATATATAGCAAATAAAAACATTAAAACGCAAATGTTTCTTCAAACATAAATCAAATAAGATTAAATTGGCGAAACCGCTGGGAGGGTTCACCACTGATGAGCCAGGCCTTACCAATATTTTTGCATCGCAGTAAGGACTGTAGAAATTTAATATATGCGTGAATGAAACTTTCGTCTCTTAATTTTTATTTGTTGTATTTGATATCTTCTGAACATACCCTCCAACACGGGCTTCAATTTTAGTTTATAATTACCAATAAAGTAATCAAAGAACAAACAAATTCTCATGGCGATAGAAATGACAGCTCACTTCTCTCTTGGTAGTTCTCAATAAAGTTTTACCGCTGACAACTACCGTTCAAAATAGCATTTGTATGTGATAAATGAATACCTTTATTTAGATTTGTAACTTTTATAGACGAGTATGATTCTTTTAAAAATTAAACAATATCAACTGCCCTTACTGCAATGGAAAATATATGAGAGGGCCTGGCTCATCAGTAGTGAACCCTCCCAGCGGTTCCCATTATTGACGGAGGAACAGGAACTCCAGAAAAGGTAAAATACACATAGTTTAATAAAGGTGGAATAAAACAGCTTGGAGACGGTGGAATACACATATTTAATTGATGGATAATCAGGGCCGCCAAATACTGTGGTAAAAATCTTTTATTCACGTTGATATATGTTAGAATGAGACGGTGGAATACACATCTGAGACGAAAAAGTACTTATATTTTATTGAAAGCAGTACAAAGATGCCAGAGAAGCGGGTGAGTAAATATGTTTTATTGACAGTGGTAAAGATATGCCAGAGACGGAGTTATGTGCAAAGGTTTTATTGACAGAAGTACAGAGATACCAGAGAAGAAGGAAAATACACATATTTTATTGACAGAAGTACAGAAATGCCTGACACGCGGAGGAAAACATATTTTATTGACAGATATACCGAGATGCCAGAGAAGGGTAAGTACACATGTTTTATTGACAGAAGTACTAAGATAACAGAGACGGGGGTGTAAAATTGTTTTATTGACAGAAGTATAAAGATGCCAAAGACGGTGCAGTACACGTGATTTTTTTTACAGAAGTACAGAGATGCCAGAGACGAGGGAGAACAAATGTTTTATTGACAAAGCTACAGAGATGCCAAAGATGGGGGAGTTCACATATTTCATTAGTAGTAGAACAGAGTTGCCAGAACGCGGGGGAGTACACAAGTTTTATTTAAAGAGGTACAGAGAGGCCAGAGACGGAGGAGTACACCTATTTTATTGTCAGAAGATCAGGGATGATAGAGACACAGGGAAGTAAACATATTTTATTAACAGAAGTACAGAGAGACCAGAGACGAGGGAGTACACATTTTAATAGAGAGAAGTTCAGAGATGCCAGAGACGAGGGAGTACATATATTTTCCTGACAAAAATACAGAGATGCCCGAAACGATCGTACACATGTTATATTAACGGAATTACAGAGATACCAGAAACGAATAAGTACACATGTTTATTGACAGAAGTACAGAGAGACCAATAACGGGAGAGAACAAAAGTTTATTTACAGAAGTACAAAGATGCCCGAGTCGGGGGAGTTCAAATATTTCATTAGCAAAAGTACTGAGTTGCCAGAGACCCGTGGAGTACCTATGTTTTATTTACAGAAGTACAGAGATGCCCTAGACGGGTGAGTACACATGTTTTATTGGCAGAAGTACCTTGATGCCGGGGACGTGGGAGTTCATATGTTCTATTGACAGAAGTACAGAGATGCCAGAGAGCGTGTGAGTACACGTGTTTTATTGACAAAAGTACAGATATGCCAGAGACAAGGGAGAACAAATATTTTCTTGACAAAAGTACAGAGATGCCCGAGATGGAGGAATACATATATTTTATTGAAAGAAGTACAACGATTCCAGAAACAGGGGGAATACACGTGTTCAATTGACAAAGGTTCAGAAATGCCAGAGACGGGGAAGTTGAGATATTCCATTAGTAGAAAAACAGAGATGCCAAAGACGTGGGAGGGCACACAAGTTTTAATGACAGAAATCCAGAAATGCCCGAGACGTGGGAGCACACATGTTTAATTGACAGAGGTACGAAGATACCAGAGACGTAGGAGTACACATGTTTTATTGACAGAAATACAGAGATGACAGAGACGTAGGAGTACACCTCTTTTATTGTCAGAAGTAAAGAGATGACAGTGACGGTGGCGAGTACATATATTTTATTAACAAAAGTACAAAGTGACCAGAGACGGGAGAGTACACATGTTTTATTAATAGAAGTACAGAGATGACAGAGACTGGAAGGTACACATGTTTTATAGAGAGAAATACAGAGATTTCAGAAACGAGAAAGTACAAATAGTTTCTTGACAAAAGTACAGAGATGCTCGAGACGGTGGAGTACACATGTTTTATTGAGAGAAGTAGAGAGATACCAGAAACGGGAGAGTACACATGTTTATTAACAGAAGTACATAGAGACAGAGACGAGGCAGAACACATGTTTTATTGACAGAAGTACAGGGTTGTCAGAGACACGGGGGAGTACAAAGGTTTTATTTACTGAAGTACAGAGATGCCCGAGATGAGGAATTGCACAGGTTTTATTGAGAGAAGAACACAGATAGAAGGGACGAGGAAGTTCATATGTTTTAATGAAAGCAATACAGAGATTCAAGAGACTCAGGGGTGTAAACATGTTTAATTGACAGAATAACAGAGATTCCAGAGATGGGGTTGTCTAAATAATATATTGACAGAAGTACAGAGATGCCATAAACGGGAGAGTACTCATATTTTATTGACAAATGTACAGAGATGCAAAAGACGGTTTGAACAAATAATTTATTGACAGAAGTACAGAGAGAGCAGAAATGAAGGAGTACACATGTTTTATTGATAGAATTAAAGAAATGCCAGAGACCGGTGAGTACATATATTTTTGAGAGAAGTTTAGAAATACCAGATAGGCGGGAGAGCACACAGGGTTTATTGACAGATGTACAGAGATGCCAGAGACGCGGGATAGTTAACATGTTTTATTGAGTGTGGTACAGAGATTCCAGAGACGAGGGGAAGTAGGGGAGTACACATATTTGGTTAACAAAAGTACAGAGATTCCAGAGACGTGGAGAATACACATTTTTTATTGCCAGCAGTACCGAGATGCCAGAGTCGCTGGAGAGTACACATGTTTTATTGATAGAAGTACATAAATGCCAGAAACGGGAGAGTACACATATTTAATTGACAGACGTACAGAATTACCAGAGACGCGGGGGAGTACATATATTTTATAGACCGCCGTACAGAGATGCCAGAGACTGGTAGAAGTATACATGCTTGAATGACAGAAGTACCGGGATGCCAGCCACTCCAGGGTGTACACATATTTCAAGACAGAAATATAGAGATGCCAAAGACCTGGGGAAGTACATATGGTATTTTGACAAAAGTGCAGATATGCCAGAGACGAGGGGAATAAACATTCTTATTGACAGAAGTACAGAGATGCCAGAGACGCAGGGTAATTCACATTTTGAATTGATAGAAATACAGAGATACCAGAATTCGCGGTGAAGAATACATGTTTCATGGACAGAGGTACAGAGAGACCAAAGACCCGCGGGAATTTACATGTTTTTTTTTTGACAGAAGTACAGGTATGCCAGGGATGAGGGAATGTGTAATTTTTTATTGACAGAAGCACACATATACCAGAGAAATGTAGGAGTGCACATGTTTTTATTGACAGAAGAAAAGAGACACCGAAGACGGGGGATGTTCAAATGTTTTATCGATAATAGGATAGAGATGCCAGAGACGCGGAAGAGTACGCATATTTTATTGACAGAAGTACAGAGATGCCAGAGACGCGGGATAGTAAACAAGTTTTATTGACTGAGGTACAGAGAGGCCAGAGACGAGGGGGAGTACACGTGTTTTATTGACAGAAGTATAGAGATGTCAGAGACCCGGGGAGTACGCATATTTTATTGAAAGAAGTACAGAAATGCCAGAGACGCAGGGAGTACACTTGTTTTATTGACAGAAGTACACAGATTCCATAGAAACGGAGAGTAAGCATATTTTATTGACAGAAGTACAAAGATACCAAAGAAGCGGGTAAAATCGCATATTTTAACAATTGAAGTACAGAGATGCCAGAGACGCGCGGTTGTGTACAAATATTTTATTGACAGAAATATTAAGATGCCAGAGACGCGGGGGAGTACATATATTTTATTGACATTAGTACAGAGATGCCAAAGACGTGGGAAAGCAAACATGTTTGAATGAGAAGTAAAGAAGTGCCGGAGACGGGGGAAAATAACATGAGAACTTAACAGAAGTACATATTTTACTGACAGAAGTACTGAGATTCCATAGACGCGCGGTGGAGTACACATATTTTATTAACAGAAATACTAAGATGCCAGAGACGCGGGGAAGTACACATATTTTATTGACCTGTGTTCAGAGATTCCAGAGACGTGCGGTTGGGAACGAATATTTAATTGACAGAAGAACAGAAATGCCAGAGACGTGGACAGTACACACATATTATTAACAGAAATACAGAAATTCCAGAGACGCGGGGAGTAAACATATTGTACAATGTTTTTATTCAAAGAAGTACAGAGATAAAAGAGACGAGAGGAAATTCACATGCTTTAATAACAGAAGTACAGAGATGCCTGAGATGAGGACGAGTGCAGATGTTTTATTGACAGTAGTAACGAGTGCCAGAGACGCGCGGGAGACAACACATATTATATTGTAAGAGGTACAGAGATACCAGAGACGGGGTATTTCACATATTTTATTGACAGAAGTACATATATAATAGAGACGGAGGAGTACACATATATTAATGAAAGAAGTATACAGATGCCAGAGACGAGCAGTACACATTTTTTATTGAGAGAAGTAAATAGATTCCAGAGACGGAAAGCGTACATATATTTTATAGACCGAGTAGAGAAATACCAGAGACGGTGCGTTAACATATTTTATTGACAGAAGTACAGAGATTCCAGAGACGGAGGGAATACACATTTTTATTGACAAAGATTAAGAAATGCCAGAGACGAGGGAGTAAACATGTTTAATTGACAGAAGTACAGAGATGCCAGCGACGCTGGGGCGTACAGATGTTTCATTGATAGATGTACAGTGATATCAAAGACCGGATAGTACACATTTTTTAAATTTAAATAGAGACATACCATAGACGCGGTGGAGTACACATAATTCATGGACAGAATTACGGAGTTCCCAGAGACTTTGGGGGATTACTCATGTTTTTTTGACAGAAGTACAGAAACCATAAGTACACATGTTTAATTGACAGGAGAAAGAGAGATGCCAGAGACGTGGGGAAGTACACATGTTTGAGTGACAGAAGTACAGAGACAGGAAGTACACATTTTTTATTGACAGAAGTACAGAGATGCCATAGATGGGGAGAGTACACATGTTTCAATGACAGAAGTACAGATATGCCAGAGATGGGGAGAGTACACATGTTTTAATGACAGAAGTACACATGTGACAGAGATGAGTAGTACACAATTTTTATTGACAGAAGTACAGAGATGCCAGAGGCGGGGAGAAAACATGTTTTATTGGCAAAGGTACAGAGATACCTGTAAGGGTTAATACATATATTTTTTTTACATATCTTTAGAGATGCCAGAGACGCGCAGTTGTGAACGAATATTTTATTTACAGATGTACAGAGATGCCAAAAACGTTGGGAGTACAAATTATTTAATGAAAGAAGTTCAGAAATGCCAGAGACGCCCGATTGAGTACACATATTTTTAACAGAAATACTAAGATACCAGAGACGCGGGGGAGTACACATATTTTATTGACATAGATACAGAGATCCCAGAGACGCACGATTGAAAACGAATATTTTATTGACAGAAGTACAGAATGCCAGAGACGGGGACAATACACACGTTTTATTAACAGAAATACAGAAATACCAAAGACAGGGGAGTAATAATATTTTATTGACAGTGGAACAGAAACGTAAAAGACGGGTGGAGTATACAAGATTTTAATAACTGAAGTACAGAGATGACAGAGACGCGGGAGTACACTTATTATATTGACAGAAGCAGAGAGGTGCTAGAGATGGGAAGGAGTGCAGATGTTTTAATGACAGAAGTACAGAGTGCCAGAGATGCGCGGGAGAATACACATATTATATTGAAAGAAGTACAGAGATACCAGAGACGGGGTACTTCACATATTTTATTGACAGAAGTACATAGATAGAAGAGTTGTAGGAGAAAAACATTTTTAATGAAAGAAGAATACAGAAGCCTGAAACGAGGAGTACACATTTTTATTGACAGAAGTACAGAGATGCCAGAGGCGAGGAGTACATATGTTTTATTGACCGTAGTACATATATGCCAGAGACATGGGAGTATGCATATTTTATTACACAACAGCGAATCCTGAGCCTCTGAGTGTACACATGTTCTTTTGACAAAGATTCAGAGATGCCAGAGACGAACTATCAAAATAGTTCATTGACAGAAGTACAGAGACGCTAGAGACGCGCGGGAGAGTACACATGTTTTATTGACAGAAGAATAGAATTGCCATACACGCTGCTGTTTACACATATTTAAATGACATAAATACAGATTAGCCAGAGACCCGGTCATATTATGGTCAGAAGTACATATATGCCAGAGAAAAGGGGAAATACCCATTTTTGAATGAAGGAAGTACAGAAATGCCAGAAATGGGGGGAGTACACATATTTTATTGACAGAGGTACAGTGATGCCTGAGACGGGGGATGTTAACATATTTAATTGAAAGAAGTACCGAGATGTCAGAGACGCGCGGGGTTACACATATTTCATAGACAGAAGAAAATAGATGCCAGACACGCGCAGTGTAATACTCATATTATATTTACAGAGATACAGAGATGCCAGAGACGAGATGCCAGAGGCGAGGAGTACACATGTTTTATAGACTAAAGTACAGAGATAAGTACATTTATGCCAGAGACAGGGGAGCATGCATATTTATATTTTATTGACAGCAGTACAGAGATTACTGAGCCTCTGAGTGTACACATTATCTTTTGACAAAGATTCAGAGAAGCCAGAGACGATCTACTAAAATATCTCATTGACATAAATACAGAGACCCAAGAGACACGCGGGGAAGTAAACATGATATATTGACAGAAAAATAGAAATGCCATAGACGCGGTTGTGTACACATATTTAATTGACAAAGGTCCATAGATGCGAAAAACGGGGGAGTAAACATTTTTTATTGACAAAGGTTTAGAGATGCCAGAGGCGTGGAGTACACATGTTTTATTGACAAAAGTACAGAGATATCAAAGACGCGCGGTACGTACATATATTTTATTCACCGAAATACAGAGATGCCAGAGACAAGGGAAATTACCATGTTTAAATAAAGGAAGCACAGAAATGCCAGAAGACGGGGGGATAACACATATTTAATTGAAAGAGGTACAGAGATCCCAGAGACAGTTGAAGTACACATTTATAATTGAAAGAAGTACTGAGATATAAGAGACGAGCGGGAGTACAAATATTTAATAGACAGAAGTAAAGAGATAGCAGAGACATGCAGTGTATCACTTATATTATATTTAGAGAAGTACAGAGATGCCAGAGACACCGGGAAGAACAAATGTTTTATTGACAGAAGTACAGAGATCCCAGAGACGCAGAGGAGTACACATGTTTTTTTGAAAGAAATACAGGTATGCCCGAGACGTGGGAGTACATACGTTTTATTAACAGAAGTACTGAGATGCCAGAGACGGGGGAGAACACGTATTCTATTGAAAGAAGTACAGAGAGACCAGTGACGGCGGTGTACACCTCTTTTATTGTCAGAAACATGGGAGTACACATGTTTTATTGATAGAAGTACAGAGATGACAGAGACTGGTGAGTACACATGTTTTATAGAGAGAAGTACAGGGATGCCAGAGACGAGGGAGCACAAATATTTTCTTGACAAAAGAACAGAGATGCCCTCAACGGGGGAGTACACATTTTTATTGAAAGAAGTACAGAGAGACTAGAGGCGGGAGAGTACAAATTTTTATTAACAGAAGAATAGAGATGTTCGAGACAGGGGAGTTCACATTTTTCATTAGCAGAAGTACAGAGTTGCCAGAGACGCTGGTGAGTATACATGTTTTATTTACAGAGTACAGATATGCCAGAGACGAGAAAGAACACATGTTTTATTGACAGAAGAACACAGATGGAATGGACGAGGAAGTTCATATGTTTTAATGACAGCAGTACAGACTTTCAAGAGACGCAGGGGTGTACACATGTTTAATTGAAAGAAGTACAGAGATGCCAGAGAAGGGTTGTACACAGGTTTTATTGACAGATGTACATAGATGCCAGTGACGAGGGAGTACACATATTTTAATGACAAAAGTACAGAGATCCCAGAGACGCGGGAAAATACACATTTTTTATTGACAGCAATGCCGAGATGCCAGAGACGATGGAGCGTACACATTTTTGAGAGATGCCAAAGACGTGGGGAACTAGTAGTGGTAATTTGACAGAAGTACAGATATGCCATAGACGAGGGGAAATACATAATTTTATTGACAGAAGTACAGAGAAGCCAGAGACACAGGGGAATTCATATTTTGAATTGACAATTATACAGAGATACCAGAGACTCGCGGTGAAGTATACATGTTTCTTGGACAAAGGTACAGAGAGACCAAAGCCCGCGGGGATATAAACATGTTTTTTTTTACAGAAGTACAGATATGCCAGAGACGGGGGCATGTTTAAATTGCTTATTATCAGAGAACAGATATACCAGAGAAGAGTAGAAATGCACATGTTTTATTAACAGAAGCAAAGAGACACCAAAGGCGGGGAAAGTTCGAATGTTTTATCTATAGTAGGATAGAGATGCTAGAGACGCGGGGGAGTACACATGTTTTATTGACAAAAGTACAGAGAGGCCAGAGACGCGGGATAGTTAACATGTTTTATTGAGTGAGGTACAGAGATTCCAGAGACGAGGGGAAGTACACATGTTTTATTGACAAAAGTATAGAGATGCCAGAGACGGGGAGTGCACATGTTTTATTGACAGAAGTACAGAGATATCAAAGACGCGCGGTACATACATATATTTTATTCACTGAAATACAGAGATGCCAGAGACAATATAATTGAAAGAAGTACTGAGATATAAGAGACAAGCGGGAGTACACATATTTAATAGACAGAAGTAAAGAGATGCCAGAGACACGCAGTGTATCACTTATATTATATTTACAGAAGTACAGAGATGCCAGAGACACAGGGAAGAACAAATGTTTTATTGACAGAAGTACAGAGATCCCAGAGACGCATAGGAGTACACATGTTTTTTGAAAGAAATACAGGTATGCCAGAGACGAGGGAGAACACATGTTTTATTGATAGAAGTACCGAGATGCCAGAGCCGCGGGATAGTAAACAAGTTTTATTGAGTGAGGTACAGAGATTCCAGAGACGAGGTGAAGTACACATGTTTTATTGACAGATGTATATAGATGTCAGAGACGCGTTGGAGTACAAATATTTTATTGACAGAAGTACAGAGATGCGGGAGAGTACACATGTTTTATTAACATAAGTACAGAGATGCCAGAGACACAGGGGAGTAAACATGTTTTATTAACTAAGGTACAGAGATGCCAGAGACTCGGGTGAGTACACATGTTTTATTGACAGAAGTACAGAGATGCCAGCGACGCGGGGAAGTACACATTTTTATTGACAGAAGTACAGATGTGCCAGAGACACGGGTGAGTACACATTTTTTATTGAGAGAAAAAGAGTTGCAAGAGACGCGCGGTTGTGTACAAATATTTTATAGACAGAAGTAAAGATATCTCAGAACGCGGGGGAGTAAACAAATTTTATTGACATAAGTACAGAGATTCCGGAGACGCTCGGTTGTAAACAAATATTTTATTGACAGAACTACAGAGATGCCAAGACGTAAGGAATTACACATGTTTTATTGAGATAAGTACAAAAATCCCAGAAACGGGTGGAAAAACATGGTATTTTGACAGAAAAAATGATGCCAGACACGCTGGAAGTACACATATTTTCCATAGAGAATTACAGAGATGCTAGTGACGCGTGGTGGAGAACACATATTTCATTGACAGAAAAAGTAATATGCCACAGACGCAGGGGAGTATAATATTTTTTGACATAAGAACAGAGATGCCAGAGACGCGCGGTTGAGAACGAATATTTTATTGACTGAAGTACAGAAATGCCAGAGACGCGGGGAGTGAACATATATTTTTGACAATGGTACAGGAATGCAAAATACGGTGAGAGGTATACATGTTTTTATTTACAGAAGTATAAAGAGATGACAGAACGGCGTGGTGGAATACACATGTTTTAATAACAGAAGTACATAGATGACAGACACGCGGGGTACACCTATTTTCTTCACAGAAGTACAGAGATGCCAGAGACGAGCGGGAGAGTACAAATATTATATTGAAAGAAGTACAGAGATACCAAAGACGGAGGAGTTCACATTTCTAATTGACAGAAGTACATAAATGCAAAATACGGGTGAGTACACATATTTTATTTACTGAAGTATATTGATTCCAGAGACGGGGGGTGGGGGGGTACATATATTTTATTGACCGAGTACAGAGATGCCAGAGACGTTGGATTTCACGCCTTTTTACAACATAAGTACAGAGATTCCTGAGACCGGATAAAAATACACATGTTTTATTTTCAAAGATTCAGAAATTCCAGTGACGAGGGATTAAACATGTTTAATTCACAGAGGTACCGATGAAACTCGGCAGACAGAAAGAGACAGGGACGAACAATAAGTGCTCTTTATTTCAAAATGATAGTCATAATACAGAGCGAGAACGGCGTCGGCTTAGTAGCAAGTAGGACCACCGCGGACGGCGATGCACGGAGCAACACGTCTAGGTAGAGAGTCAATCAGAGTACGGATGGCGTCCTGAAGGATGGCTCTCCATTCCCTCTCAACCATTTGCCACAGTTCGTCTTCTGAACGCGGCTGTGGCAAGGCATGCAAACGGCGTCCAATGATGTCCCAGACGTGCTCGATTGGTGAGAGATCAGGAGAGTGCGGTGGCCAGGTAAGCATCTGTACATCTTGCAGAGCTTGTTGGCTAATGCGAGCAGTGTGCGGTCGAGCGTTATCCTGCTGATAAAGGGCATTGGGTACCCCCTGAAGGTAGGGGAGTGTCACCGGTCGCAGCACATCATCAACGTATCGTTGGCCGTCATAGTGCCCTGAATACGAAGTAAAGGTGACCTGGAATCATACGCGATTGCGCCCCAAACCATGATTCCACGTTGTCGCACGGTGGGGCGTTCCACAATTGCTGCCGGATTGGACCTTTCTCCACGTCGACGCCACACGCGTACACGGCGACTATCACTGGACAAGCAGAAACGCGACTCATCTGAGAATTTAATCTTTATTTGGAGATTTATCTTGGATTCACCAAAGAGGAGTATATCATCCGCGAACAGGAGGAGGTGTATAGTTCCATGGCCCGGTAAGTATATACCTGGCAGGTCAGAATCACCCAGTGTAGCAACCAGATCGTTAATGAAAATAATAAATAAATACGGCGAAAGAATACCCCTGTTTTATTGACAAGAGAAATGCCAGAGACGAGGGGGTACAGATGATTAAATGACAGAGGTACAGAGACACCAGAGAAGGGGGGTATACACATGTTTTATTGACTGGAGTACAGAGTGCTAGAGACGCGCGAGGGAGTACACATATTTTATTGACAGAAGTAAAGAGATACCGGGGACGGGAGGAAGTACACATATTTTAATGAAAGAAGTACAGAGATGCCAGGGACGCAGGTGAGTACTCATATTTTATTGACAGAAGTACAGAGATGCCAGAGACATTGAGAAACTACACATGTTTAATTGAAAGAAAAACCGGAATATCAGAGCCGAGGTAGTACTCATTGGCATAGGTACAGAGATGCCAGAGACGGGTGGGGGGGGGGGGGGAGTACCAATGTTTTATTGACAGAAGTACAAAGATGCCAGAGACTCGCGGGGAAGTTCAAATATTGTATTGACAGAAGTACAGAAATGCCAGAGACGGGGATATGACACATGTTTTTTAACAGAAGTACAGAAATGCCAGTGACGCGGGGAGTTTACATATTTTATTGACAGTAGTGCAGAAATGCCAGAGACGAAAGGGAGTATATATATTTTCATTGGCAAAAAAACAGAGATATCTGATACGCGTGGTGGCATATACATATTATATTGAGAGAGGTACAGAGAAGGCAGAGAAGAGAGTAAATACCCATGTTCTAATAACAGAAGTCCAGAGATGCCAGAGACGGGTGTGTACACATATTTTATTGACAGAGGTATAGAGATGCAAGAGACGGGGGGAGTACACATGTTTTATAACAGAGATACAGAGATGCCAGAGACGGGGCGAGTACGCATATTTTATTGACAGAGGTAGTGAGATGCCAGAGATGGGGGGAGTACACATGTTTTATTCCCAGAAGTACAGAGATGCCAGAAACCGGGGGGAGGGAACACATATTTTATTCAAAGAGGTTCAGATATGCTAGAGACAAGGGGAAACAACATGCTTTTTTGAAGAAGTACTGGGGGAAGTATCTATATTTTATTGACAGAAGTACAGAGGTGCTAGAGACGCAACGGGGTATACATATTTTATTGACAGAGGAACAGAGATGACAGAAACAGGAGGAATAAACATATTTTATTGACAGAAGTAAAGAGATGCCAGGGACAGGAAGAGTACACATATTTTATGCGCAAAAGTTCAGAGTTGCCAGAGACACGAGAAATTATCCCATATTTCATTGCCAGAAGTTCAGAAACTCCAGAGACGAGCGGGGGAGTTCACATATAAATTTAAAAGAAGAACAGATTTGCTAGAGACGCGCGTTAAATGCACATTTTATTGAAAGAAGTACAGAAAGACCAGAGACGGGATGAAGTATACATATTCGATACACAGCAGTACAAAAATGCCAGAGACGGGGGTAATACACATGATTTATTAAAAGAAGTCAGATATGCCAGAGACGCAGGGAGTAAACATGTTTTATTGACAGTGGTACAGAAATGCCAGAGAGGCAGGGGACTATACATATTTTATTGAAAAATGTATAGATATGCCAGAGACGGAGGGAAGTACATATGTTTTATTGATATAAGTGCAGAGATGCCAGAGACGGTGGGAGTGAACATATTTTATTCACAGAGGTTCAGAGATGCCAGAGACGCACAGAAGAATACACATGTATTAATGACAGAGGTACAGAGTGCCAGAGAGGCGCGGGGGGGTACAGAAATTATATTGAAAGAAGTACAGAGATTATAGAGACACGGGAAGGTACATATGTTTTATTGAGAGATAAACAGAAATGCCAGAAACGAGGTAGAACTCATGTTTAATTGACAGAGGTACAGGGATGCCAGAAACGGAGGGGGGAGTACACATGTTTTATTGACAGATATACAAAGATGCCAGAGACTCGCGGGGAATTTAAAATATTGCATTGACAGAAATACAGAAATGCCAGAGGCGCAAGGAGTATACATATTTTATTGACAGTGGTACAGAAACGCCAGAGGCGCTTGATCGGAAATACATTATATTTTGACAGAAGTACAAAGATGACAGAGACGCGGGGAGTACACATATTATTTCTAAAAAAGTACAGAGATGCCAGAGACTGGGGGAGTACACATATTTTATTGACAAAGATTCAGAAATGCCAGAGACGAGGGAGTACACATGATTAATTGACAGAGGTACAGAAACAAGGAGGGGGAGTGCACATTTTTTATTGACCGAAGTACAGAGTGCCAGAGACGCGCGAAGAATTACACATATTATATTGAAATAAGTACAGAGATACTAGAGACAGGAGGAGCACACATATTTTATTCAAAGAAGTACAGAGATGGTAGAGACGAGGGGAACTAACATGTTTAATAGAAAAAGTACAGAGATACCAGAGGACGGGGGGAAAGTATCTGTATTTCATTTACAGAAGTACAAAGATGCTAGAGACACAGCGGGGTATACATATATTATTGACAGAGGTACAGAGTTGCTAGAGAGAAGGGGGAGTACACATATTTTATTGGCAGAAGTAAAGAAATGCCAATTACGGGAGGAAGTACACATATTTAATTGAAAGATGTACAGATATGCCAGAGACGCGGAGGAGTACACATAATACATTGACAGAAGTAGAGAGAAGATAGAGATGCAGCGGAATATACATATTTTATTGAAAAAAGTACAGAGATGCCACAGACGGAGGGGAGTACACATGCTTGATTGAAATGAGTACAGAAATGCCAGAAACGAGGTAGTACTCATGTTTAATTAATAGAGGTTAAGAGATGCCAGAGACGCAGGGGAATGAACCTGTTTTATTAAAAGAGGTACAGAGAGGCCAGAGACGGGGGGAGTACACAGATTATAATGAAAGAAGTAAAGAGATGCCAGAGCGGGGAAGTAGAGATATTTATTGACAAAGGAACAGAGATACCAGAGAAAAAGGGAGAACAAATGTTTTATTGATAGAGGTACGGAGATGCCAGAAACAGGAGAGTACACATGTTTTATTGACAAAGATTCAGAGATGCCAGAGACGCGGTGGTGTATAAATATTTCATTGAATGAAATACAGAGACGCCAGAGAAGAGGGAGTACACGTATATCATTGACAGAAGTACAGAAACGCCAGAGACGCGCTGAGGAGTTCTTATATAATATTGAAAGAAGTGCAGATATGCCAGAGACGCGTGTTGGAGTACACATTTTTTGACAGAGGTACAGAGAAGCCAGAGACAGGAGGACATATGCATATTTTATTGACAGAAAAACAGAGTTATCTGAGACGCGTGGTGAAATATACATATATTGACAGAGGTACAGAGAAGCTAGAAACGAGAGGAAATATACATAAATAGAAATAAAAAAGGCCAGAGACGCGGGTAGTGCAAATATTTTATTGACCGAAGTACCGAGATGACAGAGAAGGGGGAGTTCACATATTATATTGAAAAAAAGTACAGAGATGCCCACATGTTTTATAGTCACAGGTACACAGATGACAGAGACGCGTGGTGGAATATACATATTATATTGACAGTGGTACATAGATTCCAGAGACAAGGGTAAAAACATGCTCTATTGAAAGAAGTACAGAGATGCCAACGACGCGCGTTGCATTACACCTATTTTATTGAAAGAGGTACAGAGATGCCAGAGACCTGCGGGGTAGAACACCTAATTTATTTAAAGAAGTAAATAAAGGCTATAAACGCGTAGGGGAGAACACATTGTTTATTGGCAGAAGTGCAGATTTGCCAGACACGAAGTGGAGTACAAATGTAATATTCACAGAAGTACAGAGATGCCTGAGACGGGGGAGGGGGGCAGTACTTATATTTTATTTACAGAAGTACAGAGATGCCAGGGGCGGGTGGCAGTACATTTATTTCCTTGAAAGAAGTACAGAGATGATAGAGACAAGGGGAGTTCGCATATTTAATAGACAGAGGTACAGAGATGCCAGAGACGGTAGGCAGTACATATATTTGATTGACAGAAGTACAGAAATGCTAGAGACGCGCGGGGGTGTGCACATTTTTCATTGACAGAGGTACATAGATGTCAGAAGCCAGGAATTACAAATGTTTTGTTGACAGAAGTACAAAAGTTTAAGAAAGAGAGTATAATACACATGTTTTATTGAAGGAGATACTGGGACGACAAAAAAAGAAGAATACACACGTTTTATCAACTTAGGTACATAGTTGCTGCAAGTAATAGCATATACAGGTTTTGTTGACGGATCTACAAGGATGCCACAGACTGTGGAATAAAAATGTTTTTTTGGATAAAAATGTACAGGGAGACCATAGATGATGGAATACACAGGTTTCATTGATGGAGATAAACAGACACCAGAGAGAGACGCTGGTATTTACAAATTTATTTAAAGAGGTTATAGGGACTCCAGAAACGGTGAAATACACATGTTTTATTGACAGAGGTAAGCAGGGGCAAGAAACTGTGGGATATACATGTTTTATGGCAGAGGTTAAAGGACACCAGACACCATTGAATACGCGTGTTTTATTGACAAAGGAATAGGGATTCCAGAGATGGTGGGATAAACGCATTTTATTGACAGAGGTACAGGGACGCCAGCGACGGTGTGATACGTATGTTTTATTGACAGAGGTACAGCGAAGCCAAAAAAGATTCAATACACGTGATTTCATATGAAAAAAGGTAAAGGAACGCCAAAGACGGTGGAATACACATTTTCTATTGATGAAGCTATAGGGACGCCCGAGACTGTGGAAAACAAATGTTTTTTTTTCTCGGAGCTAGAGACGGTTGATTGCAGATGTTCATTGACCTAGGTTAAGAGAAGTAGAAAGGGTAAAATACACCGATTTCATTGACAAATTAAAGGGACGCGAGAAACGGTGAATACGCGTGTTTTTTGGCATATGTATATCGACTACAAAGATAGTGAAGTAAACTTGTATATAAACAGATGTACAGAGATTTTAACGAGAGTAGATTTCACATGTTTCATTGAAAGAGTTAGAGATAAGTTATATATATCAACAGAGTAACTCACACAACTTAATTAAACGACGTACAATAATGTCAGAGAATGGAGTTTTCATGTTATTGAGAGATATACAGAAATGACAATACGACGAAATTGATTTATTGTATTGACCCAAGTACAGAGATGCCAGAGATCGGAAAGTGGATATAGTTCATTGACAGAGGTACAGCGATGATATAAACGGGGTTGAGTACATATATTTTAATCATAAAAGCACAGAGATTCTAGAGACGCGCATTGGAGTACACATATTTTATTGACAGAAGTACGGAGATGCCAGAGACGCGCGGTGGAGTATACATATTTTATTATCAGATGTACAGAGATGCCAGAGAGATAGGAGGAGTACACTTATTTTATTGACAGAAGTACAGAGATTCTAGAGACGGGGGAGTACACTAATTTTATTGACAGTAGTGCAGAGATACCAGTGGCGCGGCAGAGTACGAATATTTTAATAACAGAAATGCCAGAGACGGTGGGGAGTACACATATTTTATTTCACAGAGGTACACAGAATGCCAGAGACGGCGAGAGTACACATATTTTATTGTCAGAAGTACAGAAATGACAGAGAGGGTGAGGAGTACACATATTTTATTGTCAGAAGTACAGAGATTCCAGAGACGCGGGAGAGTACACATGTTTTTTTTTTTGTTTTTTTTTTTGACAAAAGTACCGAGATGCCAGAAACGCGCGGGGTAATACATATATTATA
This sequence comes from Cordylochernes scorpioides, assembly GCA_030710605.1. Classification (NCBI taxonomy): domain Eukaryota; kingdom Metazoa; phylum Arthropoda; class Arachnida; order Pseudoscorpiones; family Chernetidae; genus Cordylochernes; species Cordylochernes scorpioides. Next base: position 25,979,663 of record CP092879.1, on the reverse strand, counting down.
ATGACAGAGTACAGAGATGCCAGAGACGAGAAGTAATACACATGTTTTTTTTTTTTTTTTGACAGAAGCACAGAGATGCCATTGACGGGGGAGGGGCTGTATATATTTTTTATTGAAAGAAGTACAGAGATTCTAGAAACGCGGGGCAGTGAATATGTTTTATTGACAAAAATACAAAGATATCTGACCCAGGGGAGTACACATATATTATTCACAGAGGTACAGAGATGCCAAAGACAGAGGGAGTACACATATTTTATTGATAGAAGAACAGAGACTACATAGACGCGGGGGACTAAACATATTTTATTGATAAAAGTAAATATATGCCATAGATGGGGAGTATAAATATTTTATTGACAGAGGTACAGAGATACCAGACCGGGGATGTACACTTATTTGATTGACAGAAGTACAGAACTACCAGAGACGGGGGGAGTACAGATATTTTATTGACAGAAGTACAGAGATGCCAGACACATAGAGAATACACATATCTTAATGAAAGAAGTATAGAGATACCAGAGACGGGAGAGTAAGTTATTATATTGACAGAGGTACAGAGATTCCAGAGGCGTGCGGTGGATTACAGATATTTTTTGACAGTGGTACAGAGATTCGAAGAGAAGCGGCCAGTAAATAAATTTTATTGACAGAATTATAGAGATTCTAGAAGGGCGGGGGGTACACCTTTTCTATTTACAGAACTACAGTAATGCCAGAGACGCGGTGGAGTACGCATATTTTATTAAAAGAGTTACAGTGATCCCAAAGAGTCTTATTATGGGCTGAATGGCCTGGTACTACCCAATATGCTGCCTGGAAGCTGAGAAATACGATGAAAGAATTATAGACGAACCCCATCCACCTTGATAGAATTCTAGCAATGATAGCCTTGCGAGGATATTTCCGACGTCAGCACCAGCGAGTTTGGTCACCTATTCTTATTGGATGTGAAAGAAGCCACTGTAAACGTATGAGGATTTTCTTTTACAGGTGTTCCTTTACTTGTGATTTGCGGCCCTTAAATCGTTATGAAAATGAAGACCTTGATATGATCAGTAGAGAGTCGGAGATATTATTCCAATTGCAGGACGATAGCTATTTGATTTTGTAATTTGAAAAATTTTGTCGCTGAATTTTGGCATAAATTATTTTGAAAATCTTTCAACACTCAATCCTGGAAAATAGGTTATCTTTTTGATAACAAATTATTACCGCCCGATGAGAAGTTCCTTTATCGAGCACTTTTTTAAAGCATGTCAGTAGAGGACTTGTGAAAATGAAAAAGAACTTTGCTTGAGCGCTATTCTGCAGAACCATTCTGCCCCGTTTGAAAATACAGGAGGTATTTTTGTCAGTACAACCTTCTCGACGGTTCTCGAGTAGACAACACATAAAATTTGGTGGCAGTTCAATAAAGAACAGATGAAAGAAGCTTCTTGAACCAAATAATTGAAGACTAAGTCAAAGCAGGTGCCACCAGTATCGTATTTTTTTAAGTGATAGAAACCTTGTTAGGCCTAAGCACTATTTTCCAGAAAGTTAACCTCAACCACGGAATGGCTCAAATACCGCACTACAACATGGTGATATGCAGGCGAGGACGCATTCTACTGCAAAAGACGCCGCTGATGATTTTATAGTATTTGGTTGGTAGGAACATACACTAGAATGCTCTATATGTCCACGACAACAAGATGTTTTGAGGAAAAAAAGAGGTGCTACTTCTAACTTGATGATTCTAGAAGCGCATAACAGATTTAAATTTCTCGAGGATCCACTGAAATTAAATATGATCCTTTCGACCAATTTCAGTTGAAACAGGCGTTGAATTTTACTCTCTCTCTTATATAAAGACTAGCCGAATGACCCGGGCAACGCCCGTGTTTTACCCGATTGAATGTTTTGATTCAAATACTATTTGTTACAATTATAAATTGTGGTCATGTGGCCTAGTGGTCATGGCATCTGCCGGTAAGCGGAAGGTCGTGGGTTCGATTCCCATCCCTTGACACTTTTTTTATTTTATCCATTCAGACCAAAATCTATCCGTGAACTTCACACAGTGAACTTCACACAGACAGAATAAGGCAATTATATAAGTAGATACGTACATTTGATGAAGCTGTTCTCTCTCACCCATGGTGATGCTATGCGTCGCTCTTAAAATACCTAGTTAGTTTTATGGTTGAATCTTGGAAATGACGAAGTTTTTGCTGAATTTATCAAAGACTGGAGCTTCTTTCACTCCTTCTCCGATAAGCAGAGACCATTTTGCCTACCAATATCCTTGTCACTTACGTTTGAAAACTTAAGGGTTTGTACATGATGTACTTTGGAGTGCTCATTCCTTGTGATCTATTGACAATTATTTCAGGTAGCAGGTGGGGATTTACATGGCCTCGGTCATGAAGACAAAACAGATTTATAGAGCCACAATATTATTATTTGAGAATAAACTTATCCTGAAGGGATATAACCTCAAAAGGCTGCTTCTGATAATGAGACCCTTCTCGATACACTGATTCGTTTTCTCCACATTTTAGAGTTCAACTACTTTGGCCAAAAAGCCTTCCTCAGTTCGAAGATCGAGGTTTTCCCAGTGTATTGCTTTATTCTTGGCTGCCAATGTTATTAGGGCACTTCAAAGAGCAGCGTAAGTCGAAGGTGGTATAATCTGACAGCGATTTAATCGGCCTGCTGTTTTCTGCTTGTATGCATTTCAGTGATCAGATGTACGCTTGCATTCCTCGAAACATGCGAAGCTGGCTTTGATTTGTTCACATCTTCTCTTAGAAGCTTTGCTTGTTTGCGGATTAAAATCAGCTCGTCTCTGCCTCTTGTTTCCTTTAAGCTTTTGAAAATCACGATTTTTCATTCTTAAGATCTGCCGAATATTTAATTGTATATATAAATATGACCTAATTATATATTATAGATTTTATCACATTCCACGACATAACCTGATTCGCCACATGCAAATTAGGTATTTTTTCAATTATCCCATGGGTAAGATTACAACATGTCATGAAGGTTGAAAGCAATAGCAAATTAGATATGAGTTAGGAGACACATAGTTGATTTTAACATTTTCGCTTCCAATATTTCAATTACCCTATAGCAAACGAATATTTGCCTACAATTTTGACTTGCTTTTTCTCTGGTAGTGTACTTGATGTTTCGTGAATTACACATTTTTCTACACGAATTTTGATTATAGAAACAATTTGGTTTAGCTTTTATAGTTTTAGCTAGTGTCTCTAGATACATACATCGTCTCTCGGCTTTTTGACTAAAATCATATTTTTCATATATAAAATAGGCACATATATCAAATATTAATAAATAATAATTGAGGTAGCACCTCAGTTTTTATATATCGTTTTATAATTAAATATATATATATATATATTAAAAATGGCATATCCTGACCAGGAGCACATGTGCTTTACAGAAGGCAGAGCGCCATCTGGTGGAACAGAAATCAACTAAACATTGATTTAGCCTGTTCCCTGATATTTGGCCAACCCAATTTCTTGATAAATCAAGAAAAGCCATCCACGAACGCGTTTCGCGCTTTTGGCGCTCGTCAGCGTGGAGTAGGCTGAACCATTGCGACCAAAAAAGATTTTTTGATCCCAATGGCTTCCCGAAAAACCAAGAAATGGGTATTTAAGGCCAAACGTGGATGGCTTTTCTTGATTTATCAAGAAATTGGGTTGGCCAAATATCAGGGAACAGGCTAAATCAATGTTTAGTTGATTTCTGTTCCACCAGATGGCGCTCTGCCTTCTGTAAAGCACATGTGCTCCTGGTCAGGATATGCCATTTTTAATATTGATTTCAACACCTGATCTTTTTATCTTTTATTTTTTTATTTCGTTTTTTAATGTGCTAAGCGTATTTACGCAAGTTTGGCCTTAAATACCCATTTCTTGGTTTTTTCGGGAAGCCATTGGGATCAAAAAATATTTTTTGGTCGCAATGGTTCAGCCTACTCCACGCTGACGAGCGCCAAAAGCGCGAAACGCGTTCGTGGATGGCTTTTCTTGATTTATCAAGAAATTGGGTTGGCCAAATATCAGGGAACAGGCTAAATCAATGTTTAGTTGATTTCTGTTCTACCAGATGGCGCTCTGCCTTCTGTAAAGCACATGTGCTCCTGGTCAGGATATGCCATTTTTAATATTGATTTCAACACCTGATCTTTTTATCTTTTATTTTTTTATTTCGTTTTTTAATGGGCTAAGCGTATTTACACAAGTTTGGCCTTAAATACCCATTTCTTGGTTTTTCGGGAAGCCATTGGGATCAAAAAATCTTTTTTGGTCGCAATGGTTCAGCCTACTCCACGCTGACGAGCGCCAAAAGCGCGAAACGCGTTCGTGGATGGCTTTTCTTGATTTATCAAGAAATTGGGTTGGCCAAATATCAGGGAACAGGCTAAATCAATGTTTAGTTGATTTCTGTTCCACCAGATGGCGCTCTGCCTTCTGTAAAGCACATGTGCTCCTGGTCAGGATATGCCATTTTTAATATTGATTTCAAACACCTGATCTTTTTATCTTTTATTTTTTTATTTCGTTTTTTAATATATATATATATTTTACCTATTAATAGATATTAATTATATTCAAAAGAAAACAATTTATGCTACCCTAAATGCAACAAAATAATATATTAAGGTCGTAACACATCATATATTTCACCAGTTTAATCTATCATGCCGGTCTAATATTGTGTATTAGACTGTTTATACATCTAAGTGGTTATTTAACTCATTTGAACATAAACTATAAATATGTTTGGAAAGCATATATAGCAATTGTATGTTGTTGGAAAATATGACATTATAAGAAAAATAAATATATTTTACAATTTAAGTTGTGTTCTTCAATCAATGTTAATATATTATCATTTTATTACTTATCAAATATTGCATTTTATATAATTGTATTCTGAAATTATTGTCATTTTATATCATCGTTTGGGTGAAAATTTTAATTCTAATTTTAATTAGTTTATGATTATTGAAAATTTGCGTTAAAGGTTGTCTCCATTTTCAAATATATTTTTAAAAATTTATATATTCCGTGGTTTTATGAAAAGAGAGATCAACATTATTTTGAATCAACTCTCTGAGGATAAAATTTAATGTTATTAATATTGTGTAAATATAATTTTGTTCACAATAATTTATACAAAAATGTTTTTGTTTTTATATTTTTGCTTCAAAGTGTAAATGTTTCAAATAGTTATATTATCCATATGTTATTTGTGATATCAGGTGAACAAAGCAACTTTATCTTGAAAGAGTTTGACCAGAAGTGTAAAAAGTGAAAATGATTGACTTCGGGTCTACAAAATCCAGAGTAGAGAGGAACCTACCTGTCTGTGTGGTCCGTCCTCCTTTCTGAAAACAAAAACATCTCATTCGAACTTCACATTACTACACTTTAGGACTCGTTTTATAATCATATAGTTTATATACAAAATTGAGGGAAAGTGTTAATCATATTTTTAAAGCCTCTTATACATTTTGTGCACCTTTTAAGGAGAGAATTTAAAATACAGTAGAACCTCCCTTTATATAGCGGATACCCCGCTAGCAGACACCTCTCCACAAAGGACAGTTTTCATTTGCAAAATTACTATTTTCACAATTTAGCAACTCTCCGGTTACAAAACACCTCTCCTTAAAGGACACTTTGGCACTGCAATTAGGTGTCCTTTACAGGGAGGTTCTACTGTAGTAAATATTATTTAATATAGTAATTTCAAAATGGCGAGTCCATAAATGCGCAAAATGTTTTATTATATCTTACCAAATATTATTATCTTAAGCTCAAAAAAAAAAATACACAATCCTAATATGTCGGGGTGTATGTGACTTCAAATGTCTTGTTGCCTGTGCAATACACTGATGTTCTAGCGTAGTGTATAAAGTGTTGCATATATGAACAGAATGATCCAATACAGTATTAGAGCTCTAAAGAAGCGGTCTGGTAGATTAAATTGGCGAAATCGCTGGGAGGGTTCACAATTGATGAGCCAAGCCCCCCCCCCCCCCCCCCTCCTCCCATTATATTTCATCGCAGTAAGGACAATAGAATTTTGATTTATGCGTGAAAGAAACATTCGCGTCTTAATGTTTTTCTTTGCTATAAATAGACACTGTCTCTTTATGGTTTTTCACTATCGTAAATGAAAAGCTAAAATCTCTCTTGAAAGAAGCAGAAAAATATAGGAATTTCACCTAATTTAGAATTTTCTCTTTATAAATATAGTAATTAAAAAGCACTCCAAATATCAAATATTTTCATCGATAAAAAAAGCTATTATATAATTTAAAACACGCACACACTTTACTCTAAATTTCTTTTACTAGTCAAAAATATGAGTTTGTCGAAAATATTTTCTTCTAATTAAAGAAGACTTCAGCCATTTAAGATTTTTAAGTTCAGAAACAGGGTATAAATGGCAGAAACATTAAGTTGTATTTACTTATCTCACGAAAATATTTATATTCAAGTATATGTGTACCCTATTAATTTGTATTAATAATTTGTTCCCAGTTGGCCCATCCCACAATATCGACACTATACTTAGATATGACACAAAATATTCAAACATGCTTCCAATTCACTCCAGTAATGAAATACGATCATTTATAGGAAAAAGCTAGATTTTAATTGACAACAGAAAATAGTTCAGCGTCGCCAAAATATTCGAAAATGAACCGGACGACCGAAGATCATCCCTAATGTGATCAACATGCAAGATCCATATTTACACAATGGGGCCAAAACGTGGATGAAGTTTCATATTTTAATGTCGCCGTTTTTTTTTTTTTTTCTTTTTCTTTTTCTTTTAAGGAGACAGAGTCAATTTTGTTCACATTTGGTTACCTCTAGTGTCTTCAATAAAGGTCAATTGTGTGTATCAAATATCTTTCAGAGTTATTATCTGAAACCCGATAAAACATGCTAAAAGGTGAAATTCCTTGAGTTTTGTTCATGAGTGTTTATCATCACATATACAATGACTTGGTTGTCGTGAATTGTCAGAACCTTTTTTGAAGCGGCTAAGCCAACAGGAAATGAACATCACCTTCCACGTGCGCCAATCGTTTCTCTTTCTTTCCTCATCTTGAAAGATTTCTTGTGATTTGTGTGAGAAATATAAATATAAATAAATCAATATCAAATCATTTGGTTGATTCGGAATTATAACTTGTAAAATGTTGTTTGATAACCTCATTTTTATCATATTTTTATTAAGGTTGCTCTTGGCGCTGGAAGCTTATACCTTTCTATTCGTAAATTTATTGATTGATATTCTACAAGTGAAATTTTCTATAAACAAGTTGATTTTACTTGTTTATACTTCACAAAGGCAACAATAATATATATTTCCTAATAATTCTTCTAGTTTATTGTTGTTTAACGCCCACATAGGCCTTCAAATTTCCTATGATTCATTTTTCCAAAGAATAATCTCTTTTGATAAAAAAAAATCTGTTGGCTTCGCTCAGACCTTTTAAAGAAACTGATCCCAAGACGATTGATTAAACTTTAAAGGAAAAAAACATGGTGAAGGAAGACGAGTTTCTTTTATTGATGCATAGGTGCAAGCTTTCGGGTAAAAACCCTTCAACAGGCGAGAAATGATTGAGCGACTTATAAGGACTATGGTACAAATGGTAGGAAAGAATAAATATATATAAAAAAGAAAGTTTTTAAACTATTCATATATATTACCCGAAAGCTTGCACCTATGCATCAATAAAAGAAACTCTTCTTCCTTCACCATGTTTTTTCCTTTAATTTCAAATCAGGAAGAATTCTTTATCTATACGATTAAACTTTATTAATTTACAAGAGAAAGAACAAATTAAAAGAAACTTATAACCTAGCAAACAAAGAGAAACTTTTATTCTTACGATTAGCGCCTATTTTCTTGTGATCTTAAACACATACTCTATGGGAACAATTAATTAATTTAATTTTAAAAATATATATGTGATGAGGTATTCAGTCGACTTAATCTATGGTGTGAGATCCTGTCGACTCTCGCTATACTGTGTTGACCGAGAGGAACAGTCAGGATGTGAAGAGTTTTCCAGTACCTCTCTGCACCTTGGAATACCTTTAACAGTTCTCACAGAGTACAGGCAGTCGTGGTCGAGGCAGAGTGGAAAGCTTGGGAATGTCCACACAAAAAACGATGAGACACAGTTATATTAGGAAAGTTCCGTGAAAAGATAAAAGTTGACTAGGAGAGAAAGATGGAGATAGAAGAGTTCTTACTGTTCTACATGGTCGATGAGGTGGACCTTAGACACAACTAACGAGGGCTCCCGCTGATGGTGAAGTGACTATAAAGTGACTATATTTTCTGCTATGGCGAAGGTATTATATATCTTTGCCGATAGAGGAAGTATTGAATTTCAGCGGATGTGTGTGTGTGTGACAATTGACAATTGAAAAACATTTATTGACCTAAGTCAACTTTTACAAGATTAAAAAGGACATAAAAACAGATAAATATATACAATTCAGCCAGGAAGTCTTCCCCAGCGGGCGAGAGTCCTGTGCCAGGCGATGACGGGGTCCTCGGCGCTGCCAAGAAGGCCAACCTGGATGAAGTGCCGGTAGACTCGAGACTCGAGACTTGGCCGACGAGAGGATGGAGATGTCGTCTTGCTCGAGGCCGGTCTCGAATATCCACGCCTGGAGGTCAGGGGGTCTGCCTATGATGTTGAAGGCTTCTAGGATGAGGGGTCTGATGGTTCTGCACCCCCAGTATCGGTGGCCCAGGGAGCCATCGCTGGAGCCGCAGGCAGGGCATGAGGGACCGGCAGATGCTGGGTGGTCTGGATGAGGCAAGGCATGAAGGGCCAGCCGCGGGGCGACGTCGGCGTTGTGCCCCGAGAGGGCGTCGCGTCGGAGGGAGGTCCAATCCACCCTGGGAGGCACGTCAACGGTGGGCGTCCATCTTGCTAGGAGCCGGTGGATGGGCAGGGCCGCAAGGCGCGGGCGATCCAGGGGGCGACGGGCCGAGCGGGTGGTGATGTGGGCGAGAGGCTTTGTCGTTTCGCGCAGGACAACGGCCTCGGCCAGGCTGGGAACCCGGTAGCTCGCCTGAATGTTCTCCGCCACGATCCTCCGGCAGAAGGCGGCGAGGGCAGCAGCGTCGGCGAGGGCGGAGCGCGTTGGGTGGGGTGTTACGATGGTATGGTGGTCGTCGCCCCCCAGGTCCCGGACTCGTGCGCCGACCCAGCGCGAGGGAGCCAGGAGATTCGGTGGGCGGAGGAACCGGAAGCCGCCGATGATAGGGAGGTCCAGCAGCTGGGTCGTGGGTGCCGCCCGATGGCCGAGGGACAGGACGCCGGAGGTCTCCTCCCATAGTTTCAGCAGCCGGAGGCGCCGGGGCTGGAGTGTGGTGCCGTCCGGTGGAGGTCTGAGCCAGGCCTCGCTAGTCACCAGCCAGGAGAAGCCGTTTCTCCCCCCTCGAAGCGCGACCTGGACACCTTTTAGACAGGCGAGATGGAGTTGGGTGCCTATGTCTATTAGGCCGAGGCCCCCGGTGACAACGGGCCTCGCTAAGATGCCGGAGGCGAGCCACGCCGTGTGGTCGGGCCCCCAGATGAAACGGGCCACGCGGGCCTGCAGCTTGGAGATGATAGAGGCCTCCGGCAGGTAGGCGTGGAGGTGGTGCTGGATGGTGGAGAGGACCAGAGAGTTGGCTGCTCTGGCTCGCCCGACAAGGGAGAGGCCTCGGGTGAAGGGCGTCGTTCTTCTGCAGGCGGACTCCAGGAGGGCCAGAAGATGTTGCTCCCGCTGGACTACGGAGCTCCTGGTTGCTATTCTGGTCCCCAGGACCTGGATCGAGGAGTTCGACCAGGAGGCACCGCGGAGGGGGGAGTCGCCGCGATCGCGCCAGGCGCCTCACCAGAGGCCCGCGCTCTTCGAGTAGTTGACAGCGATCCCCGAGGCTCGATGGAATGATTCGAAGATGGCGGCAGCCCTCGCGAACTGCTCGTCGCGGTGTATCAGGAGCACGATGTCGTCGGCGTAGGCGATGACGTTGCCCACGCTGAGGATCGTCTCCAGGCGACGCAGCAGAGGTCCCGTCGCGATACTGAAGAGCGCCGCGCTCAGAGCGCAGCCCTGTCTCACGCCGTTGAGTAGTTTGAAGGCGACGGTCTGGAAGCCCCCGACCCTTATTGTGGCGTCCGCCCCGGCGTAGAGTAGAAGGTTCCATCCCACGAAGGCCGGTGGGAGGCGCAGGTGGGACACCAGGAGGGATGTTAGATACCCGCGGTCCAGGGAGTCGAAGGCGGACTGCAGATCCACGGAGACCGCGGCCAGCGGCGTGCCTCGGGCAGTAGCCTCCTCGACGGCGTCTGTGACCCGCGCGATGTTCCAGGAGGGGGACCTTCCGGGGACGGCGTACGTCTGGCACTCCGGCACCAGAGTTGGCAGGTGGGGCCTGAGGTGGCCCAGCAGGATCGATCCGATTACCCTGTAGTCGGCCGAAGGCAGGGAGATCGGTCTGTAGCCGTCCAGACCGCGATCGCCGCCGCGGGCCTTGGGGACCAGGCAGATCTCGCTCCGGCGCATCGATGGAGGCAGGGCACCGCGGAGCTGAGACTCGGCGAGCACACGTCGCAGGGCGACCGCGAAGAATTCCTCGAAGGTGCTGAGGACCTCGCAGGGCAGACCGTCCCAGCCGGGGGCTCTTCCGCGAGGGAGGCGGCGGATGGCAGCGGCTACCTCAGCCTCGGAGACCTCAGCCCGGTGGAGTGGATCCTCTTCTCCTAGTTCGATAGGAGTGGTGGTCTTAGCTCCGATGAAGGCCGCGTACTCCGCCGGGTCGCAGCTCGGGCGGGCGAAGCGAGGCCGGAAGATGTCCAGGGCCTTTCGCCGCAAAACGGGGCCCTCGATGACCTCGCCGTTCTCGTCCCTGATGGTGGTGACAGCTGGGCGGCGGTGGCGCGTGAGGCGCGCGAGGTCCGAGAGAGATGGGTAATCCGCGTTCGTCGACGAGGCCTCAAGCTGTACCCTGATGTAGCGTTGGGCTCTGCCGATGTAGCTGTCGTCGCGATCGTGGTGGCGAGGATCGTGGAGCGAGCGGGCCTCCGCGAGGATGCCGGTCTTGATTAGTGTCCAGCGGTCCCACAGTTGAGGCGCATCGAGCATGGATATTTCCTCCGCGATGTCCACCAGGTAGTTGTTCATGTGCTCCTGGGCCAGCCCGGAGCGGAGCGTAGCAGCCACGCGAGGTTGGTAGGGGGCGGCTGGAGGGCCCACTCGGAGCAGCACCATGCGATGATCGGAGAGATGGAAAGGAGCAATCGCATATGATGTTGAGACCTCCAGAAAGCGCGCCGGAGCGAGGATCCTGTCGAGGCGACTGCTCTCGATCAGGTCGCCATGTGCAGCGACTCTAGTGGGAAGGTGGGCGGCATCAAACTCGGGGGAGGCATCCAGAAGCGCGGCGGACTCGCAAAGAGCTCCGAGGGCCGCCATTGAGATAGAGTCGCGGTTCCTGTCGTCCCTGATATTAAAGTCCCCGAGGACCCAGGCTTCCTCCTCTTCTTCAACGGCGGCAGCCTCGATGACGCGGAGTTGTTCGATGCGCTCGCGCTGGTCGTGCGAGAGGTGGACATTTATGACGGTCATCTCCTGGCCGTGGACATTGAAGGCGGCCAAGACGATGTGGCCCGGCCACAGGATGCGGTGTCGCGAGACGGTGACGCCCGGCGCGTAGATGCAGGCGAGGCCCGAACCCGATATTGCGTCGGGTGGAGCGGTAATAGCATCGTAGCCGAGGCAGAGGTCTTGGGCGCCGTCGAGGTGGTGGGTGTTAGTTTCTTGCACGAGCGCAATGTCCACGCGGTGTTGTCTCAGGAGATGGCAGAGGCTTAGGCTCTTGTTCCGGGTAGCGAGCCCGCGCGCGTTAATGGAGGCGATGGTGAAGCCTATGATGATGTCCCTTGATGGAGGAGGGGCAGGGCCTGGCGAAGGCGTTTGTAGATGGAGCCGCTGGAGTCGAGCCTCCTACGTAAGAGGGCTTCGACCAGCTCGTACAAAGCAGTCCGCTGGGCGGGTGTAAGGTCAGGGAGTTGCTTTTTGAGGTGCGGTGTGGAGACGAGGAGGCAACAAACCCTCTCCTTTTCGAGACCCTCTTGGTTGGTTTTGTCAAAGATTGTGGAGGGGGCCGGCCGTAGGCAGGCATCTAGCTCTTTCCTGATTTTATTCTTTCCTTCCTGGGTGGAGCCTGTGCCTTCCTCCTCGAGCTGTGCCACCTCCATTGGCTCGGCGGGCGCCGGTGAAGGCAGGGCTGGTGTGGTGGGCGGGTTGGAGGCTGAGAAGGTAGAACTCGGCGCCTCTCCAGGCGGCAGGAGAGGACGCGCAGGATGGAGCGCTGGGGTACCCGGAGCAGCAGCGGGCGTCACTGGGGCATTACTAGGTGCCTCCTCCGATGGAGCTAGGGGCGCTGGTGGAGAGGAAACGGGTGTTGGTGGACCAGTTCGCTTAGGCACGGTGGGAGAAGGAGAAGAAGCCTGAATCTGGGCAGGGGAGTCCACACGCTTTGGGGCGTCGAAGTTCCGCCTGGCGAGCGATGGGCAGCTAGCTCTGCGGTGGCCCTGCCTTCCGCATTTGGAACATTTAATTCCGAAGGAGAGGAAGGCAGATAGGGTGTCTCCCTTGGACTTTATGGTCAGTCGGGCGGGCAGGGTCTCCAGCCTTACGCCCTCGTGGAGCAGGATGAACGCCTCCCGGCGGCCGTCTTTGAAGGCGAACTCCCCCATTTTGATCATGATGGGGGCGATGGAGGTGATGTCTCCGTATTTACGCAGAGCCTGCACGATGGTGGCGTCCTCTACAAAGCCGGGGAGATTGGCCACGATTATCCTCTCGGCCCTCTTGCGGAAGGGGAAGACCTTGAGGAGTGTCCCCTCGATGTTCAGGCCCTCCTCCACCAAACGGCTCGCAAGGTTCCTGCTCGCGGGGCCCACGATGTGGTGGCCGTTCATCCTGCCAAAGTGGGTGATGTTTTTGGGCCCTCCGACCAGGTCGCCGATTGCCCGGAGGTAGGAGTAGTCCGGGATGTCAGGGCACAGCTCCACGAAGATGTTATTTTCGTGGTTGGTTGTGGCCTGCCTCGCCTTGGCGTCGGCGTTGTTGGCGCGTGTCGCCTTGATCTCTTGAGGCGGCACTGCTCTCGGCCCTGTTGGCCGCTTACGCTGCTGGGGGCTGGGCTTCTCAGCAGGCCTGCCAGGCTGCCCAGCGGCGTGCTCCGGCGTTGAAGTGACGCGCCTCTTCTTGCCCTTCACGAGGATGAAGCCCTCGTTGTCGTCCACCTCAACCATATCGCTGTCGGCCCAGTTGAGCGAGGCCGGGCTGGCTGTTGTAGCGCTGTTCAAAGCAGCAGTCGGCGGCGCCGTGACGTCACGCGGGGTGGCCGGATTTGCATACTCCTTGCCAGCAGGCAAATTTGCAAGCCCAGAACTTTCTTGATTTTCTTCAGAAGAATTCTCCTGAAAAGTAATTTTCGCTGATAACTCAGCACTGGTTTGAGATTTCGAGCTGGGCCTTTCAGGCTCACGAGCAGCTCGTTCAGGGCTTTCAGCCAATGTCACATTCGACACACCTTTCGGCATTTTTACACCTGCCAAAGGTGAAAAACAGCGGAGCCAAAAATTGCGTGGCCGCTCGATAGGTGTGTGTGTGTGTGCAACAAGAGCGTGGATTGGAAGCGAAATTGTACACTGGCAACGCCCTGAGAGTTTTCTATCTTTAGATATTGTTGAACCTCCATCTCAATTTCTTGCTTTAGTTCAACTCTTAATCCATTACAGAGTTTTATTTATTCTCAGTTTGTACAAATACATTACATATGATGATGTAATAACACATGTCAATCATGCGTATAATTATTTATAGATGCGTTTCTATTATACAACATGAAAATCTTGTTATAAGTATTATACAATATGGGGTTGTTGGTTTAAATTCCGTATATATATTTTCAACAACAAAAGCATTAAAACATTGAGGCGTTAAAGTTCATGGTTTATCTCTGAAATATTGAAAATAAATTTCTCAGTTTCATGAAATTTTTGCTTCTTCCTATGATCTTTCAATTTGCCTAGATATCTAAAATTTAATTTCATCTTCTTATATTGATTTTTATCACAAAACGTAATTCAACTTATTAATAAACTTATTTAAACAAATATTCAAAGTATCTTATAGTTTACAATACTTGCTGAGAGAGAAAATTATCTAATTAATAGTGTACAGAAAGTGTTCAAACAGAGACAATACACAATTTCTAGACTGAAAAACAATCTGATTTTATTAGACCTAACTTAATAGAGGAAACGGAATGTCTATCCTCAAATATCTCTTTAATATCTTCGGAATATTCCTTCCAAAAAGGTGCTCCAAAGTTAGTTGACAATCACCAATAAAGTAATCAAAGAGCAAACAGAATATTAAAACGATAGCTAGTACAACTCACTTTTATTTCCTGCTAGAGCTCAAATAAAGTTATACCGCTGCCACTTAAAATATCATTTGTATGTGTGATGTACAAATTTAATTATTTATATTTTGATTTTATTTTATTAACATCATGAAACGCGATATCCCAAACTCAGGGATATTTGCGTCGATACCTCTCTCTACATCACAACAAATCGGCTATATACATAATTAACCAAAGAAATTTGTTCGAAAAAAAAAACAAACAACAAAGCAAAACACACAAAGCAAGCATCGCAATTCTTTTCCTTCTAAGTTTCCCTCTCCCTTTTCCATTTCAAAAGAAAGTTGTAAATATATTTGCAAAATTGATCAAAACTTTTACACCTCTCTTTATCCTCTACAAATTCATCAAGCATGGGGTTCGTAAGTAATTAGATATTCAGTGGACAGATGAGCTAGATCATATTTGAATATTCTAGATTCTATATAGTCTGTTAGGAGTGGAATTTTTGCCAAACTATGCACACAGTTTGATGAAGTGGTTTTATATGCTCTAACTACCCATAAAATGATCTGGTACTGCATGGAATTCAGTTTTTGTTTAGAACGATTGTTTAAATATTTAAACCAAATTTCTGATCCGTATGTAAGTGCAGGCCTTATTATTGTTTTATATAAGGTTAACCTCTTTTGAGTATCTAAACCCCACATATTGCCGCTAAGTGAACATAATAGATTTTTTATACGCCCTGCCTTACACAGAATATCATTTACATGCGGAGTAAAGTTAACTTTATTTTTCCATTTGTGATTTGAAAATTTCATTCCCAGAATTTTTACTTGCTCGACCGGCCTAATTATATTGTTATTAACCTTAATAGGTATTTTTTCTATGAAATGCAGGTATAGCAAATTCGTTTTCTCTGTACTGATCGTTAATTTATTTCTATCACAACATTGGATCACATAATTTAAGATGTATTCACTTGCATTTTTAGTCCTTCAATAGTCTTATTCCAGCAAATTATTGTAACGTCGTCTGCACAACATATAATAACTGCATTCATTGATTCAAAATTTATCAACAAATCATTTAGCAAAATATTCCATAGGAGTGGTGATAAAGGTCCACCCTGTGGATATCCTTTAGTTAGTTTCTTATGAAAAGTTTCTGATTCGTATGTAAATTTCACCTCCCTTTCATTATTCAAATAAGATTTTATGATCCGTATTAAATCTGAGGGAACATTATCATTATCCATTCGTTTTATAATCGCAGGCCACCATGCATTGTCGAATGCACCAGCTATACCTATAGCTATCAAGGAAGTCAATTCTTTTTGTTTATGTTTCAATATAATTTCTATATTTTTTTCCATTCCAGTAATAGTTGATCTAAATTTCATAAAGTCATGCTGCCTTGAGCTCATTAGATTATTTTCTGAATAATAGTTACTTAATTTATTTTTTATTATATTCTCAAATGTTTTAGAGAGATTAGATTAGGGCTTCCAATCCCGGTACATATTTTCATGAAAAATATTTTCGTCTTTCTACACCAAGAGGTATATCGTTTCGTTCGTTATATTTTTAATTTTTTCTTTTATATAGTGCCAATGACGTGGCACTTACTTCGATGAAAACAACCTGAAAGCCATATATTTTGCGCCTGCTTATGAACTAAATCATTGCTTTTGGGTTACAGTTTGAAATTATCTGTCAATTACTGTACACACATCTGGAAAAAGAATTACTGTTCTTGGAACGCTTAGACCACATCTCTTAATGCAGTGTTGGGCAGTAATCCATTCAAAGTAATGCATTACCTTGTAATTACGATTACGTTGCAATGCTTTTACTGAAGTTTTACTTGAATAAAATACTTGAATAAAATGGTGGTTTGTATCTGATCCTATTGAGAATTGAACCAATGTTTGCGTGCATCATACAAATTTCTAGACTTAGAAATATGTCTATACATGGTCTGAATGAAATTCTTCATCCCTCGTTCTTTTATTTTAGTGTCTATGTATAATCTAATAATATATTGTTTTATGTATTTGCTTTGGCCATTATTATAGCTAAATTGGCTATTATATTATGTATTTGCTTTTTAAGAACTTTTTGCAAGTTTTACTTGCAATGCTTTACTTGCAATGCAATTACTTTGCAAAAAATTGATTGCATTAGAATTTAAACATAATTACTCGTAATTCTATATATAATGATAGCAATTGTGGTTAAAATTACTTGTAATTGTAATTATAGCAAATGTAATCATGAATTTTTGCAATTGTGATTATTGCATTTTGCCCATCTATGTATTAATGTCATTTTAGTGTCATCATGCAAACTAGAACGTATCTTATTGCATAGGTATCCAGAGGAGGAGAAGACTCTTTCCGATTCCACAGACGTTGGAGGAATTGTCAGCAAGTATTGATACACACTCTCTAAATACGGTCCTCGTTTGCCTGACTGAGCAGTAATATTAAGTTCGTGGTTAATCATAGTTGAGTAGGATGCGGAGTCTGGTGTAGGTATTGTAATTGAAGTTGAAGAGGCAGCCTCAATAGCTTCTTGCAATCGGCGCTCAATTGTGAAATGGCCATTCGATTGTGATGGCTCATGGCGTTCTTGTAAACTCCGAGGAAGTTGCGAATTATCAGCCTGAATTTTTTTTTCTTACTTCGGCCATTTGTTCCTGTAACAGTTTAAGACGCAAAAGCAATTTTTCACGCTAAAGTCTTTGACCATCTTCTTTTTTCTAACTGTGATTGCGGATTGTGCAGATATTGGAGGACTAAAGATGTTTTATTGCATCGCTCTTCTAAAATTATATTTTGAAAATATTTTTGCAGATCTTTGCTGAGAGAATGAGATTCTGCTTGCAGCTCCTCTAGAAGAAACGTTACTGTTGCTTCTGCAGTCAAAAGCGTAGTGTCGCGTCTACAGATAGCCGCCACAGCTGCCCGAAATGGTTTCAGTGCGGAAATTATTTGCGTCATGATATCAAAATCTTCATCAGTTAGACGGACATTTGCATTCACATCTATTAGCGCCTTCTGAATCGCTGACTTCACACTGAGAAGTCTCTCCAACATGTTCAATAAACTATCCCAGCGCGTTCTGCAGTCGAGAATGAGACCCATACTGGTGGGAATGCGATTATCTTGCCGCATGTAGTTCAGTAAGATCTCGTTCTTCAGCGGCGATCGTTTGAAATATTTCACAACCACATGAGCTTTTTTCGTCACTTCATTTATATTTTTCTTTGAAAATACTGGAGATTGTGGATAAATTGCTTCAGGGAATGAGGGATGTGCTACTTCTAGGCTAACGTTAAATGAAGAAGTGTCCTCATTGTCATTCTCGGAAAGGTCAGAACAAAAACTGGGACCCCCTCCATGTATACTGCTGCATACTCTCATTCTAGAGGCTGCCATTTTGGAAAGATCTTGCAGAATAACCCTTCGTTATTAGTGCATGAAAATAATTTCAAATCTCTCAGAAAAAAAAGACCCGAAATGCAGCTGTATAAACAAAACGTCAAAAGTGTGCTATCTCATCATCTGTTTGATTACCAAAATGCTAGATAAGAAAAATATATTTTTGCGCTGGTTTTCATGCACAAACCAGTAATCCCGGGATTTTTCGAGCAGAATCCCGGGATTTCGGGATCATTATTTGGCTCCGGAATCCCGGGAAACGGGATCCCGGGATTGGAGGCCCTAGATTAGATGTCAATGATATAGGTCTATAACTTTAATTTACTTCATAATTCGTTTTGCCTGGTTTTGGAATTATTTTTAAGAATGATTTTTTTTTCATTCATCCGGATAGTATCCCATTTCTATACATTTATTGAATAATTGATGCAGAATTGGGATTATTTTTATTTTAACTTGTCTGATCATATTGTTACTAATGTAATCAGGGCCCGGTGCGTTTTTAATATTAGTTTTTAAAATTGTTTCCTCTATTTCCTTGGATTCAATATAAAAACTATTTTTATTTTTATATTTAGGCGTATAATTTCTAATCAAAATATGATCATCTTCATCTAAACCTCCAATATCATCCTGAAATAAATCGTTCATTAAACTTTTTGTTTTGTCGATCTTTAAATGATCTGGTAAATTATCTATTAGAGGTAATCCTAAATTCCTATTTTTCGATCTCAATGACTTGTAAATCCTATAAGCATTACCAAATGCGTTAGTTGTATGACTTTCTTCTATAAAATTTCTCCAACTCGCTCTTTTTGCCTTTTTAATTTTATTTAAATATTTATTTCTCATTGATTTATAGGTATTTTTATAGACCACTCCATGCCGATAATACAAATTTCTAATATAGTGGAAATCGTTTTTCATATTCTCCAGCTTCCCATCCCACCAGTATGTATTTGTTTTATGATTTCCGCTTCTTGTGTTGACATTTAGTGACAGATAAGCTGCCTCTTTAATTATTTGTGTGAGAGTCTTTACAATTTTTTCGATATCTTTGATGTTTGACGCGTGGTTTATCTTGGTGATAATATTATCTACATATTGTATTGAATTTTTTTCGGTAAATGTTTTCCAATCAGCATCTTTTTCTATAAATTTCCATGTTGAGTTTTGAACTGTCCTTTGCCTGTTAAAATTATGATAAATGTCAATGGTTATTGCAACGTGATATGAAATGTGCGTCTTCCAGTTATGTACAAAACTTATTGATTTTTTGTTTGAAATCGTAAGATCCATAATGCTTGAATTTCGGCAGGTGGGTGTCTTAAGATTATGAATCAATAGGCTATGTTCGTCTATGATGGAATGGAATTTGAAACCATTGGAGTTTGTCGTCGGATCAAACCAGACTGGGTGTCTAGAATTGAAGTCACCACATAGTATAATAGGTTGTTGATTGTAGGTATCCAGAAGCTCCTTGATAAATATTCGATGAGTGTCATTAAATCTATGTGGATGTATATAAAAGTTTACAATAACAGTATTTGATTTTGCTGAATTTATAGAGGTGGTTGTACAAAAGGAGTTTGTGAATTTATTGATTTTATTATATTTTAAACACTAATTCATAAAGATCGTTGCAGTGTATATTTGTTCATCTGTCGTTGAATGCACTATTAGAGATTCTAAATCGAAAATTACATCTCTATTAATTATATAGGGTTCCTGTATTAGGATGATATCTGGTGGGTTGTCTTTTATTGCAGCTTGAAGCTCATTCAATGCCATGAAACTTTTTCTTAAATTTTGTTGTAAACATTTAATTCCTTTTCCCAATGAAATAATTTAGACTGGGTATTTTTTATTCTTCATTTATGGGAGAATATTGTGTTCTTTGGATTATTCGATCTGTTTGTATTTCATAAACGGGCACACGTTAGAATTCGGCCTATGATTTATTGAGCTATTTTCATATTTAGGGTTGCACACACTTAATCAACGGAACTTGCATTTGATCCTGTTCGACTTGTACTAGTTAGTTATTTGATTGTTCAGTTGGGAAATAACTTGTTCTCTCGATTATTCTGTCTATTTGTGTTTTATACATAGGACATTCCTCTGAGTTTGCTCTGTGTGATGAGGGCCTGTTTCTATACTTAGGATGTTGGGAACAATTGAAACATTTGGGAATTCCTGAGCAATCATGAACTCCCTGAACTCCACATATCCTGCATATTGGGGTGTTAGGGCATTCTGCCGTTTTGTGGGTGGGGTTGAATTTCAGACATTTCTGGCAATGTTTCACCAGAAACCGATCTACAACAACGCATCGTTCACAGTCAGTGTAGATTTTATTGTTTAATTTCTTAATGGTTTGATAAACTCTAGGAGAAACTCGTAAAACAATGTTGTGGGTAGAGGTGTTAGATTTAGTGCAGAATAGCACTTTAATTTCGCTTTTCATATCCTTTAGTTCGTCGTTCATCTGACATTGTTTCTTCAAAGGAATTTACCTCGGTGATTTTACTAACGTTTTTAACCATTATAGTAGGATCTCTTCTGGTCGAAATGAATGTTTTGCATAGATTTGTAAGTTGGGTTGATTTGCATAATTCATCTTTTAGGAAATTAGATTCTTTCTCATCCGAGGTTTTTATAATAATTGATTTTCTTGTGTTTATAATTTTATTGACTCGGACCCTCTTATTTTCCTCTCTTAACACTCTGATCCTATCAGCAATAGCGTGGTATACATCTGTAATGTTTCCTTCATTGAAAGGCTGCGCTATAATTACAAATTCTTTATCACTACTTTGTTTGTTATACATAGTTTCTCTCGCTGTTTGGGATTTCAAAACCTCTGAAAAGGAGGGTATCAAGGTCTTGAGTTCTCCCTTGAATTTGTCCAGTTTCTGATCAAGGACATCAGACATTTGAACAGAAAGTTGATCCACAAAGTCCCGATTATTGATATCTCCCAAGGCCGTAATGCCTTCCTTGGTCTGCCTTACCATTGTAGATAGAAAGGAAAGATAATTTTTTCTTAGGTTTTCTGGTTTTGTTTGACTTTATTGTCAAAATATTCATAGATTTCATCTAATTTAGCAGTTAGTGTTCTTATCAGTAAATCCATTTGCAATTTTTACTAATTTCAGTACACGTCTAGTAAACCTTATCCTATGAACTTTTCAGGAAAAACAAAAGGAATTTTAACATTATATTGCCACGTTTTTATTTTAAAACGCTAATTTTCTGTTTTGTAAAACTTTAATTTTAAAGTTCATTATTTTAAAAGTGAATGTTTGTTAATAGAATAGACATTTTACCTCAACTCATTTTATTGCCGCTTTTTTGTTTACAAGCCATTTGTTTTTATATCTATTTTTACATATCGTTTTTATTGAGTTTTTACTAATTTTGCATGTACATCATTGACTTTTAATGAATGAGAAAAATAAATTGAAAATAAACATATGAAAAATTAAAGTAACACCTTAAAGGAATTTATGTACAATTGAAAATAGTTTTTTTTTTTGTAACGTCTCATATTCCCCTTCTTGAAGCATTTATTCTCGGGTAATAAATGATCGAAGTTGAGATATGTGAACGCGTCTTGCTTGCTTTTGGTCTTTCAGAGAGATATCGTAGGTTACATCAGATATCTTTTTTTGAATGACAAATGGTCCTTCATATTTTGGTGATGTCTTGATGAGACGAGGGTCGTTGAAGGCAATTTTTCTTATGACTAAGTCTCCTTCTTTAAAGACATACTTGGGGTGATGGCTATCGTGTTTAATCTTCCACTTACTTCTAATTTGTTCTGTCCGCAGGCTAGCTTTCTTCCTGGCTTCTTCAATTGTAATTGGAGTTTGGTCGGCAAATTCGGGTACGTTACCGATTCCATACATTAAGAAAAGCGGTGAAAAACCAGTCACGTCATGTGGTGTGGAATTATAATTTTTGACAACTTGCGGTAACAATGAGCTCCATTTACATCTAGGTTTCTCTAGAACAGCTATTCTCAGTTTTGTCATTATCGTATCATTTAATTTCTCACAAATGCCATTGCACTGAGGATGATAAGGCGAAGTATATGTGTGTTTAATTCCTTGTAAAGAAAGAAATTTGTTGAACTCTTTTGATATAAAATTTTTGCCATTATCTGTTAAGATAGTATTGATCGAATTAACAGATTTGATTATCTTATCAAGACATTGAGTGACAGCTTGAGCAGTGTTTGTTATTGTGGGATATGCCCATAGATAACGAGTTGCGTGATCAACAAAAACTTGAATGAATTTATGCTTTGTGTTAGCTGCTGCTGTTCCCAGTACAATATTGTCACAACCGATCATTTGTAATCTACTTATATAATTGCCTTATTCTGAAGCTCACGGATAGAATGCGCGCCCATTGGCTGCCGCCGGCGAACACGTGTCCTCCCTGCCCCCCTCTAGACAACCCTGTTATCAGCTGTGTGATACATACACCTGTCTATAGCGGCCATTCTAGATAACCCTGTTATCAGCAGTGTGTTACATCCACCTGTCTATACAGACCACCCTGTCTATAGCGGACACTTTAGGCAACCCTGTAATCAGCAGTGTGTTACATCCACCTGTCTATACAGACCACCCTGTATATAGCGGCCATTCTAACCTGTCTATACAGACCACCCTGTATATGGCGGCCATTCTAGAAAACCCTGTTATCAGCTGTGTGATACATACACCTGTCTATAGCGGCCACTCTAGACAACCCTGTTATCAGCTGTGTGATACATCCACCTGTCTATACAGACCACCCTGTCTATAGCGGTCACCTTAGGCAACCCTGTTATCATTAGTGTGTTACATTCACCTGTCTATACAGACCACCCTGTCTATAGCGGTCACCTTAGGCAACCCTGTTATCAGCAGTGTGATACATACACCTGTCTATACAGACCACCCTGTCTATAGCGGCCACTCTAGACAACCCTGTTATCGGCTGTGTGATACATACACCTGTCTATACAGACCACCCTGTCTATTGCGGCCACTCTAGACAACCCT
The DNA here is from genome assembly GCA_030710605.1 of Cordylochernes scorpioides. Taxonomy (NCBI): domain Eukaryota; kingdom Metazoa; phylum Arthropoda; class Arachnida; order Pseudoscorpiones; family Chernetidae; genus Cordylochernes; species Cordylochernes scorpioides. Next base: position 25,956,653 of record CP092879.1, on the reverse strand, counting down.
GTTATCGGCTGTGTGATACATACACCTGTCTATACAGACCACCCTGTCTATAGCGGCCACTCTAGACAACCCTGTTATCGGCTGTGTGATACATACACCTGTCTATACAGACCACCCTGTCTATAGCGACCACCCAAGACAACGTTTTTAAAATATATTCGCACTCGGGTAAAACCCGGGCGTTGCCCGGGCCATTCGTCTAGTGGTTGGATATTTGACGTTGGAGTGATCATTTCTCCTAAAGTTGGTTCATGTCTGACCTTCACTAGTTGACAAGATTTACAAGATCGAACATAATTCTTGATATCAGTTGTTATTCCTTTCCACCAATAATATTGAGTTATAAGTTTGCATGTTTTGGTTATTGATGGGTGACTCAATGAATCGTGATATTCTTCCAATATTTTTTTGGTAAGCGAGTTTGGGACAACTGCCTTTTTGTTTGATCATTACCACACCGTCGTGAGTGTGGGAATTTTTCAAGAAACTCAAATCTGAATTTTGTTGGTGTTCTTGAGGTTCTTGAGTTGCAATGTTAACAACTGGGAGTCTTGATAAGGCATCAAAATGAGTTTGTTGCTTTCCAGAACGATGAACGATGTTACATGATTCCGAGGATAAACTAAGAATCCATCTAAAATACTTAGGTTTCGGTTTCTTCATGGTGAAAAGCCATTGGAGCGCCGCATGATCAGTGATGATTTCAAATGGTTGGTTTTCTATGTATACATGAAAGTGATCAGTTGCTTGTATTACGGCTAGGCATTCCATCTCATAAGCAGAATAATTCTCTTGGTGTGGTTGCAGTGTTTTGGAGTAATAAGCAATTACATGTTCCTAATTGTCTGGACCAATTTGTGTTAGGATTGCTCCAATTCCATATTTGGAGGCATCTGTATAAACTTTAGAGGGGTAGTCCGGGTTGTAAATAGCAAGGACAGGTTTTGTAGATAGTGCCATTTTAAGTTTAGCGAACGACTCCTCTACTTCCTCATTCCAGATGAAGGGCGTATTATTGTTATCAAGTGTGTAAACAAGATAACAGATAAGAAGAAAATAGTTATTTGAGAAACACAGAATATTATTCTTAGAATTAAAAGTGGAAAAAAAACCTTTTTTTTAGATATAATTATGAAGATGGTAACAACACTGTTACCGAAACGTCACACACTATTTATTTATTTGGATTTGGTCTTATTACCTTGTGTTTGGTGTGGAAAAATAAACTGAGGGTCCCCACTGATAGCCAAGCCCTTCCTATATTTTTCATCGCAGTAAGGACAGTATTTTTTTATTTAGTGTTAAAAGAAACATTCATATCTTAATTTCTTATAATCCTTATCAACTATAATGCCGGGGAATATGGGGGGGAATAGGGAAGTCTGAGTGACGGAGATACAGGCACGTCAGAGACGGTAAAATATACAGGTTTTATTCATTGAGGCGTACAGGGACGCCAGAGACGGTATAACAAAAAGGTTATATTCAGGTAGGGTGTAGAGGGACGTCAGAGACGGTAAAATACACTGAAATTATACACGAAGGTGTACAGGTACACCAGAGACGGTAAAATACACAGGTTTTATTCACGGAGGTGTACAGGAAAATCATAGACGGTATAATACACAGGTTTTATTCGCGGAGGTGTAAAGGGACGCCAGAGACTGTACAATACACGGTTTTTTTACGGAGGTGTACAGTTTGGCCAGAGACGTTAAAATACACAGGTATCATTCACGGAGGTATACAGGGACGCCAAAGGCGGTAAAATACTCAGGTTTTATTCACGGGTATGTACAGGGACGCCAGAGATGGTAAAATACACTGATTATATTCACGGAGATGTAAAGGGACGCGAGAGATGATGAAATACACTGGTTATATTCACGACGGTGTACAGGGACGCCAGAGAGGGTAAAATACACAAGTTTCAATCATTGAGGTGTACAGGGACGCCATAGACGGAAATATACACAGGTTTTATTCACGGAGGTAAACAGGGACGCCAGAGACGGTATAATACACAGGTGTTATTCACGGAGTTGTAAAGGGACGCCAGAGAGAGTGAAATACAATGGTTCTATTCACGGAGGTGTACAGGGACGCCAGATACGGTAAAATACACTGGTTTTATACACGGAGATGTACAGGGACGCTAGAGACGGTAAAATACACAGGGTCTATTCACGGAGGTGTACAGGGACGTCAAAGACGGTAAAATACACAGAATATATTGACGGAGATGTACAGGGACGCCAGGGTGGGTAAAATACACAGGTTTTATTCACGGAGAAGTACAGGGACGCCAGAGACGGTAAAATACTCTGGTTTTATTCCCCCATATGTACTGGGACGCGAGAGACGGTAAAAACACTGGTTCTATTTACGAAGGTGTACAGAGCTGCCAGAGAGGGTGAAATAGGAAGATCTGATAAACGGAGATACAGGCACGCCAGAGACGCGGAAAATTAAAGGTTTTATTCACGGATATGTACAGGGACCCGAGAGATGGTGAAATACACAGGTTCTATTCACGACAGTGTACAGGGACGCCAGAGAGGGTGGAATATGAAAGTCCAATTAAAAGAAATACAGCCACGCCAGAGACGGTAAAATACACAGGTTTTATTCACGGAAGTGTCAAGGGACGCCAGAGATAGTAATATACAATAATTATATTCACGGAGGTGTACATGGACGCCAGAGACGGTAAAATACACTTGTTCTATTCACGACGGTGTACAGGGACGCCAGAGACGGTAAAATACACAGGTTTTATTCACGGAGGTGTACAGGGACGCCAGAGACGGTAAAATACACTGGTCTCATTAACTGAGGTGTACAGGGACGCCATAAATGGTAAAATACACAAGTTTTATTCACGGAGGGCTAAAGGAATCCAGAGACGGTAAAATACAATGTTTCTAATCACGAAAGTGTACAGGGACGCCAGAAACTGTAATATACACAGGGTTTATTCACCGAGGTGCACAGAGACGCCAGAGAAGGTAAAATACACAGGTTATTTTCACGGAGGTGTACAGGGACGCCAGAGACGGTAAAATACACAGGTTTTATTCACGGAGGTGTACAGGGACGCCAGAGAAGGTAAAATACACAGGTGTTATTAAAAGAGGTGTACAGGCACGCAAAAGACGGTAAAATACACAGATTTTATCACCGGAGGTGTAGAGGGTCGCTAGAGATGGTAAAATACACAGGTTTTGTTAAAGAATATGTACAGGGACGCCAGAGACGGTGAAATACACTGGTTCTATTCACGAAAGTGTACAGGGACCTCAGAGAGGCGGGAATAGGTAGTCTGATTGACGGAGGTACAGGCACGCCAGAGACGGTAAAATACACAGGTTTCATTTACGGAGGTGTAGAAGGACGCCAAAGAAGGTAAAATATAAAGTTCTTATTCACGGAGGTGTACAGGGACGCCAAAAACGGTAAAAACACAGGTTTTATTCACGGAGGTGTACAGGAAGGCCATATACGGTTAATTACACAGGTGTTATTAACGGAGGTGTACAGGGACACTATAGACGGTAAAATACTCAAGTTTTATTAACGGAGCTGTAAAGGGACGCCAGAGAAGGTAAAATACACAGGTTTTATTCACGTTGGTACAAAAGAATCCAGAGACGCTAAAATACAATGGTTCTAATCAAGAAGTTGTACAGAGACGCCAGAAACGGTAAAATACTTAAGTTATATTCACGAAGGTGTATAGGGACGCCAGAAACGGTAATATACACTGGTTCTAATCACGAAAGTCTACAGGGATGCCAGAGACGGTAAAATACACAGTTTCTATTCACGGAGGTGTACAGGGACGCCAGAGAAGTTAAAATACACAGGTGTTATTAACACAGGTGTACAGGCACGCCAGAGACGGTAAAATACACAGGTTTCATTACCGGAGGTGTACAGGGACGCCAGAGACGGTAAAATACACAGGTTTTATTAAAGAATATGTACAGGGACGCCAAAGACGGTAAAATGCAATGGTTCTAATCAGGAAAGTGTACAGGGACCCCAGAGACGGTAATATACACAGATTTTATTCATCGAGGTGCACAGAGACGCCAGAGAAGGTTAAATACACAGGTTATGTTTACGGAGGTGTACAGGGACGCCAGAGACGTTAAAATACAAAGGTTTCATTCACAAAGGTGTACAGGGATGCCTGGGATGGTAAAATACACTGTTTCTATTCAAGAAGGTCTACAGGGATGCCAGAGACGGTAAAATACACAGGTTCTATTCACGGAGTTGTACATGGACGCCAGAGAAGGTAAAATACACAGGTATTATTAACAGAGGTGTACAGGCACGCCAGAGACGGTAAAATACACAGGTGTTATTACCGGAGGTGTACGGGGACGCCAGAGACGGTAAAATACACAGGTTTTGTTAAAGAATATGTACAAGGACGCCAGAGACGGTAAAATACAACGGTTTTATTCACGGAGGTGTATAGGGACGCCAGAGACAGTAAAATACAGAGGTTTTATTCACGGATATGTACAGGGACGCGAAAGACGGTAAAATACACTGTTTCTATTCAAAGAGGTGTACAGGGACACCAGAGAGGCTGGATTAGGTAGGTCTGATTGACGGAGGTACAGGCACGCCAGAGACGGTAAAATACACAGGTTTTATTAACGGAGGTTTTCAGGGACGTCAGAGACGGTAAATTACACAGGTTTTATTAACGGAGGTTTTCAGGGTCGCCAGAGACGGTAAAATACACAGGTGTTATTCACGGATATGTACAGGGACGCGAGAGACGGTAAAATACAATGGTTCTATTCACGAAGGTGTACAGAGGCGCCAGAGAGGCTGGTATAGGAAGGTCTGATTGACGGAGGTACAGGCACGCCAGGGACGGTTAAATACACAGGTTTTATTCACGGAGGTGTAGAAGGACGCCAGGGAAGGTAAAATACAAAGTCTTTATTCACGTAGGGTGTACAGGGACGCCAGAGACGGTAAAATACACAGGTTCTATTAACGGAGGTGTACATGGACGCCAGAGACGGTAAAATACACTGGTTCTATAAACAGAGGTTTACAGGGACGCCAGATATGTTAAAATACACAGGTTTTATTCACGGAGGTGTACAGGGACACCAGAGACGGTAAAATAAACAGGTTTTCTTCACGGAGTTGTACAGGGACGCCAGAGACGGTGAAATACACAGATTTTATTCAGGGAGATGTACATGAACGCCAGAGACTGTAACATATACTGGTTCTATACACGGAGGTGTACTAGAACGCCAAAGACAGTAAAATACACAGATATTATTAACGGAGATGTACAGGGACGCCAGAGTCGTTAAAATACACAGGTTTTATTGACGGAGGTGTACAGGGAAGCCAGAGAGTTTAAAATAGGCAGGTCTTAATGACTGAGATACAGGCACGTCAGAGACGGTAAAATACACTGGCACTATTAACGATGTTCTACAGGAACGCCTGAGACGGTAAAATACACTGGTCTTTTTCAAGGAGGTATACAGGGACGCCAGAAACGTTAAAATACACATAATTTATAAACGGAGGTGAACAGGGACGCGAGAGAAGGCAAAATACACTAGTTCTATTCACGGACTGTAAAGGGACGTCAGAGATGGTAAAAATCGAGGGTTTTATTCACGGAGCTGTATAGGGACGCCAGAGAGATTAAAATACACTAGTCCTATTCACCGAGGTGTACAAGGACACCGGAGACGGTAAAATACACAGGTTTTATTCACGGAGGTGTACAGGGACGCCAGAGTCGGTGAAATACACTGCCCCTATTCACGGAGGTGTACAGGGACACCTGAGAAGGTAAAATACACAGTCTATTTTCACAGAGGTGTACAGGGACTCCAGAAACGGTAAATTACACAGGTGTTATTCACTGAAGTGTACAGGCACGCCATTGACAGTACAATACCCTAGGTGTATTCACGGATATATACAGGGACTCCCTAGATGGTAAAATACACAGATTTTATTCACGGAGATGTACAGGGAGGCCAGAGACGGTAAAATACACAGGTTTAATAACGGAGGTGTACAGGGACGCCAGAGACGGTAAAATACACAGGTATTATTCACGAATATGTACAGGGACGCGAGAGATGGTGAAATACACTGGTTCTATTCAAGAAGGTGTACAGTGTCGCCAGAGAGGGTGGAATAGAAGGTCTGATTAAAGGAGATACAGACACGCCAGAGACAGGAAAATACAAAGGTTTTATTCACGGAGGTGTACAGGGACGCCAGAGACGGTAAAATACTCTGGTTCTATACACGGAGATGTACAGGGACGCTAGAGACGGGAAAATACAAAGGTTTATTCACGGAGGTAAACTGGTATGCAAGAGACGGTAAAATACAGAGGTTTTATTCATGGAGGTGTAAAGGGACGTTAGAGACGGTAAAATACAGAGGTTTTCTTCAAGGATATGTACAGGGAGGCGAAAGACGCTAAAATACACTGTTTCTATTCTCGGAGGTTTACATGGATGCCAGAGAAGGTAAAATACACTGGTTCTATACACGGAAGTGTACAGGGACACCAGTGACAGTAAAATACACAGGTTTTATTCACGGATATGTACAGGGACGCCAGAGAGGGTAATATTAACTGGTTCTATTCACGAAGATGTACAGGGACGCCATTGACGGTAAAATACACATATTCTATTCACTAAGATGTACAGGGACGCCAAAGACATTAAACTACACATGTTTTTTTCACGGGTATGTACAGGGACGCGAGAGATGGTGAAATAAACTGGTTCTATTCACGACGGTGTACAGGGACGCCAGAGAGGGTGGAATAGGAAAGTCCGATTGGCGGAGATAAAGGGACCCCAAAGACTGTATAATACAAAGGTTATATTCAGGTACGGTGTGAAGGGACGACAGAAACGGTAAAATACAGAGGTATTATTGACGGAGGTGTACAGGGGCGCCATAGACGGAAAAATACATAGGTTTTATTCACTGGAGTGTACAGGAATGCCAGAGACGGTATAATGAACAGGTGTTATTCACGGAGGTGTAAAGGGACGCCATAGACAGTAAAATACAAGGGTTCTAATCACGGTGGTATACAGGGACGCCAGAGACGGTAAAATACTCTGGTTCTATACACGGAGATGTACAGGGACGCCAGAAACGTTAAAATACACAGATTTTATTCACGACGATGTGCAGGTACGCTAGAGACGGGGAAAAACAAAGGTTCATTCACGGAGGTGTACAGGGATGCAAGAGACGGTAAAATACACAGGTTTTATTCATGGAGGTGTAAAGGCACGTTAGAGACGGTAAAATACACAGGTTTTATTCACCGATATGTACAGGGAGGCGAAAGACGCTAAAATACACTGTTTCTATACAGGAGGTTTACATGGATGCCAGTGACAGTATAATACACAGGTTTTATTCACGGATATGTACAGGGACGCCAGAGAGGGTAATATACACTGGTTCTATTCACGGAGGTGTACGGGACGCCATAGACGGTAAAATACACAGGTTTTATTCACGGAGGTGTACAGGGACACCGGAGACGGTAAAATAAACAGATTTTATTCAGGGAGATGTACAGGGACGCCAAAGATCTTAAAATGAACAGGTTTTCTTCACGGAGTTGTACAGGGACGACAGAGAAGGTAAAATACACAGATTTTATTCAGGGAGATGTACATGAACGCCAGAGACTGTAACATATACTGGTTCTATACACGGAGGTGTAAAAGAACGCATAAAGACAGTAAAATACACAGATATTATTAACGGAGATGTACAGGGACGCCAGAGTCGTTAAAATACACAGGTTTTATTGACGGAGGTGTTAAGGGACGCCAGAGAGGTTAAAATAGGCAGGTCTTAATGACTGAGATACAGGCACGTCAGAGACGGTAAAATACACTGGCACTATTCACGATGTTCTACAGGAACGCCTGAGACGGTAAAATACACTGGTCTTTTTCAAGGAGGTATACAGGGACGCCAGAAACGTTAAAATACACATAATTTATAAACGGAGGTGAACAGGGACGCGAGAGAAGGCAAAATACACTAGTTCTATTCACGGACTGTAAAGGGACGTCAGAGATGGTAAAAATCGAGGGTTTTATTCACGGAGCTGTATAGGGACGCCAGAGAGAGTAAAATACACTAGTCCTATTCACCGAGGTGCACAAGGACACCGGAGACGGTAAAATACACAGGTTTTATTCACGGAGGTGTACAGGGACGCCAGAGTCGGTGAAATACACTGCCCCTATTCACGGAGGTGTACAGGGACACCTGAGACGGTAAAATACACAGTTTATTTTCACGGAGGTGTACAGAGTCTCCAGAAACGGTAGAATACACAGGTTTTATTCACTGAAGTGTACAGGGACGCCAGTGACAGTACAATACCCTAGGTGTATTAACGGATATGTACAGGGACTCCCTAGATGGTAAAATACACAGATTTTATTCACGGAGATGTACAGGGAGGCCAGAGACGGTAAAATACACAGGTTTAATAACGGAGGTGTACAGGGACGCCAGAGACGGTAAAATACACAGGTTTTATTCACGGATATGTACAGGGACGCGAGAGATGGTGAAATACACTGGTTCTATTCAAGAAGGTGTACAGTGTCGCCAGAGAGGGTGGAATAGAAGGTCTGATTAAAGGAGATACAGACATGCCAGAGACAGGAAAATACAAAGGTTTTATTCACGGAGGTGTACAGGGACGCCAGAGACAGTAAAATACATAGGTTTTATTCACGGAGATGTAAAGGTACCACAGAAACGGTGAAATATACTGATTCTATTCATGACGGTGTACAGGGACGCCAGAGAGGGTAAAATACACAGGTTTTATTCACGGATATGCACATGGACGCGAGAGATGGTGAAATACACTTGTTCTATTCACGACGTTGTATAGAGACGCCAGAGAGGGGGGAATAGGGAAGTCTGAGTGACGGAGATACAGGCACGTCAGAGACGGTAAAATATACAGGTTTTATTCATTGAGGCGTACAGGGACGCCAGAGACGGTATAACAAAAAGGTTATATTCAGGTAGGGTGTAGAGGGACGTCAGAGACGGTAAAATACACTGAAATTATACACGAAGGTGTACAGGTACACCAGAGACGGTAAAATACACAGGTTTTATTCACGGAGGTGTACAGGAAAATCATAGACGGTATAATACACAGGTTTTATTCGCGGAGGTGTAAAGGGACGCCAGAGACTGTACAATACACGGTTTTTTTACGGAGGTGTACAGTTGGGCCAGAGACGTTAAAATACCCAGGTATCATTCACGGAGGTATACAGGGACGCCAAAGGCGGTAAAATACTCAGGTTTTATTCACGGGTATGTACAGGGACGCCAGAGATGGTAAAATACACTGATTATATTCACGGAGATGTACAGGGACGCGAGAGATGATGAAATACACTGGTTATATTCACGACGGTGTACAGGGACGCCAGAGAGGGTAAAATACACAAGTTTCAATCATTGAGGTGTACAGGGATGCCATAGACGGAAATATACACAGGTTTTATTCACGGAGGTAAACAGGGACGTCAGAGACGGTATAATACACAGGTGTTATTCACGGAGTTGTAAAGGGACGCCAGAGAGAGTGAAATACAATGGTTCTATTCACGGAGGTGTACAGGGACGCCAGATACGGTAAAATACACTGGTTTTATACACGGAGATGTACAGGGACGCTAGAGACGGTAAAATACACAGGGTCTATTCACGGAGGTGTACAGGGACGTCAAAGACGGTAAAATACACAGAATATATTGACGGAGATGTACAGGGACGCCAGGGTGGGTAAAATACACAGGTTTTATTCACGGAGAAGTACAGGGACGCCAGAGACGGTAAAATACTCTGGTTTTATTCCCCCATATGTACTGGGACGCGAGAGACGGTAAAAACACTGGTTCTATTTACGAAGGTGTACAGAGCTGCCAGAGAGGGTGAAATAGGAAGGTCTGATAAACGGAGATACAGGAACGCCAGAGACGCGGAAAATCAAAGGTTTTATTCACGGATATGTACAGGGACCCGAGAGATGGTGAAATACACAGGTTCTATTCACGACAGTGTACAGGGACGCCAGAGAGGGTGGAATATGAAAGTCCAATTAAAAGAAATACAGCCACGCCAGAGACGGTAAAATACACAGGTTTTATTCACGGAAGTGTTAAGGGACGCCAGAGATAGTAATATACAATAATTATATTCACGGAGGTGTACATGGACGCCAGAGACGGTAAAATACACTTGTTCTATTCACGACGGTGTACAGGGACGCCAGAGACGGTAAAATACACAGGTTTTATTCACGGAGGTGTACAGGGACGCCAGAGACGGTAAAATACACTGGTCTCATTAACTGAGGTGTACAGGGACGCCATAAATGGTAAAATACACAAGTTTTATTCACGGAGGGCTAAAGGAATCCAGAGACGGTAAAATACAATGTTTCTAATCACGAAGGTGTACAGGGACGCCAGAAACTGTAATATACACAGGGTTTATTCACCGAGGTGCACAGAGACGCCAGAGAAGGTAAAATACACAGGTTATTTTCACGGAGGTGTACAGGGACGCCAGAGACGGTAAAATACTTAGGTTATATTAACGAAGGTGTACAGGGACGCCAGAGACGGTAAAATACACAGGTTTTATTCACGGAGGTGTACAGGGACGCCAGAGAAGGTAAAATACACAGGTGTTATTAACAGAGGTGTACAGGCACGCAAAAGACGGTAAAATACACAGATTTTATCACCGGAGGTGTAGAGGGTCGCTAGAGATGGTAAAATACACAGGTTTTGTTAAAGAATATGTACAGGGACGCCAGAGACGGTGAAATACACTGGTTCTATTCACGAAAGTGTACAGGGACCTCAGAGAGGCGGGAATAGGTAGTCTGATTGACGGAGGTACAGGCACGCCAGAGACGGTAAAATACCAGGTTTCATTTACGGAGGTGTAGAAGGACGCCAAAGAAGGTAAAATATAAAGTTCTTATTCACGGAGGTGTACAGGGACGCCAAAAACGGTAAAAACACAGGTTTTATTCACGGAGGTGTACAGGAAGGCCATATACGGTTAATTACACAGGTGTTATTAACGGAGGTGTACAGGGACACTATAGACGGTAAAATACTCAAGTTTTATTAACGGAGCTGTAAAGGGACGCCAGAGAAGGTAAAATACACAGGTTTTATTCACGTTGGTACAAAAGAATCCAGAGACGCTAAAATACAATGGTTCTAATCAAGAAGTTGTACAGATACGCCAGAAACGGTAAAATACTTAAGTTATATTCACGAAGGTGTATAGGGACGCCAGAAACGGTAATATACACTGGTTCTAATCATGAAAGTCTACAGGGATGCCAGAGACGGTAAAATACACAGTTTCTATTCACGGAGGTGTACAGGGACGCCAGAGAAGTTAAAATACACAGGTGTTATTAACACAGGTGTACAGGCACGCCAGAGACGGTAAAATACACAGGTTTCATTACCGGAGGTGTACAGGGACGCCAGAGAGGGTAAAATACACAGGTTTTATTAAAGAATATGTACAGGGACGCCAAAGACAGTAAAATGCAATGGTTCTAATCAGGAAAGTGTACAGGGACCCCTGAGACGGTAATATACACAGGTTTTATTCATTGAGGTGCACAGAGACGCCAGAGAAGGTTAAATACACAGGTTATATTTACGGAGGTGTACAGGGACGCCAGAGACGTTAAAATACAAAGGTTTCATTCACGAAGGTGTACAGGGATGCCTGGGACGGTAAAATACACTGTTTCTATTCAAGAATGTCTACAGGGATGCCAGAGACGGTAAAATACACAGGTTCTATTCACGGAGTTGTACATGGACGCCAGAGAAGGTAAAATACACAGGTATTATTAACAGAGGTGTACAGGCACGCCAGAGACGGTAAAAAACACAGGTGTTATTACCGGAGGTGTACAGGGACGCCAGAGACGGTAAAATACACAGGTTTTGTTAAAGAATATGTACAAGGACGCCAGAGACGGTAAAATACAACGGTTTTATTCACGGAGGTGTATAGGGACGCCAGAGACGGTAAAATACACAGGTTTTATTCACGGATATGTACAGGGACGCGAAAGACGGTAAAATACACTGTTTCTATTCAAAGAGGTGTACAGGGACACCAGAGAGGCTGGATTAGGTAGGTCTGATTGACGGAGGTACAGGCACGCCAGAGACGGTAAAATACACAGGTTTTATTAACGGAGGTTTTCAGGGACGTCAGAGACGGTAAATTACACAGGTTTTATTAACGGAGGTTTTCAGGGTCGCCAGAGACGGTAAAATACACAGGTGTTATTCACGGATATGTACAGGGACGCGAGAGACGGTAAAATACAATGGTTCTATTCACGAAGGTGTACAGAGGCGCCAGAGAGGCTGGTATAGGATGGTCTGATTGACGGAGGTACAGGCACGCCAGGGACGGTTAAATACACAGATTTTATTCACGGAGGTGTAGAAGGACGCCAGGGAAGGTAAAATACAAAGTCTTTATTCACGTAGGGTGTACAGGGACGCCAGAGACGGTAAAATACACAGGTTCTATTAACGGAGGTGTACATGGACGCCAGAGACGGTAAAATACACTGGTTCTATAAACAGAGGTTTACAGGGCGCCAGATATGGAAAAATACACAGGTTTCATTCAACACGGTTTACAAGGAGGCTAAAAACGTTAAAATACACCGGCTTTATTCACGGAGGTGTACACGGACGCCAGAGAAGGTAAAATACACAGGTTCTATTCACGGATATGTACAGGGACGCGAGAGACGCTAAAATACACTGTTTCTATTAAGTAGGTGTACAGGGACGCCAGAGAGGCTGGAAAAGAAAGGTCTGATTAACGGAGGTACAGGCACCCCAGAGACTGTAAAATACACAGGTTTTATTCACGGAGGTGTAGAGGGACGCCAGAAAAGGTAAAATACAAAATTTTTATTCACGAAGGGTGTCAGGGAAGCCAGAGACGGTAAGATACACAGGTTTCATCCACGGAGGTGTATAGGGACGCCAGAGACGGTAAAAACACAGGTTTTATTCACGGAGGTGTACAGGGACGCCAGAGAGAGTAAAATACTTAGGTTTTTTTAACGGAGATGTATAGGGACGCCAGAGAGGTTAAAATACACTGGTCTTATTGACTGAGGTGTACAGGGACGCAACAGATGGTGATATACACAAGTTTTATTCACGGAGGGCTAAAAAAATCCAGAGACGGTAAAATACAATGGTTATATTCACGAAGGTGTACAGGGACGCCAGAGACGGTAATATACACAGGTTTTATTCACGGAGGTGAACAGGGACGCCAGAGACCTTAAAATACACAGGTCTTTTCACGGATATGTACAGAGACGCGAGAGACGGTATAATACACAGCTGTTATTAACGAAGCTTTAAGGGACACAAGAGACGGTAAAATACACAGGTTTTATTAACCGAGGTGTACAGGAGGGCCAGATACTGTAAAATACAACAGTTTTATTAACACGGAGGTGTACACGGACGCCAGAAACGGTAAATTACTTAGGTTATTTTCACGAAGGTGTACAGGGACGCCAGAGACGGCAAAATACACTGGTTCTAATCACGAAGGTCTACAGGGACGACAGAGACGGTAAAATACACAGGTTTTATTCACGGAGGTGTACAGGGACGCCACAGACGGTAAAATTTAAAGGTTTTATTCATGTATATCTACAGGGAGGCGAAAGACGGTAAAATACACTGTTTCTATTCAAGGAGGTGTACAGGGGCGCCAGAGAGGCTGGAATAGGAAGGTCTGATTGACGGAGGTACAGGCACGCCAGAGACGGTAAAATACACAGGTCTTTTTCACGGAGGTGTTTAGGAAGGCTAGATACGGTATAATACACAGGTGTTATTAACTGAGGTGTTCAGGGAGGTAAGAGACGGTAAAATACACAGGTTTTATTCAGGGAGGTGTAGAGGAGGGACAGAATGGTAAAATACACATATTTTATTAACGGAGGTTTAAAGGGGCGCCAGAGAAGGTAAAATACACAGGTTTTATTCACGGGGGTCTAAAAGAATCCAGAGACGGTAAAATACACAGGTGTTATTCACGGATATGTACAGGGACGCGAGAGACGGTAAAATACAATGGTTCTATTCACGAAGGTGTACAGAGGCGCCATAGAGTCTGGTATAGGAAGTTCTGATTGACGGAGGTACAGGCACGCGAGAGACGGTTAAATACACAGGTTTTATTCACGGAGGTGTAGAGGGACGCCAGAGAAGGTAAAATACACAGGTTCTATTCACGGATATGTACAGGGACGTGAGAGACGCTAAAATACACTGTTTCTATCAAGTAGGTGTACAGGGACGCCAGAGAGGCTGGAATAGAAAGGTCTGATTAACGGAGGTACAGGTACCCCAGAGACTGTAAAATACACAGGTTTTATTCACGGAGGTGTAGAGGGACGCCAGAAAAGGTAAAAATACAAAATTTTTATTCACGTAGGGTGTCAGGGAAGCCAGAGACGGTAAGATACACAGGTTTCATCCACGGAGGTGTATAGGGACGCCAGAGACGGAAAAAACAGGTTTTATTCACGGAGGTGTACAGGGACGCCAGAGACAGTAAAATACTTAGGTTTTTTTAACGGAGATGTATAGGGACGCCATAGAGGTTAAAATACACTGGTCTTATTGACTGAGGTGTACAGGGACGCAACAGATGGTGATATACACAAGTTTTATTCACGGAGGGCTGAAAAAATCCAGAGACGGTAAAATACACAGGTTTTATTACCAAAGGTGTAAAGTGACGCCAGAGACGGTAAAATACACAGGTTTTATTCACGGGTATGTACAGGGACGCGAAAGCGGTAAAATACACTGTTTCTATTCAAGTAGGTGTACAGGGACGCCAGTGAGGCTGTAATAGGAAGGTCTGATCAACGGAGGTACAGGCACGCCAGAGACGGTAAAATACACATATATTTTTCACGGAGGTGCATAGGGACGCCAGAGACGTTAAAATACAAAGGTTTTATTAACTGAGGTGTACAGGAAGGCCAGATACGGTATAATACACAGGTGTTATTAACGGAGGTTTTCAGGAACGTCAGAGACGGTAAAATACACAGGTTTTATTCAGGGAGGTGTACATGGGGGCCAGAAATAGTGAAATACACAGGTTTTATTAACGGAGGTGTAAAGGGACGCCAGATAAGGTAAAATACATAGGTTTTTTTCACGGAGGTCTAAAAGAATCTAGAGACGGTAAAATACAATTCTTCTATTCACGAAGGTGTACAGAAAAGTCAGAGACGGCAATAGGTTTTATTCACGGAGGTGCACAGAGACGTCAGAGAAGGTAAACTACACAGGGTTATTATCACGAAGTTGAACAGGGACGCTAGAGACGGTAAAATACACTGGTTCTATTCACGGAGGTGTACAGGGACGCCAGAGACAGTAAAATACACAGGTTTCATTCACGTAGGTGTACAGGGACGCCATAGATGATTTAATACACAGGTTCTATTCACGGAAGTGTACATGGAGGCCAGAGACGTAAAATACAGTGGTTTCATTAACGTAGAAGGTAAAATACACAGGTATTATTCACGGAGGTCTAAAAGAATCCAGAGACGGTAAAATGCAGTGGTTCTATTTCCGTAGGTGTACAGGGAAGCAAGAGACTGTAAAAACACTGATTCCATTCATGAAGGTCTACAGGGACGCCAGAGACGGTGAAATACACTGGTTCTATTCAAGGAGGAGTATAGGGACGCCAGAGACGGTAAAATACCCTGGTTCTATTCAATGAGGTGTACAGGGACGCCAGAAACGGTAAAATAAACAGATTTTATAAACGGTGGTGTACAGGGACGCAAGAGACGGTAAAATACACTAGTTCTTTCCCCGGAGTGTACAGGGACGTCAGAGATGGTAAAATTCGCAGGTTTCATTCAAGGAGGTGTACAGGGACGCCAGAGAGGGTAAAATACACTGGTCCTATTAATTGAGGTGTACAGGGACACCGGAGACGTTGAAATACACAAGTATTATTTACGGAGGTGTACAGGGACGCCAGAAAGGCTGGAATAGGAAGGTCCGATTGACAGAGTTACAGGCACGGAAGAGACGGTGAAATACTTAGGGTTTATTACCGGAGGTGTACAGGGACGCCAGAGACGGTAAAATACACTAGTTCAATATACAGAGGTGTACGGGGATGCCAGAGACG
Source organism: Cordylochernes scorpioides (assembly GCA_030710605.1). NCBI lineage: Eukaryota > Metazoa > Arthropoda > Arachnida > Pseudoscorpiones > Chernetidae > Cordylochernes > Cordylochernes scorpioides. Next base: position 25,940,291 of record CP092879.1, on the reverse strand, counting down.
GTAAAATAACAGGTAATATTCGCGGAGGTGTACACGGACGCCAGAGACGGTAAAATATACAGATATTATTCACGGAGGATTACCTGGACGCCAGAGACGGTAAAATACACTGGTTCTATTCACGGTGGTGTATAGGGACGCCAACGTCAAAGACGGTAAAATACAAAAAAAAAATATTCACGGATATGTACTTCGACGCAAAAGACGGTGAACACAAGTTTTATTCACAGAGGTGCACAGGGACGCCAGTGACGGTAAAATACACAGGTATTATTTGCGGAGGTGTACACGGACGCCAGAGACGGTAAAATATACAGATATTATTCACGGAGGACTACCTTGACGCCAGAGACGGTAAAATACACTGGTTCTATTTACGAATGTATACAGGGGCGTCAGAGACTGTAAAAAACATTGGTTCAATTCACGAAGGCGTACATGAACGCCAGAGAGGGTGTAATAGGAAGGTCTAATTGACGGCGGTACAGGCATGCCAGAGACGATGAAATACACTTATTTTATTGACGGAGGTACAGGCACCCCTGATATGGTGCAACATCAGTTGATTTTTGACAGAGGTCCAGGGATGCAAGAAAGGAGGAATAATCAAATATATTGAAAAGGTTATGGGGACGCCAAGGGCGGTGGAATACACATGTTTTCGACAGGGGTACAAGGAGGCCAGAAATGGCGGGAAACATATGTTTTATTGACAGAGGTAAAGTATAGCTAGAGACTGTGGAATACATAAGTTTTATTGGAGTCAAATTATAAATCGATTCATGACTATTGTGCTCTAAATCATTAATTAAATAAATCACTTTTAGAGACGCAAGAGACGGAGTAAAGATGTTTCATTGACGTAGGTACATAGTTGCCTGGAGAAGGTGGGATTCACATGTTTTATCGATAGATGTACAGGGACTCCAGATATGGTGTAATACACAGGTTTCATTGAGAGATCTAAAAAGATGCCAGAGAAGGTGGAATAATGATGTTTTATGGATGGATGTACTGAGACGTCATTGATGGTGGAATACACAGGTTTTATTGATAGATGTACAGATACGCCGGAGATAGTGGGATACAAATGGTTTATTTACGAAATTACAGAAACGTTGGAGACGGTGGCATACACATTTCTCTGTTCACGGAGGTGAAGAGACGAAAATAAACGTTGGAATATAAATTTTTAATAACGGAGGTACAGGGACGCCAGTGCGGTGAATACACATTTTTTTTTGACGGAGTAGAATAGACTCAAAGGATTCTGGAATTAAAACTTTTAATAACAGAGGTATAACGACTCAAGAGACTCTGGAATGCACTTGTTTTATTGACGGAGGTATAGGGAGGCCAGAGATGGTTTAATTCAGATTTTCAATGACTGAGGCACAGAGACGGAAGAGACGTTAAAATAACTTATTTTATTGACATATTAAAGGGACGTCATGACAGTGGAATAAATTCATTTTATTGACAGAAATATAAGGACTTTAGAGACAGTAGAATATACATGTTTCATTGACGGAGGTAAAGGGACGCCCGAGACAGTGGAATACACATGTATATTGACAGAGGTACAGACAGTTGGAATACACATGTTGTATCGAAACAAAGGTAAAAAGGACACAAGAGATGGTGGAATGAACATATTTTATTGACAAAGGTATACTGATCCCAGAGATTATGAGATACACATGTCTAATTGACAGATGAGATGAACGTGTTTCATTGGAAAATGTATAAAGGCGCGAAACACAGTAAAATATACTTTTTATTGAGAGAGCTGAAGGGGCGCAAAAGATGGTGGAATACAGGTCTTTCGGTTTTTACGGTTGATTTCAGATTTTATTGAGAGAAGTACAAGGATTCCAAAGAAGTTGGATCAAACATATTTTATCTAATAAGGTACAGGGATTACAGACCTTGTTGAAAACACGTGTTTTTTGATGGATCTACAGAGATGCCAGATATGGTGGAATACACTTGTTTTATGAACCGAGGTACAGGAACGCCAGAGACGGAGGATAAAAATGTTTTATTGATAGAAGTACAGAGATGCCAGAGACGCGCGGTGGAGTACATATATTTGAGTGACCTAAGTACAGAGATTTCGTACGCGTACGATGGACTACACGTGTTTTATTGAGAAATGTGCAAAGATGCCTTAGAGGCGCGATGGACTACACATGTTTTATTGAATGAAGTACAGAGATGCCAGAGACGCGGGGGAATACACATATTTTATCGACAGTAGTACAGAGATGCCGGAGTCAGGGAGAAAACATGTTTTATTGAAAAAGGTACAAGATGCCAGAGACGGGAAGTACGCATGTTTTATTCACAGAAGTACAGAGATGCCGGAGACGGGGAGTACACAGGTTTTTTTTTTTATTTTTGTCAGAGATACAGAGATGCCTAAAATGGGGGAAGTACACATTTTTTCAATTATTAAGGTACAGAGATTCCAGAGACGCGTGGAAGTACACATGTTTTATTGACAGAAGTACTTAGATACCAAAAATGGGGAAGAGTACACATTTTTCTTGGACAGAAATACAGAGATTCAAGGTATGATTACACATATTATATAGACAGAGGTAGAAAGATGCCAGAAATGAGAGGAAGTACACATTTTGGATAACTGAGGAGCAGAGATGCCTGAGACGGGAGAGTACACATATTTTATTAAGAGAAGTACTGAGATGCCAGGGATAGATGGAAGTACACATATTTTATAGACATAGGTAAAAAGTTCCTAGAGACGGGGGGCACACATATTTTATTGAGAGAAGTACAGAGATGCCAGAGTTAGAGAGAAATACACTTATTTTATTGACAGAGGTACAAACATCCCAGAGTAGGGAAGTACACATATTTTATTGAGAGAAGTACAGAGAGGACATAGATAGGGAGAAGTACACATATTTTATTGACAGAGATGCAGAGATGCCAGAGACGGAGAGTACACATGTTTTATCGATAGAGGTACAGAGATGCCAGAGACGGGGGGAAGTTCACATTTTTAATGACTGGAGTTCAGGGATGCAAGAGAGGTGGAAGTGCACATATTTCATTAAGAGGAGTACAGAGATGCCAGGGATTGATGGAAGTACACATATTCCATTGAAATAATTATAAGGATAGCAGAGAAGAGGGAGTACACATATTTATTGAAAAAAGTTCGAAGATGCCAGAAACGCGGGGGGAGTGCACAGGTTTTATTTACAGAGTTGCGAGAGATAGCGAATACACATTTTTTATTGACAGAAGTACAGAGACGCCAGGGATAGGGGGGGGGGGTACCCATATTTTTTGACAGAGGTACAAGATGCCAGAGACGGGGGTGTACACATTTTTATTGACAGAAGTACAGAGATGCCAGAGACAAGAGAGTACACATGTTTTATTGAGAGAAGTATAGAGATTCCAGAGACGGGGAGTACACATGTTTTATTGAAAGAAACACAGAGATGCCGGAGACGGCATAGTACACATGTTTTTTCGACAAAAGTAAAGCGAGACAATAGACAGGGGGAATACACAGGTTTAATTGACAGAGGTAGAGAGATTTCAGAAAAAGGGTCAGTACACATATTTTATTGACAGAAGCACAGATATTCAAGAGACGTGAGAGTACACATATTTTATTGACAGAAGTACAGAGAGACCAAGACACGTGGAGTAGACACGTTTTTTTTTTTTTGTCAGAGGTACAGAGATTCCAGAGACCCATTAGAGTTCACATGTTTTATTTGCAAAAATACTGAGATGCAGAAGACGGGAAAGAGTACACATTTTCCATTGAGAAAAGTACAGAGGTTCCAGAGATGGTTACACATATTATATTGACAGAGGTAGAGAGATGCCAGGGATGGGAGGAAGTAAACATTTTTAATGACAGAGGTGCGGAGATGCCAGAGACGGGGGAGTACACATATTTTATTAAGAAAAGTATAGATATTGTTGCACCAGGTTGCGGCTTGGCAGACTCTTCAGGCATGATTCTCTCCTGTGCTGGGTCTTGCATCTTACCAGAGCGTGTTTCAACCATCCTACAAATTTATATAAGGGAATAATGAGATAAGTCTACTTTAAGTAGCCTCCAGAATAATTTATTTATTTTTTCACATCAAAGAGAGCAGTGAAGTCACACGTGTACCTAAATACAAATGATGATAATCTAAATAGTCTGTTTTAAATAAATATCATAGAATATAAAAATAAATAAATATATAATTTAAATTTCAAATATATTAAAAATAATATAAGAAATACGCCATTAATCATGATGTAACACTTCCCCCTCTCCAGAGGTCGTCACGTCCTCGTGAGTTACCTCATCAATTCTCTCAAAATAGGGTTTGAGTCTTGAGACATGGACAATCAATGGGTCTTGGCCAGGATTATCTTTCGGCTCAATTAAGTAATTTACGTTAGACAGCTTCTTTAATATTCGATATGGGCCAAAATATTTTCTCAATAGTTTTTCACATTTTCCGATTTTCCTGACTGGTGTCCAAACTGCCACTAAATGTCCTGGTTCATAGATTTTCTCATTGTGTTTTTTGTCATAGTTTCTTTTCATTCTTTCCTGAGTCTTCTCTGTGTTGTTAATGACTACCTGTCTCGTCCTTGCTATTTTATCTAAGTAGTTTTCTATATATTCGTCGTAATCGTCCATGTTACTGTTCGTTGGGATATTCTCGTCGTCTAAGAGGGACATGGGTTCCCTTCCAAACAACAGGAAAAATGGAGAGTAGCCTGTGGTTTCTTGAATCGTGGTATTATACGCGTGGGTGATAAAAGGGAGGATTTCATCCCAGTTCTTTTGGTCTGTGTTCACATACATGCTGATCATATTGATTAAAGTTCTATTTAGCCGTTCCGTTAGTCCGTTAGTCTGGGGGTGGTAGCTCGTTGTGAAGCAGTGTTTCACTTTGCACATTTTCATTACCTCCTTCATCAAATTGCTAGTGAATTGTGAACCTCTATCGCTAATAAGAAATTTTGGGGCCCCGTGACGTAAAATAATATGTTCGATTAAAAATGTAGAGACTTCTTTCACGGTTGCTTCTGATACTGCCTTTGTTTCAGCATACTTGGTATAATAATCAGTCAACACAATTATCCACTTCCTTCTTCTTTTCGTTGATGGCAAGGGGCCAACAAAGTCAATTCCGATTCTTTCAAAAGGGTAGTTAGCTGGGGGAATAGGTTGTAGAAGTCCAGAAGGCAAGTGATTTGAACCTTTCCGACTTTGGCAAAGATGGCACGTCTTTACAAATTCTGAAACATCTTTCAACATGAAAGGCCAATAGTATTTATTCTTCAATCGGTAAGTGGTTCTGGCGACGCCCAGATGGCCATTCAGCATATGGTAGTGGTATTCACTCATGACTTCCTTCCTTCTCTTCTTTGGCACTACCAGCAACCATGCCCTACCTTCAGGATTTGGATTTTTCTTGTAGAGACACCCATTTTGTTCTTTGAAGTTCTGTGTAATTGAACGCTTGTTTCTACTAAGGTTCTCCTTAATATTCTCAATAAAATCATCCTTTTCGTCTATTATTTGATTCAGAAATAATCTTTCATAATCTTCGTCCCATTCGTTTTCAGGTAAGGGTCCTCTAGATAGACCATCAGCGTCCAGATATTTTTTACCCGATTTGTGTATAATTTCGAAATTATATTCCTGAATTTTCAGTGCCCATCGTGCTAATCGGCCGGTCGGATCTTTTAGATTCTTAAGCCAGCATAGTGCGTGATGATCAGTTACGATTTTGAAGTGCCTTCCATATAGGTAGGGTCGTAACTTGGACATTGACCACACAACAGCTAGACATTCTTTTTCGGTAGTCGAATAATTTTGCTCAGGTTTGCTCAGTGTTCGACTTAAATATGAGATAACTTTTTCTTTATCGCCGAAGTTTTGGACTAATGTTGCACCCAGGCCGATGTTAGATGCATCAGTATGAATGTAAGTAATTGCATTCGGGTCAAAGTGCCCTAAGATTGGAGGATTTATCAATGCTACTTCAAGGGTTTGAAATGCTTTTTCTTGATTTTCTGTCCAGGTAAAAGGTACATTCTTTTTTATAAGACTGGTTAATGGATCGGCAATTTTTGAAAAACCTTTGATAAATTTTCTATAATATGAGCACATTCCTAAAAATGATTGAACTTCTTTTATCTTTTTGGGCCGAGGAAAATCTCTAATAGCCTTGATATTATGCTCCGCTGGTTTTATACCATGTTGATTAGTTATATGGCCAAGAATCTCCAGTTCTTCGAAAGCAAATTGGCATTTTTTGTTGTTCAATTTTAAATTAGCCTCGCGAAAACATTTTAAAACAGCTTCTATTCTTTTGAGATGTGTTGAAAAATCCGAGCTATAAATGATTACGTCATCTAGATAACATAAGCAAATTTGCCATCTAAGATTACCAAGCATATTTTCCATGTTCCTCTCAAATGTAGCAGGGGCATTGCATAAGCCAAAGGGCATTACGTTGAACTCATATAGGCCATGTGCTGTAGTGAAGGCTGTCTTTTCTTTATCTTTCTCCTCAACCTCTACTTGCCAATATCCTGATTTGAGGTCAATTGCTGAAAAGTATTTGGATCCTTGAAGTGTATCCAATACTTCATCAATTCTGGGAATTGGGTAAACATCCTTCACTGTTACATCATTCAATTTTCTGTAGTCAACGCAAAATCTGTACTTACCATCTCGCTTCTTGACCAAGATTACAGGGAAGGACCATGGACTCGAGGATGGTCTAATTATGCCGTCTCTGAGCATTTCATCAATTTGTTCTTTTATGATTTCTCGCTCTTTCGCGCTCACCCTATACGGCTTGTGTTTGATCGGTTTCGCGCCTTCCGTATCGATCCGATGTTTCGCTAAGTTGGATCTTCCTAATCCCGACGAAAACAAATCCTCGTACCTTTCCAAAACTTGTTTCAATTGCTCCTTTTCCTTATATGCTAAATTTTCGTTTATCTGAAATTGGGGTTCTTCATGCTCTTTTTGTTCACTTTCTTCCATAAGATTCACTTCGGCTAGCTGGCTTCCAAAGCACAATGTTTGGTTTTTTAATATTTTTAATGGTCGAGGGTAAGGGTTTGTTATCCAGATATATGTTTCCTTATTCACAAAATTTATTAAGCTTCTCGCTAGTCGAAGTCCATTTGTTTGAAACATTTTATGGTTCTCCTCGATGATGTATTCGCCATCCTCTGCTTCTACAAATGCATTAATCAATTTAATAGAAAGTTCTGGTATAATGGCATCCTTTGCACTTTTTATTTTCTTCTGTTGATATTTGGTTACGTCACGATTTTCTGTCAAGTCGTATTTGATTATTTCACGCTGACAATCAATTTTTGCGTTCATTTTCTTAAGAAAATCACGTCCAAGTATAAATATTCGCAAATGTGTTCTCATTATCACAAATTGATGTGTAATTGTTTTGTCATCAAATTTTATATTTAAAATAATATTTCCTACGATATCTAATTCTTTGCCATCGGGTCCGGAGCACATTTTATCATGATTTATTATTTCAAGACCTGTGTTAAGAGCTGTACTAAGGTCGACCACTGAAAGATCGGCGCCTGTATCAATCAAAGCTTCGCAGATACCGATTCTATCCACGTTAATGTTCATTTTATATTTGGGGTCCAACTTTTTAATTCCATTTATGGTCGACTTGCTTTGATTGACGGACTCAGGCGCAATGTTTAGTTTAAATCTTCTAATGCGGCATATCTATTCCTTGTAGGGATACTCGAGTACGGGCTATTACTTACGTCAGCGTAAAGCAGAGGTCTCGACTTCTGAGTTCCATTATCCATTCGGATTTCTTCTTCGACCTTGTCTTGTGTAACTATGGGGTCCTCTTCCACAATTCTTACAAACCTGACTCTGCAATACCGCGCTACGTGTCCTGGCTTGTTACACTTGAAACATATTGGTCTCCCGTCTTCTGTCCTATTCCTATTTGAATTTGGATTCTTATTGTATGTTTTACTTAGGTAGACCGGTTTTGGCTCAGGATTGGGAGTGTAAGATCGTCTAGGGGCAGATACCTGGGGCAGAGGCTTGTTCTGGTAATACCTCGGAGTGGGGGCCTGGGGCTTGGAGGTGTTCTGGTAGTACCTCGGAGCGGGGGCCTGGGGCTTGGAGGTGTTCTGATATGGTCTTCTGAACGACGTAGCATTCTTCCATTGCTCTTGATGATGGGGACGAGGAGAGCGTGGTCCATTATAAAGAGCTTTTGATTTTTCTGCACGTTCTTGGTAATTCTTTTCGAACAAATCCAGCTTTTTACAAATTTCTAGAAGTTCATTGGTATTTTTAGGAGGGTTTAGGTGAAGGGCAAAAGAGTATTCTTTCTTTAACCCTCCAATAACCCAGTTTATTTTAGTCTCTTCTTCCATTTGGGGGTCGACCTTGTTGCACAGTACAAGGATATCCTCTGCGAACCTGATTGCAGGTTCATTCCACTGCTGCATTCTGTTTAGCCTCATCTTCATTTCTTCTTTGTTGGCGTCTGAGGCAAAATCCTGAATTAGGCGGCTCTTGAAATTTTCCCAGCTGGTGAAACTTATCTTTTGTAGGTTCAGCCAGGTTTTGGCGCTACCAATCATATTCATGGCAGCATAACGAGAGATAATGTAGTCTGCCCAATGGTACAGGAAGCCAATTTCTTCAAGAGATTCAATCCATGGGCGAGGGTCTTCCGTTCCATCATACTTGGGGATGTCGATGTTGGGATTCAGGACAACTGGGTCGGAACTAGCATCTCTACCAATTGTTGCACCAGGTTGCGGCTTGGCAGACTCTTCAGCCCTGATTCTCTCCTGTGCTGGGTCTTGCATCTTACCAGAGCGTGTTTCAACCATCCTACAAATTTATATAAGGGAATAATGAGATAAGTCTACTTTAAGTAGCCTCCAGAATAATTTATTTATTTTTTCACATCAAAGAGAGCAGTGAAGTCACACGTGTACCTAAATACAAATGATGATAATCTAAATAGTCTGTTTTAAATAAATATCATAGAATATAAAAATAAATAAATATATAATTTAAATTTCAAATATATTAAAAATAATATAAGAAATACGCCATTAATCATTATGTAACAATATGCCAGGGATAGATGGAAGTACACTATTTTATTGAAAGTAATTCAGAGACGCTAGAGAGAGGGAGGATTACAAATATTTTATTCACAGAAGTACAAGGATCCCAGAGATGGGGTGATGCACATAATTTATTGAAAGAAGTACAGATAAGCAAGAGATAAGGAGAAGTACACAAATTTTTTTTGGCAGAGTTGCTGAGATACCAGAGTAGGCGAATACACATGTTTTAATAAAAAAGGTACAGAGGCTCTATAGATGAGGGAAAGTACAAAATATTTTTAAAATAAATACATAGACGCCAGAGATAGGGGGAGTACACATATTTTATTGACAGAGTTGCAGAGATGCAAGAAAAGGCGAGTACACATGCTTTATTGACAGAAGTACAGAGATGCCAAAAACGCGGGGGAGTATACATATTTTATTGTCAGAAGTACAGAGATGCTAGAGACGGGGAGAAAATATTTTCTATTGACAGAAGTACAGAGACACCCGAGATAGGGGAAAGTACCCATATTTTATTGACAGAGGTACAGAGATACAAGAGACTGAGAGTACACATGTTTTATGACAGAAATACAGAGAGGCCAGAGATAGGGAGAAGTACACATATTTTATTGACAGAGTTTCAGAGATGCAAGAGACGGGGAGTACATATTATTTATTGACAGAAATATAGAGATGCTAGAAACGCTTGGGAGTAAACATGTTTTTTGACAGAAGTACAGAGACGCCAGAGATAGGAGGAAGTACACATATTCTATTGACAGAGGTGCAGAGATGCCAGAGAAGGAGAGTACACATGTTTTTTGGACAGAAGTTAAGCGAGACCAGAGACGGGGGGAGTACACAGGTTTAATTAATAGAGGTACAGAGATGACATAGATAAGGGAAGTCACATTTTTAATGTCTGGAGTGCAGAGATGCCAGAGAAGTTGTAGTGCAAATATTTTATTAAGAGAAGTACAGAGATTCCAGGGATTGATGGAAGTACATATATTTCATTTACAGAAGTACGAGGATCCCAGAGAAGGGGGAGTACATATATTTTATTGAAAAAGTTCTAAGATGTCATAAGGGCGGGGGAGTTCACATGTTTTATTGACAGAGTTGCAAGAGATAGCGGATACACATATTTTATTGACAGAAGTACAAAAACGCCCGAGATGGGGGTAGTACACATATTTTTTGACCGAAGTACAGGGATGCCAGAGACAAGAGAGTACACATGTTTTATTGAGAGAAGTATAGAGATGCCGGAGATAACAGAGTACGCATGTTTTTTCAACAAAAGTAAAGCGAGACCAGAAACGGGGGGAATACACAGCTTTAATTGACAGAAGTAGAGAGAGACCAAGATAAGAGGTTACACAAGTTTTTTTTTTTTTGTCAGAGGTACAGAGATTCCAGAGACGCGCTAGAGTACACATGTTTTATTTGCAAAAATACTGAGATACCAAAGAGGGCAAAGAGTACACATTTTTCATCGACAGGAGTACAGAGATCCCAAAGACAAGGGGATTACACATTTTATATTGACAGAGGTAGAGAGATGCCAGAGATGGGAGGAACTAAACATTTTCAATAACTGAGGTGCAGCGATGTCAGAGACGGGGGAGTACACATATTTAATTAAGAAAAGTACAGAGATGCCAGGGATAGATGGAAGTACACATATTTTATTGAAAGAAATTCAGATACGCCAGAGATAGGGAGGATTACACATATTTATTGACAGAAGTACAAGGATCCCAGAGATGGGAGAGTACACATATTTTATTGAAAGAAGTACAGAGAAGCCAGAGAGGGAGTACACATATATTTTTGGCAGAGTTGCAAAGATGCCAGAGAAGGCGAATAAACATGTTTTATTGAGAAAAGCACAGAGGCTCCAGAGGTGAGCGGAAAGTACAATTTTTTTTAAAGAAGTACAGAGACGCCAGAGATAAGGGGGAGTACACATATTTTATTGACAGAGTTGCGGATATGCCAGAAAAGGCGAGTACACATGTTTTTTTTTTTTTTTTTTTGACAGAAGTACAGAGATGCCAGAAACGCGGGTGAGTACACATATTTTATTGTCAGAAGTACAGAGATGCCAGAGACGGGAAAATTCACATGTTTTTTCGACAAAAGTACAGCGAGATCAGAAACGGGGAGTACACAGGTTTAATTGATAGAGGTACAAAGATGCCAGATACGCGAGGGAGTTCCTATATTTTATTGGCAGAAGTACAGAGATGCCAGAAATCTCGGGAAGTACACATTTTTTATTGGCAGAAATAGAGAGATATCACAAACGAGGAAGTACACATATTTTATTGACAGAAGTACAGAGATTCAAGAGACGGGGAAGTACACATATTTCATTGGCAGAAGTACAGAAAGATCAAGACACGTGGAGTACACAAGTTTTTTTTTTTTTTGTCAGAGGTACAGATATTCAAGAGACGCGTCAGAGTACACATCGGAAATAATGAGATGCCAAAAACGGGATGAGTACACATTTTTCATTGACAGAAGTACACAGATTCTAGAGACGGAGGGATTACACATATTCTATTGACAGAGGTAGAAAGAAGCCAGAGATGGGAGGAAATACACAATTTTAATGATAGGTGCAGAAATGCCAGAAACGTGTGTGTACACATATTTTATTAAGCAAGGTACAGAGATCCCATGGATAGATGGAAGTGCACATATATTATTGAGAAAAAAATTAGAGACGCCAGAGGTAGGGAGAAGTACACATATTTTATATACAGAAGTAAAAAGATCCCAGAGACGGGAAGGTACACATATTTTATTGAGAGAAGTGCAGAGATGCCAGAGATAGGGAGAAGTAGACATGTTTTTTTCGACAGAGGTGCGGATATGTCAGAGAAGGAGAGTAAATATGTTTTTTTAACAGAAGTGCAGAGATGCCAGAGACGGGGAGAACACATTTTCTATTGACAGAATTACAGAGACACCCGAGATAGGGATAAGTACCCATATTTTATTGACATAGGTGCAGAGATGCCAGAGATGGAGAGAACAAATGATTTATTGACAGTATTACAGATGCGCAAGAGATGGGGGAATTACAAATATTTAATTTAGAAGTACAGAGATGCCAGATAGGAATGAGTACAGATATTTTATAGACAGAGGTGCAGAGATGCCAGAGACGGGGAGTCGCATGTTTTATTGACAGAAGTAAAGAGATGCCAGCAACAAGTGGGAGTACACATGTTTTTTGACAGAAGTACAGAGACGCCAGAGATAGGGGGGTGTACAAATATTTTATTGACAGAGGTGCAGTGATTCCAGAGACATAGAGTACACATATTATATTAAAAGATGTACAGTGATGCCATAGATAGGGAGAAGAAGACATATTTTATTGACAGAGGTAAAAGGATCTCAGAGACGGGGGAACACACATATTTTATTAAACGAAGTTAAAAGATGCTGGATATAGGGAGATGTACACATGTTTCATTGACAGAGGAGTAGAGATGTCAGAGAGGGAGAGTCACATGTTTTATTGACAGAAGTACAGAGATACCAGGAACGCGTGGGAGTAAACATATTTTATTGACAGAATTAAAGAGATGCCGAAGACGGGGAGAACAAATGTTTTATTGACAGAGTACAGAGATGCCAAAATCGCGTGGGAGTACAGATGTTTTTTTGGCAGAAGTACAGAGACGCCAGTGTTGAGGGAAAATACAAATATTTTATTTAAAGAAGTACAGAGACGCCAAAGAAAGGGGGAGTTCACATATATTCTATTGACAGTTGCCAGAGACGGAAGGTACACATTTTTTATTGACAGAAGTACAGAGATGCCAGAGACGCAGGGGAGTATACATGTTTTATTGACAGAAGTATAGAGATGCCAGAGACAAGGGGGAGTACACATATTTTATTGAGAGAAATACAAAGATGCCATAGATGGGAGTGTACACATGTTTTATTGAAAGAAGTACAGAGATGCCAGAGACGAAGAGTACACATGTATTTTCGGTAAATTTACAGCGAGAACAGAGACGGGGGGTACACAGGTTTAATTGATAGAGGTACAGATATGCCAGAGACGCAGTGGAGTTCATATATTCTATTGGCAGAAGTACAGAGATGCCAGAGACGTGGGGATGTACACGTGCTTTATTGACAAAAGTAGCGAGATATCAGAAACGGGGCAATACAAATATATTATTGACAGAAGTACAGATAGACCAAGACACGAGGAGTACACAGGTTTTTTGTCAGAGGTACATAGATTATAGAGACGCGTGGGAGTACACACTCTTTATTAAAAGAAGTATAGAGATACCATAAACTCGCGTGTAGTACACATTTTTTATTGACAAAAGTACAGATATTCAAGAGACGGGGGGGATTACACATATTATATTGAAAGAGGTAGAGAGAAGCCAGAGACGAGAGGGAATAGACATATTTTATCGACAGAAGTATAGAGTTGCCGAAGACGGAGAGAACACAGGTTTTATCGACAGAAGTACGAAGATTCAAGAAACGCCGGGAAGTTCATATATTTTATTGACAGAAATAGAGAATATCCGAAACAGAACATATCATATATTTTATTGACAGAAGTACAGAGATGCCAGAAATGCGCCTTGGTGTACACCTATTTCACTGAGAGAAGTACAGAGATGCCAGAGATGAGGGAGAATCTATGTTTTATTGACAGAAGAAAAGAAATGCCAGAGACGCGCGGTGAGGTACATATATTTTTTCGACAGAAGTAATTAGATGCTAAAGACGGGGGGGGGGGGGGGGTTACACATATTATATTGACAGTGGTAGAGAGATGCCAGAAATATAAGGAAGTACATATTTTAATGACTGAGGTACCGAGATTCCGGAGACGTGAGGGAGTACAGATTTTTTGACAGAAGTACAGAGGTGCCAGACACGGGGAAGTATACATGGTTCTTTGAGAGCATTACAGAGATGTCAGAGACGCGGGGGAGTACAAATGTTCTATTGTCAAAAGTCAGAGGTTCTAGAGACGAGGGAGAGTACATATAATTTATTGTCAGAAGTACAGAGATGCCAGAGACGATATAATACACATGTTCTATCGACGGAGGTACAGGGTGACAAGAGACGTGGAATACACATGTTTTATTGGCGGAATTATAGGGACGCCAGAGACAGTGGAATACACGTTTTATTGACGGAGTTATTGGAAAGCTAGAGATGATGAAATACACATGTTTGATTGACGGAGATACAGAGATGCCAAAGTTTGTGGAATACGCATAATTCATTAACGGAGGTACAAAGATTCCAAAAATTCTGGAATACATATGTTGTATTGACAGAGGTACAAGAATACTAGATTTGATGGAATACACATGTTATATTGAAGTTACTACAGGGATGCCAGAGACGGTGGAATTCACATGTTTATTAACGGAGATACAGATATGTCAAAACCAATGGATACACACCAGTTGTTGACGGATTTACAGGTTGGCCAGAGACGGTGAAAAAGACATTTTATTTTGAGGAGGTACAGGGATGCAAAAGACGGTGAAATACAAATGTTCTATTAACGTCGGTACATGGATGCCAGAACGGTGGAATACACCTTTTTTATAAACGGAGATACATGGACGCTTCCGACAGTGGAATACACATTTTCTATTGACGGAGATACAAGGATGCTAGAGACGGTGGAATACGGATGTTTCATTGACTGAGGTACAGGGAAGCCAAAGACGCTGTAATGCAAATGCTTTATTGGCGAAGGTACAGGGACGCCTTTGACAGTGGAATACACATTTTATATTGACGGAGATACTGGTATTACAGAGACGGTGGAATACATATGTTCAATTGACGGAGGTACATGGATGCTAGAGACGGTGGAATACATATGTTTTATTTATGGAGGTACAGGGGGCCAAAGACGCTGTCATACAAATGCTTTATTGGCGGAGGTACAGGGACGCCTTCGACAGTGGAATACACATTTTATATTGACGGAGATACTGGTATGCCAGAGACGGTGCAATACATATGTTCTATTGACGGAGGTACAAGGATGCTAGAGACGGTGGAATACACATGTTTAATTGACGGAGGTACAAGGATGATAGAGACGGTGGAATACACATATTTTATTGACGGGGTTACAGGGACTCAGAGACGTTGGAATACACATGTTTTAATGACGTAGGTACAGAGATGCTAAAGACGGTGGAAAACCCATGTTTTTCTGACGTAGGTACAGGCATGTCAGAGATGGTGGAATACACATATTCTCTTGATGGATGTAAAGAGATGCCAAAGACGGTAGAATACACATGTTCTCTTAAAGGAGGTACAAGGACGCCAGAGGTGGAATACACATGTTTCATTGAGGGAAATATAGAGATGCAAAAAAAATGGATATACATGTTGTTGACGGATGTACAGGGTGGCCAGAGACGGTGACGTAGACACGTTCTATTGAGGGAGGTACAGATATGGCAGAGACGCTAGGATACACATGTTTTATTGATGTAGGTACAGAGATGCCAAAGACAATGGAATACGCATGTTTTATCGACGGAGGTACAAGGACGCTAGAGACTGTGGAATAAACATGTTTTATTGACGGAGGTAAGACTGCCAGAGACGATGTAATACATATTTTTTATTGACGGAGGTACAAGGAGACCAGAGACTGTGGAATATGACTGTACGGAGGTAAGGTTTCTAGGAAAACAATACGTTGTGGATAAAGTTTAGTGCTATATACTTTTTTACAATAGTTTAAAGGGGATTATTGATTATATACAGTAGATGTCTTCATTGTCCGGCACAAAAATGATCCTGCTCGTCCTCCTCTTTCCGGTTAGTCCACGGAGCCACACTCAGGAAAACACTTCCTGTGAATTCTTTCACTGTTGATTCGAACAAAACTGTCTGTCCCACTCCTACCTCCCACCTGGACAATCCCTCTTTAGCTGGAGTCCATTCATCTTTACCCATCTTCACTCTGGTATCTTGCCCTCTTGGTTTTCTTGTAATACTTTGGGCTATTTTGTCCGAAGAGTTTCCATGAATTCGAAGACCGATATTTTCCCAGTGTTCTGCTTCAGTATAGGCTGTAGAACGTGGTAGCATCTGACAGCAATTTGCATCAGGCCTGCTGATTCAGTGACCAGGTCTACGCTCGCATTCCTAGAAGCATGCAAATATAGGCTTGATTTGTTCACATTTGCTCTTGGAAGCTTTGCTTGTGGGCGGATTATAATCAGCCCGTCTTTGCCTTTTGGTTTCTTTAATTTTTTTGAAATCACGTTTCCGCCCTCTTAACTCTGCCGGAGATTTAAATATATTTATAAATATAAAATAATTAAATACTATAGATAATATCTCATTCCACGACACAAGCTGATTCCACACATGCAAATTAGATATGATTTAAGAGACAAATATACGATTCAAATACTTTAGCTTCCAATATTTCACTTTACCTATAACAAACGAATATTCGCTTATAATTTTGACTTGCTATTTCTTTTGCCAAGTGCATTTGATGTTGCATGAATTGAACATTTTATCTGCATGAAATTTGATTCTAGAAACAACCTGCTTTAACTGTTATAGTTCTCTAAATACGTACATCTCTATAGTTTCTCTAAATATATCATTCGGATGTCTTTCTAATATACAATAGACATATCAAATAATAATAATATTAAATGAACACCTGAGTTTTTCTAAATCGTGTAATTATATTTATACTAGACGAATGGCCCAGGCAACGCCCGGGTTTTACCCGAGTGCGGATATGTTTTTACAACGTTGTCTTGGGTGGTCGCTATAGACAGGGTGGTCTGTATAGACAGGTGAATGTAACACACAGCTGATAACAGGGTTTTCTAGAGTGGCCGCTATAGACAGGGTGGTCTGTATAGACAGGTGGATGTATCACACAGCTGATAACAGGGTTGTCTAGAGTGGCCGCTATAGACAGGTGTATGTATCACACAGCTGATAACAGGATTATCTGGAATGGCCGCTATATACAGGGTGGTCTGTATTGACAGGTGTATGTATCACACAGCCGATAACAGGGTTGTCTAGAGTGGCCGCTATAGACAGGGTGGTCTGTATAGAAAGGTGTATGTATCACACTGCTGATAACAGGGTTGCCTAAGGTGACCGCTATAGACAGGGTGGTCTGTATAGACAGGTGAATGTAACACACTAATGATAACAGGGTTGCCTAAGGTGACCGCTATAGACAGGGTGGTCTGTATAGACAGGTGGATGTATCACACAGCTGATAACAGGGTTGTCTAGAGTGGCCGCTATAGACAGGTGTATGTATCACACAGCTGATAACAGGGTTTTCTAGAATGGCCGCTATATACAGGGTGGTCTGTATAGACAGGTGGATGTAACACACTGCTGATTACAGGGTTGCCTAAAGTGACCGCTATAGACAGGGTGGTCTGTATAGACAGGTGGATGTATCACACAGCTGATAACAGGGTTGTCTAGAGTGGCCGCTATAGACAGGTGTATGTATCACACAGCTGATAACAGGGTTTTCTAGAATGACCGCTATATACAGGGTGGTCTGTATAGACAGGTGGATGTAACACACTGCTGATTACAGGGTTGCCTAAAGTGTCCGCTATAGACAGGGTGGTCTGTATAGACAGGTGGATGTAACACACTGCTGATAACAGGGTTGTCTAGAATGGCCGCTATAGACAGGTGTATGTATCACACAGCTGATAGCAGGGTTGTCTAGAGGGGTGCAGGGAGGTCACGTGTTCGCCGGCGGCAGCCAATGGGCGCGCATTCTATCCGTGAGCTTCAGAATAAGGCAATTATATAAGTAGATTCGCGCGCGCGGAATTCTATATATAAACTATAAATAGATAATAATATATTCACAAAATAAAACAATTTCTTCGACCCTAACTTCAATTTAAAAAATATTGGAAGGACGTAACACATCATTGGTTAATACTCCCTTAGGTTTCACCAGTTTAATCTACCGCTCTAATATTGTACGTATTGGGATGTTTAGCTATATATGTGTGTAATTTAAGTAATTTGGACATTAACTACATATATGTTCAAAAGTATATATAGCGGGAGTTTGTAACCTTCTCATTACAACAATTTGGGACTCTTTTATAACGTATATAGTTTATATACAAGATTGTGGGAATGTTTTAGTCAGATTTGAAAAGCCTCTTATTAATTTTGTGCAATTTTGAAGAAGAGAATTTTAAATACAGTAGAATCTCCCTTTATATAGCGGACACCTCTCCACAAAGGACAGTTTTCATTTACAAAATTACTATTTTTACAATTTAGCAACTCTCCGGTAAAAAAAAAAACACCTCTCCTTAAAGGACACATAAATGCACAGAATATTTTATTATATCTTACCAAATATAAATTTTCTTCAGCTCAAGAAAAAATGTATGATCGTTTTTATTTTCAACCTTGTATTACATATGACTTTAGAATCAATGGTTTCACTCGTGGACTTTTTGCCTTTCCATCAATATTTGGAACCATTGTCTCAGCCAATTAGCCCATCGCATGCGAAAAGCCACTTCAGGACGAAAGTCTTTACACTTACAAAAAAAAGCAGTCCACAAATCTTAGCTGTCTTCAACGGCTAAGTTAGTGGAGAGTTTATACAATCTCAATCTATCGGTGTATATGTCTTCAAATTTCCTTGTTGTATGTGCAATGAACTGATGTTATAGCGAAGTGTATAAGTATCAGAGAGTATAAATATTAGTGAATAAATAATAAAGGCTGTATATCAATCGTGTTTTCACAATTTATTTTATATTAAAATAAATATATATAGCCAATTATATCATGATGCATTAGCGCGCCATCTGTTATGAAAATTCGAAACCATTATATAGACGCGTATGATTCTTTTTAAAAATATTAAACAATTTTCTACTATCTTACTGCAATGGAAAAATTTATGGGAAAAAACCGTTAGGAGGGTTCACTACTTAATAGGCAGGTCCTCCCATTAATTTTTCCATTGCAGTAAGGACAGTAGAAATTGTTTTATTTTTAAAAGAATCATACGCGTCTATAATAGTTCCAAATTTTCATATAT
This sequence comes from Cordylochernes scorpioides, assembly GCA_030710605.1. Classification (NCBI taxonomy): domain Eukaryota; kingdom Metazoa; phylum Arthropoda; class Arachnida; order Pseudoscorpiones; family Chernetidae; genus Cordylochernes; species Cordylochernes scorpioides. The sequence goes on along the minus strand of CP092879.1, from coordinate 25,921,009 downwards.
AACCAATGTAAACATATTCGTAAAAAAAAGCTAAAATATCTCTGAAAAGAAGCAGAATATTACAGTAGCTTCACCTAATTAAGAATTTTCTAATATATAGTAATTTTTAAAATCACTACTAATATCATCATCAAATATTTTCACCAGTAAAAAAAGCTACTATTATATATTTTTAAAGCACACATAAACTTTTCTAAATTTCTTTGCTAGTCAGAAATAGGAGTTCGTCAAAAATATCCGCTTCTATATAATTGAAGAACACATTAGTCATTTAAAATTTTGAGTTTTCAAAAACAGAGTAGAGGTTGTAGAATCATAAAGTTATATTACTTATCACCGAATTTGTATATTCAAGTGAACCTTTATACTTTCAATTTGTCATCTCATTCAGTTCCTAGTTGGCCCTTTCCACAAAATGTCGACACAATGCTTAGATATGACACAAAATCTTCAAACATGCTTCTAGATTATTCCAGAAAAAAGACGATAGGAAAGAGCTCGATTTGAAATGACGACAGAAAATAGATCAGCATTACCAAATACTCCAAAATGAACCGAACGACCGAAGATCACCCCGAATGTGATCAACATGTAAGTTCCACCTTTACAATCATGGGCAAAACTTGATAAAGTTTCATATTTTAATGTCGCCGGTCTTTTTTTTTTTTTTTTTTTAAGGAGACAGCGGCAAATTTTTTCACACTTGGTTACCTCGTGTGTCTTCAATGAAATCACTGTATCAAATATATTTCATAGCTATTATTTGAATCCCGATATACATCTTAAAAGATGAACTTCCTTAGGTTTGTCCATGAGTGTTTATCATCACATATACAGTAACTTGGATGTCGTGAATTGCCCAGAACTGAGAAAGATTGAAGCGGCTAAACCAACAGGAAATCAACATCACCTACCACGTGCGCCAGTAGTTTCCATCTTTTCCTCATCTTGAATAATTTCTTGCGATTTGTAAGAAATATAAAATGAATAAATCAATATCAAATCATTTGGTTGAATTGGAAATATAACTTGTAAAAGGTTGTTTGATAACCTCATTGTTATCATATTTTTAATCAAAATTGCTTTATTGGCTTGATGCTTATACCTTTGTATTCGCAAATTTAGTGATTGATATACTAAAATGTAGCATTTCTGTAAACAAGTTGATTTAATTTGTTTATTCAATCACAAAGGCAATGTGATATTATAAAATTCATAATAATTCTTCTAATTCAATATTGTTTAAAGCCCACATAAGCTTTCAAATTTCCTATGATTTATTTTTTCCAAATAATAACCTCCTTTGATGAAATGTTTTTGGCTTTGCTTAGAATTTTTAAAGATACGGATGCCAAGAAGATTGATTAAACATTATTGATTTACAAGAAAAATAACTAAATAAAAGAGAAACCTTTTTTCTTACGATTAGCGCCTATTTTCTTGTGATCTTACACGCATACTCTGTAGGAATAATTAATTAATTAAGATTAAAATATATATACACAACAAAAGCATAAAAACCTCTAGGCGTTAAACATCATGGTTTATCGCTGAAATATAAGAAAAAATTCTCAGTTTTCATGAAATATTTGCTACTTCCTATAATCTTTTAATTAGCCTAAATATCTAAAATTTAATTTCATCATCTGATATTAAATTTCTAGCACAAAAATTAAGTGATCTTATTAATAGAACTGATTTTTAATAAATATTTGAACTATTGTATAGAGAGAGAGAGGTTAAGATACTTATTGAGAGAAAATTATCTAATTAATAGTTTATAAAAAGTGTTCAAAAGAGACAATACCCCATTTCTAGACTGAAAAACTATCTAATTTTATTAGACGTAACTTATATAGGAAGCGGAATGTCCATCACCAAATATATCTTTAATATATTCTGAATATTCCTACCAAAAGGTGCTTAAATGTTAGTTGACAATCACCAATAAAGTAACCAAAGAGCAATCAATCTTAGAACGATATCTAGTACAACTGACCTTTCTTCAATGCTAGAGCTCAAATAAAGTCATACCGCTGCCAATTAACGTTTAAAATATCATTTGTATGTGATAAACAAATATAATTATTTATATTTGATATACAATAATATAAATATTCACACACACATTTTTAATATATAATAAATCGTATAAAAATCATATATAACATCATATAGGCGCGGAGTTTTTATTTATTCTGAAATAGTTTGAATTTTGGCCACGAGATGACTTCAAACGGTTGAATACATATTTTTTTTATTGACAGAGATACACGACGCTTTGAACGGTGGAATCACATGTCTCATTGACGGAGGTACAGGGATCCCAGAGAGGGTGGAAAAAAACATGTTTTATTGACAGATATACACGGAGGCCAGAGACGGTGATATACACATGTTTTATTGACGGAGGTACAGGGAGGCCAGAGACGGTGGAATACACACGTTTTAATGACGAAGGTACAGGGACGCCAGAAATGGTGGAAAACACATGTTTTATTGACGGAGGTACAGGGACGCCAGAGACTGGAATACACATGTTTTATTGACGGAGGTACATGGACGCTAAAGACGGTGGAATACACATCTTTTATTGACGGAGGTACAGGGACGCCAGAGACGGTGGAATACACATGTTTTATTGATGGAGGTACAGGAAGGCCAGAAACGGTGGAATACACACGTTTTATTGACCTTGGTACAGGGACGCCAGAGACTGTGGAATACACATGTTTTATTGACGGAGGTACAGGGACGCTAAAGACGGTGGAATACACATGTTTAATCGACGGAGGTACAGGGACGCCAAAGACTGTGGAATACACATATTTTATTGACGGAGGTACAGGGACGCTTAAGACGATGGAATACACATGTTTTATTGACGGACGTACAGGGACGCCAGAGACGGTGGAATGCACATGTTTTATTGACGGAGGTACAGGAACGCTATAGATGGTGGAATGCGCACATTTTATTGACGGAGGTACAGGGACGCCAGAAACGGTGGAATACACATGTTTTATTGACGGAGGTACAGGGACGCTAAAGACGGTGGAATACACATGCTTAATTGACGGAGGTACAGGGACGTCAGAGACTGTGGAATACACATGTTTTAATAAGGGAGGTTTAGGGACGCCAAAGACGGTGGAATAAACACGTTTTATTGACGGAGGTACAGGGACGCCAGAAACGGTGGAATACACATGTTTTATTGACGGAGGTACAAGGACGCCAGAAACGGTGAAATGCACGCGTTTTATTGACGGAGGTACAGGGACGCCAGAAACGGTGGAATACACATGTTTTATTGACGGAGGTACAGGGACGCTAAAGACTTTGGAATACACATGTTTTATTGACGGAGGTACAGGGACGCTAAAGACGGTGGAATACACATGTTTTATTGACGGAGGTACAGGAACGCTATAGATGGTGGAATATATAAGGTGTGTCCAATAAATAATGAGACTGGTCAAAAATAAAGAAAAAACAGAAATAATAAAAATATTTATTAATATTTTTCAAAATAGTCCCCTCCTGCATTTATAAATAATATCCATCTCTTCTTCCATGATTTAAAACATTTAGAAAAGGCATCTTTCGGGATGTTTTTTCAAAACTTTTTTCGAATTCGCTATGATGGACTCTCTAGTGTCAAATCTCCATCCATTTAGAGCCATTTGAGTTTTGGAAAGAGGAAAAAAATCATTTGGGGCTAGATCTGGGGAATAGGGAGGTTGGTAAAGTATTTAGATGCCGGGTGTAGCCAAATAAGTCAGTACAGATGTAACGGTGTGTGGTGGTGCATTATCATGATGGATAATCCATTTTTTGGAACTCCACATTTCACTTCTTTTCAGACAAATTGATTCGCTTACACGTCTCATTCCATTTTTAAATCGTTAAAATCATATAAATGTGGTAGGCTTATTTACATTTTCATTTCCAAATGCCAATTTCAACAAATCTATAGTTTCTGAAGCCGATTTCCCAATTTTGTAGCAAAATTTAACAAATTCGTTGTTCGAATTTTCTATGCATTACAAATTAAAGGTTGTTATGCAAGGCGTTCTTTTTAAAAGCTTACAATTTATCGACTGCGCGCGCAATCACTTGATGCGATATACCGCAGTGTAGCTGAAGCTTTCGATATTTTCAATAGACTTTAAAAAATATATCATTTCATTTTTCTTTGTTTTTGACCGGTATCATTATTTATTGGAGACACCTTGTACACATGTTTTATTGGCGGAGGTACAGGGACGCCAGAGACGGTGGAATACACATGTTTTATTGACGCAGGTAGATATATTTCATTGGAAGAAGTACAGTGATGTCAGAGACGCGCGGAGTAATATACATATTATAAATACATAGGTACAGAAATGCCAGAAATGGAAAGAAATACATATGTTTTATTGACAGTAAAACAGATATACCTGAGACGCGGTTAGGAACACATATTTTATCGACAGAAGTACAGAAATTCCAGAGACGGGGAGTACACATATTTAATTGAGAGAGGTATAGAGAAGCTAGAGACGGAGTTTACAAATATTTTATTAACAGTGGTACAGAGATTCCAGAGACGCGGGAGAGTTCACAAATTTTATTGACAGAGGTACAGAGATGTCAGAGACGCGCGGGGGAGTACACATATTTTTATTTACAGAGGTACAGAGATGCCAGAGACGCTCGGTGAAGTACAGATATTTTATTGAAAGAAGTACAGAGATGCAAGAGATGGTAAGGAGTACACATATTTTATTTCACAGAGGTACACAGATGCCAAAGACGGAAGGAGAACACATATTTCATTGATAGAAGTACAGAAATGCCAGATAAGGCGGAGAATACACATATTTTATTGACAGAAATTCAGAGATGCCAGAGACGGAGAGCGGCAGTACATATACTCCATTGAAAGAAGTACAGAGATGCCATAGACGCGGGAAAGTACACATGTTTTATTGACAGATGTACAGAGATGCCAGAGACGCGCAGGGGAACAAACACATATAATGACAGAGGTTCAGAGATCCAGAGACGAAAGGAAATAGATATATTTTATTGAAAGTAGTACAGATATACCAGAGACGCGGTTAGGAACACATATTTTATTGACAGAAGTACAGAGTTGCCAGAGACAGGGGGTGTACACATGTTTAATTGGCAGAATTAAATAGATGGCAGAAATGGCGGTACGGATATTTTATTAACAAAGGTACAGAGATGTCAGAGACCTGGGAGTACACATATCTTAATTGAGAGAAGTACAGAGATACCTGTGGCGTTATGAAATGCACATATATTATTGACAGAAATACAGAGATGCCAGAGACGGGTGAGTACACATATTTAATTGAGAGAGGTAGAAGAGAAGCCAGAGACGTAGGAATTCAAATATTTTATTAACAGAAGAACATAAATTCCAGAGACGCAGGAGATTTCACATATTTTATTGACAGAAATACAGAGATTCAAGAAATGCGATGTTGTATACATATTTTATCGACAGAAGTACAGAGATGCAGGAGACGGGGGAGAGCACACATGCTTTAATGTCAGAGGTACAGAGATGCCAAAGACGCGCGGTGAGGTACAGATATTTTATTGACAGAAGTACAAGGATGCAAGAGACGGTGGGGATTACACATATTTTATTTCACAGAGGTACACAGATGCCAGAGACGGGAGGAGAACATATATTTTATTGACAAAAGTACAGAGATGTCATAGACGCGGGAGAGGACAAATGTTTAATTGACAGAAGTACAGAGATGCCAGAGACGCGCGGGGGAGCAAACACATATATTGACAGAAGTACAGAGATGCCAGAGACAGGGGGTGTACACTTATTTAATTGACAGATTTACATCGATTCCAGAGATGGGGGGTTCAGATATTTTATAAACAAAGGTACAGAGATGTCAGAGACGCGGGAGTACACTTTACTTAATTGATATAAGTACCGAGAAACCTGTAGTGGTGGAGTACACATATATTATTGACAGAAATACAATGATGCCAAAGACGGGGGAGTACACAAATTTTATTGACAGAAGAAAGAAATTCCAGAGACTGGGGAGTACACATATTTAATTGAGAGAGGTACAGAGAAGCCAGAGACGGAGGATTACAAAAATTTCATTTACAGAAGAACAGAGATTTCAGAGAGGCGGGAGATTTCACATATTCTATTGACAGAAGTACAGAGATTCAAGAGACGCGATGTTGTATACATATTTTATTGATCGAAGTACAGAGATGCCATAGACGCGGGAGAGTACACATGTTTTATTGTCAGAGGTACAGAGATGCCAGAGACGCGCGGTGAGGTACAGCTGTTTTATTGACAGAAGTACAGAGATGCAAGAGAAGGTGGGGGATACACATATAGTTAGCACGTTTTCTTTGAAGTTTCTTCTAGAAAGAACGAGCTGACTCAATTCTATTCAATTCGATTTATTTCAAACAACAAAAGATAATTACACTACGATTTAATGCGATTTAGTTGTATTTTTAACACAAAAGAAAACAGAAAAAGAAAAAAACAACAAAAATAATGATGATAAGTAACAATAAAATTCTATGAATATATGAATTATAATCCTTATCCTTATATATATATATAAATGAAATGCGAAATCGATGTTTGTTATCGCTTCACGCAAAATCTACCGACTCAATCATTATGGAATTTCGCATGTAGGTAGGTGAATATTCCGTATAACATATAGGCTATTCAAAAAACTAAAAAATGAAATGTGCTTTTTTTAAAAATTAAAAACCAAAAAGCGTTAGTTCCAGTCTTTTACCGCTTGGGCGCAGCACTGGTTGCGACGATAAATGAATTTGATTGGTTAATAATTAACACGTGGTTTGTTTACACAATGAATGTTAGTTTGTTCACACGATGAATGTTTTTAAAAGGTAAGATTATCCAATCGCCGTGAAACTTTAGGAAGTTATTTACTATACTACTGGGAAGATTTCTGGTTTGAATTTGATTTGTAATAAATATTATTTGCAATTTTATTTGCAAATTTTCTACTTTCACTCGCAAGCAGCCCCTCTAGCGGTGTCTGGTGAAATTATATTTATGAATTGTAACAATGCTCAAAATGTTTTCCAAGTATAATAAATTTAATTTGAGAATTTAGTAATATAATATTCCAATGACGTAAAAAATACTTGGCATTTCAATATTAATATATATTTAAAGAAAAAATTGTAACGATTTTGTGTTAAATGTTAAAATGTAATGTTAAAATATATTTTTATATTGTTAATTTAATTTGTTTTTGTTTTATAAAAATGATGATGCAACTTTAATTGTTGTTGTGAAAATATCTTTATTTACCGAGCTGCTAACCATAATAAATGATTTTTGAGCCCCTAATTGTTGTTATTATTGTTTGTTTATATAAAAAAATTACATTGTATGTGATGATGATAACAAAAATGAAATTTTAAATTAATATATATTACATTGTATGTGATGATGATAACAAAAATGAAATTTTAAATCCTTATATCTATAAAAATGAAATGCGAAATCGATGTTTGTTATCGCTTCACGCAAAAGCTACTGATTCAATCATTATGGAATTTCGCATGTAGGTAGCAGAAGATTTCGTTTAACATATAGGCTATTCAAAAAAACAAAAAAGTTAATGTGCTTTTTTTTTAAATAAAAAACCAAAAAGCGTTAATTCCAGCCTTTTACCGCTTGGTGGCAGCACTGGTCGCGACGATAAATGAATTTGATTGGTTAATAATTAACACGTGGTTTGTTTACACGATGAATGTTAGTTTGTTCACACGATGAAGGTTTTACAAGGTAAGATTATCCAATCGCAGTGAAACTTTAGGAAGTTATATTTACTATACTACTGGGAAGATTTCTGGTTTGAATTTGATTTGAAATAAATATTATTTGCAATTTTATTTGCAAATTTTCTACTTTCACTCGCAAGCAGCGCCTCTAGCGGCGTCTGGTGAAATTATATTTATAAATTGCAACAATGCTAAAAATGTTTTCCAAGTATAATAAATTTAATTTGAGAATTTAGTAATATAATATTCCAATGACGTAAAAAATACTTGGCATTCCAATATTAATATATATTTAAAGAAAAAATTGTAACGTTTTTGTGTTAAATGTTAAAATGTAATGTTAAAATATATTTTTACATTGTTAATTTAATTTGCTGTTGTTTTATAAAAATGATGATGCAACTTTAATTGTTGTTGTGAAAATATCTTTATTTACGGAGCTGCTAACCATAATAAATGATTTTTGAGCCCCTAATTGTTGTTGTTTATTATCGCGTACGCTCCAGGAACCTGGGTTACTTAAATAAATAATTTATTATCGTTTGTTTATATAAAAAAATTACATTGTATGTGATTATGATAACAAAAATGAAATTTTAAATTAATATATATAATTCATTGAGAAAAAATAAATAATTAATTATCAAATTCACAAAAGTGACAATATACTTTTTGAAATATAATAAATGTTTTTAAAAAAATATGTGTTTCAAAAATATATTTAAACGCATATAACAATATTTATATATGTTTACAAATCAATATATAGGTGGATTGGATGTTTTCTAGAATCGTTTTAACAAATGTTCGTTAGGCAAACTTTTACTCGGATAAAAACTGTGCGAAGCCGGGTACATTCGCTAAATACATTTATTTACAAATCTTCGTTTGTGGCAAGATACTATTCCTTCAACTTCAAATTACCGAGTGGACCAATTAATACTTATTTTTTTCAACTTATCGAGTATTTTTCAAGAGACCGAGAAAAAAATTATCGAGAGTGTAGACAAGTATAGATTCAGTAGGGATTGGATGTTTGCTAGAATCGTTTTAACAAATGTTTGTTAAGCAAACTTTTACTTGGGGCGAAGCCGGGAACATATATATATATATATATATATATATGTTTGTCGGCTATGCACGCCCTCAATATGTAACTAATCTCGCTGAAATTTGAACAGGACAGAAAGTTAAATCTGGAAGAGTTTTGTTGTCGCACTTTAACCAATAAAAATTATATTTAACCAAGTACTGAGCAACAATATTTTTTTTAGAGAGAGTCAGAAATGATGATGACAATATTTCCGTATCATGCTTGATTGCATTAAAAATTTCTTTTGGGGAATATTCACTAATGATTAATAGTAGGCAGGAACAAAATTCTACCAGCGAAACATTCACTCGAGCAGAAGACACACGAAGCCAGGTCATCTCTATATATAAAATATCGTTTCTCGGCTTTTTGTCTAAGATCATGTAGTATATCTCTAGATATTTTTATTCATGTATATCTTTTTTTTAAATCTATTCAGTAGAGAGTGGATATGTTTTCTCGAAAAATAAATTTCATCTATATATATAAAAATGAATGTATGTGTGTGTGTCTGTTTGTTTGTTTGTCCTTTATGCCTGACCAAACCACTCATTGGATCGCCATGAAACTTTGGGAAGTTATTTAGTATAGTACTGGGAAGGTTTCTAGCAAATAAATTTTTGAAATAACTTTTCGCCTAGAAATAATCAAGATAAATATTCTAATTTGTCTGTTATAATTCAACAATCTGCTCTAAATATTATCATGATGATACGATGATTTTGTAATGTAGAAAATTAGGAAAGACAAAATTCAGGATGACACGGCAATTTATTTGAGACAAGAATAATGATACAATTCAAAGGCAAGATACTATTCCTTTAACTTCCAATTACCGAGGGAACCAATTAATATTGATTTTATTCAACTTATCGAGTATTTTTCAAGGGACCGGGAAAAAATGTTCACTTTATCGAGAGATTCGTTAAACAAACCTTTACTCGGGTAAAACCCGGGCGAAGCCGGGTACATCCATACAAGAATAATGATACAATTCCAAGGCAAGATTATATTCCTTTAACTTCCAATTACCGAGGGAACCAATTAATATTGATTTTATATAACTTATCGAGTATTTTTCAAGGGACCGGGAAAAAAATGTTCACTTTATCGAGAGATTCGTTAGACAAACTTTTACTCGGGTAAAACCCGGGCGAAGCCGGGTACGTCCGCTAGTATATTATATAAATATATGACATAACGAATTATATTATCATAATATTCTGTCTGTTCCCGAATATTATTATCAATAATATTCGTTAGGCAAACTTTCACTCGGATAAAACCCGGGCGAAGCCGGGTACACATCCGCTAGTATAGTAATTAAAAAATACTTCCTAATATCAAATATTTTCATTGGTAAAATAAAACTATTATCTAATTTTAAAACGCGCATACACTTTTTTTCAAATTTATTTTACTAGTCCGAAATATGAGTTCGTCAAAAACATTCGCTTCTAAAGGAAGAATACTTTAGGCTTTAAAAATATGACTGAGCTCAGAAACGAGTAGAAACAGAAAAAGCATAAAGTTATATATACTTATCGCCACGGAATTTTTATATTCACACACACAAGTGAATTTTTTATCCTTTCAAATTATCATCTTATAGCTTCTCAGCTCCCAGTAGGCCCTTTCCATACAATGTCATAACAATACTTAGATATGACAAAATCTTCAAACATGCTTCTAGATCCCTTCAGTGATAAAAGACGATCGTTTATAGCAAAGGGCTTGATTTGAATAGACGACAGAAAATAGATCAGAGTCGCAAAAATGTTCTAAAATGAACCAAACGACCGAAGACCATTCCGAATGATATCAACATTTAAGATCCATATTTACACTATTTACAGACAAAACTTGATTAAGTTTCATATTCAAATGTCGCGGTCGTCTATTTATTCTTCACACTTGATTATCTCGTTTCTTTAATAAAGGTCTCGGTGTATCAAATATCTTTCAGAGTTATTGTCTGAATCTCGATAAACATTCTTAAAGATGAACTTCCTTAAGTTTTGTCCATGAGTGTTTATCATTACATATACAATGACTTGGTTGTTAATTGCCCAGAACTGAACAAGATTGAAGCGGCTAAGCCACAAGGAAATGAACATCACCTACGACGTGTGCCAGTAGTTTTCCCTTCTTTGCTCATTTTGAAAGATTCCATGCGATTTTTAATAAATATAAAAATGAATAAATCAATATCAAATCATTTGGTTGAATCGGAATTATAAAAAATTGTTTTAAAACCTCATTGTTATCATATTTTTAATCAAGGTTGCTCTATTGGCTGGATGCTTATGCCTTTGTATTCGCAAATTTAGTGATTGATATACTAAAATGTAGCATTTCTATAAACAAGTTGATTTAATTTGTTTATTTAATTGAAGGCAATGATATTATAAAATTCTTAATAATTCTTCTAGTTCATTATTGTTTAACGCCCACATGGGCCTTTAAAATTCGTATGATTCATTTTTCCAAAGAATAATCTCTCCTGATAAAAAGCTTTTGACTTTACTCAGACTTTTTAAAGAAACTGATCCCAAGAAGATTGATCAAACATTATTGATTTACAAGAGAGAGAACAAAATAAAGAAACTTCTAACATAGCAAACAAAGAGAAACTTTTCTTCTTACGATTAGCGCCTATTTTCTTGTTATCTTACACACATACTCTGTAATAATAATTAATTAATTAAGCTTAAAATATATATACACAACAAAAGCATAAAAACCTTGAGGCGTTAAAGATCATGATATATCGCTGAAATATAAAATAAAATTCTTAGTTTTCATGAACTTTTTGCCATTTCCTATATAAAAATCTAAAATTTAATTTCATCATCTTGAATTAATTTTTTATCACAAATATTAATTAAGCTTATTAAAAAAACTGATTTTTAATAAATATTTAAACTATTTTATTTTAAGATATATATTGAATTACACTTGTATACACACTTTTTCCTTCTCAATAATTGAAAGTTTTTTTCTAGTAAATTCCAATCCGTAGATCATGAATATAACCTTCATTTTTCAAAATTAGCTCATTTTTTGGAAAATATTGGAAAATATTTAATTTTTTAAAGAAGCTGATGCCATCGCTGTCTTCAAAATAATTTGACGATAATGACTTTGTAAGCCAAAATATTCAATTATTTAGATGAAATGCATATACCATTGCAATTTTATATCAAGAAAATGTTTAACAATACATTTATTTTCATAAATATGTTTGAATATATAAATAATGCCGCCTAAATGCAAAGCTAGTTCAGAAATGTTCTGCTACATTTGTGAAAATTTACAATTCCCAAGGGAAACGTATCACCCCAAATATAAAGGAATGCTATAAAGAATATTTTGGTGTGGCCTTAGGTTATTAAGACAAGTGGTGGTGCCCCCATAGTGTGTATGGAACGTGATATCAAGGGTTTTGCAATGTATATCGAGTAAATCAAAAGGTATGCTCTTTGGTGTACCAATGGTTTTCGCGAGAACCAAAAATCACCATGACGATTGTTATTTCTGTGTCTGCAAAATCACAGGCCTTAATAGCAAAAATAAGCAAACTTACTTTTATCCTGATATACCATCAGCTAGGCAACCTATTCCTCACGACCTCGAGAATCCCATACCGATTCCTAAAACGGTTCAAGAATCCTATATCAAAAAGGATGATCAACACACAGCATTTGCAGATGATCACCAATTAGAAGAACCTGAATTTATTTCAAATGAAAGAGGCATTCCACTTTTATTTGATCAGGCATCATTAAATGATTTAGTTAGGGATCTAGGGCTACCAAAAGAAGCAGCAGAAATCCTTGGATCAAGATTAAAGCAAAGGAACCTCTTGTTACCACAAACCAAAATGTCTGTCTATAGAAATAGAAAACAATAGGAATTTTACAGAGCTTGCAGAAAGGAAACACAGAGTATCCTTGCTTTTTATGCAAGTGGGACAGCAGAGACAAAACGAATCATTATATGCAAAAAATATAGCCTAAAATAAGTATGTTTCGCTTAGGTGAACAAAACGTTGAAAATGAACCGCTTTTGCATAAACTAAAAATGCTTCTTCCCCCTTTATATATCAAATTAGGGTTAAAGAAAAATGTTGTAACGGCTTTAAAGAAAGATAGTGATGCTGTGAAATATTTAATGACTAAATTTCCGAAGATTAGTTGTTCGAAGATAACGGAAGGTATTTTCGTTGAACCTCAAAGTCGTAAACTAATAAATGACGAAATGTTTTTGAAACATTGAAAGAAAATGAGAATAATGCTTGGCTTGCACTCATCGACGTTTTCAAACATTTTTTGGGCAATAATATGTCACCGAATTATTCGAGAATCGTAGAAAATATGATTTCCAAATTCCACAAGCTCCACCAAGATATTAGAATCATTGAGCAACGATACAATGGTCTGTGGAATCAACATAGGGTGGCGGATTATTGTTGGAATCTGATGACAAACAAGCAAAATATAAAAGACTTCACAGAAAAAATCTTTATATCCATGAAAATATTTTTTTATTACTTCCTAAATATTAAAACATCTTTATAAATAATGTTTATTAAACCAAATAAAATGTCTTTTCGCATACACAGATTTTTGTTAAGACCTTCCATCTTATATATAAAAACGATTCTCCTGATAATTTTTAAAAATAAATGGAAATTATATTTTCATATAAATGAAATTTTATGTGGAATTAGAGTTAGTAGTTTTATAAATATATAAATCCAAGGGCAATTATTGAAGTAAAATATATAAAATTGCATATATTTATAATATTGTTTCTTCATTTACACTATTTTTTGCGCATATATTTATATAGTAATGTGTTTAATGTCATAACCTTTCCTCCAATAGATGAATATCATGGGTTAAAAAGGCATTATATCCATAACTTGAGAAATTGAGCTAATCGAAAAAATAATAATGATACCACGTTATTCAGCATAAAAGGTTGACCCAGATAATGTTTTGTTTATTTGAGGAGGATAATTTTTTGTTTTCATTTTGTGTAGTAGTCTATCTCTATATATATAAAAATGAATGTCTGTATGTGTTCTCTATAGATTCAAAAACCATACATCCAATCGCCGTGAAATTTTGGGTTATTATTAGGTATATCCCCGGAAAGGTTTTCGAAAAATAATTTCTTGAATATCTTGAATATTCTTAGAGTTATTTGCAGATTTGTAGCTTTAACTCGCAAGCAGCGCCACCTTGCGACGGAGATAGGCTTAGGTCTGCCCCACCCCCTGTCGAGAAAATGTAATCGTCCGGCCGCCGGCCGGATGGACAGTCCAAGTACCCACCGACCAATCAGAGGGGTCAATATGTCCTGGCGCGCGGGGGCAGAGTTGGTGACACAGCTGTGCCAAGTAGACAAGAAAAAAAGGCTCGGCGGGAACTTCGTCCATCTTCCATAAACGACCATGATTTTATTCAACTTATCGAGTATTTTTCAAGGGACCGGGAAAAAATGTTCACTAGATAAAACGATGATTTTGTAATGTAGAAAATTAGGAAAGACAAAATTCAGAATGACACGGTACACAGGGACCGGGAAAAAATGATCACTTTATCGAGAGATTCAAATATACGAGTTTCAAATTATAAAAATATATCTATTATTTTCGAGTATTTTTCAAGGGACCGGGATAAAATGTTCACTAGATAAAACGCTGATTTTGTAATGTAGAAAATTAGGAAAGCCAAAATTCAGAATGACACGGCACACAGGGACCGGGAAAAAAATGATCACTTTATCGAGAGATTCAAATATACGAGTTTCAAATTATCAAAATATATCTATTATTTTCGAATATTTTTCAAGGGACCGGGAAAAAATGTTCACTAGATAAAACGCTGATTTTGTAATGTAGAAAATTATGAAAGCTAAAATTCAGCATGACACGGCACACAGGGACCGGGGAAAAAATGATCACTTTATCGAGAGATTCAAATTTACGAGTTTCAAATTATCTAAATATATCTTCTTTTTTTATAAGTTTATAGAGAATTGTTTTAACAAATGTTCGTTAGACAAACCTTTACTCGGGTAAAACCCGGGCAAAGCCGGGTACATCCGCTAGTATATATATATATAAATGAATGTCTGTCTGTGTGTGTGTGTACTTTATAGATTCAAAACCCATACATCCAATCGCCGTGAAATTTTGGGATATTATTAGGTATATCCCCGGAAAGGTTTTCGAAAAATAATTTCTTGAATATCTTGAATATCCTTAGAGTTATTTGCAGATTTGTAGCTTTAACTCGCAAGCAGCGCCACCTTGCGACGGAAATAGGCTTAGGTCTGCCCCACCCCCTGTCAAGAGAATGTAATCGACCGGCCGCCGGCCGGATGGACAGTCCAAGTACCCACCGACCAATCAGAGGGGTCAAGAGGTCCTGGCGCGAGGGGGCAGAGTTGGTGACACAGTTGTGCCAAGTAGACAAGAAAAAAGCCTTGCGGGGGCTTGCCCAAGATGACCTCCGGGAACTTCGTCCATCTTCCATAAACGATCATGCTTTTTTTCAACTTATCGAGTATTTTTCAAGGGACCGGGAAAAAATGTTCACTAGATAAAACGATGTTTTTGTAATGTAGAAAATTAGGAAAGACAAAATTCAGGATGACACGGCACACAGTTTTATTGACAGAGGTACAGTGATGCCTGAGATGGGGGAAGTTAACATATTTAATTGAAAGAAGTACTGAGATGTCAGAGACGCGCGGGGGGTAACACATATTTCATAGACAGAAGTAGAGAGATGCCAGACACGCGCAGTGTATTACTCATATTATATTTACAGAGATACAGAGATGCCAGAGACACGGGGAAGGACAAATGTTTCATTTGACATATAAACAGAAATGCCTGAGAAGGCGGGAAGTACAAATGTTTTATTGACACATATACAGAGATGACACAGACGGGAATAGTACACATTATTTTTTGACAGAAGTACAGAAATGCTCGAGAGGCGGGAAGTAAACATGTTTTATTGACAGTGGTAGAGAAATGTCAAAGACGAAAAGAAGTATACATGTTTTTATATACGGAAGTACAGAAATGACAGAGACAAGAAGAAATGAACATGTTTTATTGACAGAAGTACAGAGATGCCAGAGGCGAGGAGTACACATGTTTTATTGACTGAAGTACAGAGATATCAAAGACGCGCGAGGCAGTACAAATATTTTAATGAACGAAGTACATTTATGCCAGAGACAGGAGATCATTAATATTTTATTGACAGCAGTACAGAGATTACTGAGCCTCTGAGTGTACGCATGATCTTTTGACAAAGATTCAGAGAAGACAGAGACGAACTACTAAAATATTTCATTGACATAAATACAGAGACCCAAGAGACACGCGGGACAGTAAACATGATTCATTGACAGAAGAATAGAAATGCCATAGACGCGGTTGTGTACACATATTTAATTGACAAAGGTCCATAGATGCAAAAAACGGGGGAGTAAATATTTTTTATTGACAAAAGTTTAGAGATGCCAGAGGCGTGACGTACACATGTTTTATTGACAGAAGTACAGAGATATCAAAGACGCACGGTACGTACATATATTTTATTCACCGAAATACAGAGATGCCAGAGACAAGGGAAAATACCCATTTTTAAATAAAGCAAGTACATAAATGCCAGAAGACGGGGGGATAACGCATATTTAATTGACAGAGGTACAGAGATTCCTGAGACGGCGGAAGTACACATTTATAATTGAATGAATTACTGAGATATAAGAGACGAGCGGGAGTACACATATTTAATAGACAGAAGTTAATAGATGCCAGAGACACGCAGTGTATCACTTTTATTATATTTATAGAAGTACAGAGATGCCAGAGACACTGGGAAGAACAAATGTTTTATTGACACATATACAGAGATGACACAGACGGGAATAGTATACATTATTTATTTTTTTTTTTTTGAAAGAAATACAGGTATGCCAGAGACGAGGGAGAACAAATATTTTCTTGACAAAAGTACAGAGATGCCCGAGACCAAGGAATACCTAGAGTATATTGACAGAATCACAACGATTCCAGAAACAGGGGGAATACACGTGTTTTATAGACAAAAGTTCAGAAATACCATAGACGGAGGATTTCAGATATTTCATTATTAGAAGAACAGAGATGCCAGAGACGCGGAAGAGCACACAAGTTATTAACAGACATCCAGAAATGCCCGAGACGTGGGAGTACATACGTTTTATTAACAGAAGTACTGAGATACCAGAGACGAGGAAGAACACGTATTTTATTGAAAGAAGTACAGAGAGAGCTGTGACGGCGGTGTACACCTTTTTTTTTTTTGTCAGAAGTACATAGATGCAAGAAACAAGGGAGAACACATGTTTTATTGATAAAAATACAGAAATTACAGAGACTGGTGGGTACACATGTTTTATAGAGAGAAGTACAGAGTTGTCAGAGACGAGGGAGTACAAATATTTTCTTGACAAAAGAATGTGTTTATTGAAAGAATTACAGAGACCCCAGAGGCGGGAGAGTACAAATTTTTATTAACAGAAGAATAGAGATGTCCGAGACGGGGGGAGTTCACATTTTTCATTAGCAGAAGTACAGAGTTGCCAGAGACGCGGGGGAGTACACATGTTTAATTGAAAGAAGTACAGAGATGCCAGAGAAGGGTTGTACACAGGTTTTATTGACAGATGTACTTAGATGCCAGGGACGAGGGGGTACTCATATTTTGTTGACAAAAGTACAGAGATCCCAGAGACGGGGAGAATACACTTTTTTTATTGACAGTAATACGAGATGCCAGAGATGATGGAACGTACACATGTTTGAGAGATGCCAAAGACGTAGGGAAGAAGTGCAGATATGCCATAGGCGAGGGGGAATACACATTTTTATTGACAGAAGTACAGAGAAGCCAGAGACACAGGGGAATTCATATTTTGAATTGACAGATATACAAAAATACCAGAGACTCGTGGTGAAGTATACATGTTTCATGGAAAGAGGTACAGAGAGACCAAAGCCCTAGGGATAAACATTTTTTTTTACAGAAGTACAGATATGCCAGAGACGGGGACATGTTTAAATTTTTTATTATCAGAGAACAGATACACCAGAGAAGAGTAGAAGTGTACATGTTTCATTAACAGAAGAGACACCAAAAGGGGGAAAAGTTCGAATGTTTTATATATAGTAGGATAGAGATTCCAGAAACGCGGGGGAGTACACATGTTTCATTGACAGAAGTACAGAGATACCAGAGCCGCGGTATAGTAAACATGTTTTATTGAGTGAGGTACAGAAATTCCAGAGACGAGGGGAAGTACACATTTTTTATTGACAGATGTATAGAGGTGTCAGAGACGCGTTGGAGTACAAATATTTTATTGACCGAAGTACAAAGAGACCAGAGACGCGGGGGAGTACACATGTTTTATTGACATAAGTACAGAGATGCCAGAGACACAGAGGAGTAAACATGTTTTATTAACTAAGGTACAGAGATGCCAGAGACTCGGGTGAGTACACATGTTTTATTGAGAGAAGTACAGAGATGCCAGCGACGCGGGGGAGTACACATTTTTATTGACAGAAGTACAGATGTGCCAGAGACGGGGAAGTATACATGTTTTTTTGAAAGAAGTACAGAGATTCCAGAGACTCCGGTGAGTACACATGTTTATTGAGATAGGTACAGAGATTCCAGAGACACGAGGAGTACACATTTTTTATTGACAGAAGTACAGAGGTGCCAGAGACACGCGGTTGTGTACAAATATTTAATAGACAGAAGTAAAGATATCTCAGAGACGCGGGGGAGTAAACAAATTTTATTGACATAAGTACAGAGATTCCGGAGACGCTCGGTTGTAAACAAATCTATATATATATAAAATTGAATGTCTGTCTGTCTGTACTCTATAGATTCAAAAACCATACATCCAAACGCCGTGTAATTTTGGGATATTATTAGGTATATCCCCGGGAAGGTTTTGAAAAATAATTTCTTGAATATCTTGAATATCCTTAGAGTTATTTGCAGATTTGTAGATTTAACTCGCAAGCAGCGCCACCATTGCGACGATGATAACAAGTTTTTTTATCTATAAGTTTTATTATCGCTAATTTTATTATCTTAAAGATTATTTATCAAAAGTAAGATTATCTCAGGATGACACGGCAATTTATTTGAGACAAGAATAATGATACAATTCCAAGGCGAAGATACTATTCCTTTAACTTCCAATTACCGAGGGAACCAATTGATATTGATTTTATTCAACTTATCGAGTATTTTTCAAGGGACCGGGAAAAAATGTTTACTAGATAAAACGATGATTTTGTAATGTAGAAAATTAGGAAAGACAAAATTCAGGATGACACGGCACACAGGGACCGGGAAAAAATGTTCACTTTATCGAGAGATTCAAATTTACGAGTTTCAAATTAATAAAATATATTTATTATGTTTTATAATTTTATAGAGAATTGTTTTAGCAAATGTTCGTTAGACAAACCTTTACTTGGGTAAAACCCCGGGCGAAGCCGAGTACAACCGCTAATTAAATATATAGAGAGAGAGAGAGAGCGAAGCGTCCCTGTACTGATAAGGGCCAAAGTCCGAAACCATGGTATACAGGTTGGCTTTTTGTCTGAAATCGCCAAAACTGGTGCTGTTTCTTATTCTTTATCATCACTAGTAAGGTTTTTTACTAGGGTGATGCACAGTGTCATCATTATGATACTCATTTAAAGGAAGAGTTGTCTCTTTTGGTGCATATTAATTTGTTTTTGAAGTACAATTAGAGTTATTTAACTATTTATACTGTGTGTTTGTGTGAAAGAAATTATAAACTCCTAAAATCGAAGTATTGAGCTCTGCTGATTCCTTAGGCAGCATAAACTTGACTTCCTTATCTGCGGAAAATTAGTGCATCACGATTATGGAAATCAAACAAGATGTCTACATGATATTTTAAACTTTGTATTAGCGCAATTGCTATTTTTATGAATAAAACAGCCTTCTACTGCCTTTTCTGAAATAAAAAAAAAAAATGTGGAGAGGCCTGGCTCATCAGTGGTGACCATATATTAGTTTTGTCAGTTTAATCTACCATACCTCTCAACTATTGAATTAGACTGGTTGTTAAAGGACCCTGTGAAATATGTTTTTATGAAACATTTCAAATGATATTTTCCCCAATATTCAATTTTATTCAATTCATAACATATTGATTGAAAGGAGAGGCCGAGATGTTGGTGGCATGGGTAGGCCAAGGAGGTGGCATGGGGAAGGCAAGGAGGTGGCAAGGGAAGGCCAAGGAGGTGGCAAGGGAAGGCCAAGGAGGTGGCATGGAGAGGACAAGGAGGTGGCATGGGGAGGCCAAGGAGGTGGCAAGGGGAGGCCAAGGAGGTGGCATGGGGAGGTCGAGAAAGTTGGAGACAAAGGGAGGAGCCAAGGAGGTGGCATGGGGAGGCCAAGGAGGTGGCATGGGGAGGCCAAGGAGGTGGCATGGGGAGGCCAAGGAGGTGGCAAGGAGAGGCCAAGGAGGTGGCATGAGAAGGTCAAGGAGGTGGTAAGGAGAGCCCGAGAAAGTTGGAGACAAAGGGAGGAGCCAATAGTAGGATGGTTGTAGTTGACGAGGGCAATGGTAGTGAAGGGGAGGGCGGAGGTACAGGTCTACCATTTACACGTAGACCTTGCCCAGCTTGAGGGCGGCCATCTCAAGTCTAACTGGGACTCCAGTAGAGGTCTGGCGTCGGCTCCAGAATCTCCTC
Organism: Cordylochernes scorpioides; assembly: GCA_030710605.1. NCBI lineage: Eukaryota > Metazoa > Arthropoda > Arachnida > Pseudoscorpiones > Chernetidae > Cordylochernes > Cordylochernes scorpioides. Next base: position 25,900,241 of record CP092879.1, on the reverse strand, counting down.
CTTGGGGACGGTGGTGGACACGCCGGGACATCGAATTCCTGCCCGGGGGTAAAGAGGGAGTCTTCCGCCATGGTGTAATGACCGCGGTTCACGTTGGCCGCCTCGTCCGCGTCGAAGGTTCGTACCAAGAGTCGTGCTCCAAATGTCACCCGTGTAGGTCGCCGGGGCACTGGGTCCTGTCTGGATCCCAGGAATCGTAGTTCTTCCTCGAAATATTCGCGCAATATTTCGTCGACGTTTGGTGGCCTTTGGTATGGCACTCGCTTGGATCGCTTTATGCAGTTTCCCATCTCGATAACTGAGCTAATTGTGAAACAATGGTCTTTAATTCACGTTGCTAAGTGATTTTCCTTTCCGAATTTTATTTTTCAATTGTTAAAACCTCAAATTTACTATATTTTTATTATTTTATTTTATATAAAAAGAAGGTATTTATCACAAATTTCTCTAGCTATATCAGGATAAGTTGGAGAGAGCGGTCACAAGTAGATATCAGTTTTATTGCACTTCTAAAAAGTATCAGTTTTGTTTTGTCTACATCTGAAATTATTAAAATTTATTGATATAATTATATTTTTAAGTAATGTGGGTACTTTTATGCTATTATAGTATTTTTAGATCATTTCCAAGTGTTTGAATTATAAAAAAACCCACGCCATTGGTTTTAGCTGCTCAAACAAAACGCTTTCCATGAAATTTCCATAAATTCAATAAGTTGTATTAGAACCCCTTGGAGGTTTTCATGAGCCAGATCTTCCTGTGACAACCTTTGTCAGCTACATGAACAGTCTTTCTCTTTAAAAAAATTATTCAATATTGTTAAAGGAAATCCACCATCTCATAGCTCTATTACACCACCTCGCTCGATATCAATGAGCTGTATGTATTATGAGACTACCATCATCATTTCCTTAGAGTATCTTTGACCTATTTTTATTATTTTAAATAAAAACCAAAATGGTAGGATACAGTTCTTTTAATGTTTTCTTTCGTGGCAGCGATCCGTCACGCGGTGCTTATAACAACTTTAGAGCATCCTTGACTCATATCTAATTAAAACATTCAAATGCTGTTACCCCAACGTATTCTGCAGAATTTCGACAAGTTCCCTTGGCCTTCAAGATCACTAGATCTTTCTCCCATCCAGCATATATTGGATATTATTGGGCCACAGCTACATCCACAACCAGTATATGTACTGTTGTTAATTTGACTGATTAAGTACAACAGGCATGGAGCTCTATCCCACAAATTAACATACGTCTGTAAAACACAATTCATGTGCGATTGCATGCTTTCGTTTCTAATTGATTCTACTGCATTGTCTATTACTGTACCACTATTTCCAATCTGATATGAATTTTCCCATAGATCTCCCATATCCCTGCCCGGCTGGATGTCAAGTCCATGGGAGTGGTCACACACTTCTATGTGACCTATGGCATCAAGTGCTCCCTGTGCCATAGGCAGGGACACAAACGCGCAAACTGTCCTCGTAAGACTGGTGTCCAGTAGGACAAGTTTGTGCTCCCTGTGGAGGCTCCTGCTGCCCGCACACAAGACTGGACCAAGCCACCCTCCACCTCGAATACCATGCCGGCTGCAGCACCTGCACCTGATGACCACAGACCCCAACAGACCTCACCTACTGCTGCTGTGGAGACAGCCCCACCTCCATCAAGGGCATCCAATGTTCAGCAGGAACACCTCACCCTCAAGTCTATCCCCACAGCGAGCGCTCTAAAAATCTGGAGCTGAAAACATCAAGGAAAAGAAAGCAGGGCCCGGTGTCGAGGCCTACCTCATCCAAGCCCATACCCTCCAACAACTCCGCCCTCTCAACACCAGCTGCGGAATTGTCTGCACCCATCAAGCAGACCCCCTCAACACCTCGCCCGGGGCGAACTTCCCTGTCCGTCCTGACGAGACTCCAGCCCCCGAGCTTCCTGTTCCGGCGCCGAGCACCAGCCAAATGCCATCACCGCCAGAGCCTTCCTCGACCAATACTGAGCCATTAGCGGCTCCTGCAGAAGAGGTCCAAGCCATGACTGAATCATCCATCCAGTCTGCTACCTCCGCGGACCAAGACATATCTATCTCTCAGGCCATTCAGGAGAGGGAGCGGCTGGAAAAAAATTTCGAACAACTAAACGCTGACTCAATTCTATCCCCTTTCTATGGGTTTGAGGTTGATGATGATTTAGTGGTGTCCGCGGTTATATTCCCTTCTGATAGAGAACCACTCCTCGATGATCTCTCGCCTGGAAACAGAAAAATTCTGTACGAATTCTTCGGTGGTGCAATTGAGCACGTTGGGGACAAAATTCCCTTTATAAGCACGGGCCTTTCTGAACTCAGGGCGGCTTTAAGGATTTGACACGATTCAGATGTCCCTTCAGAGAGGGATCGTGTCTGATGTAAATATTTATACATTTATATATATTTATTATTTTAATTTATAACTTTGTATTATATTTTATTCTATTTCAGTTGGTTCTATATATTCTTATATGGGCGATTAATAAAAGTTGCTTCAATCTCAATTTATCTCTTTCTCTCTACCTAACCTGTGATTTTGAAACTTCAATCAACAACAATAACTAAAAGGTATATTATTTTATTATACAGATTCTCAGAATATAGAACAGGGTATATACATGAATAACAGTAAAAGTAACAATAATCAACATAGTTATTTAATAGGGGGAAAGAAGAAAAAAGAGCTTGGCATAAACTCCTAAAATCAAACTTATGATTTTATATTTTTAAAAGACTAATTTCTTTATTTCTTTCCAATTTTTGATGGCTCTTTATGATTTGAAGTCTTAAATTTGGTTCCATCTTGATCAAACCTAAAGAGTGAAATTTGTGTAGGTATATATATTGGATTTTTTCACAATATTTATTAAAAGACAGAATGAAGACAAGTTGAATAAAATGTTTTAAAAATAAAATCGCAATTTCGATTCTTAGGAAGGCCGGAGTAGAGAGAGCTTCAGCATTTTCCTCTCAGGGAAATATTTGAAACAAATGCTACAAGATGGCGGATACCGTGGAACTAACTGTCCCCTAACACCAGAGTGCTGGAAGAGGTATCTTCATCAGAATGTCTGAATGGGGAGAAGAAGTCCGACCACACCAGTCCCCCCTGGGCCCTTGGAATATTCCACCAAATTCTGGTCCAAGGTGACTAACGTGGAAAGGGTACCCATTTTCCAAATTGGGACTGCTGTAATAGAGATGCATGTGGACATCTGAGGCTCTTCATTGGACACGACAACAACAACAACAGCAGAAAATTGACGTGGACCCAGAACAGCAGCTTTACACACCCAAGATGAGAACATTGTGACTGCTGTGATAGAGATGCATGAGGACATCTGAGGCTCTTCATTGGACACGACAACAACAACAATGTCAGTTGAGAATAGCAATCCTGACCTCTAGTGCCTCTAATCCATTGGCTCCCGCTCTTGTTTTGTATTTAGAAGCTCATTTATTTGCGGAACCAGCTCTTGTTCTGATGTACTCTCTCTGATACCGCTCTACTATTTAATTACACTGATTTCATAATATACATTTTTGCTTTAGTATAGAATCAATGATTGTTAAAGGTCCCTGTGAATATTATGTTTTTAGGAAACATTTCAAATGATATTTTCCCCAATATTCAATTTTTATTCAATTCATAACATGTTAATTGTAAGAAGGGGCCGAGGTGTTGGTGGCATGGGGAGGCCAAGGAGGTGGCATGAGAAAGCCAAGGAGGTGGCAAGGAGGTGGCGTGGGAAGGCCAAGGAGGTGGCATGGGGAGGCCAAAGAGGTGGCATGGGAAGGCCAAGGAGGTGGCATGGGAAGGCCAAGGAGGTGGCATGGGAAGGCCAAGGAGGAGGTATGGGGAGGCCAAGGAGGTGGCATGGGGAATCCAAGGAGGTGGCATGGAGAAGCCAAGGAGGTAGCATGGGAAGGCCAAGGAGGTGGCATGGGGAGGCCAAGGAGGAGGCATGGGGAGACCAAGGGGGTGGCATGGGAAGGCCAAGGAGGTGGCATGGGAAGGCCAAGGAGGTGGCATGGGAAGGCCAAGGAGGAGGCATGAGGAGGCCAAGGAGGTGGCATGGGGAATCCAAGGAGGTGGCATGGGGAAGCCAAGGAGGTGGCATGGGGAATCCAAGGAGGTGGCATGGGGAAGCCAAGGAGGTGGCATGGGAAGGCCAAGGAGGTGGCATGGAAAGGCCAAGGAGGTGGCATGGGGAAGCCAAGGAGGTGGCATGGAGAAGCCAAGGAGGTAGCATGGGAAGGCCAAGGAGGTGGCATGGGAATGCCAAGGAGGTGGCATGGGAAGGCCAAGGAGGTGGCATGGGGAGGCCAAGGAGGAGGCATGGGGAGGCCAAGGAGGTGGCATGGGGAGGCCAAGGAGGTGGCATGGGAAGGCCAAGGAGGTGGCATGGGAAGGCCAAGGAGGTGGCATGGGGAAGCCAAGGAGGTGGCAAGGGGAGGCCAAGCAGGTGGCTTTGGGAGGCCAAAGAGGTGGCATGGGGAAGCCAAGGAGGGGGCATGGGGAGGCCAAGGAGGTGGCAAGGAAAGGCCAAGGAGGTGGCATGGGGAGGCCAAGGAGGTGGCAAGGGAAGGCCAAGGAGGTGGCATGGGGAAGCCAAGGAGGTGGCATTGGGAAGTCAAGGAGGTGGCAAGGGGAGGCCAAGGAGGTGGCATGAGGAGGCCAAGGAGGTGGCATGGTGAGGCCAAGGAGGTGGCATGGGGAAGCCAAGGAGGTGACAAGTAGAAGCCAAGGAGGTGGCAAGGGGAAGCCAAGGAGGTGGCAAGGGGAAGCCAAGGAGGTGGCAAGAAGAGGCCGAGGAAGTTGAAAACAAGGGGAGGAGCCAATAGTAGTTGAGTTCCTTAACTTCCTTGAGTTCTTTAATTTTATTGAGTTCTTTAACTTCTCTAAGTTCTTTAACTTCTCTGAGTTCTTTAACTTCTCTGAGTTCTTTAACTTCTCTGAGTTCATTAACTTCCTTGAGTTCTTTAACTTCTCTGAGTTCTTTAACTTCCTTGAGTTCTTTAACTTCCTTGAGTTCTTTAACTTCTCTGAGTTCTTTAACTTCCTTGAGTTCTTTAACTTTCTTGACTTCTTTGAGTTCTTCCACCTACCGCCTCACTCCCTTCCGCGACTATGCCCTGTCCTCTCTTCACTCCTTTGTTCCACCTTCCGCCGCACACCTTACTCCGATCTAATTCCTTCTCCTCCGCTCTTTCTCGCCGCGACTTTTATAGTCGTATAAAGGGTCACGTGGACGGACTCTGTGAATTTACTCTGTGGCGTGATGCACGCCATCTAGAGCTGTTTTCCTCTGAATCAAAATTTAAAATTATACATATCCAACAAAAAAGATGCCAGAGCCCAGGGAGAGTAAGCATGTTTCGTTGACAGAAGTACAGAGAAGCCAGAGACGCGGGAAAGTACACATTTTTTGTTGACAGAACTACAGAAATTTCAGAGACGCGGGGGAGTAAACATATTTTATTGACAAAAGTACATAGATGCCATAGGCGGGGAAGTACGCATATTTTATTGACAGAAGTACAGAGATGCCAGAGACGGGGGTGACATTTATTTCATTGAAAGAATTACAGAGATCCCTTAGGTAGGTAGAGAGATGTCAGAGATGAGGAAGTACAGAGGTACAAAAATTTCCGAGGTGGAAGAATACACATGTTTTATTGAAGGATATACTGAAACGCCAAAAAGGATAATTTCTAATGTTTATTTAACAGAGGTACATAGTTGCCTTAAAGCTCTTGAATACACGACGTACAATGATGTCAGAAGAAGGAGATTTCATGTTTTATTGATAGACATACAGAAATGACAAAATCGGCGAAATTCATCTATTTTATTGACTGAAGTATAGAGATGCCAGAGATCGGAAAGTGAATATGTTTCATTGACAGAGGTACAGAGATGCCATAAACGAGAGTGAATACAAATATTTCATTGACAGAAGAACAAAGATGTCAGAGACGTGTGATGGAGAACACATATTTTATTGACAGAGGTACAGAGATG
>CP092879.1:25851754-25894077 GCA_030710605.1 Cordylochernes scorpioides | reverse complement strand
TTAACTTTCTTGGTGAATTTTCGTCAGGGAAGCTATGGACTGCCGTAATCATGCGGCTGCAAAAGTGCCGTACTTATGCAGTATTTTGATGCTTTTCCTGTGGAAAGGATAATGAAATTTAAAATTAAGCTTTGCTTTTTTATATACATGTTATTTACACATTTAGCAATATATACACAGAAATATATTTGGAATATTTAACTTTTTTGGTGAATTTTTGTCAGGGAAGCTATGAACTGCCGTAATCATGCATTATGTTGATGTTCTTCTCATAAAAAAAATATTTGGGTTTGGAATTGGGCTTTGCTTTTTTGTATACATGTTTTTTACATATTTAGCAATTTACACACAGAAAAGTTTTGGAATATTTAACTTCCTTGGTGAATTTTTGTCAGGGAAGCTATGGACTGCCGTAATCATGCAATATGTTGATGTTCTTCTCATAAAAAAAAATATTTGGGTTTAGAATTGGGCTTTGCTTTTTTATATACATTACCCGAAGGACCCGCAGGTGAGAAACTATAGAAGAAAAATTTTAACAAATCAGAAAATGAAATTGCAAACAACAGAACTACACTTCTTTAAGGACATGAGAGCACATGCACTGTATCAACATACGTGTACCATTTTCAAAGACCCTGCTTAGGATTAAAACTTCTCAGAAGCATAACAATAGTACCAACCTAGAGGTTAACTGGTGTGGATGCATTCCTCTGGGAGTAAGACTATTGAGAAATTCAGTAGGGAGTTATTTTGCTTCTCCGCATTCTAACACTCCAACTGTTAACACTGTGGAAACACTGACTCATGTTTGGTAAGCAATTTCAGGGAAGAAACTATGGACATTGGATTAAATAAATTATTCATTAAATTGCATTAAATAAAAATTATTAGATTTAAATAAATATTATTAGAGTGAAAAAAAAAGAAAAAATTAACAAATTAGAAAATAAAATTTCGAAAAATACAACTATATTGCAGATAAGATAAGAAGACATTTTCAAAAAATAAATAAACAAACTGTAATTCGACACTATCGATAATTCGACACTTTCGATAATTCGACACTTTCGATAATTCGACCATTTTAAAAATCAAATTTACAAGGTTGATTGTTGTTTAAATACAACTTTGATTTTGCATGCATAAACACAGGCTCTTGTAGCAAGAACCCAAATATTATTTATGGTCATAGCAAAAGCTAACTTTATTGAAAACTGATGCCTCTTCAGAATGAATGGAAGACTGAAATCTGAAGGAGCAGAAGATATGGGTCATCTTTACATGTATGCTATCCAATTTTCGCACACTTGAAAAAGCCACATATAAAGTTGTCTGTGCGTAAACACAGGCTCTTGTAGCCAAGGTTTGGCCTTGAGCCTTATTTATAGTCATAGTAAAAGCCAACCTTAGTGAAAACTAACGCCTCTCTAGAATGAAGCGAAGGTCGGTATCCGAAGGGGCCAAAGATATTTCAGACACTATACAGTGTGTTCAACTTAGAGCACTGTCAGTATATGTGCTTCAAGGACATGAGAGCACATGCGCTGAAACACCATACGCGTTCCATCGCAAAGATCCTAAAGGCATTGGTTAAAGTATAAATGACCCATATCTTCTGCTCCTTCAGATTTCAGTCTTCCATTCATTCTGAAGAGGCATCAGTTTTCACTAAAGTTGGCTTTTGCTATGACTATAAATAATATTTGGGTTCTTGCTACAAGAGCCTGTGTTTATGCATGCAAAAGCAAAGTTGTATTTAAACAACAATCAACCTTGTAAATTTGATTTTTAAAATGGTCGAATTATCGAAAATGTCGAATTATCGAAAGTGTCGAATTATCGAGTGTCGAATTACAGTTTGTTTATGTATTTTTTAATAAGGTCCTCTTATCTTATCTGCAATATAGTTGTATTTTTCGAAATTTTATTTTCTAATTTGTTAATTTCTTTCTTTTTTTTTCACTCTAATAATATTTATTTAAATCTAATAATTTTTATTTAATGCAATTTAATTAATAATTTATTTAATCCAATGTCGATAGTTTCTTCCCTGAAATTGCTTACCAAACATGAGTCAGTGTTTCCGCAGTGTTAACAGTTGGAGTGTTAGAATGCGGAGAAGCAAAATAACTCCCTACTGAATTTCTCAATAGTCTCACTCCCAGAGGAATGCATCCACACCAGTTAACCTCTAGGTTGGTACTATTGTTATGCTTCTGAGAAGTTTTAATCCTAAGCAGGGTCTTTGAAAATGGTACACGTATGGTGATACAGTGCATGTGCTCTCATGTCCTTAAAGTAGTGTAGTTCTGTTGTTTGCAATTTCATTTTCTGATTTGTTAAAATTTTTCTTCTATAGTTTCTCACCTGCGGGTCCTTCGGGTAAACCCAGGGCGTTGCCCGGGTCACTCGGCTAGTATATAAATATTGTTATATGCGTTTAAATATATTTTTGAAACATTTTTTAAAAAACATTTATTATATTTCAAAAAGTATATTGTCACTTTTGTGAATTTGATAATTAATTATTTCTTTTTTCTCAATGAATTATATATATTAATTTAAAATTTCATTTTTGTTATCATAATCACATACAATGTAATTTTTTATATAAACAAACGATAATAAATTATTTATTTAAGTAACCCAGGTTCCTGGAGCGTACGCGAGAATAAACAACAACAATTAGGGGCTCAAAAATCATGTATTATGGTTAGCAGCTCCGTAAATAAAGATATTTTCACAACAACAATTAAAGTTGCATCATCATTTTTATAAAACAACAGCAAATTAAATTAACAATGTAAAAATATATTTCAACATTACATTTTAACATTTAACACAAAAACGTTACAATTTTTTCTTTAAATATATATTAATATTGAAATGCCAAGTATTTTTTACGTCATTGGAATATTATATTACTAAATTCTCAAATTAAATTTATTATACTTGGAAAACATTTTTAGCATTGTTGCAATTTATAAATATAATTTCACCAGACGCCGCTAGAGGGGCTGCTTGCGAGTGAAAGTAGAAAATTTGCAAATAAAATTGCAAATAATATTTATTTCAAATCAAATTCAAACCAAAATTTTCCCAGTAGTATAGTAAATATAACTTCCTAAAGTTTCACGGCGATTGGATAATCTTACCTTGTAAAACCTTCATCGTGTGAACAAACTAACATTCATCGTGTAAACAAACCACGTGTTAATTATTAACCAATCAAATTCATTTATCGTCGCGACCAGTGCTGCCACCAAGCGGTAAAAGGCTGGAATTAACGCTTTTTGGTTTTTTATTTAAAAAAAAAAGCACATTAACTTTTTTGTTTTTTTGAATAGCCTATATGTTAAACGAAATCTTCTGCTACCTACATGCGAAATTCCATAATGATTGAGTCAGTAGCTTTTGCGTGAAGCGATAACAAACATCGATTTCGCATTTCATTTTTATAGATATAAGGATTTAAAATTTCATTTTTGTTATCATCATCACATACAATGTAATATATATTAATTTAAAATTTCATTTTTGTTATTATCATCACATACAATGTAATTTTTTTATATAAGCAAACAATAATAACAACAATTAGGGGCTCAAAAATGGTTAGCAGCTCGGTAAATAAAGATATTTTCACAACAACAATTAAAGTTGCATCATCATTTTTATAAAACAAAAACAAATTAAATTAACAATATAAAAATATATTTTAACATTACATTTTAAACATTTAACACAAAATCGTTACAATTTTTTCTTCAAATATATATTAATATTGAAATGCCAAGTATTTTTTACGTCATTGGAATATTATATTACTAAATTCTCAAATTAAATTTATTATACTTGGAAAACATTTTAAGCATTGTTACAATTCATAAATATAATTTCACCAGACGCCGCTAGAGGCGCTGCTTGCGAGTGAAAGTAGAAAATTTGCAAATAAAATTGCAAATAATATTTATTACAAATCAAATTCAAACCAGAAATCTTCCCAGTAGTATAGTAAATAACTTCCTAAAGTTTCACGGCGATTGGATAATCTTACCTTTTAAAAACATTCATCGTGTGAACAAACTAACATTCATTGTGTAAACAAACCACGTGTTAATTATTAACCAATCAAATTCATTTATCGTCGCGACCAGTGCTGCGCCCAAGCGGTAAAAGACTGGAACTAACGCTTTTTGGTTTTTTATTTAAAAAAAAAAAGCACATTTCATTTTTTAGTTTTTTGAATAGCCTATATGTTAAACGGAATCTTCACCTACCTACATGCGAAATTCCATAATGATTGAGTCGGTAGATTTTGCGTGAAGCGATAACAAACATCGATTTCGCATTTCATTTTTATATATATATAAGGATAAGGATTATAATTCATATATTCATAGAATTTTATTGTTACTTATCATCATTATTTTTGTTGTTTTTTTTTTCTTTTTCTGTTTTCTTTTGTGTTAAAAATACAACTAAATCGCATTAAATCGTAGTGTAATTATCTTTTGTTGTTTGAAATAAATCGAATTGAATCGAATTGAGTCAGCTCGTTCTTTCTAGAAGAAACTTCAAAGAAAACGTGCTAACTATATGTGTATCCCCCACCTTCTCTTGCATCTCTGTACTTCTGTCAATAAAACAGCTGTACCTCACCGCGCGTCTCTGGCATCTCTGTACCTCTGACAATAAAACATGTGTACTCTCCCGCGTCTATGGCATCTCTGTACTTCGATCAATAAAATATGTATACAACATCGCGTCTCTTGAATCTCTGTACTTCTGTCAATAGAATATGTGAAATCTCCCGCCTCTCTGAAATCTCTGTTCTTCTGTTAATGAAATATTTGTAATCCTCCGTCTCTGGCTTCTCTGTACCTCTCTCAATTAAATATGTGTACTCCCCAGTCTCTGGAATTTCTTTCTTCTGTCAATAAAATTTGTGTACTAACCCGTCTTTGGCATCATTGTATTTCTGTCAATAATATATGTGTACTCCACCACTACAGGTATCTCGGTACTTATATCAATTAAGTAAAGTGTACTCTCGCGTCTCTGACATCTCTGTACCTTTGTTTATAAAATATCTGAACCCCCCATCTCTGGAATCGATGTAAATCTGTCAATTAAATAAGTGTACACCCCCTGTCTCTGGCATCTCTGTACTTCTGTCAATATATGTGTTTGTTCCCCCGCGCGTCTCTGGCATCTCTGTACTTCTGTCAATTAAACATTTGTCCTCTCCCGCGTCTATGACATCTCTGTACTTCTGTCAATAAAATATATGTTCTCCTCCCGTCTCTGGCATCTGTGTACCTCTGTGAAATAAAATATGTGTAATCCCCACCGTCTCTTGCATCCTTGTACTTCTGTCAATAAAATATCTGTACCTCACCGCGCGTCTCAGGCATTTCTGTACCTCTGACATTAAAGCATGTGTACTCTCCCCCGTCTCTGGCATCTCTGTACTTCTGTCGATAAAATATGTATACAACATCGCATTTCTTGAATTTCCGTATTTCTGTCAATAAAATATGTGAAATCTCCTGCGTCTCTGGAATTTATGTTCTTCTGTTAATAAAATATTTGTAATCCTACGTCTCTGGCTTCTCTTCTACCTCTCTCAATAAAATATGTGTACTCACCCGTCTCTGGCATCTCTGTATTTCTGTCAATAATATATGTGCATTTCATAACGCCACAGGTATCTCTGTACTTCTCTCAATTAAGATATGTGTACTCCCAGGTCTCTGACATCTCTGTACCTTTGTTAATAAAATATCCGTACCGCCATTTCTGCCATCTATTTAATTCTGCCAATTAAATATGTGTACACCCCCTGTCTCTGGCAACTCTGTACTTCTGTCAATAAAATATGTGTTCCTAACCGCATCTCTGGTATATCTGTACTACTTTCAATAAAATATATCTATTTCCTTTCGTCTCTGTATCTCTGAACCTCTGTCATTATATGTGTTTGTTCCCCTGCGCGTCTCTGGCATCTCTGTACATCTGTCAATAAAACATGTGTACTTTCCCGCGTCTATGGCATCTCTGTACTTCTTTCAACGGAGTATATGTACTGCCGCTCTCCGTCTCTGGCATCTCTGAATTTCTGTCAATAAAATATGTGTACTCTCCGCCGTATCTGGCATTTCTGTACTTCTATTATTGAAATATGTGTTCTCCTTCCGTCTTTGGCATCTGTGTACCTCTGTGAAATAAAATATGTGTACTCCTTACCATCTCTTGCATCTCTGTACTTCTGTCAATAAAATATCTGTACCTCACCGCGCGTCTTTGGCATTTCTGTACCTCTGACATTAAAGCATGTGTACTCTCCCCCGTCTCTGGCATCTCTGTACTTCTGTCGATAAAATATGTATACAACATCGCATTTCTTGAATTTCTGTATATCTGTCAATAAAATATGTGAAATTTCCTGCGTCTCTGGAATTTATGTTCTTCTGTTAATAAAATATTTGTAATCCTACGTCTCTGGCTTCTCTTCTACCTCTCTCAATAAAATATGTGTACTCACCCGTCTCTGGCATTTCTGTATTTCTGTCAATAATATATGTGCATTTCATAACGCCACAGGTATCTCTGTACTTCTCTCAATTAAGATATGTGTACTCCCAGGTCTCTGACATCTCTGTACCTTTGTTAATAAAATATCCGTACCGCCATTTCTGCCATCTATTTAATTCTGCCAATTAAATATGTGTACACCCCCTGTCTCTGGCAACTCTGTACTTCTGTCAATAAAATATGTGTTCCTAACCGCGTCTCTGGTATATCTGTACTACTTTCAATAAAATATATCTATTTCCTTTCGTCTCTGGATCTCTGAACCTCTGTCATTATATGTGTTTGTTCCCCTGCGCGTCTCTGGCATCTCTGTACATCTGTCAATAAAACATGTGTACTTTCCCGCGTCTATGGCATCTCTGTACTTCTTTCAACGGAGTATATGTACTGCCGCTCTCCGTCTCTGGCATCTCTGAATTTCTGTCAATAAAATATGTGTACTCTCCGCCGTATCTGGCATTTCTGTACTTCTATTAATGAAATATGTGTTCTCCTTCCGTCTTTGGCATCTGTGTACCTCTGTGAAATAAAATATGCGTACTCCTTACCATCTCTTGCATCTCTGTACTTCTTTCAATAAAATATCTGTACTTCAACGAGCGTCTCTGGCATCTCTGTACCTCTGTAAATAAAAATATGTGTACTCCCCCGCGCGTCTCTGACATCTCTGTACCTCTGTCAATAAAATTTGTGAACTCTCCCGCGTCTCTGGAATCTCTGTACCACTGTTAATAAAATATTTGTAAACTCCGTCTCTAGCTTCTCTATACCTCTCTCAATTGAATATGTGTACTCCCCGTCTCTGGAATTTCTGTACTTCTGTCGATAAAATATGTGTTCCTAACCGCGTCTCAGGTATATCTGTTTTACTGTCAATAAAACATATGTATTTCTTTCCATTTCTGGCCTTTCTGTACCTATGTATTTATAATATGTATATTACTCCGCGCGTCTCTGACATCACTGTACATCTTCCAATAAAATATATCTACCTGCGTCAATAAAACATGTGTATTCCACCGTCTCTGGCGTCCCTGTACCTCCGCCAATAAAACATGTGTACAAGGTGTCGTTAATTAAACCGTTTGGTTTTCGACCACAACGACCGGGTTCGATTCCCGCATTGGACACTTTTTTTTTTGTTAAAAAAAAAATGCTCCAATGGCCCCCGATTCTTGCAAAAGTCCAACCCCACCAGCGAGTGCAAGTAACCAAACGGGGCTCTGGCACATTTGTAAGTGCAAAGTCGAACTGCTTTTCACATGTGTAAACATGTGGTGCGCTTACAGTAAAAGCAGTCGCTAACTACCCACCATTATTAACATGGCCTGTACCACGTGTACTAGGGATAAGCAAAAAAAAAAAAAAAACAAGGTGTCTCCAATAAATAATGATACCGGTCAAAAACAAAGAAAAAATGAAATGATATATTTTTTTAAAGTCTATTGAAAATATCGAAAGCTTCAGCTACACTGCGGTATATCGCATCAAGTGATTGCGCGCGCAGTCGATAAATTGTAAGCTTTTAAAAAGAACGCCTTGCATAACAACCTTTAATTTGCAATGCATAGAAAATTCGAACAACGAATTTGTTAAATTTTGCTACAAAATTGGGAACTCGGCTTCAGAAACTATAGATTTGTTGAAATTGGCATTTGGAAATGAAAATGTAAATAAGCCTACCACATTTATATGATTTTCACGATTTAAAAATGGAATGGAATCGGTGTGAGATGAGAAGCGTGTTGGACGTCCATTTCTTCACAGAAACCTTGAAAAGGTGAGCCAATTTTCAAATTTGATAAAATAAAATCCACGAATATGGTTACGGGACATTGAGGAAGAAACAGGGATATCAAAATCATTAGTTGGATCGATAATTAAAGAAGACTTGCAATTAAAGAAGACACCTTCAAAATTTGTCCCAAAAATGCTCACATCCAACAAAAGAAGAATCGCGTTGAAGTTGCCAAAAAATGCTCGAAATGGTGGAAGAAAACCCTAATTGGAAGGAAAAAGTAATAACTGGAGACGAGACATGGGTTTACGGGCATGACCCGGAAACAAAACGCCAATCCATGGAGTGGAAAAGAAAAGATGAACCAAGAACGAAGAAATCCCGACTTTGCAAGTCAAAAAACAAAGTCTTATTGGTCATGTTCTTTGACATAAAGAGAATTGTGCATCATGAATATCTAGAGGAAGGTCAAACAATCAAAAAGGAGTCTTATTTAAACATTATGAGACGTGTAAGCGAATCAATTTGTCTGAAAAGAAGTGAAATGTGGAGTTCCAAAAATTGGATTATCCATCATGATAATGCACCACCACACACCGTTACATCTGTACTGACTTATTTGGCTACACCCGGCATCCAAATACTTTACCAACCTCCCTATTCCCCAGATCTAGCCCCAAATGATTTTTTTCCTCTTTCCAAAACTCAAATGGCTCTAAATGGAAGGAGATTTGACACTAGAGAGTCCATCATAGCGAATTCGAAAAAGGTTTTGAAAAAACATCCCGAAAGATGCCTTTCCTAAATGTTTTAAATCATGGAAGAAGAGATGGATATCATTTATAAATGCAGGAGGGGACTATTTTGAAAAATACTAATAAATATTTTTATTATTTCTATTTTTTCTTTATTTTTGACCAGTCTCATTATTTATTGGACACACCTTATATATTCCACCATCTATAGCGTTCCTGTACCTCCTTCAATAAAACATGTGTATTCCACCGTCTTTAGCGTCCCTGTACCTCCGTCAATAAAACATGTGTATTCCAAAGTCTTTAGCGTCCCTGTACCTCCGTCAATAAAACATGTGTATTCCACCGTTTCTGGCGTCCCTGTACCTCCGTCAATAAAACGCGTGCATTTCACCGTTTCTGGCGTCCTTGTACCTCCGTCAATAAAACATGTGTATTCCACCGTTTCTGGCGTCCCTATACCTCCGTCAATAAAAACGTGTTTATTCCACCGTCTTTGGCGTCCCTAAACCTCCCTTATTAAAACATGTGTATTCCACAGTCTCTGACGTCCCTGTACCTCCGTCAATTAAGCATGTGTATTCCACCGTCTTTAGCGTCCCTGTACCTCCGTCAATAAAACATGTGTATTCCACCGTTTCTGGCGTCCCTGTACCTCCGTCAATAAAATGTGCGTATTCCACCATCTATAGCGTTCCTGTACCTCCGTCAATAAAACATGTGCATTCCACCGTCTCTGGCGTCCCTGTACGTCCGTCAATAAAACATGTGTATTTCATCGTCTTAAGCGTCCCTGTACCTTCGTCAATAAAATATGTGTATTCCACAGTCTTTGGCGTCCCTGTACCTCCGTCAATTAAACATGTGTATTCCACCATCTTTAGCGTCCCTGTACCTCCGTCAATAAAACATGTGTATTCCACAGTCTCTGGCGTCCCTGTACTTCCGTCAATAAAACGTGTGTATTCCACCGTTTCTGGCCTTCCTGTACCTCCATCAATAAAACATGTGTATTCCACCGTCTCTGGCGTCCCTGTACCTCCGTCAATAAAAGATGTGTATTCCACCGTCTTTAGCGTCCATGTACCTCCGTCAATAAAACATGTGTATTCCAGTCTCTGGCGTCCCTGTACCTCCGTCAATAAAACATGTGTTTTCCACCATTTCTGGCGTCCCTGTACCTCCGTCAATAAAACGTGTGTATATCACCGTCTCTGGCCTCCGTGTATATCTGTCAATAAAACATGTTTTTTTACACCCTCTCTGGGATCCCTGTACCTCCGTCAATGAGACATGTGATTCCACCGTTTAAAGCGTCGTGTATCTCTGTCAATAAAAAAAATATGTATTCAACCGTTTGAAGTCATCTCGTGGCCAAAATTCAAACTATTTTAGAATAAATAAAAACTCCGCGCCTATATGATGTTATATATGATTTTTATACGATTTATTATATATTAAAAATGTGTGTGTGAATATTTATATTATTGTATATCAAATATAAATAATTATATTTGTTTATCACATACAAATGATATTTTAAACGTTAATTGGCAGCGGTATGACTTTATTTGAGCTCTAGCATTGAAGAAAGGTCAGTTGTACTAGATATCGTTCTAAGATTGATTGCTCTTTGGTTACTTTATTGGTGATTGTCAACTAACATTTAAGCACCTTTTGGTGGGAATATTCAGAATATATTAAAGATATATTTGGTGATGGACATTCCGCTTCCTATATAAGTTACGTCTAATAAAATTAGATAGTTTTTCAGTCTAGAAATGGGGTATTGTCTCTTTTGAACACTTTTTATAAACTATTAATTAGATAATTTTCTCTCAATAAGTATCTTAACCTCATTCTCTCTATACAATAGTTCAAATATTTATTAAAAATCAGTTCTATTAATAAGATCACTTAATTTTTGTGCTAGAAATTTAATATCAGATGATGAAATTAAATTTTAGATTTCTAGGCTAATTAAAAGATCATAGGAAGTAGCAAATATTTCATGAAAACTGAGAATTTTTTCTTATATTTCAGCGATAAACCATGATGTTTAACGCCTCGAGGTTTTTATGCTTTTGTTGTGTATATATATTTTAATCTTAATTAATTAATTATTCCTACAGAGTATGTGTGTAAGATCACAAGAAAATAGGCGCTAATCGTAAGAAAAAATGTTTCTCTTTTATTTAGTTCTTTTTCTTGTAAATCAATAATGTTTAATCAATCTTCTTGGCATCCATATCTTTAAAAATTCTAAGCAAAGCCAACAACATTTCATCAAAGTAGGTTATTATTTGGAAAAAATATATCATAGGAAATTTGAAAGCTTATGTGGGCTTTAAACAATATTGAATTAGAAGAATTATTATGAATTATATAATATCATTGCCTTTATAATTAAATAAACAAATTAAATCAACTTGTTTACAGAAATGCTACATTTTAGTATTTCAATCACTAAATTTGCGAATACAAAGGTATAAGCATCAAGCCAATAAAGCAATTTTGATTAGAAATATGATAACAATGAGGTTATCAAACAACCTTTTACAAGTTATAATTTCAATTCAACCAAATGATTTGATATTGATTTATTCATTTTATATTTCTTACAAATCGCAAGAAATTATTCAAGATGAGGAAAAGATGGAAACTACTGGCGCACGTGGTAGGTGATGTTGATTTCCTGTTGGTTTAGCCGCTTCAATCTTGCTCAGTTCTGGGCAATTCACGACATCCAAGTCACTGTATATGTGATGATAAACACTCATGGACAAAACCTAAGGAAGTTCATCTTTTAAGATGTATATCGGGATTCAAAAAATAGCTCTGAAATATATTTGATACAGTGATTTTATTGAAGACACACGAGGTAACCAAGTGTGAAAATATTTGCCTCTGTCTCCTTAAAAAAAAAAAACAAAAAAACGGCGACATTAAAATATGAAACTTTATCAAGTTTTGCCCATGAGTGTAAAGGTGGATCTTACATGTTGATCACATTCGGGGTGATCTTCGGTCGTTCGGTTCATTTTGGAGTGTTTTTGTAATGCTGATCTATTTTCTGTCATTTCAAATCGAGCTCTTTCCTATCGTATTTTCTTTCTGGAATAATCTAGAAGCATGTTTGAAGATTTTGTGTCATATCTAAGCATTGTGTCGACATTTTGTGGAAAGGGCCAACTAGGAACTGAATGAGATGACAAATTGAAAGGATAAAGGTTCATTTGAATATACAAATTCAGTAATAAGTAAATATAATTTTATGATTCTACAACCTCTACTCTGTTTTTGAAAACTCTTAAATTTTTAATGACTAATGTGTTCTTCAATTATATAGAAGCGGATATTCTTTTCTGACTAGCAAAGGAAATTTGGAAAAGTTTATGTGTGCACTGAAATTATATATTAGTAGCTTTTTTTTACTGGTGAAAATATTTGATAATGATATTAGTAGTGATTTTAAAAATTACTATATATTAGAAAATTCTTAATTAGGTGAAGCTACTGTAATCTTCTGCTTCTTTTCAGAGATAATTTAGCTTTTTTACGAAGATGTTTACATTGGTTATATATGAAAATTCGGAACTATTATAGACGCGTATGATTCTTTTAAATATAAAACAATTTCTACTGTCCTTACTGCAATGGAAAAATTAATGGGAGGGCCTGGCTCATCAGTAGTGAACCCTCCCAGCGGTTTTTCTCCCATTCATTTTTCCATTGCAGTAAGGTAGTAGAAAATTGTTTAATTATTTAAAAGAATCCTACGCGTCTATATAATAGTTTCGTATTTTCATAACAGATGGCACGCTAATGCATCATGATATAATTGGCTATATATATATCGTAACTAAATGAAGAGGCGCAGCCGTTATGCCTAGCGAACAGCGCACCCGCGATGTCTGCCACCTTTATTTTTTGTCCAGCTTTTATACATGGATGAATTTACATATTTACATTTTAACACAAGCGTAACATATTTACATACTTATTTTGACGAAAATAAATTATATCTCTTGTCATTAACTATACAAATTATGACATATATTTATTTTGATATAAAATAAATTGTGAAAACACGATTGAGATACAGCCTTTATTATTTATACACTAATATTTATACTCGCTGATACTTATACACTTCGCTATAACATCAGTTCATTGCACATACCACAAGAATATTTGAGGACATATACACCGACAGATTGAGATTGTATAAACTCTCTTCACTAACTTAGCCGTTGAAGACAGCTAAGATTTGTGGACTGCTTTTTTTTTTTTTTAAGTGTAAAGACTTTCATCCTGAAGTGGCTTTTCGCATGCGATGGGCTAATTGGAGCGTACGCGATAATAAACAACAACAATTAGGGGCTCAAAAATCATGTATTATGGTTAGCAGCTCCGTAAATAAAGATATTTTCACAACAACAATTAAAGTTGCATCATCATTTTTATAAAACAACAGCAAATTAAATTAACAATGTGAAAATATATTTTAACATTACATTTTAACATTTAACACAAAAACGTTACAATTTTTTCTTTAAATATATATTAATATTGAAATGCCAAGTATTTTGTACGTCATTGGAATATTATATTACTAAATTCTCAAATTAAATTTATTATACTTGGAAAACATTTTTAGCATTGTTGCAATTTATAAATATAATTTCACCAGACGCCGCTAGAGGCGCTGCTTGCGAGTGAAAGTAGAAAATTTACAAATAAAATTGCAAATAATATTTATTTCAAATCAAATTCAAACCAGAAATCTTCCCAGTAGTATAGTAAATATAACTTCCTAAAGATTCACGGCGATTGGATAATCTTACCTTGTAAAACCTTCATCGTGTGAACAAACTAACATTCATCGTGTAAACAAACCACGTGTTAATTATTAACCAATCAAATTCATTTATCGTCGCGACCAGTGCTGCCACCAAGCGGTAAAAGGCTGGAATTAACGCTTTTTGGTTTTTTATTTAAAAAAAAAAGCACATTAACTTTTTTGTTTTTTTGAATAGCCTATATGTTAAACGAAATCTTCTGCTACCTACATGCGAAATTCCATAATGATTGAGTCAGTAGCTTTTGCGTGAAGCGATAACAAACATCGATTTCGCATTTCATTTTTATAGATATAAGGATTTAAAATTTCATTTTTGTTATCATCATCACATACAATGCAATATATATTAATTTAAAATTTCATTTTTGTTATTATCATCACATACAATGTAATTTTTTTATATAAACAAACATTAATAACAACAATTAAGGGCTCAAAAATCATTTATTATGGTTAGCAGCTCGGTAAATAAAGATATTTTCACAACAACAATTAAAGTTGCATCATCATTTTTATAAAACAAAAACAAATTAAATTAACAATATAAAAATATATTTTAACATTACATTTTAACATTTAACACAAAATCGTTACAATTTTTTCTTTAAATATATATTAATATTGAAATGCCAAGTATTTTTTACGTCATTGGAATATTATATTACTAAATTCTCAAATTAAATTTATTATACTTGGAAAACATTTTAAGCATTGTTACAATTCATAAATATAATTTCACCAGACGCCGCTAGAGGCGCTGCTTGCGAGTGAAAGTAGAAAATTTGCAAATAAAATTGCAAATAATATTTATTACAAATCAAATTCAAACCAGAAATCTTCCCAGTAGTATAGTAAATAACTTCCTAAAGTTTCACGGCGATTGGATAATCTTACCTTTTAAAAACATTCATCGTGTGAACAAACTAACATTCATTGTGTAAACAAACCACGTGTTAATTATTAACCAATCAAATTCATTTATCATCGCGACCAGTGCTGCGCCCAAGCGGTAAAAGACTGGAACTAACGCTTTTTGTTTTTTTTATTTTTTAAAAAAAGCACATTTCATTTTTTAGTTTTTTGAATAGCCTATATGTTAAACGGAATCTTCACCTACCTACATGCGAAATTCCATAATGATTGAGTCGGTAGATTTTGCGTGAAGCGATAACAAACATCGATTTCGCATTTCATTTTTATATAATATATATAAGGATAAGGATTATAATTCATATATTCATAGAATTTTATTGTTACTTATCATCATTATTTTTGTTGTTTTTTTTTCTTTTTCTGTTTTCTTTTGTGTTAAAAATACAACTAAATCGCATTAAATCGTAGTGTAATTATCTTTTGTTGTTTGAAATAAATCGAATTGAATCGAATTGAGTCAGCTCGTTCTTTCTAGAAGAAACTTCAAAGAAAACGTGCTAACTATATGTGTATCCCCCACCTTCTCTTGCATCTCTGTACTTCTGTCAATAAAACAGCTGTACCTCACCGCGCGTCTCTGGCATCTCTGTACCTCTGACAATAAAACATGTGTACTCTCCCGCGTCTATGGCATCTCTGTACTTCGATCAATAAAATATGTATACAACATCGCGTCTCTTGAATCTCTGTACTTCTGTCAATAGAATATGTGAAATCTCCCGCCTCTCTGAAATCTCTGTTCTTCTGTTAATGAAATATTTGTAATCCTCCGTCTCTGGCTTCTCTGTACCACTCTCAATTAAATATGTGTACTCCCCAGTCTCTGGAATTTCTTTCTTCTGTCAATAAAATTTGTGTACTCCCCCGTCTTTGGCATCATTGTATTTCTGTCAATAATATATGTGTACTCCACCACTACAGGTATCTCGGTACTTATATCAATTAAGTAAAGTGTACTCCCGCGTCTCTGACATCTCTGTACCTTTGTTTATAAAATATCTGAACCCCCCATCTCTGGAATCGATGTAAATCTGTCAATTAAATAAGTGTACACCCCCTGTCTCTGGCATCTCTGTACTTCTGTCAATTAAACATTTGTCCTCTCCCGCGTCTATGACATCTCTGTACTTCTGTCAATAAAATATATGTTCTCCTCCCGTCTTTGGCATCTGTGTACCTCTGTGAAATAAAATATGTGTAATCCCCACCGTCTCTTGCATCCTTGTACTTCTGTCAATAAAATATCTGTACCTCACCGCGCGTCTTTGGCATCTCTGTACCTCTGACATTAAAGCATGTGTACTCTCCTCCGTCTCTGGCATCTCTGTACTTCTGTCGATAAAATATGTATACAACATCGCATTTCTTGAATTTCTGTATTTCTGTCAATAAAATATGTGAAATCTCCTGCGTCTCTGGAATTTATGTTCTTCTGTTAATAAAATATTTGTAATCCTACGTCTCTGGCTTCTCTTCTACCTCTCTCAATAAAATATGTGTACTCACCCGTCTCTGGCATCTCTGTATTTCTGTCAATAATATATGTGCATTTCATAACGCCACAGGTATCTCTGTACTTCTCTCAATTAAGATATGTGTACTCCCAGGTCTCTGACATCTCTGTACCTTTGTTAATAAAATATCCGTACCGCCATTTCTGCCATCTATTTAATTCTGCCAATTAAATATGTGTACACCCCCTGTCTCTGGCAACTCTGTACTTCTGTCAATAAAATATGTGTTCCTAACCGCGTCTCTGGTATATCTGTACTACTTTCAATAAAATATATCTATTTCCTTTCGTCTCTGGATCTCTGAACCTCTGTCATTATATGTGTTTGTTCCCCTGCGCGTCTCTGGCATCTCTGTACATCTGTCAATAAAACATGTGTACTTTCCCGCATCTATGGCATCTCTGTACTTCTTTCAACGGAGTATATGTACTGCCGCTCTCCGTCTCTGGCATCTCTGAATTTCTGTCAATAAAATATGTGTACTCTCCGCCGTATCTGGCATTTCTGTACTTCTATTAATGAAATATGTGTTCTCCTTCCGTCTTTGGCATCTGTGTACCTCTGTGAAATAAAATATGTGTACTCCTTACCATCTCTTGCATCTCTGTACTTCTTTCAATAAAATATCTGTACTTCAACGAGCGTCTCTGGCATCTCTGTTTTTCTGTAAATAAAAATATGTGTACTCCCCCGCGCGTCTCTGACATCTCTGTACCTCTGTCAATAAAATTTGTGAACTCTCCCGCGTCTCTGGAATCTCTGTACCACTGTTAATAAAATATTTGTAAACTCCGTCTCTAGCTTCTCTATACATCTCTCAATTAAATATGTGTACTCCCCGTCTCTGGAATTTCTGTACTTCTGTCGATAAAATATGTGTTCCTAACCGCGTCTCAGGTATATCTGTTTTGCTGTCAATAAAACATATGTATTTCTTTCCATTTCTGGCATTTCTGTACCTATGTATTTATAATATGTATATTACTCCGCGCGTCTCTGACATCACTGTACTTCTTCCAATGAAATATATCTACCTGCGTCAATAAAACATGTGTATTCCACCGTCTCTGGCGTCCCTGTACCTCCGCCAATAAAACATGTGTACAAGGTGTCGTTAATTAAACCGTTTGGTTTTC
Organism: Cordylochernes scorpioides; assembly: GCA_030710605.1. Taxonomy (NCBI): domain Eukaryota; kingdom Metazoa; phylum Arthropoda; class Arachnida; order Pseudoscorpiones; family Chernetidae; genus Cordylochernes; species Cordylochernes scorpioides. The sequence continues at coordinate 25,876,537 of CP092879.1, read as the reverse complement.
GACCACAACGACCCGGGTTCGGTTCCCGCATTGGACACTTTTTTTTTTGTTTAAAAAAAAAATGCTCCAATGGCCCCCGATTCTTGCAAAAGTCCAACCCCACCAGCGAGTGCAAGTAACCAAACGGGGCTCTGGCACATTTGTAAGTGCAAAGTCGAACTGCTTTTCACATGTGTAAACATGTGGTGCGCTTACAGTAAAAGCAGTCGCTAACTACCCACCATGATTATCATGGCCTGTACCACGTGTACTAGGGATAAGCAAAAAAAAAAAAAAAACAAGGTGTCTCCAATAAATAATGATACCGGTCAAAAACAAAGAAAAAATGAAATGCTATATTTTTTTAAAGTCTATTGAAAATATCGAAAGCTTCAGCTACACTGCGGTATATCGCATCAAGTGATTGCGCGCGCAGTCGATAAATTGTAAGCTTTTAAAAAGAACGCCTTGCATAACAACCTTTAATTTGCAATGCATAGAAAATTCGAACAACGAATTTGTTAAATTTTGCTACAAAATTGGGAAATCGGCTTCAGAAACTATAGATTTGTTGAAATTGGCATTTGGAAATGAAAATGTAAATAAGCCTACCACATTTATATGATTTTCACGATTTAAAAATGGAATGGTATCGGTGTGAGATGAGAAGCGTGTTGGACGTCCATTTCTTCACAGAAACCTTGAAAAGGTGAGCCAAATTTCAAATTTGATAAAATAAAATCCACGAATATGGTTACGGGACATTGAGGAAGAAACAGGGATATCAAAATCATTAGTTGGATCGATAATTAAAGAAGACTTGCAATTAAAGAAGACACCTTCAAAATTTGTCCCAAAAATGCTCACATCCAACAAAAGAAGAATCGCGTTGAAGTTGCCAAAAAATGCTCGAAATGGTGGAAGAAAACCCTAATTGGAAGGAAAAAGTAATAACTGGAGACGAGACATGGGTTTACGGGTATGACCCGGAAACAAAACGCCAATCCATGGAGTGGAAAGGAAAAGATGAACCAAGAACGAAGAAATCCCGACTTTGCAAGTCAAAAAACAAAGTCTTATTGGTCATGTTCTTTGACATAAAGAGAATTGTGCATCATGAATATCTAGAGGAAGGTCAAACAATCAAAAAGGAGTCTTATTTAAACATTATGAGACGTGTAAGCGAATCAATTTGTCTGAAAAGAAGTGGAATGTGGAGTTCCAAAATTGGATTATTCATCATGATAATGCACCACCACACACCGTTACATCTGTACTGACTTATTTGGCTACACCCGGCATCCAAATACTTTACCAACCTCCCTATTCCCCAGATCTAGCCCCAAATGATTTTTTTCCTCTTTCTAAAACTCAAATGGCTCTAAATGGAAGGAGATTTGACACTAGAGAGTCCATCATAGCGAATTCGAAAAAGGTTTTGAAAAAACATCCCGAAAGATGCCTTTCCTAAATGTTTTAAATCATGGAAGAAGAGATGGATATCATTTATAAATGCAGGAGGGGACTATTTTGAAAAATACTAATAAATATTTTTATTATTTCAATTTTTTCTTTATTTTTGACCAGTCTCATTATTTATTGGACACACCTTATATATTCCACCATCTATAGCGTTCCTGTACCTCCGTCAATAAAACATGTGTATTCCACCGTCTTTAGCGTCCCTGTACTTCCGTCAATAAAACATGTGTATTCCAAAGTCTTTAGCGTCCCTGTACCTCCGTCAATAAAACATGTGTATTCCACCGTTTCTGGCGTCCCTGTACCTCCGTCAATAAAACGCGTGCATTTCACCGTTTCTGGCGTCCTTGTACCTCCGTCGATAAAACATGTGTATTCCACCGTTTCTGGCGTCCCTATACCTCCGTCAATAAAACGTGTTTATTCCACCGTCTTTGGCGTCCCTAAACCTCCCTTATTAAAACATGTGTATTCCACAGTCTCTGACGTCCCTGTACCTCCGTCAATTAAGCATGTGTATTCCACCGTCTTTAGCGTCCCTGTACCTCCATCAATAAAACATGTGTATTCCACCGTTTCTGGCGTCCCTGTACCTCCGTCAATAAAATGTGCGTATTCCACCATCTATAGCGTTCCTGTACCTCCGTCAATAAAACATGTGCATTCCACCGTCTCTGGCGTCCCTGTACGTCCGTCAATAAAACATGTGTATTCCATCGTCTTAAGCGTCCCTGTACCTCCTTCAATAAAATATGTGTATTCCACAGTCTTTGGCGTCCCTGTACCTCCGTCAATTAAACATGTGTATTCCACCGTCTTTAGCGTCCCTGTACCTCCGTCAATAAAAAATGTGTATTCCACAGTCTCTGGCGTCCCTGTACCTCCGTCAATAAAACGTGTGTATTCCACCGTTTCTGGCCTTCCTGTACCTCCATCAATAAAACATGTGTATTCCACCGTCTCTGGCGTCCCTGTACCTCCGTCAATAAAAGATGTGTATTCCACCGTCTTTAGCGTCCATGTACCTCCGTCAATAAAACATGTGTATTCCAGTCTCTGGCGTCCCTGTACCTCCGTCAATAAAACATGTGTTTTCCACCATTTCTGGCGTCCCTGTACCTCCGTCAATAAAACGTGTGTATTCCACCGTCTCTGGCCTCCCTGTACCTCCGTCAATAAAACATGTGTATATCACCGTCTCTGGCCTCCGTGTATATCTGTCAATAAAACATGTTTTTTTCCACCCTCTCTGGGATCCCTGTACCTCCGTCAATGAGACATGTGATTCCACCGTTTAAAGCGTCGTGTATCTCTGTCAATAAAAAAAATATGTATTCAACCGTTTGAAGTCATCTCGTGGCCAAAATTCAAACTATTTCAGAATAAATAAAAACTCCGCGCCTATATGATGTTATATATGATTTTTATACGATTTATTATATATTAAAAATGTGTGTGTGAATATTTATATTATTGTATATCAAATATAAATAATTATATTTGTTTATCACATACAAATGATATTTTAAACGTTAATTGGCAGCGGTATGACTTTATTTGAGCTCTAGCATTGAAGAAAGGTCAGTTGTACTAGATATCGTTCTAAGATTGATTGCTCTTTGGTTACTTTATTGGTGATTGTCAACTAACATTTAAGCACCTTTTGGTGGGAATATTCAGAATATATTAAAGATATATTTGGTGATGGACACTCCGCTTCCTATATAAGTTACGTCTAATAAAATTAGATAGTTTTTCAGTCTAGAAATGGGGTATTGTCTCTTTTGAACACTTTTTATAAACTATTAATTAGATAATTTTCTCTCAATAAGTATCTTAACCTCATTCTCTCTATACAATAGTTCAAATATTTATTAAAAATCAGTTCTATTAATAAGATCACTTAATTTTTGTGCTAGAAATTTAATATCAGATGATGAAATTAAATTTTAGATTTCTAGGCTAATTAAAAGATCATAGGAAGTAGCAAATATTTCATGAAAACTGAGAATTTTTTCTTATATTTCAGCGATAAACCATGATGTTTAACGCCTCGAGGTTTTTATGCTTTTGTTGTGTATATATATTTTAATCTTAATTAATTAATTATTCCTACAGAGTATTGTGTAAGATCACAAGAAAATAGGCGCTAATCGTAAGAAAAAATGTTTCTCTTTTATTTAGTTCTTTTTCTTGTAAATCAATAATGTTTAATCAATCTTCTTGGCATCCGTATCTTTAAAAATTCTAAGCAAAGCCAACAACATTTCATCAAAGTAGGTTATTATTTGGAAAAAATATATCATAGGAAATTTGAAAGCTTATGTGGGCTTTAAACAATATTGAATTAGAAGAATTATTATGAATTATATAATATCATTGCCTTTATAATTAAATAAACAAATTAAATCAACTTGTTTACAGAAATGCTACATTTTAGTATTTCAATCACTAAATTTGCGAATACAAAGGTATAAGCATCAAGCCAATAAAGCAATTTTGATTAGAAATATGATAACAATGAGGTTATCAAACAACCTTTTACAAGTTATAATTTCAATTCAACCAAATGATTTGATATTGATTTATTCATTTTATATTTCTTACAAATCGCAAGAAATTATTCAAGATGAGGAAAAGATGGAAACTACTGGCGCACGTGGTAGGTGATGTTGATTTCCTGTTGGTTTAGCCGCTTCAATCTTGCTCAGTTCTGGGCAATTCACGACATCCAAGTCACTGTATATGTGATGATAAACACTCATGGACAAAACCTAAGGAAGTTCATCTTTTAAGATGTATATCGGGATTCAAAAAATAGCTCTGAAATATATTTGATACAGTGATTTTATTGAAGACACACGAGGTAACCAAGTGTGAAAATATTTGCCTCTGTCTCCTTAAAAAAAAAAAAAAAAAAAAAAAAAAAACGGCGACATTAAAATATGAAACTTTATCAAGTTTTGCTCATGAGTGTAAAGGTGGATCTTACATGTTGATCACATTCGGGGTGATCTTCGGTCGTTCGGTTCATTTTGGAGTGTTTTTGTAATGCTGATCTATTTTCTGTCATTTCAAATCGAGCTCTTTCCTATCGTATTTTCTTTCTGGAATAATCTAGAAGCATGTTTGAAGATTTTGTGTCATATCTAAGCATTGTGTCGACATTTTGTGGAAAGGGCCAACTAGGAACTGAATGAGATGACAAATTGAAAGGATAAAGGTTCATTTGAATATACAAATTCAGTAATAAGTAAATATAATTTTATGATTCTACAACCTCTACTCTGTTTTTGAAACCTCTTAAATTTTTAATGACTAATGTGTTCTTCAAATATTTAGAAGCGGATATTTTTTTCTGACTAGCAAAGGAAATTTGGAAAAGTTTATGTGTGCACTGAAATTATATATTAGTAGCTTTTTTTTACTGGTGAAAATATTTGATAATGATATTAGTAGTGATTTTAAAAATTACTATATATTAGAAAATTCTTAATTAGGTGAAGCTACTGTAATCTTCTGCTTCTTTTCAGAGATACTTTAGCTTTTTTACGAAGATGTTTGCATTGGTTATATATGAAAATTCGGAACTATTATAGACGCGTATGATTCTTTTAAATATAAAACAATTTCTACTGTCCTTACTGCAATGGAAAAATTAATGGGAGGGCCTGGCTCATCAGTAGTGAACCCTCCCAGCGGTTTTTCTCCCATTCATTTTTCCATTGCAGTAAGGTAGTAGAAAATTGTTTAATTATTTAAAAGAATCATACGCGTCTATATAATAGTTTCGAATTTTCATAACAGATGGCACGCTAATGCATCATGATATAATTGGCTATATATATATCGTAACTAAATGAAGAGGCGCAGCCGTTATGCCTAGCGAACAGCGCACCCGCGATGTCTGCCACCTTTATTTTTTGTCCAGCTTTTATACATGGATGAATTTACATATTTACATTTTAACACAAGCGTAACATATTTACATACTTATTTTGACGAAAATAAATTATATCTCTTGTCATTAACTATACAAATTATGACATATATTTATTTTGATATAAAATAAATTGTGAAAACACGATTGAGATACAGCCTTTATTATTTATACACTAATATTTATACTCGCTGATACTTATACACTTCGCTATAACATCAGTTCATTGCACATACCACAAGAATATTTGAGGACATATACACCGACAGATTGAGATTGTATAAACTCTCTTCACTAACTTAGCCGTTGAAGACAGCTAAGATTTGTGGACTGCTTTTTTTTTTTGTAAGTGTAAAGACTTTCGTCCTGGAGTGGCTTTTCGCATGCGATGGGCTAATTGGCTGAGACGCTGGTTCCAAATATTGATGAAAAGGCAAAAAGTCCACGAGTGAAACCATTGATTCTAAAGTCATATGTAATACAAGGTTGAAAAGAAAAATGATCATATATTTTTTTCTTGAGCTGAAGACAATTTATATTTGGTAAGATATAATAAAATATTCTGTGTATTTATGGACTCGCCATTTTAAAAGTTACAATATTAAATAATATTTTTACAGTAAAACCTTCCTGTAAAGGACACCTAATTGCAGAGCCAAAGTGTCCTTTAAGGAGAGGTGTTTTTTTTACCAGAGAGTTGCTAAATTGTAAAAATAGTAATTTTGTAACTGAAAACTGTCCTTTGTGGAGAGGTGTCCGCTATATAAAGGGAGATTCAACTGTATTTAAAATTCTCTTCTTCAAAATTGCACAAAATTAATAAGAGGCTTTTCAAATCTGACTAAAACTTTCCCTCAATCTTGTATATAAACTATATACGTTATAAAATGAGTCCTAAATTGTTGTAATGAGAAGGTTGAATGAGATGTTTTTGTTTTCAGAAAAGAGGACAGGACCACACAGACGGGTAGGTTCCTCTCTACTCTGGATTTTGTGGAACCGAGGTCCAACATTTTCATCTTTTGCCCTTCTGGTCAAACTCTCTCAAGATAAAGTTGATTTTTCAGACCCGAGATCACAAATAATACACGGATAATATATCTCTTTGAAACATTAACACTTTGAAGCAAAAATATAAAAAACAAGAACATTTTTGTATCAATTATTGTGAACAAAATTATATTTATACACTATTAATACTATTACATTTTATCCTCCTAGAGTGGATTTAAAATGATATAAAACCATGATATACTTGAAAATTCGAGTCATGTTCAACACAAAACATTTCAATATTTATAAATTAATTGAAATTTAAGTTAAATTGTGCTCTAAAATGATATATAAAATAATTATTATTTGATATTCAATATTTGATGTAAGTAATGAAATTATAATTTGTTGAGATATATATAATATTTATATAAACACAACTTAAATTGCAAAAGTTACCTATTGTCCTTTTCTAACAACTCGATGATTTTGATGTTTCAACGTAACAAACTCCCGCTATATATACTTTTAAACATATTTGTAGTTAATGTCCAAATTAGTTAAATGACACACATAGATTGCTAAACATCCCAATACGTACAATATTAGAGCGGTAGATTAAACTGGTGAAACCTATGGGAGTATTAACCAATGATGTGTTACGTACTTCCAATTATTTTTTAAATTGAAGTTAGAGTCGAAGAAATTGTTTTATTTTGTGAATATATTATTATCTATTTGTAGTTTAGAATTCCGCGCGCGCGAATATAAATAAAATTACACGATTTAGAAAACCTCAGGTGTTCATTTGATATTATTATTATTTGATATGTCTATTGTATATTAGAAAGACATACGAATGAAGAATTTAGAGAAACTATAGAGATTTACGTATTTAGAGAACTATAACAGTTAAAGCAAGTTGTTTCTAGAATCAAATTTCATGCAACATCAAATGCACTTGGCAAAAGAAATAGCAAGTCAAAATTATAAGCGAATATTCGTTTGTTATAGGTAAAGTGAAATATTGGAAGCCAAAGTATTTAAATCGTATATTTCTCTCTTAAATCATATCTAATTTGCATGTGTAGAATCAGCTTGTGTCGTGGAATGAGATATTATCTATAGTATATAATTATTTTATATTTATAAATATATTTAAATCTCCGGCAGAGCTTAAGAGGGCGAAAACGTGATTTTGAAAATTTAAGGAACCAAAAGGCAGAGACGGGCTGATTATAATCCGCCAACAAGCAAAGCTTCCAAGAGAAAATGTGAACAAATCAAGCTATATTTGCATGCTTCGAGGAATGCGCGCGTAGACCTATCACTGAATCAGCAGGCCTGATGCAAATTGCTGTCAGATGCTACCACGTTCTACAGCCTATAATGAAGCAGAACACTAGGAAATATCGGTTTTCGAATTCATGGAAACTTTTTGGACAAAATAGCCCAAAGTATTACAAGATAACCAAAAGGGCAAGATACCAGAGTGAAGATGGGTAAAGATGAATGGACTCCAGCTAAAGAGGGATTGTCCAGGTGTGAGGTAGGAGTGGAACAGAAGTTCAGACAGACAGTTTGTTCAAATCAACAGTTAAAGAATTCACAGAAGGTGGTTTCCTGAGTGTGGCTATGTGGACTAACCGGAAAGAGGAGGACGAGCAGGATCCTTTTTGTGCCGGACAATGAAGAAATCTACTGTATATAATTAATAATCCCCTTTAAACTATTGTAAAAAGGGATATCGCACTAAACTATATCCACAACGTATTGTTTTCCTAGAAACTTTACCTCCGTCAATAAAACATTGGTATCCCACAGTCTCTGGCCTCCCTGTACCTCCGTCAATAAAAAATATGTATTACATCGTCTCTGGCATCTCAGTACCTACATCAATAAAACATGTTTATTCCACAGTCTCTAGCGTCCTTGTATCTCCGTCGATAAAACATGCGTATTCCACTGTCTTTGGCATCTTTGTACCTACATCAATAAAACATTGGTATTCCACAGTCTCTGGCCTCCCTGTACCTCCAACAATAAAAAAATATGTATTACATCGTCTCTGGCATCTCAGTACCTACATCAATAAAACATGTGTATCCTAGCGTCTCTGCCATATCTGTACCTCCCTCAATAGAACGTGTGTACTTCACCGTCTCTGGCCACCCTGTACATCCGTCAACAACATGTATATCCATTTTTTTGCATCTCTATATTTTCGTCAATGAAACATGTGTATATAAAATAAAAGGATTTAAAAGCGCGAATGTTTCTTTTATACATAAAACGAACTTCTACTGTCCTTACTGCGATGAAAAAATATATTGGGAGGGCTTGGCTCATCAGTGGTGAACCCTCCCAGCGGTTTCGCCAATTTAATCCACCAGACCGCTTCTCTTGAATGTAATTCTACTGTCCTATAAGCTTATGTCCATAGTTTACTTGAAACCCATTTCTAAGATTCCATCCTTCAGTGTAGCATATAAAAGCAGAATGATCCAATACAGTATTAGAGCTCTGAGAAGCGGTCTGGTGGATTAAATTGGCGAAACCGCTGGGAGGGTTCACCACTGATGAGCCAAGCCCTCCCAATATATTTTTTCATCGCAGTAAGGACAGTAGAAGTTCGTTTTATGTATAAAAGAAACATTCGCGCTTTTAAATCCTTTTATTTTATATATATAGATGGCGCATTATTGCTTTGTGTTAATTTATGCCTAACTGGTCTTGTCTTTATAGTTTGCTGAAGAGCTTTGCTCGAAGCAAATATTTGAATGTAATTCTACTGTCCTATAAGCTTATGTCCATAGTTTACTTGAAACCCATTTCTAAGATTCCATCCTTCAGTGTAGCATATAAAAGCAGAATGATCTAATACAGTATTAGAGCTCTGAGAAGCGGTCTGGTGGATTAAATTGGCGAAACCGCTCGGAGGGTTCACCACTGATGAGCCAAGCCCTCCCAATATATTTTTTCATCGCAGTAAGGACAGTAGAAGTTCGTTTTATGTATAAAAGAAACATTCACGCTTTTAAATCCTTTTATTTTATATATATAGATGGCGCATTATTGCTTTGTGTTAAACATGTGTATTCCACCTCTGGCGTCCTTGTACCTCCTTTAAGATAATATGTGTATTCTACCGTCTCTGGCATCTCTTTACATCCATCAAAAGAATATGTGTATTCCACCATCTCTGACATGCCTGTACCTCCGTCAAAAAAAAACATGTGTTTTCCAACGTCTTCAGCATCTCTGTACCTACGTCATTAAAACATGTGTATTCCAACGTCTCTGGCCTCCCTGTAACCCCGTCAATAAAATATGTGTATCACACAGTCTCTATCATCCTTGTACCTCCGTCAATTAAAATGTGTATTCCATTGTCTCTAGCATCCTTGTACCTCCGTCAATAGAACATGTGTATTCCACCGTCTCTGGCATACCAGTATCTCCGTCAATATTAAATGTGTATTCCACTGTCGAAGGCGTCCCTTTATCTCCGCAATAAATCATTTGCATTACAGCGTCCTTGGCTTCCCTGTACCTCAGTCAATAAAACATCCGTTTTCCATTGTCTCTAGCATCCTTGTATCTCCGTCAATAGAAAATGTGCATTCCACTGTCGGAAGCGTCCATGAACCTCCGTTTATAAAAAAAAGTGAATCCACCGTCACTGACATACATGTACCTACGTTAATAGAACATTTGTATTTCACACCGTCTCTTGCATCCCTGTACCTCCTCAATAGAAAATGTCTTTTTTACCGTCTCTGGCCAACCTGTACCTCCTTCAATAACTGGTGTGTATCCATTGTTTTTGACATATCTGTATATCCGTTAATAAACATGGGAATTCCACCGTCTCTGGCATTACTGTAGTAACTTCAATAGAACATGTGTATTCCATCAAATCTAGTATTCGTGTACCTCTGTCAATACAACATATGTATTCCAGAATTTTTGGAATCTTTGTACCTCCGTTAATGAATTATGCGTATTCTACAAACTTTGGCATCTCTGTTTCTCCGTCAATCAAACATGTGTATTTCACCATCTCTAGCTTCCCAGTAACTCCGTCAATAAAACGTGTATTCCACTGTCTCTGGCGTCCCTATAATTCGGCCAATAAAACATGTGTTTTCCACGTCTCTTGTCACCCTGTACCTCCGCCAATAGAAAATGTGTATTATATCGTCTCTGACATCTCTGTACTTCTGACAATAAATTATATGTACTCTCCCCCGTCTCTAGAACCTCTGACTTCTGACAATAGAACATTTGTACTCCCCCGCGTCTCTGGCACCTCTGTACTTCTGTCAAAAAAATCTGTACTCCCTCACGTCTCTGGAATCTTGGTACCTCAGTCATAAAAATATGTACTTCTTTCCATTTCTTGCATCTCTTTACCACTGTCAATATAATATGTGTAATCCCCCCCGTCTTTAGCATCTCAGTACTTCTGTCAAAAAAATATATGTACCTCACACCGCGCGTCTCTGGTATTTCTTTTTTTCTGTCAATAAAACATGGATTGTCCCTCATCTCTGGCATTTCTGTACTTCTGTGAATATAAGAATCGTACTTTCCCCTGTCTCTGGCATCTCTGTACTTCTGGCAATAAAATATGTGTACTCCCCGTCTCTGGAATATCTGTACTTCTGTCAATAAAATATATGATATGTCTCCCGTTTCGTATATTTTCTATTTCTGTCAATAAAATATATGAACTTCCACGCGTTACTTGCATATTCGTACTTCTGTCGATAAAACGTGTGTTCTCTCCGTCTCCGGCATCTCTATTCTTCGGTCAATAAAATATGTCTATTCCCCCCCCCCGCGTCTCTGGCATCTCTCTACCTCTTTCAATATAATATGTGTAATCCCCCCATCTCTTTAATATCTATAAAACATGTGTACTACACACGCGAGTTTATGGTATCTCTATACTTCTTTCAATAAAGAGTGTGTACTCCCACGCGTCTCTGGAATATATGTACCTCTGACAAAACACCTGTGTACTCCTCGTGTCTTGGTCTATCTGTACTTCTGTCAATAATATATTTGTATTGCCCCGTTTCTGATATCTCTCTACTTTTGTCAAAAAATACGTGTAAATCCCCACGTCTCTGGCATCTCTGTACTTCTGCCAATAAATATATGAACTCCACTGCGTCTCTGGCATATCTGTACCTCTATCAATTAAACCTGTGTACCCCCCGTCTCTGTTCTCGCTGTAATTTTGCCGAAAATACAAGTGTACCTTTCGTCTCTAGCATCTCTGTACTTCACTCAATAAAATATGTGTACTTCCCCCTATCTCTGGAATCTCTATACTTCTGTCAATAAAACATGTGTACCTTCCGTCTCTGGCATCTCTGTCGATAGAATATATGTGAACTCCCCCTATTTTTGGCGTCCCTGTACTTCTTCAAATAAAATATTTGTTCTTTCCATTCAACACTGGCGTCTCTGTACTTCTGTCAAAAAAAAAACATTTGTAATCTAACTTGTTGCTGGCATCTCTTTACTTCTGTCAATAAAACATGCGACTCTCCGTCTCTGGCATCTCTGCACCTCTGTCTATAAAATATGTGTACTTATCCTATCTCTGGCATCTCTGTACTTCTCTCAATAAAATGTTTGTACTTCCTCCCACTTCTTGCGCATCTGTACTACTGTCAATAAATCATGTGTACTCTCCGTCTCTGGCATATCTGCACCTCTGTCAATAAAATATGTGTACTTCCTCCTTCTCTGGCCTCTCTGTACTTTTGTCATAAAAATGCGTACTCTCCGTCTCTTGCATCTCTGAACCTCTGTCAATAAAATATGGGTACTTCTCCCTATCTCGGGTGTCTCTGTACTTCTGTCAATAAAATATGTGTACTTCCCCGTCTTTGGGATCTTTGTACCTCTGTCTATAAAATATGTGTACTTTTTCTTATCTCTGGAGCTCTGTACCTCTTTCAATAAAATATGTGTACTCCCCCGTCTCTGGGATCCTTGTACTTCTTTCAAAAAAATATGTGTACTTCTCCCTATCTCTGGCGTCTCTTATTTTTTCTCAATAAAATATATGTACTTCCATCTTTCTCTTGCCTTGCTTAATAAAATATGTGTACACCCACGTTTCTGGCATTTCTGCACCTCAATCATTAAAATTGTGTACTTCCTCCAATCTCTGGCATCCCTCTACCTCTGTCAATATAATATGTGTAATCCCTCCGTCTCTGGAATCTGTGTACTTCTGTCAATGAAAAATGTGTACTCACCCCGTTTTTGGCATCTCAGTATATCCGATGTGTACTCTAACTCGAGTTTATGGCATCTCTGTACTTCCGTCAATAATACATGTGTAATTTAACGCGTCTCTTGAATATCTGTACTCTGACAAAAAATAACTTGTGTACTCCACGTGTCTTGATCTTACTGTACTTCTGTTAATGAAATATGTGTACTTCCCCCCGTTTGTGATATCTCTTTACTTCTGTCAATAAAAAATGTGTACTTCCCGAGATCTCTGGCATCTCTGTACTTCTGCCAATAAAATATAGGAACTTCCCCGCGTATCAGGCATCTTTGTACCTCTATCAATTAAACCTGTGTACCCCCCGTCTCTGTTCTCGCTGTAATTTTGCCGAAAATACAAGTGTACCTTTCGTCTCTAGCATCTCTGTACTTCACTCAATAAAATATGTGTACTTCCCCCTATCTCTGGAATCTCTATACTTCTGTCAATAAAACATGTGTACCTTCCGTCTCTGGCATCTCTGTCGATAGAATATATGTGAACTCCCCCTATTTTTGGCGTCCCTGTACTTCTTCAAATAAAATATTTGTTCTTTCCATTCAACACTGGCGTCTCTGTACTTCTGTCAAAAAAAAACATTTGTAATCTAACTTGTTGCTGGCATCTCTTTACTTCTGTCAATAAAACATGCGACTCTCCGTCTCTGGCATCTCTGCACCTCTGTCTATAAAATATGTGTACTTATCCTATCTCTGGCATCTCTGTACTTCTCTCAATAAAATGTTTGTACTTCCTCCCACTTCTTGCGCATCTGTACTACTGTCAATAAATCATGTGTACTCTCCGTCTCTGGCATATCTGCACCTCTGTCAATAAAATATGTGTACTTCCTCCTTCTCTGGCCTCTCTGTACTTTTGTCATAAAAATGCGTACTCTCCGTCTCTTGCATCTCTGAACCTCTGTCAATAAAATATGGGTACTTCTCCCTATCTCGGGTGTCTCTGTACTTCTGTCAATAAAATATGTGTACTTCCCCGTCTTTGGGATCTTTGTACCTCTGTCTATAAAATATGTGTACTTTTTCTTATCTCTGGAGCTCTGTACCTCTTTCAATAAAATATGTGTACTCCCCCGTCTCTGGGATCCTTGTACTTCTTTCAAAAAAATATGTGTACTTCTCCCTATCTCTGGCGTCTCTTATTTTTTCTCAATAAAATATATGTACTTCCATCTTTCTCTTGCCCTTGCTTAATAAAATATGTGTACACCCACGTTTCTGGCATTTCTGCACCTCAATCATTAAAATTGTGTACTTCCTCCAATCTCTGGCATCCCTCTACCTCTGTCAATATAATATGTGTAATCCCTCCGTCTCTGGAATCTGTGTACTTCTGTCAATGAAAAATGTGTACTCACCCCGTTTTTGGCATCTCAGTATATCCGATGTGTACTCTAACTCGAGTTTATGGCATCTCTGTACTTCCGTCAATAATACATGTGTAATTTAACGCGTCTCTTGAATATCTGTACTCTGACAAAAAATAACTTGTGTACTCCACGTGTCTTGATCTTACTGTACTTCTGTTAATGAAATATGTGTACTTCCCCCCGTTTGTGATATCTCTTTACTTCTGTCAATAAAAAATGTGTACTTCCCGAGATCTCTGGCATCTCTGTACTTCTGCCAATAAAATATAGGAACTTCCCCGCGTATCAGGCATCTTTGTACCTCTATCAATTAAACCTGTGTACTCCCCCATCTCTGGTCGCGCTGTTATTTTGTCGAAAAAACATGTGAACTTTCCCGTCTCTGGCATCTCTTTACTTCTGACAATAAAATATGTGTACTCACCCGCGTTTCTGGCATCTCTGTACTTTTGTCAATGAAACATTTTCTGGCATTTCTGCAACTCTGTCAATAAAATATGTGTACTCCCCCTTATCTCTGGTGTCTCTGTACTTCTTTAAAAAAATGTACTTCCCTCATCTCTGGAGCCTCTGTACTTTTGTCAATAAAACATGTTTATTCGCCTTCTCTGGCATCTTTGCAACTCTGCCAAAAATATATGTGTACTCCCTCCTATACTCTGGCTTCTCTGTACTTCTTTCAATAAAATATGTGTACTCTCCCATCTCTGGGATCCTTGTACTTCTATCAATAAAATATTTGTAATCCTTCCTATCTCTGGCGTCTCTGAATTTCTTTCAATAAAATATGTGTACTTCCATCTATCCTTGGCATCTCTGTACTTTTCTTAATAAAATATGTGTACTCCCCCGTCTCTGACATCGCTGCAATTCAGTCATTAAAAATGTTTAGTTCCTCCGATCTCTGGCATCTCTCTACCTCTGTCAATATATTAGGTTAATCCCCCCGTCTTTGGAATCTCTGTACTTCTCTCAATGAAATATGTGTACTCTTTCCCGTCTTTTGCATCTCAGTATTTTTGCAAATAAAACATGTGTAATCTACCGGGTCTCTGGAATCTCTGTACCTCTAACAAAAAAAAAAAAAAAAGTGTACTCCACTTATCTTGGTCTCTCTCCATTTCTGTCAATTATCTGTCTCGCTTTACTTTTGTTGAAAAAACATGTGTACTCTGCCATCTCCGGCATCTCTGTACTTCTTTCAATAAAACATGTGTACTCCCCGTCTCTGGAATTTCTATACTTCTCTCAATAAAACATATATACTCTCTTGTCTCTGGCATCCCTGTACTTCAGTCATAAAAATGTGTACTCTCCGTCTCTGGCATCTTGTACTTCGGTCAAAAAAAAAAAAAAATGTGTACTACCCCCCCCTTCTCTGGCGTCTCAGTTCTTCTGTCAATAAAAGATGTGTATCCGCTATCTTTTGCAACTCTGTCAATAAAACATGTGAACTCCCCCGCCCTTCTGGCATCTTAGTACCTTTTAAATAAAATATATATACTCCCCCTTCTCTGGGATCCTTGTACTTATGTGAATGAAATATGTGTACTTCCATCAATCCCTAGCATCTCTGTACTTCTCTTAATAAAATATGTGCACTCCCACGTCTCTGGCATCTTTGCACTCCAGACATTAAAAATGTGACTTCCCCCGTCTCTGGCATCTCTGTACCTCTATTAATTAAACCTGTGTACTCCCCCCGTCTCTGGTCTCGCTTAACTTCTGTCCAAAAAACATGTGTACTCTCCTGGCTCTGGCATTTCTGTACTTCTTTTAATAAAACATCTGTACTCCTCGTCTCTGGCATCTTGTACTTCTATCAATAAAATATGTGTACTCTCCGTCTCTGATATTCCTGCCCCTCTGTCAATAAAATATGTGTTCTCCCCCCTATCTCTAGCACCTCTGAATCTCTGTCAATAAAATATGTGTACTTCCCCCTATCTCTGGCGTATCTGTACTTCTTTCAATAAAATATGTGTACTCCCCCGCGTCTCTGGCATTTCTGTACTCCAGTCAATAAAACATGTGTACTCTCCATCTCGGGGATCTATGCACCTCTGTCAATAAAATATGTGTACTTCTCCCTATCTCTGGCATATCTGTACCTCTCTTAACAAATTATGTGTGCTCCCCCGTTACTGAGATCCTTCTACCTCTGTCAATAAAATATGTCTTCATCTCCCTATCTATGGCATCTCTGTACAACTCTCAATAGAATATGAGAATTCTCTTTTTCTGGCATCTCTGCACCTCTGTCGATACAAATTCTGTACTTCCCCCTATCTCTGACGTCTCATTATTTCTGTCAAAAAAGCATATGTACTCCCACTTGTTGCTGGCATCTCTTTACTTCTTTTAATAAAACATGTGACTCTCCGTCTCTGGACTGAATACATTTTTGGTACTTCCTCCCATCTCTTGCGCCTCTGTAATACTGTCAATAAATAATGTGTTCTCCTTCTCTGGCATTTCTGCACCTCTGCCAATAAAATATGTGTACTTCTCCCTATCTATGGCATCTTTGTACTTCTCTCAATAAAATATGTGTACTCCCCCGACTCTGGGATCTTTTTACCTTTGTCTATAAAATATGTGTACTTCCATCTATCCCTGACATCTCAGTACTTCTTTTAATGAAATATGTGTACTCCCCCGTCTCAGGCATCTCTGCAACTCAGTTATCATAAATATGTACTTCTTCTCATCTCTGGCATATCTCTACCTCTGTCAATATAATATGTGTAATCTCGCCACTTTTTTCTCTGTATATCTGTCAATAAAAAATGTGTACTCTTCCCCATCTTTGGCATCTCAGTATTTCTGTCAATTAAACATTTGTTCTACACGCGAGTTTATGGCATTACTGTACTTCGTTCAATAGAATATGTGTACTCACCCGTATGAGGCATCTTTGCACCTTAGTCATTAGAAATGTGTACTTCCAACCATCTCTGGCCTCTCTCTACCTCTGTCAATATATTATGTTTAATCCCCCATCTCTTGAATCTCTGTACTCTGGCATGTCAATAGAATATATGTGAACCCCCCCCCCCTATCTTTGGCGTCTCTGTACTTCTTTCAATAAAATATTTTTACTTTCCCTCAACTCTGGCGCCTCTTTACCTCTGTCAAAAAACATGTGTACTCTCCGTCTGTGGCATCTCTACACCTCTGTCAATATAATATTTGTACTCCTCCCTATCACTGGCGTCTCTGTACTTCTGCCAAAAAAACATGTGTACTCTCAACGCGATTTTGACATCCCTGTACTTCTGTCAATAAAACATCTGTTCTCCCCGTTTAAGGCATCTCTTTAATTCTTTCAATAAAATATGTGTACTCCCACGCGTTCCTGGCATCTCTGTACTTCTGTCAATAAAACATGTGACTCTCCGTCTCTGGCATCTCTGCATCTCTGTCAATGAAACATGTGTACTTCTTCCTATCTATGGCATCTCTGTATATCTCTCAATAGAATATGTGTACTCTCTGTCTCGGGCATCTCTGTCCCTCTGTCAATAAATATTTGTACTTCCCCCCATCTCTTGCGCCTCTGTACTACTGTCAATAAATAATGTGTACTCTCCGTCTCTGGCATCTCCGCACCTCTGTCAACAGAATATGTGTACTTCCTCCTATGTATGGCGTCTCTGTACTTCTGTCAAAAAACATGTGTACTCCCAAGCGTTTCTGGCATCTCTATATTTCTGTCAATAAATGATATGTATTCCCCGTCTCTTGCATCTCTTAAACTCTGTCAATAAAATATGTGTACTTCTCCCTATCTCTGGCCTCTCTGTACTTCTGTCATAAAACATGTATACTCTCCGTCTCTTGCATCTCTGTACCTCTGTCCATAAAATATGTGTACTCCCCCGCGTTTTTGGCATCTCTGTACTTCTGTCAATAGAACATGTGTACTCGCCTTTCAGGCATCTCTGCAACTCTGTCAATAAAATATGTGTACTCCCCCTATCTCTGGCGTCTCTGTATTTCTTTAAAAATATTTTGTACGTTCCCTCATCTATAGAGCCTCTGTACTTTTTCAAAAAAAAAACATGTGTATTCGCCTACTCTGGTATCTCAGCAACTCTGCCGAAAATATATGTGTACTCCCTCCCATCTCTGCCTTATCTGTATTTCTTTCAATAAAATATGTGTATCACCCCATCTCTGGGATCCTTGTACTTCTGTGAATAAAATATTTGTGATCCTCCCTCTCTCTAGCGTCTCTGAATTTCTTTCAATAAAATATGTGTACTTCCATCTATCCCTGGCATCTCTATACTTTTCTCAATAAAATATGTGTACTCCCCCGTCTCTGGCATCCCTGCACCTCGGTCATTAAAAATGTTTACTTCCTCCTATTCCTGGCATCTTTCTACCTCTGTCAATATAATATGTGTAATCCCCCCGTCTCTGGAATCTCTATACTTCTCTCAATGGAAAATGTGTACTCTTTACCGTCTTTTGCATCTTAGTATTTTTGCAAATAAAACATGTGTACTCTAACCAGTCTCTGGAATCTCTGTACCTCTGACAAAAAAAAAAAAATAAAAGTGGCTACTCCACGTGTCTTGGTCTCTCTGTACTTCTGTCAATAAAATATATGTACTCTCACGTCTCTTGAATATCTGTGCTTCTGTCAATAAAATATGTGTACTGACCCTTTTTCTGAAATCTCTCTACCTCTGTCAATTAAACCTGTGTATTCCGCCCGTCTATTGTCTCGCTCTACTTTTGTCGAAAAACATGTGTACTCTGCCGTCTCCGGCATCTCTGTACTTCTTTCAATAAAACATGTGTACTCCCCGTCTCTGGAATCTCTATACTTCTCTCAATAAAACATGTGTACTCTCTTATCTCTGGCATCTCTGTGCTTCTGTCAATAAAAATGTGTACACCCCCGTCTCTGGCATCTTGTACCTTTGTAAAAAAATATGGGTACTCCCCCCTATCTCTGGCGTCTCTGTACTTCTGTCAATAAAAGATGTGTACTCGCTATCTCTTGCAACTCTGTAAATAAAACATGTGCACTCCTCCGCGTTTTTGGCATCTTCGTACTTTTTTCAATAAAATATGTGTACTCCCTCCTCTCTGCGATCGTTATAATTATGTCAATGGAATATGTGTACTTCCATCAATCCCCGGCATCTCTGTACTTCTTTCAATAAAACATCTGTACTCCTCTTCTCTGGCATCTTGTACTTCTGTCAATAAAACATGTGTACTCTCCGTCTCTGTCATCCCTGCCCTTCTGTCAATAAAATATGTGTTCTCCCTCCTATCTCTAGCACCTCTGAATCTTTTTGAATAAAATATGGGTATTTCCCCCTATCTCTGGCATCTCTGTACTCCTTTCAATAAAACATGTGTACTCTCCGTCTCTGGCATCTCTGCATCTGTGTCAATAAAATATGTGTACTTCTCCCTATCTATGTCCTCTCTGTACTCCTCTCAATAAAATATGTGTACCTCCCTACTCTGGGATGTTTGTACCTCTGTCAAAAAAATAAGTGTATTTTTCTCTAACTCTGGCATCTCTGTACTTCTCTCAATAAAATATGTGTACCCCCCGTCTCTAGGAACTTTTTACCTCTGTCTATAAAATATGTGTACTTTCATCTATCCCGGGCATCTCAGTACTTCTCTTAATAAAATATGTGTACTCTCCCGTCTCAGGCATCTCTGCACCTCAGTTATCCAAAATGTGTACTTCCTCTCTTTTCTGGCATCTTTCTACCTCTGTCTATATAATATGTGTAATCCCCCCTTCAATCTCTGTATTTCTGTCCAAGAAAAATGTGTACTCTTCTCCATTTTTGGTATCTAAGTACTCTGTCAATAAAAAATGTGTACTCTCACGCGTCTCTGGAATCTCTGTACCTCAATAATTGAAAAAATGTGTATCTCCCCCATTTTAGGCATCTCTGTACCTCTGACAAAAATTAAAAAAAAACCTGTGTACTCTATGTCTCCGGCATCTCTGTACCTCTGTGAATAAAACATGCGTACTTCCCGTCTCTGGCATCTTGTACATTTTTCAATAAAACATGTTTGCTCTCTGACTCCGGCATCTCTGTACTTTTGTCAATAAATTATGTGTATTTCCCCGCGTCTCTGGCATCTCTGTACTTCATTCAATAAAACATGTGTATTCTAGGTTTCTGGCATCTTATACTTCTTCCAATAAAAGATGTGTATTACCTCGCGGTTTTTCGCCGCTAGGAGGCCAAATTGGATGGACGCACGGTCGCCTCGCTCTGCAGCTAAGTATCAAATTTTTTTTTTAAATTATATTATGATAGCTTTTTCCTATCTTATCTTTCTTACCGTTTAATCGTTTCTTATCTAATTGCAATTGTCAGTTTGATTGCCAAAAGTTTCGGCAGAGAAATAGGAACTCAAAATTCTTCGATAAAATTTGCATATTTGCTAACTGTTTGGATTGTATTTCTCTGGTAACTTGTAAAATAGAAATTAAGATAACAAAATGGATTCAGTTATAAAATCTATAAATTTAAAAATGGATGAAATATTTCAATACTTTAATAATAAATATTTAAGCAATCAAAAAACGTAACTAAAAATGACATATCCTTTTTATCAACAATGATTACTCAGGCAAAGGAAGGAGTCTCTTCTCTTTCTGATATGAATAAAGACTCTACAATAGGAATAATAACGGAAGCTGTCAACTCAGCAATGGAAAATAAGGTTGAAAAAATATTGAGAGAAATTTCGGTACACAGACCCACATTTGCACAAGTAACAAAACAAGAAAATGTACAACAATTAATTGTCAAACATCAACAAACTCAAAACTTGGAATTTACGCTAATTGCAACTCCAGCCAACAATGAATCTATATCTGATGTTTCTCAAGCTATTTCTAGAACCATAAAGAAAATAAGGGAAGACGGCGGGAATATTAAAATTAATAAAATTTTCAATACACGGAACGCAGTAGTGATAAAATCGCCATCGCGGGTAGAATTGAATGCTCTTCAGGAGGAATTGGGAAAATCGGATGAGTTAAAGGCAATAAGTAAGATTTATATTCCTGGGAAAAGAGATCCAACGGTTGTGGTCAAAAATGTTTCTAAAATAACGGACACAACAACATTTGTTAAGACAATCTGCAACATGAATCCAGAATTAAGGGGAATGGAGGACGAAATAAGGATGCTGTTTGTAATGAAATCAAATACTGCAACACAAAACATAGTTTTAAGACTTTCACCAAAAGCATATCAAATAATTAAGAAAAATAACAATACTCTATACACTGATTTAGAACGTTGCCATATTCAAGATAAGATTTTAGTAAAACAATGTCAAAAATGCTATCAATACAATCCAAACCATAAGCTAAAAGACTGCACAAATGAGAAAATCTGTAATATCTGTGGGGTCCATGGAACCCATTCCTGCTCGAATGTACTGAGTTGTCACAACTGTTCTAAACACCCAATTTTTTTACAGAAATAAACAAACTAATCACAGGGTTAATGGGACGGACTGTCCTCTTTACAAAACACAAGTAGATAGAATTATAGATAGAACCCAATATTTTTATGATTTGGAGGTAGAATAGAACAGAAATAATCTCATATAAATTTTAATAAGCGTTTTGCATAAATGTCCATTATGAAAGAAGCAAAAAGTTTAACAATAGGAAAATTTAATTGTATACAACAGAATTTAAGGAAAAGTATAATTGCAACTACCGAACTCAGAAGCTCAATTAGAGACAATCCTCCAGATATTCTCCTTCTTCAAGAGCCATATGCTTTAAATAGAAAGGTCGTGTTCGATATGGACTCGCACATAGCACATTGTTCCTCAACAGAAAACACTTATACTGCAACGGTTATAATTAATAAAAATATAAAATATAGGAAGTTGGAGGGTTTCACAAATCAGTTTTGTACATCAATCTCTATAAATACACCTAAATCTAGGACGATAATAGCAAACTTTTATATTCCTCCAAACAAATGCGAGGACGAACATTTGAACTTTATAAAGAATCTGATAGCTACCTTCGAGAGTACTCCCCTAGTCCTCTGTGGGGATTTCAATTCCCGTCACCCGGTCTGGTTTGATAGAATTACAAACTCTAACGGATATAAAATGCAACCTATTATTAATGAATATAATCTATTTATTCACAAAAACTCCTACCTGTCGTAATAAAAGCATAATAGATCTCACTATTTCAAATAGACATTCATTGAAACTGGTGAACAATTGGCAAACCTTTGAATTAACCAATATTTCCGACCATGTGACAGTTTCATTTGATATCAATGTTAACTTAGATATTACAAACAATCAAAAAAAAATCTACATGGAAATTTAGCGAAAAGAAAGCAGATTGGTCACTGTTTTCAAATACAATTTCTAAACAGGAAGTAAGAAAATTGGAAAACGATATAAAAAAGGTCGAAAAAGAAACTGATATTGACATGGTAGTTGACAGGCTAACGGATATAATTCTGGAAGCTGCATATCAATCACTGGAGGTGAAATCTTCCAACTTCACTTTCGATACCGGGATCAAGTGGTGGAACAAAGAATTAGAACAAAAGAAAAAGTATTTTCATTATGTGAGAAATCTATACTTTCATCATAAAGCAATTAGTGTTAATGAATATAAGTCTGTCAGAAATAAATATAAAAATAGTATAAGAAAAGCTAAGAGGAATAGTTGGCGAGATTTTATAGAAGAAAATGGATCTAATAATCCGTTTGGAAACGCCTATAGAACTTTAAAAAAACTGAGTTCCTCTAATCAACAAAAGGGATTACCAATAATTGAACAGGCACCAGTAGATTCTAAAGAATCTCTAATAAAAGATCTGATTGATGAACTAATTCCTGATGATACAACTATATCGGATACTGCTCACCATATATCAATAAGGAACTATACACCGAATTTTACAGACTCCAACTCATGCAATATTCATAAGAAAGAAATAGAAGAGATAATCGACAAAATTAATGTAAATAAAGCTCCTGGTCCAGACAATATTAGTAATAATATGATAAAGAATGCTTTTCAACTAATACTTCCGATTTTACACTCATTATTTAATAAATGTATTCAAATAGGATACTTCCCAAAAAAATGGAAAACAGCAGCGCTCAAAATAATAGCCAAACCCGGCAAAACCAATTATGAATCAGCTAAAAGCTACCGTCCGATATCTTTATTATCCAATTTTTCAAAGATTCTAGAAAAAATTCTCAAAAATAAAATATATGAATTTTATATTCAAAACAATCTGTTAAGCTCGAGGCAGCACGGATTTATCAAGTCAAAGTCAACTATCACTGCCCTGAATACTGTAATCGATATAATAATGGAGCATAAGCAAAAAGAACTGTCTGCACTAATTACAATAGATATCTCGGGGGCTTTTGATAATGCCTGGTGGCCAGCGATCATCAAAAGAATAGATTCAGACAATTTACCGGAAAAACTGATCAAAACTCTACAATCATATTTAAATTCCAGGATCATTTCATTCAATTACGACAATCTAACAACTTCAAAGCCAATTACTAAGGGGTGTCCTCAGGGCGGTCCGCTTTCTCCACTTCTGTGGACAATTTTGTTGAACGATTTGCTGTTGAATTTTCAGGTGTCCAATAGTGAGTTGATTTGTTATGCGGATGATATTTCGATCATATGCTGGAATAAAGATCTAACATCACTAAAAACAGTTATAGAAGAAGCAATAAATACTATCGAATTGTGGTGAATTAAAAACAAGTTAGAAATCAGTTCCGAAAAAACAAACATTTTATATTTGCATAATAAAGAGAAGATCCCAGTTAAATTTAAGAGTGGATTAATTTCACCAGTACAAAAAATAAAAATTTTGGGAATAACAATTGCGAATCATAGAAGAAAAAACAAATTAAATTTTGCTTTTCATATAGAGGAAATAGTGAGCAGAACTCTAAGAATAAAAAAATTTCTATTCTCTCTGTGCAGCAAATCATGGGGTTTGAGCTCCCATAAAAGAATTACATTGTATAAATCTTTATTCAGATCAACTTTAACATATGGATCAGAAATCTGGTTCAAATTTTTAAACAAAAAATCGATACAAAAATTAAACTCAATGCAATATCAGATACTAATATGGAGCATTCAAGCATGCAAGACAACTTCGTACAACTGTGTTCACAGTTTGGCTCTGGGTCCATTGATTGCAGATTACATTGAAGCAAAAAATATGAAATATGACTTAAATAAATTATCGTTCAAGGACAAGCAAAAATACAACATCGATATTCCCTTTATAATTAAATCCTATATAGACGAAAGAATGTTGCTCTTACTGAATAATACAAACGAGACATTTACAAGTTTTTTCAACCGGGGTATTCCAAGTTATTTTCGCCCTAATTTCCACAACACACAATTTGTAACCAACCATGGTAATTTCGGAAGTTTTCTGGAAAGAATCCATGCATCGGAGGATCCGGGCTGTTTTTGTGGATGCCGCATTCAAGATTCTACTCACCTTTTACTTAAGTGCCCAGCATTTCAAGACTACAGACTCAATAACGGTATTCTCTGTACCGATCCAAGAGAACTGATATCCAGCAGGGATTCATACATTGTATTCAATAGATTTTGTAAATTTATATCAAAGTTTTTAATTAATCTCATGT
>CP092879.1:25715051-25851654 GCA_030710605.1 Cordylochernes scorpioides | reverse complement strand
TTCTTCCATGTAACAAGCATCTAGCTGATTCAACTATTGTTCTGTTATCTCTTTCAGAAATTCCATTCTGTTCTGGGGTATATGGAGCAGTGAGTTCATGAACAATTCCTAGAGATTTTAGATAATCAGAAAAATTCTTATTTAAGAATTCTGTGCCATTATCTGTTCTGAATCTTTTTATTTTATTTCCAGTTTCAGTCCTAACTCTTTTTACAAATTCTTTAAATTTCTCAAGTACATCTGATTTATGCCTAATGAAGTAGGCCACTCTGAATCTTGAAAAATCATCCTTGAATGATACAAAATATAATGATCCACCTGGTGATCTTTTACTCATTGGTCCACAAACATCTGAATAGATCAGCACTCCTGGATAGGTCGAGTTTGGACTTGTTGACGCGTGAAAAACATTTCTATTTTGTTTTCCATAGATGCATGCTTCACATAGTAAAGAATCAGGCTTTTCTCTAATTTTAATGTTTTCTTCAAAAACATTATTTTCAAACATTTGGGTTAATTTTATAGGATTTACATGACCCATTCTTTGATGCCATATATCTAGACTTAACTGAGCAACATGAGTTTGTGAAGATTGCTTTGCTTCAATAAAAATTCTATAAAGATTTGACTTGTCCTTTATTCCAGTAACTAGCACTTTCGAATTTTTAGTCAATTTTATCTGATTTCCTTTACAAATGAGCGTCAAACCATGTTTTGTTGCAGTAGATATTGAAAAAAGATTGGTCTCCAATTCAGGTATATAGAGAACATCCAAAAGAGTTGCATTAATTTTCTGACTATCAACATAAGAGAGAATATTGAAGCGATGCAGCAGAGAAAGTAGAAGGGAAGAAAGTATGCAGAGGCCCCGTCCAGGAAGTGTTGATTGACAAATTCCAGGGGAGGGGGTGGCAGACACTCGAGGCAGTCCAGCAGGCGTCGCCGTCGTGGAAGGAAGCCGGCCGGCCTGCCGGGGGTTTGTGTTCCGAGACGACCTGCCAGCTGGGGAGAGAAGTCTGTCTGGTGACAACGGGACCTGCAGCGAGGAGAACGGCGGTGGTGACAACAGACGCAGCAGGTGGGCACCGAACGTGTGGCCGTATGGACTGACCGGGAAGACGGTAGCGGAGAAGGATCCCTCTAGTGGCGGACATTGAAGGCAAGTTAATCTTCTACTGTATAGTTACTTATCTACTCTTCAAAGCTCTAATAAATACACCGCACTAAGCTGTATCCTAAAGAATCCACATTGTTCTCTTAGAAACCTTGAACGCAGACATCGACGGCTGAGAAGCGTCGTAACATTTGGTGTCAGAAGTGGGATACAGCTTAGTTAATTTTAATTGAAGATTTTATTTTGCGCCAATTTAAAAAGAAAAATGGAAAAACTAACCGACCTCGAAATTGAAAAATTCACAAAATTGCTCAGACTAATAAGCCAGAAAGTTGATGAGCTCGGAGAAAACTTGGATTCTCGGTTGAGCCGACTCGAGCATATTCGGAATGTCAAACGTTCTGCCACACCCATGTCTTGCGAAGTCAAGTTCAATGTACTACCGCCAGAAAATCCTGATGGTTTTTCAAAACCAATCACAGCAACCAATAGCCCACGTATTCAATGTCTGAGGGGACAAAAGACGATCCCAGGTGATGAAGATCCCGACAAGACCATCACAACAAAGATCATCACGTCAGGAGACGTTGTAAGTGAACTGCCAGAATCTACGCTAGAAGATTCTCCCGTGATCCAGAAGTCCGAAGAGTGTCGACAGCAGGAAATGATCCAGACTGGTTGTGTAGCGGAGGAGGGTGAGCTGATCGCCTCCGACAACGGCTGTGGCACGAGTGTTTTGTATAAAATCAAGCGGACGGAAGGAGAATGCCCTCAAGGTGATATACAGAGCGAAAATTCAACCCCTGGGATTCTTTCTGAAATACTCAATGAGAACAGCAACGATCTTGGCGAGCTGCAGTGCGACAGCGTGGCTGACTTCAGCGACAGTGTCAGACTGTCAGGGACTACAGCGGCAATCCAACTGGACGGGACGGAGCTGGATGCTCCGTGGAAGTGCGACAAGGCTAGATGGTCGAAGCACCCTGAAGTTGGAGCCGGCAACCCGACTGAACGGGATAGAGCATTGGACGCTCTGTGGAAGTCCGACGACAATGTCTGTGACGCGGAAGTCGCGCGCAATGTGTCAGCGCCGTCGTCTACAATGCAAACTGAAAAGATGTGCCAAGAATGTGTACCATTCATCTTCGTTCCTTCGCCCGACAAGGTGCAGATAAAGCAGCCACCGCCTAGGAAAAGTTCTACCGACCTTGAGACTGCCACGGGATCCGACACCTCCAGAAGGTTTAAGAAATTCACAGCCCTGTGCGTGGTCGGCACTAAGGAGCCCAGGTTTGAAGGGTTAGGAAAAAGAGATCCTCTAGAGCAAGAGAATGGGAAACCTAAAGAAGAAAAGGGAGGCCACGAAATGGACAGCGTGGATCAGGTGGACGAATCCATTGTAAAGATCGGCGATCTACAGCCCCGTCGTGGAAGGAAGCGGCGAAAGCGCAATACAAACGATCACAACCCTTTGTACATTGCGGCTACAGAGTGTTCACAAGGAGAATTCAAAATATCAGATGGAAGCATCGTAGGCAGTGAAATATGGCCGCCATCTTGTGGAGAACCACCGCCCTGTGCTAGACAGCGAGACCAATCAATGGCGTCGGCACTGGTTGAGAGTGGAAAGAAAGCCCGAGTTGAGATGTGGTTCTGCAAACAAGGGTTGGTGTTAACCCTGCCGTTACGCTTCCGGGAGGCTGACGACCCTCATGTGGCCAGAAACGTCAGGGAGATCAAAGGGCCGCCGATCAGCGCCTCTGGTGAAATTAGCCTTTTCGGGACGAAAAGGATTGAGAAGGGGGCAGTGAAGCGATGCAGCAGAGAAGTAGAAGGGAAGAAAGTATGCAGAGGCCCCGTCCAGGAAGTGTTGATTGACAAATTCCAGGGGAGGGGGTGGCAGACACTCGAGGCAGTCCAGCAGGCGTCGCCGTCGTGGAAGGAAGCCGGCCGGCCTGCCGGGGGTTTGTGTGCCGAGACGACCTGCCAGCTGGGGAGAGAAGTCTGTCTGGTGACAACGGGACCTGCAGCGAGGAGAACGGCGGTGGTGACAACAGACGCAGCAGGTGGGCACCGAACGTGTGGCTGTATGGACTGACCGGGAAGACGGTAGCGGAGAAGGATCCCTCTAGTGGCGGACATTGAAGGCAAGTTAATCTTCTACTGTAGAGTTACTTATCTACTCTTCAAAGCTCTAATAAATACACCGCACTAAGCTGTATCCTAAAGAATCTACATTGTTCTCTTAGAAACCTTGAACGCAGACATCGACGGCTGAGAAGCGTCATAACAATATCAATATTTCCCTTACCTTTTGCATAGATCTGATTTCCATCTCCAAGGCACACAGGATGAACACCTTCTGGTATTTCTTCGAACGTAGAGAACCATTCTCTTCTGAAAGTCATGTGATCCGTTGCTCCAGAATCTGCAATCCAGGAATCCTTTGTTTCAGCAAGGAAGGCACTTGTCTCAGCTGAAAAAGCACAGCTATCATCTCTGGCTGAAGAACTTGGCTGTTGTCCTTTTTGTTCTTCCTTTCTTTTATAGCATTCTTTCCACCAATTTCCTTTCTTCTTGCAATATCCACAGTGTGTGTTCTTCTTTTTATCTTTAATGGATTGTTGATGCTGCTGTTGTTTGTTGGAAGCTGTTGAATTTCTGTTGAACTTTGAAAAAGTCATCAAGGCATTATCTGGTTTAAAATTTCCTGAAGAATCCCAATGATCCTGTAAGCTTTCTTCTTTCAGTAATCTTGCCGTCAAATTTTCTAGAGTCTTCTGATGAAACTGAATCCCACGCTGTTATGAAATTCTTATATTTATCAGGCAAGCTGCAAATTATCTTTGTAATTAGGGCAACATCAGAGATTGGCTCACCTAGATCTTTCATTTGTTGTGCCTGAGTTTCAACTTTGGAAATGTGAGAAGCAATGTTATCATTTGGATTCATTTTATATTCTCAAAAAATCTTTGTTTCAGCAAATATTTGTTTGTTTCAGATTTCAGTTCATATATTGTTGATAATTTCTTCCACATTTCTGCTGAAGTCTGGCAATTAACAATCTATTGAAGATATTTTAAACTCTAGAGCAGTAGTGATCAGCATTTTGGATTTTGCATCTTTCTTTTTCCATTCAGAGAATTTTGCAATATCATCTATTTCAGGTTTTACTTCAGAGCCATCAGTTATACTGAGAAGATCCTTTGCTTCTAGAATAATCTTCATTTGAAATTTCCATAGATGAAATTTATCGCCGTTGAATTTTTGAATTTGTGGAAGTTCAGTTGTCATCTTGAAAAAGCAAACGAATTTCAGCTTAGATAAACAAAAATATTTGATACCAACCAAGCTCTGCTGCCATGTAAGAGAATCAGAGGCTGGATCTCAGAAAGTATTGTTTAATTATCAATAATATTATATTAAGATGACAAGGAACAAAGAGAGTCAAAAAAGGCAAGCGCAGTGGCAGACAACAACAAGCAAATCTGAAACCTATGTACAGGTACGCCGGAGCGGCGCCAGGTCACGTGATGTCTGGGGGAAGGTGGCCGTTGCTATGGCAACAGCCGATGTGCGACGTTACTCCTCCAACACTAGGTCATACTGATACACCTAGGTCTCATCCCTGGTGATGTTTTTTTGGCTCCACTCTGGGTCAATCCGAGTCATTTCGAACATGTTTTGGCAATCTTCCATTCTAACCTCCTTTTGTTCTTCGGATAGAATCTTGAGAACTAATTTTGGAGTGTCCGTATCATAGCTAAATCTTCTGTTACTATTTGATTAAACGGCCCTCTACACCGTGATTTAAAAATCTTAAAATTTAATTTGATAATTGAAGTTGAAATAAAAAGGTCAAAAAATATTTCTAAATATATAAAATAAAAGGATATAAAAGCGCGAATGTTTCTTTTATACATAATACAAACTTCTACTGTCCTTACTGCGATGAAAAAATATATTGGGAGGGCTTGGCTCATCAGTGGTGAACCCTCCCAGCGGTTTCGCCAATTTAATCCACCAGACCGCTTCTCAGAGCTCTAATATTGTATTGGATCATTCTGCTTTTATATGCTACACTGAGGGATGGAATCTTAGAAATGGTTTTCAAGTAAACTATGGACATAAGCTTATAGGACAGTAGAATTCAGTGTAGCATATAAAAGCAGAATGATCCAATACAATATTAGAGCTCTGAGAAGCGGTCTGGTGGATTAAATTGGCGAAACCGCTGGGAGGGTTCACCACTGATGAGCCAAGCCCTCCCAATATATTTTTTCATCGCAGTAAGGACAGTAGAAGTTTGTATTATGTATAAAAGAAACATTCGCGCTCTTAAATCCTTTTATTTTATATGTATAGATGGCGCGTTATTGCTTTGTCTTAATATTTCTAAATATTTGAGTCATGTGCAATCTTGTATGAACAATTGAAAATCGTAAAGATAGAGGCTGCCTGGCCAGCATTCATATTTCTACGAAATATTTTATTCAGAACAATTTTTAACGCCTTGCCAAATTCTTTATTTTTATTCACTTCTCCTGACGAAGACAAAATACCTTTTTCGAAATGTTGAGAAAATATAAAAACTCTAACTGGCCGAAGTGTCTATTTTTCATAGAAAAACAATTGAAAAGTTCTAAAAATCGAAGAATAAAATAAAAGTGATTACTATAAGATTATTAATATAAAAATAATAAGATAAAACAAAAAAGTTCAAACAAAAAAAAAAACTCGAGATAAAAGCATATTTTAAAAGGTGAATAATAAAAATGCAAAATTAATTCAAAAGAGATATATGTATATTTAAAATAGGATTAAAACTAGAAGAAAGTAAAAATTTTAACATGTATTCAAACTATTAATATTTAAAATATAAAAATTGGCAAAAGTTGAAAAATCTAAACATAGAAAGGTTTTGATGTTCAAGCCAGAAAGTCTTTAAGTGTATAGATTGACATTGATATAGACGTGTTAACATTGGTGATGGAAATGTTGTCTTTATATAATGTTGTGGTAAGTTGGACAATGATACTATAGCTGCGGTTTTTGCTTGTCGATGTGGAAGCTGATGTAGCGACCGTGGTGGAAGGGCAAATAAAGGTGAAAACTGTGATGGTTGGCAAGAGAAAGAGTGATATTGTAGTAAAGTATTTATTAACAGAGTATCATTTTTAATGTTTATATTTTGCTACTCTATAAACTTCCCTCGTTGCTTTCTTTTTAAAATCATTTAGAGATTGTTCTTGCCTTAAATTGCTGTGGCCCAGGTAGTTGGCGATCTAAGGATACGTTCCAGAAGCCTATGTTACCCTCATGTTACTACTCCTAAATTGCTGTGTCATCCTGAAGTTTGTCTTTCCTAATTATCCAAGTGGCAATATAATGAGACGCCGTATATGTAGCAGCTATAAATGGTATAAAATTTGAATGTAATAAAGCTAGTGATGCAAGTAGGTGATTAATGGTGATATTCCGATATTTGAAGTGGCAATATATGATTTAAAAATTGATGTGTGTTAGTAAAGGTTGGGTTTAGTTTAGTGAGGTTCTACTTGTCTCAATGCGATCCCAGTACAGCTCAATGAATGAATTGTGTACAATATATTGCGTTAAATATGGGGGAGATAGAACTTGGACCTAGTGGCTCTGCCTTGGCTCATGAGGATTGTTGGTATATATGCCTAAATGAGATCATTAAAGAAATAGAAAGTGTGTAATTCATTGAGAAAAATTGGGTATGTAAAATCACAAGTGAGGAAACTCTACCTTTGCCAGTCCCAAGCCCGGATGAAAAAGGAGGAGGGGGAGCTGTAACAAATTCACTAAAAAACCTGGGCTCAGCTGGCCCGGCTGATAGTACTTTGTAAGGGCCTCTGATCCAGTAATACAAGATGAACAGTGTTTGTACTCCATGTTAGGAGTGGCTGCTTATAGGAGGTTGGCCGTTTAGAATATATAGCATTGGAAAACTAAAGAGGAGATTGTCCATTGTCTTTATCTTGACAGCGAATGTATATACAGAGATATTCCAGAAATATACTTCATATAATAAAAATACTCTGTCTCTAAATAGCCAAGATAAAGTTATAGTAGCTGACGAAACATAAGGCTCTGAGGTTATTAAAATATGGCGCCCTAAAAAAGAATTTAAACTATTTCATTGTCATCGCGAGTGAGCGTGTGGAAATAAAAATGAAATATTCAAATTTATATTATAAAACGAATGTATATTACTTAATTTTATAATATTTAACATACTTCCTGACGCGGCATATACATTAATAGACAACAGTCGACTTAATCTAGGGTGTGCTATCCTGTCGACTCTCGCTATACTGTGGTAACCGTTGGTCTTTCGCTGTGGTGTGGTAAGCGAGAGGGGCAAACCTGTAGTAACCGAGAGGGACAGTCAGGACGTGGAGAGTTTTCCAGTACCTCTCTGCACCTTGGAAGACCTTTAACAGTTCTCACAGAATACAGGCAGTCGTGGTCGAGTCAGAGTGGAAAGCTTGGGAATGTCCACACAAAAACGAAGAGACACAGTTGTATTAGGAAAGTTCCATGAACAAATAGGAGTCGAGCTAAGCAGCGAAAGATGAGTGATGAGAAGTTTTCTTACTGATATACGGCATGGTCGAGCATCAGAAGATGAAGTGACGAGGGCTCCCGCTGATGGTGAAGAGACTATATATTCAGCTAGGGCGGAGGTCTTATAAATCTTTACCGAGAGAGGAAGTATTGAATTTCAGTGGATTTTGGAAGCGAAATTGTACACTCTGGCAAGGCCATGTGATCTTGCTATCTTTAGGCCTCGTTGGACTTCTACATCTCGATTTTAGACGTTTTTGGACTTCTATCTCAATCTCTTGCTTCAGCTCAACTCATAATCTATTACAGAGTTTTATTTATTTATCCTCAGTTTGTACAAAGTACATTACATATGATGATGTAATGACACATGTCAATCATGCGCATAATCATTTACAGATGTGTTTCTATTATACAACATGAAAATCTTGTTATAAGTATTATACAATATGAGGTTGCTGGTTTAAAATACCATATTGTAACAAAATATTTATTAATTTTATTATTTCTATTAACACAGTGGTCATTTTATGTTTCTACTAGCCGAATGACCCGGTAAACGCCCGGGGTTTACCCGATTGAATGCTTTTATTCAAATACTATTCATTACAATTATAAATTGGCGCCGTGGATGTCATTCTTGTGAAGCGTCCTGCTCCAAACTTTGTGTCTGAGAAGCGATATTTTTATAAAGAGATGATCTGGCTTTGTGTCTTCTGCTTGAATGTATGTTTTTCTGTTAGAATTTTGTTCCTGCATACTAAAAATGAATTGGCTTCACCCGTGATCTCTGATTTTTGGAATTTTTCCCGGATATAATTTTGTATCTGATAATCAAATATGATACAGCAATATTGTCATAATCATTTTTTGACTAAAAAAAAACAACTATTTTTGCCCAGAACCTGTCAATTTCAATTTTTCTCGGCTAAAAATGCGATAAATATATCTTCTATATTTTTTCTATGTCCTGTTAAAACACGTTTTACATGTACATTAGGTCAGCTGATATTACCTCCCATTTTCACCGCTAGAGGCACTGCTTGCGAGCGAACGAGCAAATTTGCAACTCAAATTTGCAAATAACTCGAAGAATATTCGGGATAGAGACCTGAAATATTCAATATAAGTTTTTCCAGATTCTACTATACCTACTGCTAAAATTTCAGTCATATTAGTTACGTATTTTACGTATATTACGTAAAAGCATTCCATTCACAAAAGCAAACGATGACAGAATTGATGACTCTGATACTTGTATATTTTAATAATAATATAAATGAGTTTTAAAAATTGTAAAAAAAAAAATACATAGGCCGGGAATCGTACCCCGGCCGCCCGCGTGGCAGGCGAGCATTCTACCACTGAACCACCGATGCTTATAAAAAATGGCCATATTTGGGTATTTATTCCATTCACAAAAGCAAACAGTGACAGAATTGTTGATTGATTGTTGATTGATGACTCTGATACTTTTATATTTTAATTTTGCTACTCTGTAAATTTCCCTCGTGGCTTATCTTTTGTTTACCACTTATAGATTGTCCTTGCCTGAAATAAATTGTTGTCTCCCCCTGAAATTTTTGTCTTCCCTAATTTTCCACGTGGCAATATATATAAATAAATATAACATCATGCGAATGGCGCATTTCTTTCGCGAGCTACAGCGTTTCAAAATCGCTATTTTAAAAATGGAACACCCTGTGTATATCTGTAGAAGGGTGGCATATTGAAAGAGAAGAGATGCAACACAACACACAACACAACACACATTGTCGTTGTCATTAGGATTGAGCGAATGTTTATAAATATATTTGAACTGGATTTCTAATTTTTATTCAGTTGGAACGTTGGCGCAGTGTTTGAATATTGTAATCAAATATGTTATAAATTTTTAGGAAGCATTTTTTATTTAAAACTTATTTGAAGAGGGTATACTCTGGAAATTATTATCAAATGCCTTTTTAGTGGGCTAACCCTAGATCCCACAGAACGCACAAAAATTATAACATACCATATTAAATTTTAACATATTTAAAATATAATTTTCTAATTATTCAAAAATTAATTCACAATTTTCAATAATATTTGTATATTATTTGAAAATCTAACTTTTTTGGTTAACTTTTTTCTTTCATCTTTTCAGTGTTTGAAAACATATATAATAAAAATTTGTTTAAATATATAAGACTAAGTTTTATAAAATATCTCTCTCTCTCTTTAAATATATAATAAAAATTTGTTAAAATTAGTTTTACTCTATCTTATAAATTCTATTACCAAAATGGGTACTCAATGTTTGAGCGTCGAATTCTTTAAAACGATGCAAACATGGGACAACTTGAAAGTTATAAAGTGGTGTCAACAAGAAGAATTATTCAAAGAGAAATGCGTTGTCCAAGAAGTAACCAGCCGATGAAATTATCACGTATGAAAAGTAAAGTTGGTTACGTATGGAGATGTGCACGAAAATTGGAAAACTATGAACATGAAACTAAAATAGCTGTTTGTAGAGATTCCTGGTTTGAAAATAGCAAAATGGGTATCAAAACAAAATTGTATATTGCTTCTTTATGGATAGGGAAAAGAACCCATTCAGAAATAAGGATGGAAACTGATATATCTAATCCGACTGCTACTGAGTGTATAGCATTTTGCAGAAAGGTTTGTTTCGCGATAGTGATGAAGTGGGAAAAGAGTGCCAAGGACAGTCCTGGTTGATAGCTATAAATTTGACAGAAAGGGACAAAACCTATGGACATTATGTTTGATGGAAGAAGATTCAGGTAAATGCAATTTCAAGGTTGTCTGTGAAAGAAGCCTAAGTTCGCTGGAAGCTGCTTTGAAATTCTATTTCAATGAGGGTTCCCACGCCATAGTGAAACGACTTGTCATCCTACGAGGAAGATTCTCAGATTGAATCGTGCAGAGTGACTGATATGCCAGAAACGACTAGAGATGAACATGAACCAACCTTTGAGAGAACATGGAAAGAACTTATAGATTCTATTAAAGGCAATAGATCAATGAGCGGCCATCTTCAGTATTATATGTGTGAGTATATGTGGAGAGCAAGCCTATAAAGATAACCCTGAAGGTCTGTTCAAAAGCTTTCTTGAAGGACTCAGAAATATTGCTGATAATCCTGAAGTTCAAAAACCCCTTAGATATATAATGACTAAAAGCGTTTTTGATGATATTGTACATATTCCCTGTATATACAAGTATTTTAAAGCTCTAAAATTTTATGTTGAATTCAATAAAACCTTTTTATACAGTAAAACATCATGAAAGGACATTCGTGCTAGAGAACATGTCTCAACAAGGACAGTTTTAATTTACAAAATGACAATTTTTTACTATTTAACAACTCTGGTAAGAGGACACCTCTCCCTAAAACACACTTTGGCTCTA
This sequence comes from Cordylochernes scorpioides, assembly GCA_030710605.1. NCBI lineage: Eukaryota > Metazoa > Arthropoda > Arachnida > Pseudoscorpiones > Chernetidae > Cordylochernes > Cordylochernes scorpioides. The sequence goes on along the minus strand of CP092879.1, from coordinate 25,840,532 downwards.
CAATTAAGGGTTCTTTACAGGGAGGTACTACTTATTACATAATACTGTATTAATTATTACATTTAGTTGTTTTAAATTTTCTAATTGCCATTTTTATGGAAAAAATCAACCAGTTGTTTTAGTTAACTACTGTAGAACCTTTTAACTCTTAAGTTTTTAATTTTAAAAGAGGCGATGGAAGATCAAAGAAACATTGGGAGATTTAAAGTTCTTCAATTTTAAAGTTATTTTTATTATGAATTTTACTTTTTTAAAAGTTTTTATTCAACTTCTGCTTCTATGTGTATCTGTCTATAAACCTTGTTATCAATATTCAAAATACTTTCAGAACACGTTGATATCTGAAATCTTATACATTTTTTAGAAGCTGTTGATAAATTTTCAATACTCTGCGATGTCATCAGGATGGTTGGGAATGGACTAAATTAGTATATTTCATATTTAATTTCAATATGCCTTCAGATGACATAGAAGTATGAAATTTTGAATACTCGTTCAATACAACTAATATTTGTAAAAAAATAAATTTACTGGAAATGTGATTCTTTTCCTTAATATCATCAAATATTATCTCTACAGACCTTACTGCAATGATATAAATCTGTAGAGATAATATTGATGATACTATTGAAAATAAACACATTTCCAGTACATTTATTAGTTACAAATTTTATCGATGTAAATTTAATTTATAAACAACTAAAAATGCAAATTTTCCAACTTCGGGGTGACCGGGAATAAAAAGATTTCTATATTTCCTTTTAAATCTTTGTGCTACACATTTCATTTCTAAAACTCTCATTATTTGATTTTTTCAGAGATTGGTCGATACTTCAAAGAGATTTGGAGATGCAGAGAGGAAGGCCCTATATCAACATATTAAATGTACCAACATTTCACCCTACGTATTGTTTTCAAAAATATCAGCAAACAAAACTAAGGCAATAGCTTATTATAATTATTTTGGTCATCATTATGTAAGGACCAGTCAACAAGGGAATGACTTTGAGACGAAGAATATAAAGCCAGTTCAATTTCTATTTCACTACCTATGAAATAACACAAGATGATTATAACTTTACCCAATTGGGAGAATATGTTAGGTGCAAGTCCCTAAAAAAGGCTTTTGTGTGTGTAATACTTCAAAGGAGGAAGAAATTCAGGTTCATATCCAAAACCTCTTTTGAATTACAATGTCTCGAGTCGAAACGACATCAATATAAATTAAAATTGTAAATGAACCCCTGTACATAACCATCACCCACAGTATATTGTAAATATGATTATCTAGGTTGCTCTTTTTGAGCGGCACCTAATAAAGTTATTTGGAACTTGCACTTGCCACAGTAACAGCTATAGTCCTCAACAGCTCCAAATTTTGACAAAAATCCCCTAATAATTTGTTTTTTAGAAATAATTCATCATTAAATTTATGACCTTCAAATAAGTTATTTAGTCTAATATTTGGCTATTTTAAATTATGGGGTCCAATTCCTTTTCAAGATCTAAATATCATTTTCTCTCTCAAAAATGTTTAAATTATAATTAATATTGGTTTGATTTGTATAGGCTTCTATAATAGGCTATATTTTAAACAGAATATCAATCTGAACAACCAATTTTTAATTTTATTAGGCGTTTTAATGGGGGAAAAAGTAGACTCTGATCTATCCTTTTATAGATATATGACATGTCTTCGCCTGTATTCTTCTGGAATGAATTATCCCAGAAAGAATTCTGTTTTGTCCATTAAACATGATACATATATATATTGTCATCATCATTTATTGACTGAAATATAGGTAAAATATAGCCCAGTACTTGGTTAATTTGAAATTTTCTTACATGAAAATGTGGTAAAAACTTCTTTACGACTCAACTCTATATCTTGTTAAAATTACAGCCAGATTAGTTACGTATTGAAGACGTACATAGCTGACAAACATATATATATGTTATATAAAAATATTATTTTATTTAAAATTATATATCATAGATTCAAATATTCTGTTAAATCGACCGCCTAAGTCACGCTTTGCATATAAAAAATCATTGTTGTTTTTTCCCGATGGCCGGCTCAAATCTTTTATACATTATGTAAATAAGTTTTTCATTTTTTAATTCTTGCGCCTTGAGCCAGGTAGTACTTCTACCAAATTATTTTATGTATATATTCCTTAGCTCAAATAAAGAAATCTCTGATCAAGACTATTATTATTATTGCCACAACTGCAGAATAATATCGTAAAATACTCATGTATACAAAAATCAAGCAACAAATAATAATATATAAATAACAATCAAAATACAAACAGAAAATCTCCTTTTTTATATAACATACATATTGCTCAATTTTTAAAACAATATTTACATATTTACGTTGACTTTTACATATATAGAGATTGTACCGATTTATTAAACTAATTAAGAACTATTATACCCAAATGACGGCAACAGTCAGATGGCGGGTTCCTTCACGGAGGCTATCAAAATACAAGCGGGAGTATTGCAGGGGGAGCCGTTGTCACCTTATTTATTCATTCTCTTCCTAAACGATCTGGTACCCCTGTTCGATGAATCAGAATTGCCAGGCATAAATCTTGAGAATTATGGAACTATACACCTTTTACTGTATGCAGACGACATAGTGATCTTAGGAGAATCGAAAATAAATTTGCAATTGAAGATTAACTTACTTAAAAAGTACTTAGAAGAGAACTGCCTAACGTTAAACCAAAATAAATCTAAAATAATGGTGTTTAGAAACGGTGGAAGAACAGCTCGTTCCGAGACATGGTTTTGGGGTCAGCAACCCCTGACAATAGTAGCTAAGTATACATATCTGGGTTACCCTCTGACTACAAAAATCTCGACCCAATATGCTTCCCAATACTTTAGAAACAAAGCACTGAATGCAATTAATGCACTTTGGAGAATCCTTACAAAAGCGCGAATAAAGTCCTTTACCTCAGTGATGAAACTTCTTGACACTATTGTTCTTCCTACTTTACTATATGCGGCACCAATGTGGGCAATCAACCAGCTGAAGACAGTCAATAATACCCAAGATGCATTTCTTCGTCGTCTCTTAGACTTACCAAACTTCACACCAGGATATGTCCTCAGAAGAGAATGTGGAAGAATATCAACTGAACTTAATGCTGTAAAACTCACATTAAAGTTTTGGGTCAGGATTTTAAAAATGGAGACGAGCAGATTACCACATGCTTGCTTAAACTATCTCTGGAAAGTCACCGCGAAAAAGGAAATAGAAAACAGTTTTACTCAAAATTTAATAAAAATTCTAGACTCCAAGGGATATTCCTTTCTGAAGGGCTGCGAAGACTACTTAGCCATACAGAAAGAATTGCCAGGCATAATTAGAACTACCACAGACCAACTAATTCAAAACGATCAGATGAAAATTACTGATTCAACCCACTTTGCTCACTACAAATCTTTGAGTGAATCATTCATGACAGAGGAGTACCTACGATTAAATATCTCGCTTCCCAACAAAAGACTAGTTGCACAACATAGAGTTTTATGGCAATTTTTCAGGGAAGAAAGAAAAGACTTCTGGAAAGAAAATGGCCGGAACTGTTTACTTTGTAAGGATCTCATGGATGATAATTTGGTTCACTATTTCTTCCAATGCCCTCTCTTAACAGAAAAACGTACTGAAATTTTCCCAAGCCCTACCTCTGGTCAATCTGGATACCATAGCATGTGTCAACTTCTCTATTCAGATCTGAATGATAGATTACTGATTGATAGATACGTTAAGTTCTGTACAGAAGCTGGGCGCATGAGAAAGAATGCAGGGCAAAGGATACTGGAGGATGATCCATCTGTAAATAGGTAACAAACCTTATTTTTTGTTGTAAATGTTTCCTCTTCCCTCTCCTCCTGTTGACGTGTAAATGCGGTGAATCCTGTATGGGGCGGAATGCCCTAAATAAAGGCTTTTGTTGTTGTTGTTGTTGTTGTATATAGAGATTGTATGTGGCTGTCTTTCTATACCCTTTCGTTGAACGGGATAATGTTATAGTTTTTAATTTATTTCTAGACCATGTAGACGTCTGGTATTTTATAGACTATTTTAATCCAGCTGAAACGATGCATGTGTATAAAATGTCTGACTTCTAATTGACTGTGGTGATATGAAATATACTAGAGAATAGAATTTGTATATTTCCTTTCGAACGAAGAGGCTAACAGTTTCTGTAGCGTAGTTAGCGGCTAGCATATCTTAAAATGTGATCAAGAATGGAATAATTTACATATTACCTTACATTTATGTAATAAATTTTAAATATAATTCTATACCACATATAACTAAATTTTGATTTAGATGTTTTTTTTTAAGCGTGTAAATATAATTTGCCAAAATATATTTGTAAATTTTGGATTTTTGACTAAGAATAAATAATTTTATTTAATCACGAACAGATCTCTTAATAAGGGATTAAACGCCAATCAATTTCAACAAAACATAGCCTTCTTCAACCACCAACAACCATTTTAAACAAAAATAGTCATATTAAAAAGAAAATCTTCAACAAGCCATAAACATCTTCCAACATCCAATCCACCATAATACGCCAGGGTACCATTCAAAAATGGAATCACAGACGGCCCCTCACCATGCAACCATTGTAATGATTATCTCTATTCCTCATCATTCCTAATCATTTATTTTGATAATATTCAAATCTGTTCAATAATTAAAAACTTAAAAATGGCAAGGCTCCAGGAATAGATCATATAAGCAATCAGATGATCAAAACGGCAGTTCATCATATATCTCCTGTGTTAACAAAATTGTTCAATGCTTGTATTGGACTTAATTATTATCCAGAGTCCTGGAGAAAGTCAGCAGTAATGATTATAAAAAAACCTAATAAAGAAAATTATAAAGATCCGAAAGCCTACCGCCCTATAAGCTTGTCTTCTAATTTAGGTAAAATTTTTGAAAGTCTAATTCATATTGAACTTTTAAATCATATTAATAGTAATAATGTTATGCATCCTGCTCAACATGGATTTACACAAGAAAAATCAACAATCTCTGCTTTACAAGAAATAACTAAATTAAGTCTTCTGAAAAGAGAAACAGAAAATACGGCAATAGTAACAGTGGACATCAGCGGAGCTTTCGACAACGCATGGCATCCGGCAATTCTCCAACAATTGGACAAGGCAAATTTTCCAGCGGTACTTATAAAAATAATTAATTCTTACTTTGAAGACCGGAGTGTAGAGTTTAAATATACTAATGTAAAGTGTATAAAAAAGATAAATAAGGGATGTCCCCAGGGTGGTATTATTTCTCCTATGCTTTGGAATATATTACTTAATGATTTCAACTTATCTTTTAACGAAAGTTTTGCTAGAGTAATTGCTTTCGCGGACGATGTGACATTTGTGGTATGGAGTTCAAACATCTATGATATTCAGTATAATATTACCAAATGTTTAATAAAAAACAAAGCCTGGTGTGAAAAGGTAAAACTTTCACTAAGTCCAAACAAAACAGGTATACTCTATCTACATAACTATGAAAAATTGCCCATTAATTTTGATGGAAAAATAATTCAACCATCAGAAACTGTTAAAATTTTGGGAGATATTTTTAAAAATCATAGACAAAGGAATAAGATTAATTTTGGAACACATGTTGACAATATAATTATGAAAGCTACGAAACTTAAGAATAAATTATTCTCATTATGTGCACGTACTTGGGGCATTGATACTCGGCGTAGATTGATCTTATATAAAGCTATGATACGCTCTACAATAAGCTATGCATCAAATATTTGGTTTCCTTTTATCACTGCAGCAAAAAGACCCAAGTTGAATTCTATACAATATCAAATTCTTATTAGATGCATTCATGCTTATAGGACTTCATCTTCTTACATCACACATATACTAGCGAAAACCCCTTTACTGTCCGATTATCTTGAATTATTACAAACAAAGTATAATATGACAAATTCTCTCACAGATCGAACACTCAAAAAACCTCTTCAAAAAGAATTAAACAAACTATATCTGGATCTAAAATTTAAGTTTTATCTTTCTCAATCTAATGAACTGTTCAAGAAATTCTTTCCAATTGCTGTCCCAAATTTCATTTCTCCTGATAAATTCACTACTTTATTCTTAACTGGCAAAGGACCCTTCTTAAGTTTCCTATTCAAACTGAATGCTATCAATGATCCAACATGTGAATGCCGCTTAGATGTTGAATCACCAGAACATCTACTTTTAACTTGCCCTCTGACTAATCAAATTGTATGTAGATACTTTGAAACATTACCAAATTCTCTTTGTGTATATACTCTATCTTATGAGAACTTTGTTAAGTTTAGAACTATTTGTACAATAATTTACAAAACAATACTAATCCATCGTGTAAATAATTAATCATATATAGGTAAATAATACTAGCACAGCACAATAGTCCTTTGGACTTCGTGCTTTTGTAACAATAAATAAAATAAATCACTATTCCTCCCTTCACATCTTATGTATAATGTAATCTTAATAAAGTTAAACTCCCACATACATCCCTTACCAAATCAAATTGTTAGAAACCCCATCAACATATCACCGTTCAACCATTCTCTTTCAGACCTCTTTCTGAGAACCCAAATTGACCTATGATTCATTAAAACCATAACTTTGTAAACAACCTATTATAATTTTATTTCAAGACACAAAACGCGATATCCCGGTTAGGGATAAATGCGTCGACTTACATTTTTAAGCAGAAGCAGTTATAAACATATTATACAAGAAAAATAAATAAAAAGAGAAACAATAAGATATATTAGGAACCTGAACTTTTCAGGTAAAAAAACCTATCTCTAAAAATGTTTTTATTTATTTTTTCACATCAAAACTTGTAACAAATAATACATGCATATCACCAAATAGGAGCTCCATCTATGCATCTTTTATTCCTGTGGTGAATCTGTACAAGTCTGGTGGTCTTAATAAAGCTGTGTGTGTGCATATAACAAAATTTCCCAATTAGGCAATTTAACGCAACCTGTCAAATTGGTCATCCAGTCATTTGATACCATAAGCCCCATCATTGTGATAGTCTCTTTGACTTGCCCTCCCCCGCCGCCTAATGATGTTATTTCCTTAATTTCATTAGTACACGACACCACCTAACGCTCCTCACTTGTTTTCTTCTTTCTTATATCCACTCAATCAAATTATTTATTTATATTGTCACAGTAATGAAGGTGACGAGTCGTTTGGGTAGAATAAAATAATAATTTATTAGATGACTTTAAATAGTTAATAAGTTTGAGGGATAAAAAGAAATAGAGGTAAACTAAGTTAAATGGATAAAAATAATGGTAAATTAAGGAAGTAATGTCAGAGACCCAAACGGCTGGCGTTCCGCTACACCCCTCAAGATGGCGACTATTGTTTACAAACTTGCCGCCTAGCGCGCCCGCCATCTATCGGAGCTTAGGTACATAACACTTGCCAAGCTGATAGCGCGCGCCACCTATCGGGGCTTAGGTACATAACATTCGCCAAGCTGCCGATGTATTATTTACAGTTACAAGCTATGTACATTTTTGGTTATGACATTACTCCCCTTTTCAAAAATAAGCAGCGACCCGCTGCTTAAAAAAAAAAAATTCGACACTATGTGATCAGTCCTGTGTTTGTTCTTCTGGGCTTCTGTATGGTTTCATCCGCAGGACGTGGACGATGTCTTTGATATTCCGTTGTCGGGGTCTCCTCTCCAAGGCCTCTACTTCATAAGTTACTTCAGACAGTTGTCTCACAACTTTATAGGGGCCGAAATATCTTTTAAGTAGCTTCTCCGACAGTCCTTGTTTACGCACAGGTGTGTACACCCACACAAGGTCTTCCGTGCGGTACTGGACAGGTCTGTGGCTTTTGTCGTATCGAGATTTGTCTTTTTCTTGCGCCTTTAAGATGTTCAAACGGGCCAGCTGGCGTGCGTCCTCGGCATTTGTGACCAAACTCTCCACGTAGTCTTCCAGATTGGCTTCCTCTCTATACGTCAGGATGGTGTCCAATGGGGTCTCGACATCGCGTCCGTGTACAAGATAGAAAGGGCTAAACCCGGTGGTTTCCTGTTTGGCGGTGTTATAGGCAAAAGTTACGTAAGGGAGAACTGAATCCCAGTTTCTTTGGTCTACATCAACATACATAGACAGCATGTCACCAAGTGTCTTGTTGAGTCTCTCGGTCAGGCCATTTGTCTGGGGGTGGTAGGCAGAAGTAAAGCGATGTGCGGTTCCACAGAGGTTGTTAATATCCCGAATTGTGTGGGATATAAACGTTCGACCTCGGTCTGAAATCAATTCTCTGGGGGCTCCATGTTTGAGGATCACGTCTTCTACTATAAATTTTCCAACTTCTTCCGAACTTCCATTTGGTATGGCTTTGGTCATAGCATACCTTGTTAGATAGTCTGTCGCGACCACGGTCCATTTATTGCCATCGTTCGAGGTAGGGAATCTTCCTAACAAATCTATCCCTATTTTCTCAAAAGGTCGGGATACCGGCGGAATTGGCACAAGTTGCCCTGGTGGACGTTCGGTAGAACCTTTTCGCCGTTGACATTCTCGACAATGTGCCACATATTGTCGCACAGATCTATGCAAGCCGGGCCAGAAATACTTTCTTCTAACGCGGTCGTATGTTTTGGCAAATCCCAGGTGTCCCGCCATTGGTGCATCGTGGGCTTCCCTCAAAATGTCAACCCTCATTTGTTTGGGCACTACTAAGAGCCAAGGTTTGCCCATGGGATCGTAGTTTTTGCGGTAGAGGATGCCGTCGATTATTTTGTATCCACTTTTGGAATCAATTTCCTGAATTATTTTTTTGGTCTGGACATCGCTTCTTTGCTCTTTTCCTATGTCGGTAATTGAAGACAATTCTGGTATGTTATCTTCGCTGGATTGGGGGAGAGGACTTCTTGAGAGGCAATCCGCATCTTGGTGTCTTTTACCATTCTTATACACAATAGATATGTCGAACTCTTGAAGTCGCAAGGCCCATCTGGCTAGCCTTCCCGATGGATCCTTTACATTAGCTAGCCAACACAGGGAATGATGGTCGGAGACGACGGTGAAGTGTTTTCCAAACAAATATGGTCTGAACTTGTAAATGGCCCAAACTACAGCTAGGCATTCCCTCTCCGTCGTAGAATAATTTCTTTCTGCGGCGTTAAGTGTTCTTGATGCATAGGCGATAGGCTTTTCTTTTCCTTCTACCAGTTGGGTCAACACTGCTCCGACGCCATATCCACTCGCGTCGGTATGTACAAGTGTCTCAGCATCTTCCTTAAAATGGCCAAGCACAGGATCGGTAGTTAGGGCTGATTTTAATATTTGGAAAGATTGTTCTTGTTCGTTAGACCAAAAGAACTTCACGTTATTCCTCAGGAGGTCGTGCAACGGCTTTGCTTTATTTGCAAAATCTTTCACAAATCGCCTGTAATATGAACACAACCCCATGAAGCTTCTTATTTCAGTTGTTGTTTTTGGAGTCGGGAAATTTGTAATTGCTTCGATTTTGTCGGGATCAGGGCGAATGCCGCTTTCTGTAACCAGATGTCCTAACACTTTGATTTCTCTTGACCCAAAACGGCACTTCTCATGATTAATACACAAGCCTGCTTGCTGATGCATCTGAGAACTTTCCCTAGGCGTTCAATATGTTCTTTAAAGGATGTAGCATAAAACAATTATATCGTCTAAATAACAAAGACAAATTGTCCATTTCAATCCTGCTAGTAGCTTGTCCATCATTCTTTCGAATGTTGCCGGTGCGTTGCATAAACCGAAGGGCATCACCCGGAACTCATATAAGCCATCAGGGGTGATGAAAGCTGTCTTCTCCCGATCTTCCTCGTCGATTTCTATCTGCCAGTATCCTGTACGTAGATCCATGCTGGAAAAGAATTTAGCTCCTGTTAAGCTATCCAAAACATCATCATTTCTAGGTAAAGGATACACATCCTTTTTGGTGACCTTGTTAAGCTTTCGGTAGTCTACGCAAAATCTCCAGGACCCATCTTTCTTTTTAACCAAAACTACTGGGGACGACCAAGGACTTTCGGACGGTTGTACAATTCCCATCTTCATCATTTTATCGACTTCACTTTGTATAGCTCGTCTTTCGACAGGAGACACCCGGTATGGTCGTTGTTTAATAGGACGGCTGTCTGAAGTGTCGATTTTATGTTTCACATTGGAGGTTGTACTGAATGATTTTCTATCAAAATCAAAAACCTCTGAGTACTTTTCTAAACATTCTGCAATCATTGACTTTTGTTCTTCGTTTAATCTCTCGTCTACCAGAGATAAGATTTGTTGGCGTCTATCTTCATTCTTAATGTTTGATTGAGTTTTATCGTCTTCAGCTGTGTCAACACTGTAGATTCCGCTACTTCCAATTTTCCTCAAGTATCCTACAAGCATACCAGCTGGGATTATTTGATTCTGAGAAGTCCCATTAGTTACCCATATCTCCCCTCTGCCGTGATGGAAGTTAATTATGGATGATGGTATGACCAATTCTTTTTTTAAGATGAGATCTTTGCTTCCTTCTATCATTAGATCTTTTCCACCTCGAATATCTTCGTTAATTACCGTGATTTTCTTAATTGAGCGAGCTGGAACAAAACAGTCTTCTAACGCATGTGTAGGCAGATCTTCTTCTAGGCCGTCGTTCACACTTTCCTTCAAATGTATTTCACCTCTTCCGCAATCAATCACTGCACTTGTGGCTCGAAAGAAATCAAGACCAAGTATTATGTGATGGCTACATTCAGAGAAGACAACAAAAGTAAAATAAATCTCAAGTTCTTCAATTGACACTTTTAAGTTGCATCGTCCCAGAGTTTTCGATGTGTTTCCTATTGGCGACTCTCAGTACAGGGCCCTTTTTCTGCAAAGAACGGAATTTTCAAATATCGGCGAAAACTTTCCGAGATTACGGAATAATCGGCTCCAGAATCGACTAAGGCCTCAACATTCTGTCCATTTATGGTGATAACAACGTAGTTCCGTTTCATGTTCGCAGTTATAATAGGGGGAGGATTTCTACTATCGTCAGCGGCCTTACCTCCAGTCTCGGTCGCTCTTCTTAGTTTCCCTGGCTTAGGCGGCGAGGAGATTGACTGGATCGGCGAGAGGGCGACGGCGTTGCGTTTCGTCTTGAGGGGGATCTTCCACGGCCAGGATAGGGCGACGGGTTCGAAAGCGGGCGATCTACAAACTCAACTTCTTCGGCATTTTGATTGAACCAGGTATTGTAATTATTAGAGTAGGTCGGCCTTCTTACCCTGGCTTCCTCGAAAACACGCCTTCTGTCCCGGCAATATCGGGCTACATGTCCCGGGCGACCGCAATGGAAACATATTGGAACGTTTTCGTGTGTCCTCCATTCATCAGTTCTTCTCTGTGGTGATGTCTGGTTGGGTACCGGTGGTCTTTGGTTCAGGAACTGCTGTCGTGGCGTCTGTTTGAATATTTGGGGTCGGTTAGAGTACTGTTGTCGTGGCATTGACCTTTGAACGGGCTGCGAAATTGCAGACAGGTTCCTTTCAACTTCCTCTCGGATAATTAGATCCAGGGAAGATGGTTTGAGAGTGGCTGGCTCGGGATTCAATGCATGGTAGATTTCTTCTCGGACGATACGTCTAATGAGGTCCTCCATAGATTCCGATTCTGCTGGGTTGATGGCGGCAGCATTCGGCAGTCTATCAAAAACTATCCGCGTGTTCACACGCTTCTTTTGAGATAGTTCGATTTTTCGACACCACCTTATAAACTCCTCGGTGGTGGCAATTTCAAAGGTGACAATTGCCCTGTAAATTTCCTCAGAGACCCCCTTGACTAAATGAGCAACTTTCTCGTTTTCATTCATGTTGGGGTTAATTTGCCGACATAAATAGAGGACGTCTTGAATATACGCCTCACTAGACTCTCCCTTTCCTTGGGCCCTGGCTTTTAGTTTTTCTAAAACCTGGTCTTTTTCGCTGGCGTGATGTCCAAAGGCCTGAGACAACATTGTCTCAAAAAGTTCCCATGAGGTTATTTGTTCCTCTACATTCTCGAACCAGACTTTGGCCGTTCCTGAGAGGAAGAAGTAAACATTCGCCAGGCACATGGAACTGTCCCAGCAGTTGAACCGAGCTACACGATGGTACTCTTTCAACCATTTCTCCGAGCTTTGGCCCAGTTCCCCCGAAAATATAGAAGGGTTTCTTATAGGTTTGAAGTGGTACTCACCCTGTGGGGTCTCTCTTCCTTCTTGTTGCATCTTAGAATATTCCAATGGGTTTAATCCTTGGATTCTACGACTTCTTCTTATAGCTTGGGCAGCGAAGGGATGATCCAGCTTGTCTCCACCAGATGTCACAGTAATGAAGGTGACGAGTCGTTTGGGTAGAATAAAATAATAATTTATTAGATGACTTTAAATAGTTAATAAGTTTGAGGGATAAAAAGAAATAGAGGTAAACTAAGTTAAATGGATAAAAATAATGGTAAATTAAGGAAGTAATGTCAGAGACCCAAACGGCTGGCGTTCCGCTACACCCCTCAAGATGGCGACTATTGTTTACAAACTTGCCGCCTAGCGCGCCCGCCATCTATCGGAGCTTAGGTACATAACACTTGCCAAGCTGATAGCGCGCGCCACCTATCGGGGCTTAGGTACATAACATTCGCCAAGCTGCCGATGTATTATTTACAGTTACAAGCTATGTACATTTTTGGTTATGACAATATTATATTTACAAATCGATATTAAATGGTAATTTTCTTTTGAATTATCAGTTTTTTATTCATTTCTGATGTTATTTCTCTAGTTTTTTAAAGTGAAAATGTATAGATTCATTCAAAAATATTAGTTTTTAATTTATATTGTTTCTTAAATATTAAAAGCGAAAGTTTTGCGGTTGTATTTGATGAAATTTGAACGCCTTTGTAATTCTCGAAATCTAATGGCTCTAAATATCTTTTTTAACTCGAAAAAAAAAAATTGAAAAGAGAATTTAAAAAAAAATTTAATCACTATAGTAGCAACAATGGATTAATTTTAAAAGCCATTTTGAGAACTATTTTTTCAAGTTGGACGTTCCTTTAAACGCCGCTTATTTTAAAAAATAATTTATGCAGTTTTAGCAAGTTGATAAGAAGAATTTTTTGAAGATCTACTATTGAATATGCAAGAAAGAAATATCCTCGCTTTCGCGGATATTTGGAGCTGTTTTGCCAATTTAAGAGCCGCTGATTGAATAAAAAACAATCTGATTTTTTAGCTAATGATATTCTTGCTCTAAAAACTTCGCAGTGACTCAAATCCGCAAAAATTAATTGTAAGAAATTTCGAAAGAAATCCGATTCAAGACGTAGAAAAATCAACAGAGATAAAGTTATTTATTGAACATATTTGTTTCGCGAAACTCTCGATTTCAAAATGCCTGCTCAGATGCGCATTCCATTCTGTGTTACTTTACTGATATGCAGACCTATATGCGGAAATTCCTTCGAGAGTTTATGACACACCCAAGCAGGAACTTCACATTATCGAGCCGCTACCTATCACGATTGGATTATAAATTTCAGATAATTAATTTTTTGAAGTTTGCTCATTTTTAATTGGAATAATAATTTCACGGAATCAAATATATGTCAGATATAATCGCTCTTATATCGTATTTTGACGAAATATAATCAAGCCGCGAGGGCTGCAATATCTGGCCTTCGAAAAGGGCGCGTCAACCTATGTGGCGTGGTCAGAGCTGCAAAATATGGCTTTTGGCACGAGCCTGGTGGAATCGTTTTTGAAGGACCCAAGTGCAGCAAATAGGGACCTGGACATAGAGCCCATGCGGAACGATATGTTGGCGACCAAATTCCAATATCTGGCCCTTTGCATGTGACGATATGGACCCTGTTGGAATTGATCAGGGATGAAAAATATTACCCTTGACTGTTCACAACGTGGATATATCTATGAAAGTCCAAGCTGCTGACACCTGATATTTGTCACTCTTCCCACAAAAACCACCTGCTATGAAAGCCTGAAGATAAGTATTTATACAAAACCGTCATCCCATACTTGTGACAAGATGTTTCTATCTATATCAATATATATCTATATCAATATATATTTTTTCATCGCAGTAAGGGCAGTAGAAGTTTGTATTATGTATAAAAGAAACATTCGTGCTTTTAAATCCTTTCGTTTTATATGTATAGATGGCGCGTTATCGCTTTGTATTAATGTTTCTATCTGTTTAGGATCAGATCGAGAGATCACCAAGGCTGCGTTTCGTTGGCATTACCGCGGCGGTTGGGATACCATCTCATGCCAGCCCACTACCTAATGTTCAACTTCATGGGGGTTGTACCAGGACGAAAAAAAAAATGTCTACATGAAAGCTGATGACTGCATGGTCTATCGCCTCTGCTATTTAATCGTTGATGTTCGTTAGAAATCGACAATCGATTAATCTGGAGTCCAATAAAATATTTTTATCTACACTCAATCATATTAGGGTATCAAGCTTGTAGAGCTTTTGACAACCATTATAGTGAATGGGGTGAAGTAGATTGTGTCTGCTTTTGTCATTAAGACTGGGAGCACTACTCAGTGGCAGGCCTACTTAGCTCCAGGTGGAACAGACGCCATGTGCAGCCACTCCTAACATGGAGTGCAAACACTGCTCATCCTGTATTGCTGATCAGGAGCCCTTACAGGGTACTATCAGCCGGGCCATCTGAGCCCAGATTTTTTTTAGCAAGCTTGTTACTGCTCCCCCTACTCCTTTTTCATCCAGGCTTGGGACTGGCAAAGGTGTAGTTTCCTCACTTGTGATTTTACATACCCAACTTTTCCCAATGAATTACACACTTTCTATTTCTTTAATGATCTCATTTAGGCATATATACCAACAATCTTCATGAGACAAGGCATAGCCACTAGGTCAAAGTTCTCGCTCCTCCTTATTTAGCGCGATATATTGTACTCAATTCATTCATTGAGCAGTACTGGGTTCGCATTGAGACAAGTAGAACCTCACTAAACTAACCAACTTTTACTAACACACATCAATTTTTAAACCATATATTGACACTTCAAATATCAAAGTATCACCATTAACCACCAACTTACATCACTTGCCTTATCACACTCATCTTTTACTACCGTCTATAGCTGCTACACATACGGCGTCTCATTATATTGCCACGTGGATAATTAGGAAAGACAAACTTCAGGATGATACAGCAATTTAGTAGTGGTAACATAAAGGTAACACAAGGCTTCTGGAGCGTATCCTTAGATCGTCAATTACCTGGGCCACAGCAATTTAAGGCAAGAACAATCTATAAATGATTTTAAAAAGATAAGCAATGAGGGAAGTTTATAGATTAGCAAAATATAAACATCAAAAATGATACTCTGTTAATAAATACTTTGCTACAATATCACTCTTTCTTTTGCCAACCATCACATCTTCACTTGCCCTACCACCAGGTCGCTACATTAGCTTCCACATTGACAAGCAAAAACCTCAGCTATAGTATCATTGTCCAACTTACCACAGCATTATATAAGGACAACATTTCAATAACCAATGTTAACACCTATTTCAATGTAAATCTATACACTTAAAGACTGTCTGACTTGAACATCAAAACTTTTCTATATTTAGATTTTTCTACTTTTGCCAATTTTTATATTTTTATAATTAATAGTTTGAATATATTTTAATATTTTTATTTTCTTCTAATTTTAATCTTATTTTGAATATACATATATCTCTTTTAAATATATTTTGCATTTTTATTATTCACCTTTTAAAATATACTTTTATCTCGAGTTTTTTTGTTAATGTTTGAACTTTTGTGTTATATATTATTATTTTTATATGAATAATCTAATGGTAATCACTTTTATTTTAACCTTCTATTTTTTAACTTTTCAATTGTTCATACAAGATTGCACATGACTCACAATAATTTAAATATATATTTTGACCTTTTTATTTCAACTTCAATTATTAAATCTAATTTTAAGAATTTTTAATCGCGGGGTAGAGGACTGTGTCATCAAAAATTGACAAAAAGATTTAGATATTATGCGGACGTCTCTAAATTAGTTCTCGAGATTCAATCAGAAGAACAAAAGGAGGTTAGAATGGAAGATTGCCAAAACATGATCGAAATGACTCGGATTGACCCCCCCCCCCAGAGTGAAGCCAAAAAAAACATTACCAGGGTTGAGACCTGGGTGTATCAGTATGACCTGGAAACCAAACGTCAATCTAGCCAATGAATTGAAAGAGGGAAACCGAAGCCCAAAGAGGCAAGGTTTGCAAAATATAAATTCAAGACATGGCTTGTTACATTTTTCATTATTAACTGTTTAGTTCACCATGAATTTATTTTTTTGGACCTACAATTAATCAAGAGGTTAATTTGTGGATAATGAAGCGCTTAAGGGAGGCAGTGCGCCTTAAAAGACCTGAAAGATGGTAAAACAATGACTGGACACTTCAGGTCTATAATACGTGACCGCAAAGAGCATATATTGTTTCACAGTTCTTGGCTAAACATTCAACCACACAGCTCCCTCATTTACCCTATTCCCCCGACTTAGCCCTGAATGACTTTTCCTTATATCCTAAATTGAAACTGAAGTTAAAAGAAAGTAAATTTGAGAACGTTGATATGATACAAGCTGAAACGAAGGCAATCTTGAGAAACCTCTGTTGACTTTGCTTAAAACTTTTAATGAAACTGATTCCAAGAATTATTAATTCAACATTATATTTATTGATTTACAAGAGTGAGAACAAAATATGAATGGGAAACTAATATTAAACAAAGGAACTTTTTTTTTCGGTTAGCGCCTATTTTCCTGTGAGCTTACACACACTCTGTGGTAACGATTAATTAATATATATACAACAACCTCTCAAAATATTCATTTATCTCCTGCTTCGACAATTAGAAAAAGATGGCATAGGTGTATTGAGGCAGGAGAGGTATATTTTGTAAAATATTAAATTAGTTGTTTTTTTTTTATATGAAACAGTCGTGAAAATTAATGTACGCGCCTGTAAATTCCAAAATTTTGCGAAGCGCTGGCATAATGTTTTCAAATATAATACAAATTAAATGCATTATAAATTATATTTAGAAACATTTTTTTTAAATTTTATTTTTAAAACTTATTTTTAAATGGAATAAATCAGAGGTATTTTTAAATGTTAATTTATTTGGTTAATGTAAGATATTTGAGCGCACAAATATCGCCAAATACAATGTTACAGATTTAAAATACATTTTAATATTCAAAAATTCATTTCAATTTCATTCATTATTTCTGAAAATTCATTATTATCAATTTTTTCTTTCGTCTTCTCAGTTTTATTTGGTTTTTAAAATATATAAAAATTTAATATATCAAGAAAATTGATCATTTTTTACTTTGAAAAATCCAACTTACCACAAATGGAGAATCAAAATTTAAATTCCGAGTTTTTTTAAATCGATGCAAACATGGAACGATTTGGATTTTCTGAGGTGGGGTCACGAAAAAGGAATCCTTAAAAGAGAAATAAAATGTAAAAAATGTAACAGGATGATGAAATTGTCAAGTATGAAACGAAAGGGGGGTTACATATGGCGATGCAGGACGAAAGCGAAAAACAACAAACATGATTACAAAGTAGCTGTTTGTAAGAATTCCTGGTTTGAAAATGGCAATATGGATATGAAAAAAAAATTGTATATTGCTTCTTTGTGGATAGAGAAAATACCCTATTCAGAAATACGGATGGAAACTGGTCTAGGTAAACAGACTGCTACTGATTGGATGGCATTCTGCAGAGAGGTTTGTTCCGCGATAGTGGTGGAGTGGGAAAAGAGTGTCAAGACCGTCCTGGTTGATAGCTTTCAATTTGGCAGAAAGGGACAAAACCTATGGACATTATGTTTGATGGAAGAAGATTCAGGTAGATTCTATTTCAAGGTTGTCGGTGAAAGAAGCTTAAGTTCACTGGAAGCTGCTTTGAAATTCTATTTCAATGAGGGTTCCCACGCCATAGTGAATGACTTGTCATCCTACAAGGAAGATTCTCAGATTGAATCGTACCAAGTGACTGATATGCCAGAAACGACCAGAGTTGAACATGAACCAACTTTTGAGAGAACGTGGAAAGACCTTATGGATTCTATTAAAGGCAATAGATCAATGCGCGGCCATCTTCAGTATTATATGCGTGAGTATATGTGGAGACAAGCCTATAAAGATAACCCTGAAGGTCTGTTCAAAAGCTTTCTTGAAGGAATTAAATACATTGCAGATAAATCTATGAATGAAAACCGCTCATAAATATTTTAAATGGAAAATATTTTGAAAATATATTTATAAGCGAAGATAATTAATCAAAAAAGACCAAATATTGTAAATACTCTCTGTAATAAACAAGTATTGTATATATAATAAAACTCTTTAATTTTTTATAATATTCTTAAGTCTTTACTTTCTCAGTTGTTTTGAAATTTCTACTAGTTATTTATATAGGAAAAATCTGCTGTTTTAACTAGTCATAAATGAGTTTGTAGGATCATTAATCACCAGAGACACAGTTAACCACTAAAGTTGTTATTATTTCAAAAAGTCTTTCGACTTATTTAGGCATGCAATTTTAGTCAAATGGTATTCTAGCAAAAAAGATATATAACATATTGTTTACAATAAAATATAAAATAATTTAATGAAGAATAATTAAATATTTGCATTTACAAAATGTAACTTTTATAACACACAAAGTTTAACACAGCGCCATCTAGGTGTGGCCATTGGAATTATTTAACCCTACAAGTTCTTTTTATAATATACTAGCGGATGTACCCGGCTTCGCCCGGGTTTTACCCAAGTAAAGGTTTGTCTAACGAACATTTGTTAAAACAATTCTCTATAAACTTATAAACAAAATAATAGATATATTTTGAGAAAATTGTAAATTTTAATCTCTCGATAAAGTGAACATTTTTTCCCGGTCCCTTGAAAAATACTCGATAAGTTGAATAAAATCAATATTAATTGGTTCCCTCGGTGATTGGAAGTTAAAATAATAGTATCTTGCCTTGGAATTGTATCATTATTCTTGTCTCAAATAAATTGCCGTGTCATCCTGAATTTTGTCTTTCTTAATTTTCTACATTACAAAATCATCATTTTATATATTCTCCCAATATATATGTTGTAGATAAATGATAAAACTAACTTTGACTTGTGCGCAATTAATAGGTAGAAAATCTTACTTTTGATAAATAATCTTTAAGATAATAAACTTAGTGATAATAAAACCTATATATAAAAAATTGTTATCATCGTCGCAATGGGGGCGCTGTTTGCGAGTTAAATCTACAAATCTGCGAATAACTCTAAGGATATTCAAGAAATTATTTTTCGAAAACCTTCCCGGGGATATACCTAATAATATCCTAAAATTTCACGGCGATTGGATGTATGGTTTTTAAATCTATAGAGTACAGACAGACAGACATTCAATTATATATATATATATATATACTAGCCGAATGACCCGGGCAACGCCCGTGTTTTACCCGACTGTAGATGTTACAACGGTGATCCTTAGGTTGCTGGTTCAAATCCGGCTAAAGGGAGCCGGCGAGCACGTGACCTCCCTGTGCGCGCGCATCCGTGACAGAGGCCGATGAGGAAAGACGGTCGTGACTATATATATTAAAATATGGCGCCCAAAAATAATTTAAACTATTGCATTGTCATCGCGAGTGAGCGCGTGGAAATAAAAGATGAAATATTCAAATTTATATTATAAAACTAATGTATATTACTCAATTTTATAATATTTAGCACATACTTCCTGACGCGGCATATACATTAACAGACAACAGTCGACTTAATCTAGGGTGTGCTATCCTGTCGACTCTCGCTCTACTGTGGTAACCGTTGGTCTTTCGCTGTGGTGTGGTAACCGAGAGGGACAGTCAGGGCGTGGAGAGTTTCCAGTACCTCTCTGCACCTTGGAAGACCTTTAACAGTTCTCACAGAATACAGGCAATCGTGGTCGAGTCAGAGTGGAAAGTTTGGGAATGTCCACACAAAAACGAAGAGACACAGTTGTATTAGGAAAGTTCCGTGAACAAATAGGAGTCGAGCTAAGCAGCGAAAGATGGAGTGATGAGAAGTTTTCTTACTGATATACGGCATGGTTGAGCATCAGAAGATGAAGTGACGAGGGCTCCCGCTGATGCAGAAGTGACTTTATATTCAGCTAGGGCGGAGGTCTTATAAATCTTTACCGAGAGAGGAATTGAATTTCAGTGGATCGGAAGCGAAATTGTACACTCTGGCAAGGCCATGTGATCTTGCTATTTTAGGCCTCGTTGGACTTCTACATCTCGATTTTAGACGTTTTTGGACTTCTATCTCAATCTCTTGCTTCAGCTCAACTCATAATCTATTACAGAGTTTTATTTATTTATCCTCAGTTTGTACAAAGTACATTACATATGATGATGTAATGACACATGTCAATCATGCGCATAATCATTTACAGATGTGTTTCTATTATACAACATGAAAATCTTGTTATAAATATTATACAATATGAGGTTGCTGGTTTAAAATACCATATTGTAACAAAATATTTATTAATTTTATTATTTCTATTAACAGTGGTCATTTTTATGTTTCTACTATCCGAATGACCCGGTAAACGCCCGGGGTTTACCCAATTAAATGCTTTTAATCAAATACTATTCATTACAATTATAAATTGGCGCCGTGGATGTCATTCTTGTGAAACGTCCTGCTCCAAACTTTGTGTCTGAGGAGCGATATTTTTATAAAGAGATGATCTGGCTTTGTGTCTTCTGCTTGAATGAATGTTTTTCTGTTAGAATTTTGTTCCTGCATACTAAAAATGAACTGGCTTCACCTGTGGTCTCTGCTTTTTGGAATTTTTCCGGATATAAATTTGTATCTGATAATCAAATATGATACAGCAATATTGTCATAATCATTTTCTGACTAAAAAAAAACAACTATTTTTGCCCAGAACCTGTCAATTTCAATTTTTCACGGCTAAAAATGCGATAAATATCTATTCTTTATTTTTTTCTATGTCCTGTTAAAACACGTTTTACATGTACATTAGGTCAGCTGATATTACCTCCCATCTTCACCGCTAAAGGCACAGCTTGCGAGCTAAAGAGCAAATTTGCAACTCAAATTTGCAAATAACTCGAAGAATATTCGGGATAGAGAGACCTGAAATATTCAATATAAGTTTTTACGTATATTACGTAAAAGCATTCCATTTACAAAAGCAAACGATGACAGAATTGATGACTCTGATACATGTATATTTTTATAATAATACCCGGCTTCGCCCGGGTTTTATCCGAGTGCGTATATATTTTAAAAATGTTTTAATTAAAATACTATTCGTTACAATTATAAATTGGCGCCGTGGATGTCTCTCTTGTGAAACGTCCCGCCCCAAACTGTGTGTGTCTTGAAAATATAAAAATAAAAATGTGAATTTTCATAAAGATTTCATCATGTCGATTTTTTTTTTTTGCATTTCACCTACTAAATCGATAGAGATAATTACATTTGCAACATGAACTTAGGTATATTGACTAAATAGAAAACTGCATAGTAATAAAGATCATTTTTTAAAGGCACCATATCGTTTTTTTTTTCAATAAGATCGAAACAAAAATTAACGATAAATAACGATAATTGCCTTAAAAAGAAATTGCCTTAAAAAAAAGAAACATTCGCAGTGATTTTGTCTTGCATTCGTTTATACAATTATTATATACGAATGACCCGGGCAACGCCCGGGTTTTACCCCGATTAAATGCTTTTATTCAAATACTATTCGTTACAATTATAAATTGGCGCCGTGGATGTCATTCTTGTATAATATATAAATGAGTTTTAAAAATTGTAAAAAAAAAAAAAAAAAAATGCATTGCTGGGAATCGAACCCGGGCCGCCCGCGTGGCAGGCGAGCATTCTACCACTGAACCACCGATGGTTATGAAAAATCCCATCCGTGAGCTTCAGACAAACAAACAGACAGAATAAGGCAAATACAGGGTGTACCAGGTAAATTGGGACTAACTTTGACAGTCCATAAAACAAAAACTACTTGAGATTAAAAACTTGTTTTTTTTTTTCATTACGTAGCCATATTCATGTGAATGCAACAGTACATGTGTGCGCAGTGTAGTGATGAAGAGTAACCGAGAATTTGAAAATCGAGCTGCCATCATCGTTGCTCTGCGCGCCGGAAGGAGCCCCAAAGAGATAGTGGATTTTCTTAAGTTGCCCAAAACCACTATTTATCGTGTCAAGAAGCAGTTTGATGAGGCCGACAGTAACAAAGAGGGGATAGCTACAAGGAAAAAACACTCGCGTCGATCGGACAGGGTAAGAGGCGAAGAATTTGTCAAAAATGTCAAGGAGAAGATTGATGGAAACCCTGGGAAGAGCATGAGGGCCATAGCCAAGGAAATGGACGTTGGCTCTATGACAATTGTCAGAACTATCCATGAGGACCTTGGTCTCAAGTCTTATGCCCTTCGGAAAGGTCAGTTGCTGACTGAGAATATGAAGAATAACAGAAAAGGAAAGGCTGCTGCCCTCCTCAACAACCTGAAACACGACTCTTTTGGCATGCTAAGGTTCTTCTCTGACGAAAAGAACTTTGACGTGGACCAAAAGGTAAATCCCAGGAATGATCGCTGGATCTGTAAAGACCCCTCAGAGATACCTGTCGTGATGCACACGAAATTTCCTGCCTCCGTAACGGTCCTTGGCGTTATCAGCAGTGAAGGTGATGTCATGCCTCCCCATTTCTTTGAGAAGGGCCTTAGGATGAACGCTGACACCTACATCAATGTTCTGGAGACCGTTGTGAAGCCTTGGATGGACATGGTGGCCGCAGGAAGGAAGTATGTCTTCCAACAGGACTCAGCTCCAGCCCATAAGGCAAAAAAGACACAATCGTGGCTGACACTTAACGTCCCTAGTCACTGGGGTCCTGATATTTGGCCCCCTAATTCTCCAGATTGAAATCCCCTCGACTACTATGTATGGGGCGTTGTTGAGAGAGATGTCAACAAAGCTCCTCATGCCACCATCCAGTCTGTCAAGAAAGCAGTTCACACGGTGATGACCCAAATGGACAAGGAGATCGTCGCCAAGGCCTGTGCTTCATTCCGCACTCGCCTCGAGACTGTTGTAGCTAATAATGGAAACTACATTAAATAAATAAAAACGATATCCTTTTATCTACTACTGTGTCAAATTTCATTCGGATATTTTAATTTTTACTTGCAAAAAATTTCAGTTAAAATACCATTGTTGAGATTCCCAATTTACCTGGTACACCCTGTATATAAGTAGATGTAAATAAGTTTTTCATTTTTCAATTCTTGCGCCTTAAGCCAGGCAGTACTTCTACCAAATTATTTTATGTATATATTCCTTAGCTCAAATAAAGAAATCTCTGATCAAGACTATTATTATTATTGCCACAACTGCAGAATAATATCGTAAAATACTCATGTATACAAAAATCAAGCAACAAATAATAATATATAAATAACAATCAAAATACAAACAGAAAATCTCCTTTTTTATATAACATACATATTGCTCTATTTTTAAAACAATATTTACATATATACGTTGACTTTTACACATACTCGTATAGAGATTGGATATGGCTGTCTTTCTAGACCCTTTCGTTAAACGGGATAATGTTCTAGTTTTTAATTTATTTCTAGACCACGTAGAAGTCTGCTATTTTATAGACCATTTTAATCTAGCCACGACAATGCATGTGTATGAAATTTCTAACTTCTAATTGACTGTGGTGATATGAAGTATACTAGAGAATAGAATTTGTATATTTCCTTTCCAACGAAGAGGCTAACTGTTTCTGTAGCGTAAGTAGCGGCTAGCATATTTTAAAATTTGATCAAGAATGGAATAATTTACATATTTCTTTAAAATGATGTAATATATTTTAAATATAATTCTATACAACATATAACTAAATTTTGATTTAGATGTTTACTAAATATAGAAATAATTTGGTTGAGATATATTTGTAAATTTTGAATTTATGATTAAAAATCAATAATTTTATGAATTCACGAACAGATCTCTTAATATGGGATTAAACGCCAGTCAAATTCAACAAAACATAGTCTTCTTTAACCACCAACAACCATTTTAAACAAAAATAGTTATATTAAAAAGAACATCTTCAACAAGTCATAAACATCTTCAAACATCCAATCCACCATAATACGCCAGGGCACCATTCAAAAATGGAATCACAGACGGCTCCTCACCATGCAACCATTGTAATGATTATCACTATTCCTCCCTTCACATCTTATGTATAATGTAATCTCAATAAAGTTAAACTCCCACATACATCCCTTACCAAATCAAATTGTTAGAAACCCCATCAACATATCACCGTTCAACCATTCTCCTTCAGACAACTTTCTGAGAACCCAAATTGACCTGAATGCTTCATTGAACCATAACTTTATAAACAACCTATTTTTATTTTATTCAAGACACAAAACGCAATATTTCGGTTGGGGATAATTGCGTCGACTTACATTTTTAAACAGAAGCAGTTATAAACATATTATACAAGAAAAATAAAACTGTGTGTGTGCATTTAACAAAATTTAACTATTATACAATTTAACGCAAGCTGTCAAATTGGTCATCCAGTCATTTGATGCCATAAGCCCCATCATTGTGGCAGTCTCTTTGACATGCCCTCCCCCGCCGTCTAATGATGTTATTTCCTTAATTTCATTAGTCTGACGACACCGCCTAACGCTCCCCACTTGTCTTCTTCTTTCTTATATACACTCAATCATATTAGCATATCAAGCTTGCAGAGCTTTGACAACCATTATCATGACTGGGTGATGTAGAATGTGTCTGCCTTTGTCATTAAGACTGGGAGCACTACTCAGTAGCAGGCCGACTTAGCTTTAAAATAAAGGGCCGCCTCTGACATGAAGAATAGACGCCATGTACATCCACTCCTAACATGGAGTACAAATACGGCTCATCCTGTATTGCTGGATTAGAGGCCCTTACAGGGAACTATCAGTCTAGCCAGCTGAGCCCAGGTTTTTTTAGTAGGCTTGTTACTGCTCCCCCTCCTCCTTTTTATCCAGGCTTGGGACCAGCAAAGGTGGAGTTTCTCTACTTGTGATTTTACATTTACAACTTTTCTCAATGAATTACACACTTTATATTTCTTCAATAATCCCATTTAGGCATATATACCAACAATCCTCTTAAGACAAGGCTTAGCCACTAGGTCCAAGTTCCATCTCGCCCATATTTAGCGCAATATATTGTACTCAATTCATTCATTGAGCTGTACTGGAATCGCATTGAGACAAGTAGATCCTCATTAAACTAAACCAACTTTTACAACACACATAAATTTTTACACCATATATTGCCACTTCAAATATCGAAGTATCACCATTAATCACCAACTTACATCACTTGCCTTATCACACTATCTTTTACTACCGTCTATAGCTGCTACACATACGGCGTCTCATTATATTGCCACGTGGGAAATTAGGAAAGACAAACTTCAGGATGACACAGCAATTTAGTAGTAGTAACATAAAGGTAACACAGGCTTCTGGAGCGTATCCTTAGATCGCCAACTACCTAGGCCACAGCAATTCAAGGCAAGAACAATCTATAAATGATTTAAAAAAGATAGCAACGAGGAATGTTTATAGAGTAGCAAAATATAAACATCAAAAATGATACTCTGTTAATAAATACTTTGTTACAATATCACTCTTTTTTCTTGCCAACCATCACATCTTCACTTGCCCTTCCACCACGGTCGCTACATCAGCTTTCACATCGACGAGCAAAAACCTCAGCTATAGTATTATTGTCCAACTTACTGCAGCATTATATAAGGACAACATTTCAATCACCAATGTCAACACCTATATCAATTAAGAAAAAAGGCATTTGCTGATCGTGCAACTGAGAGTTGTTGATTAGGAAATGCCTTTAATCTTAATTTATCTACCTGATCCAAGTACAAATTCTCTCACTTTTGTATTATTTTTCACCTATATCAATGTCAATCTGTACACTTAAAGACTGTCTGGCTTGAACATCAAAACTTTTCTATGTTTAGATTTCTCAACTTTTGCCAATTTTCATAATTTGAATATTAATAGTTTGATATATGTTAATATTTTTATTTTCTTCTAGTTTTAATCTTATTTTAAATATACATACATCTCTTTTGGATATATTTTGCATTTTTATTATTCGCCTTTTAAAATATACTTTTATCTCAAGTTTTTTGTTAATGTTTAAACTTTTGTGTTTTTAAAAATTACTTTTATATGAATATTCTCATTTTTATTTTAACCTTCGATTTTTAGAACTTATTCAATTGCTTTTCTATGAAAAATAGACACTTCGGCCAGTTAGAGTTTTTATATCTTCTCAACGTTTCAACAAAGGTCTTTTGTCTTCGTCAGGAGAAGTAAATAAAAATAAAGCATTTGGCAAGGCGTTAAAAATTGTTCTGAATAAAAATATTCATAGAAATATGAATGCCGTTTTCAATTGTTCATACAAGATTGCACATGATTCAAATATTTAGAAACATTATTTGACCTTTTTATTTCAACTTCAATTATCAAATCAAATTTTAAGATTTTAAAATCACGGTGTAGAGGGCTGTTTAATCAAATAGTAACAAAATATTTAGATATGATGCGGACGTCTACAAAATTAGTTCACTAGATTCTATCGGAAGTATAAAAGGAGGTTAGAATGGAAGATTGTCAAAACATGATCGAAATGACTCGGATTGACCCAAAGTGGAGCCAAAAAACATAACCAGGGGTGAGACCTGGGTGTATCAGTATGACCTGGAAACCAAACGTCAATCCGGCCAATGAAATGAAAGAGGGAAACTGAAGCTCAAAAAGGCAAGGTTGCAAAATTAAAATTCAAGACATTGCTTGTTACATTTTTTTATATTAACGGTTTGGTTCACCATGAATTTATTTCTTTGGACGTACGATTCATCAAGAGGTTTATTTGGAAAAATGAAACGTTTAAGGAAGGCAATGCGCCTTAAAAGACATGAAAGATGGTAAAACAATGACTGGATACTTCATGTCTATAATACGTGACTGCAAAAGCATATATTGTTTCACATTTCTTGGCCAAACATTCAACCATTCAGCTCCCTCATTTACCCTATTCCCCCGACTTAGCCCTGAATGACTTTTCCTTATATCCTAAATTGAGACTGAAGTTGAAAGAAAGGAAATTTGACAACCTTGATATGATACAAGCTGAATCAAAGGCAATCTTGAGAAACCTCTGTTGACTTTGCTTAAAATTTATAATGAAACTGATTCCAAGAATTATTAATTAAACATTATATTTATTGATTTTCAAGAGAGAGAACAAAATATGAAAGGGAAACTAATATTAAACAGAGGAACTTTTTTTTTCGGTTAGCGCCTATTTTCCTGTGAGCTTACACACATTCTGTGGTAACAATTAATTATTATATATACAACAACCTCTCAAAATATTATTTTATCTCCTGCTTCTACAATTGGAAAAAGATAGCATAGGTGTATTGGGGCAGGAGAGGTATATTTTTTAAAATATTAAATTAGTTATTATTTTTTTTTAAATATGAAACAGTCGTGAAAATTAATGAACGCGCCTGTAGATTCCAAAATTTTGCGAAGCGCTGGCATAATGTTTAGGAACATTTTTTATTTAAATTTATTTTTAAAACTTATTTTAAAGGGAATAAATCAGAAGGTATTTTTAAATGCCAATTTATTTGGTTAATGTAAGATATTTGAGCGCACAAATATCGCCAAATACAATGTTACAGATTTAAATAACATTTTAATATTAAAAAAATATTTTATTTTCATTCATTATTTCTGATAATTCATTATTTTCAATTTTTCTTTTCGTCTTCTTGGTTTTATTTGAATTTGTAAATATATAAAATATTAATATATCAAAAGAAAATTGATTATTTTTTACTTTTAAAAAATCCAATTTACCACAAATGGAGTATCAAAATTTAAATTCCGAGTTTTTTAAATCGATGCAAACATGGAACGATTTGGATTTTCTGAGGTGGGGTCACGAAAAGGGAATCCTTCAAAAAGAAATGAAATGTAAAAAATGTAACAGGATGATGAAATTGTCAAGTATGAAACGAAAGGGGGGTTACATATGGCGATGCAGGACGAAAGCGAAAAACAACAAACATGATTACAAAGTAGCTGTTTGTAAGAATTCCTGGTTTGAAAATGGCAATATGGATATGAAAAAAAAATTGTACTTTGCTTCTTTATGGATAGAGAAAAGACAATATTCAGAAATAAGGATGGAAACTGGTCTAGGTAAACAGACTACTACTGATTGGATGGCATTCTGCAGAGAGGTTTGTTCCGCGATAGTGATGCAGTGGGAAAAGAGTGTCAAGACAGTCCTGGTTGATAGCTATCAATTTGGCAGAAAGGGACAATACTTATGGACATTATGTTTGATGGAAGAAGATTCAGGTAAATTCTATTTCAAGGTTGTCTCTGAAAGAAGCTTAAGTTCGCTGGAAGCTGCTTTGAAATTCTATTTCAATGAGGGTTCCCATGCCATAGTAAACGACTTGTCATCCTACAAGGAAGATTCTCAGATTGAATCGTTCAAAGTGACTGATATGTCAGAATCAACTAGAGTTGAACATGAACCAACCTTTGAAAGAACTTGGAAAGACCTTATGGATTCTATTATAGGCAAGAAATCAATGCGCGGCCATCTTCAGTATTATATGTGTGAATATATATGGAGACAAGCCTATAAAGATAACCCTGAAGGTCTGTTCAAAAGCTTTCTTGAAGGACTCAAATCCATTGCAGAAAAATCTAAGAATGAAAACCGCTCATAAATATATTAATGGAAAAATATTCTTAATCTTTCCGTTAATATATTTATAAGCGAAGATAATTCATCAAAAAAGATGAAATACTGTAAATACTCGCTGTAATAAACAAGTATTATAAATCTCTCTAATAAAACTTTTTTAATTTGAAAATAAACTCTTTAATTTTTTTAAAAATATTCTTAAGTTTTACTTTCTCAGTTGTTTTGAAATTTCTACCAGTTATTTATATAGGAAAAATCTTATGTTTAAACTATAGAAAGTCATAAAAGAGGTTTTTTTTAGAAAATATTGACCTATATAGTCTACACCTAATATGAAATCTGTGATTATATTTAATAACAAAATATAAGGATTATATTATCATTTATTGGGCTAAACCAGATTCCTTGAGCGTTACAATTGTCAACAAATAACCAAGCTGTTTTCTGTTATTCTTTGTTTGAATTACAAGGAAAGTGGCTGTCTAAAGAAGCAATACTATCTAATTTTTTTCATTGTTGCTATTGGATAGTTAAAAAAATAATCTGTATATGTTTTTATAAAACATCTCATTAGGGAATTTTTTTGTATTTTCAAAATGTATATAATGCTAAAATCTGCTTCACCTGTAGTCAAGTTTAAAAGGAATCTTTTCTATATATGTGTTATTAGTTTTTCTTTTTAGTGCATTTTTAAATAAAATATTTTTAGAAAGTATTTTTATTTATTATGTTTTTTTTTTATGACTATGTCATGGTGAAGAAATTAACTTTAAAATTCTGGACTAAAATACTAAAAATTGACCTCAGCAGGCTTATTTCAATTTGTCTGGCGCACTTATGGGATATATTAACCTCTGCAAAACAGAATATCGGTTTGGTAAAAAGCGTGACGGAATACTAAATAACATCGGCTTCTCCTGGCTTGTGTGTTGGATGTATACAGATTCCAAAACTTCACAAAGAAACATTCCTCTAGTTACTAAAACTACCATTGACCAGTCTATAAAGTTAGACTATGCAAGAATAGGAAATTCTATTCTCACTATGTCTGAAACTATGCATTAGCTTCTATGGAGTCTTACCTCATCGAAGATGTCCCATTGACTTTAAAGATAAGCGTTATCCATGTGAGAATTCTCTTTTTACTATTTAAACATAATCACGTTTTATTATTGAAATCTAAGAACTTAAAGTCCACTCAGTGCAATAATGAATTTAGCCAGGAATTTCCACACTACACGTTTTACAGTCTGGCTTTGGATGATGAGGGAGTAATTCTCCGCTTGAAGATTGCTTATCAAAACAATTCGCCACATGTTTTATTAGCAAAAATAGTGAAATTCAGGACCAATGTATTGGGTTTTCACAAATTCTGGTGAATAGCACAGTCAAAAGGCGTAGCACAGAAGAGAGACCCAGCGTAAGGAACGATTGATGTTATTCATATATTCAAGGGAGGGCTGTGTCATCAAATAATAACAAAAGATTTAGATATGATATTGACGTCTCCAAAATGACTCTAGATTCTATCAGAAGGACAAAAGGAGGTTAGAATGGAAGATTGCCAAAACATGATCGAAATGACTCGGATTGACCTAGAGTGGGGCCAAAAAAACAGCACCAGTGATGAGACCTGGGTGTATCAGTATGACCTGGAAACCAAACGTCAATCCAGCCAATGAATTGAAAGAGGGAAACCGAAGCCCAAAAAGGCAGGTTTGCAAAATACAAAGTCAAGACATGGCTTGTTTCCTTTTTCTTTATTAACTGTTTAGTTCACCATGAATTTATTCCTTTTGGACGTACAATTGTACGTGTCTCTGGAGAATGTTCCTATTGGCAATGCCAAGCGGAAATGTTGAAGGCCAACCCAACATATAAGCCTCCCGCACCCGGCAGCCAATACGCGCATTCGTTGAACACGCATGTAATGTCACACTCTTTGGACATGCCTACTTCCGTCTCATGCCCACCGCGCAACTTTCACCAACCTCTAACACGAGATATATCAAACCCATGCGTCCCTAAGACACCAAAACACTTTTTACAACATGCCCAACGCGCGGCAACACCTTACACACCGTGCCTCGCTATACACCATGCCCAATGTCCCACATGTAATACTCAAATGGAATTCAATCGCTCTAGCCATGTACCACCAGTGTCCCCCACACTACGTCGCAATGATACCACATACAATCGTGACAACACCTCACAACACGCTCCCACACGTGTACACGCCTCCACACATCACATTCACCACAATACCCTTCAAAATCAAATCGCCGATACGCAGACACTTGCAAAACAAAATCCGCACTACACACCACAGTTCCCCACACTCCTACACCGGTACAAGCATGTGTTCGCCCAGAAAAAAAATAGCCGTACCATGCTTCAATATACCACCGGTAAAAATACCTAACAATTCCAACAAAATCATCGCCATGCGTCCATATCGTGTTCCGATATGCGACCAACAGGAAATCGGCAGTCAGATCCAACAAATGCTGGAAAACGACATCATAGAGCTGTCGTTCTCACCTTTCTCTAGCCCAGTCACTCTCGTCACCAAGCGCGACAAGACCAAAAGGTTTTGTATTGACTATAGGAAGATGAACGAGCTTATCAGCGCAGATTTCCTACGCTCCCAAGGATCGAGGATATATTCGACTGTCTCGCACGGACCAAGTATTTCTCGACTTCCGACATATCCTCCGCATATTAGTAAGTGCCTATACACCCCGTTTCTCGACCTCTGTTGGCCTTTGCCACGCTCGAGGGGTTATATCAGTCCATCCGATTGCCTTTCGGGCTGAAAACCAGTCTTCAGATCTACGAAAGAGCCATTAATCAAATCCTACAGAGGCACGGCTTTGATTGTGTGGCCCACTATTTCGATGACTTTGTCATTTTCTCCGAAACACTGGAGGAACATCAAAGCTATCAGTGCCATTTTTTCGCATTCTGCGAAGCATAGAAATTATAGCTTAACTTCGCTAAATGTGAATTTTACAGACAGACCATCGAATTCTTGGGATACACCATCACTGCCGGTACCACCACACCACTCACGCGAAACACAGACATCATAGAACGCCATCCAACCACCACACAACCGCAAAACATTACAGTCCTTCCTAGGTGCGGTGAACATATATAATAAGTTCATTCCAGAATATGCCCGCTTGCGTACACCCCTAAATAACCTTCTCAAAAAATACAATATGGGCCTGGGATGAAGCTTGCCAAGCGGCATTCAACGCTCTAAAGGACTCCCTCACCACACTTCCAGTCTTACACCTTTATCAGGAAGGTCTGCCATGCCAGGTGTACTGTGACGCCTCAACACTCGGCATAGCAGGCATCCTCAAACAGGTCCACCCTGATGGGAAGACTTATCCAGTCCAGTACTTCAGTCGTGCTCTGCGTACACACGAACGGAATTATACCAATTCTGAACTAGAATGTCTCACAATTGTCGAGAGCGTGGAGAAGTCCCGTGTGTACCTGATGGGTAGAAGATTTAAAATATTTTCTGACCATCACGCATTGCAATGGCTGAAGACGATCAAAAACCCGTCAGGCAGATTGTTTAGATGGAGTTTGAGATTATCGTGTCACGAGTATGAAGTCCGCTACATAAAAGGCGCGCAACAACATGAAGCGGATCTCTTATCCCGTAACCCGTTTTGTGGTTTTTTTAGACGCCAACCTTATTAAGAGCCACCATTCACCCGCTTCTTCTGGAGAATCCAAACTGATCCTTGATTGCAACGGACTCCACACCTTGATTCGCAGGGGAATGACCAAAGTTGTCACCCCTGACACTCTAACAACTGATTTATTAAACACCGTACACGCCCGCTACAACCATCCAGGCATATCACAGATGACCAGGCTGACATCCGCACAGTACTACTGGAAGGGAATGTCGAAAGACATTGCCAACGCTGATAAAACCTGCCCAATCTGCCAGTTGACAAAATCTCCTTGAGGTCCCACATTCGGTGAACTAGGACAACTTCCTTTGGCCACACAACCGTTTGACTTAGTTTCTCTCGACACCATCGCTG
The DNA here is from genome assembly GCA_030710605.1 of Cordylochernes scorpioides. Classification (NCBI taxonomy): domain Eukaryota; kingdom Metazoa; phylum Arthropoda; class Arachnida; order Pseudoscorpiones; family Chernetidae; genus Cordylochernes; species Cordylochernes scorpioides. The sequence continues at coordinate 25,807,347 of CP092879.1, read as the reverse complement.
GGTTTGCTAAATATGGTAATACCAAGACCTACCTTCATGTAGCCGTAGATCACCTCACGAGATACGCGTGGACGGTAGCGTCCAGGTCAACTAGCATCCACACCCACCAGCAGGTTATTAAAAAGGTATTGCAGGATGGAACGCCGAAACGCTTACTCATGGACAGAGCCCCTGTCTTTACCTCTCCCAAATTTAAGAGATTCCTACTTAACAGGAATATCCATCCTCTCCCTCACCACCATTAATAATCCCGAGGCCAACGGCTTGTGCAAACGCCTGAGCGCTACCTTAACAGGCAAACTTAGGTTACTACTTTTGGATAAGCCTAAGATCGCATGGACCAAGCTGGTCACGCGCGTTACAACGGTGTACAATAACACGCCACATTCAGTTACTAGATCCCCACCAATCTACCTGATGTTCGACACTTTACCTCCTGAACTCACAGAACACCTTACACCCTACCCTGAACTCGACGCAGCTCGTCGAACCGCTCACGAGCGCACACAAACCAAACACTTACGTGACAAACGCACAATTTGATAAACAACATAAAGCACCACGCTTCGAACCCGGAGATCTCGTCCTAGTCAAAATTTACCAACATTCCCAACACAGGTAAATTGTCCCAATATTTAACTGGTTCGTACGAGATCTTAGAGATTGTTTCTCCTAATGTAGTGAGAATCAATAGACCCAACCTACCCTTGAATCGAAAAACTGACACTGTCCATGTCAATAAACTACAATATTACAACGAAAACAAACGTTACATAGCACCACCTACAGTAGCCAACACCCGTTCTGCACCTGGCTCAGCGACTCTGAATCCTTTCAGACACCTGATGCCTGATTTATTCCAACATAACGAGAAACATCTCGAGGCTAATACCAGCCGACCCTTCCGACATCTCAAACCAGATCTCTTCACAGCCACGCGCTTTGCGCCTGGTCTAGAGACCATTACCACTTCGATTCCTTCCAACCACCAATATAATATTGCTTCACCACGCAATGTTCCCCAACATGTACCACCCATCCAGACCCCTGTAATTTAGAACCAAAAACCATCCCGCACAACCATAACTAATCCCAAACCATCTCCTACACTATCGAAAAATTTTACACAACGTAAAAATCTTCAAACCTTTTCATCTGATATTTATAATCAGTCTCTTAACTCTACCTATCTCCACCCTCTCCGTAGTAACCGTCCTGTACCTTAGTACCCACACGTTACCATCCTCCCGTCTATACCAACTTCAAGAAGCTATCTTCTTGATAACCATCTCACTGTTAACGCTGACCCACCAAACAATAAAATACATCCTACAAAATATGTGGACCATCATCACCCACAATCATACATTGGTCGCCCTCATCCTTGAGATTCTAGGAGAAAGTTTCCAAGACCTTTTCCGGACACGAACCGATAACCCAATTCACGCACCTACACCGTCCCATATATAACCAACTAATATGACATAACCTACATGTAATCATTTTATTTTTCCAATATCCAAATATACCAACAGTGCGTATACATACCAGTGTCCAGAAAAACCTGTTTTGCAGCTCGTCCTCAATGTCCTTTATGTCACGTCAAATATTTCTCTTACTAGTTCCTCGAATAACTCAGCGATATTTTGAGCTTACTCGTAAGGAAATATGTCGTTTTAATTTTTTTTACAACTCCCAAAGAGTATACATTTCAATGTTCAAACTCCCAAAGAGTATAAATTTCAATGTTCAAACTCCCAAAGAGTATAAACTTCTTTTTTTTTTTGTTATTCAAAGTTTTTGTTCTTGCACATATAAACACCTAGCTTGTGCATGGTTTTCCACATGCTTCAGCCTTTAGGATATTATATAGCGGACTAAATTTAACTGTATGTCACCGGGCCAATCCCAAAGATTGGACTGTCCCCATCGAGTCGCAACCCGCAAAAGGGGTTCGCTCTCTCCTGTCCTCGACAGACGTCCTCGTACTTCATGAGCACTAATCCAGCTGCCTAATAAAACGGTTACGGTCTGACACTGCGCCACCACCACACTGTATATAACCTTACAGTATTTTTTATTATTATTATTATTTGCTACCAACCTTTTCTACCTCAATCGACCACCTATTGCTCCTTATCACAGTACACCACATTCCCTATAATCATAGCATAACGACCCCATTAATCAGTCTGATTACTGAGATCGACTCCACAGAGCTTAGAACCCCTTCTAACCTCCCCCATTCGTTGGGGGGACATTTCTGATAATTTAAAACCCCAGTCATTCTACCATGTCCCTATATATGTCCCACCACCTTGTACCCTGTACCAAACTTATAACTACTGAATAACATGATGTACTGTTAAGAGCCAAATAAAGTATGGACTGTATGTCAGACAGACAGAGAAAAAACAAGGAGATAATACGATTATAGATATTCATAAACGATTTCCAGTTAGGCCTAGAGTTAAGAGGAAAGATTCCCATCTCACATCATTAGCGCTAGGTCAGCGACACTTTTATTCCAGGGAACTCCAAGACAAAGGATTCCAGAGTTGGATATTGGCTAAAAACAACTTCATTTGGGTCAATGCTCCATCCTCACATTTTTTGCTATAACTATCAAAGATGGCTTCCCAGTCGTTTGGACCAATCAAGGCGATTCTTCATCTTCCATGATGTAATGAATGACCAATCAGAATCTCAATATAGGTCACGTGACACCACCCGACTGGGGAAGCCTCAGTATCTCAGAGTCTCATCCGTACTAGACGTGTCTTCTGATGCAGCATAAATCGCGGGGCGTAGGCTCACTCTCCTCCTATGTTCTCTGTCTGTCAGCATCGGTTACCTTGACCAACCTATCCTGTGTCCTCACTCCTGTCATTACGACTGCAAATTCATCCCAATCCAATCCCAACTTCCAGTTGACAGCACCTTCGCTGTCACAACTACCACAGAGTAAACAGAGAATCGGCAAGATTCTCCGCATATATTATATAAATTGGCATCTTAAAATACTTTCTGATTTATTCCCTTTAAAAATAAGTTTCAAAAATATGTTTCTAAATATAATTTATAATGCATTTAGTTTGTATTGTATTTGAAAACATTATGCCAGCGTTTCGCATATTTTTTTAATCTACAAGGCGCGTTCATTAATTTTCATGACTGTTTCATATATGAAAAAAATTAAAATAACTAATTTAATATTTTTCAAAATATACATTTCCTGCTTTAAGACACCTACGCCATCTTTTTTTCCAATTGTCGAAGCAAGAGATAAAATCATATTTTGAGAGGTTCTCAAGATTGCCTTCGATTCAGCATTTATCATATCAACGTTGTCAAATTTCTTTCCTGGTAACTTCATTTTTAATTTAGAATAGCAGGAAAAGTCATTGGGGGCTAAGTCGGGGGAATATGGTGGATGAGGGAGCTGTGTGGTTGAATGTTTGGCCAAGAACTGTGAAACAATATGGGCTGTGTGCGGTCACGCATTATCAACATGGCTTTGTCACCGACCCAAGGCCGCTAGTTGCGGCGACGGTTAATAGATGGCGTCTGGTTTTAGGCGTCTGTTTTGACGGGAGAGGCGACCCTTGACTCTTTATATCAATTTCCATCTATATTTTAGCCATAGATATGGCCCAGCCACTTTGCCAGCTAAACACCTCTTTGGCAGATTGTAAAGATTCCATTAGATCCCGTGTGCATCTCATGGAATAAAGTCCACCCTAGACTGACGAGGGCCATTAGCCCAAAACCATGGTCTCTAGGTGGACGATTTAAAGTTTGCCAAAGCTGGTGTTGTGGCTTTGTCACCGACCTGAGGCCGCTAGTTGCGGCGACGGTCAATAGATGGCGTCTGGTTTTAGGCTTCTGTTTTGACGGGAGAGGCGATCCTTGACTATTAATATGAAGTATCCAGTCATCGTTTTGTCATCTTTGGACTCTTTGTCTATCGTTGGACTTCTACATCTCGATTTTAGACGTTTTTGGACTTCTATCTCAATATCTTGCCTCAGCTCAGCTCTTAATCTATTACAGAGTTTTATTTATTTATCCTCAGTTTGTACAAAGTACATTACATATGATGATGTAATGACACATGTCAATCATGCGTATAATCATTTACAGATGTTTTCCTATTATACAAAATGAAAATCTTGTTATAAGTAGTATACAATATGAGGTTGCTGGTTTAAAATACCATATATATGAATAAATAATATCATGCGAATCGCGCATTTCTTTCGCGAGCTACAGCTTTGAAAAATCGCTATTTTAAAAATAGAACACCCTGTGTATATCTTTAGAAGGGTGGCATATTGAAAGATAAGAGATGCAACACAACACAACAACACAACACACAACACAACACACACAATACAACACACATTGTCGTTGTCATTGGGATTGAGTGAATGTTTAGAAATTTATTTGAACTGGATTTCTAATTTTTATTTAGTTGGAGCGTTGGCGCAGTGTTTGAATATTGTAATCAAATATATTATAAATTTTTAGGAAGCATATTTTTCATTTTAAAGCTTATTTGAAGAGAGTATACTCTGGAAAGTATTATCAAATGCCTTTCTTAGTGGGCTAACCCTAGATCCGGGAAAACTCACAAAAATCATAACATACCATATTAAATTTTAACATATTTAAAATATAATTTTTCTAATTATTCAAAAATTAATTCACAATATTTTCAATAATATTTTATATAATTTGAAAATCATAACCTTTTTGTTTAAATTTATTCTTTCATTTTTTCAGTGTTTGAAAACATATATAATAAAAATTTGTTTAAATATATAGCCTAAGTTTTATTTAAATATCTCTCTCTATTTAAATATATTAAAAAATTGTTTAAATTAGTTTCATTCTATCTAATAAATTCTATTACCAAAATGGGTACTCAATGTTTGAGCGTCGAATTCTTTAAAACGATGCAAACATGGAACAACTTGGAAGTTATAGAGTGGTGTCAAAAAGAAGGAATTATTCAAAGAGAAATGCGTTGTCCAAAATGTAACAAGCTGATGATATTATCAAGTGTTCAAAGTAAAAATGGTTACATATGGAGATGTGAACGAAAATTGGAAAACAATGACCATAATACTAGAATAGCTGTTTGTAGAAATTCCTGGTTTGAAAATAGCAAAATGGGTATTAAAAAAAATTTGTGTATTGCTTCTTTATGGATAGAGAAAAGAACCCATTCAGAAATAAAATAGAAACTGGTCTAAGTAAACAGACTGCTACTGATTGGATGGCATTCTGCAGAGAGGTTTGTTCCGCGATAGTGTTGAGTTGGAAAAGAGTGTCAAGACAGTCCTGGTTATAATAGCTATCAATTTGGCAGAAAGGGACAATACTCATGGACATTATGTTTGATTGAAGAAGATTCAGGTAGATGCTATTTCAAGGTTGTCCGTGAAAGAAGCTTAAGTTCGCTGGAAGCTGCTTTGAAATTCTATTTCAATGAGGGTTCCCACGCCATAGTGAATGACTTGTCATCCTACAAGGAAGATTCTCAGATTGAATCGTACAGAGTGACTGATATGCCAGAAACGACTAGAGATGAACATGAACCAACTTTTGAGAGAACGTGGAAAGAACTTATAGATTCTATTCAAGGCAATATATCAATGAGCGGCCATCTTCAGTATTATATGTGTGAATATATGTGGAGACAAGCCTATAAAGATAACCCTGAAGGTCTGTTCAAAAGCTTTCTTGAAGGACTCAAAAATATTGCTGAAAATCCTGGATTTCAAAACCCCTTAGATATATAATGACGAAAAGCGTTTTTGATGATATTGTACATATTCCCTGTATATACAAGTATTTTAAAGCTCTAAAATTTTATGTTGAATTCAATAAAACCTTTTATACAGTAAAACATCCATGAAAGGACACTCGTGCTAGAGGACATCTCTCAACAAAGGACAGTTTTAATTTACAAAATGACCATTTTTATTATTTAACAACTCTCTGGTAAGAGGACACCTCTCCCTAAAGCACACTTTGGCTCTAAATTAAGTGTTCTTTGCAGGGAGGTACTACCTTATTACATAATATTGCAAAATTATTACATTTAGTTGTTTTAAAATTCCTAATTTTCATTTTTATCAAAAGATCAACCAGTTGTTTCAATTAACTACTGTAGAACTTTTTAACTCTTAAGTTTTTTAATTTGAAAAGAGGGCGATGGAAGATTAATGAAACATTGGGAGATTTGAAGTTCTTCAATTTTAAAGTTATTTTTATTATGAATTTTACTTTTTAAAAAGCTTTTATTTAACTTCTGCTTCTATGTCTATCTGTCTATAAACCTTGTTATCAATATTCAAAATACTTTCAGAACACGTTGATATCTGAAATCTTATACACTTTTTAGAAGCTGTTGATAAATTTTCCATATTCTTAGATGTCATCAGAATGGTTGGGATTGAACTAAATTTGTATATTTCATAATTTAATTTCAATATGCCTTCAGATGACATAGAAGTATGATATTTTGAATATTTCGCTCAATACAACTAAAATTTGTATAAAATAAATTTACTGGCAATGTGATTCTTTTCAATAATATCATCAAATATTATCTCTACAGAGCTTACTGTAATGATATAAATCTGTTGAGATAATATTTGATGATATTATTGGATATAAACACATCACCCGTTACCTTATTTGTTGCAAATTTTATCGATTGCATTTTAATTTATAAACAACTAAAAATGCAAATTTTCAAACTTCGGGGTGACTGGGAATAAACAGATTTCTAAATTTCCTTTTAAATATTTGTACTGCACAATTTCATCTCTAAAAGCTTCATTATTTGATTTTTTCAGAGATTGGTCGATACTTCAAAGAGCTTTGGAGATGCAGAGAGGAAGGCTCTATATCAACAAATTAAATGTACCAACATTTCACTCTACGTATTTCTATCAAAAATATCAGCAAACACATCTAAGGCAATAGCTTATTATAATTTTTTATATCATTATTATGTAAGGACCAGTCAACAAGTGAATGACTTTGAGATGAAGAGAAAAGCCAGTTCAATTTCTATTTCACTACCTATGTAAATAACACAAGATGATTATAACCTCACCCAATTAAGAATCTGTATGGGGAAATTCCCTAATAAAGGCTTTCATGTGTGTATGTGTGATACTTCAAAGGAGGAAGAAATTCAGGTTCATATCCAAAACCTCTTCTGAATTACAATGTCTAAACGACATCAATATAAATTAAAATTGTAAATGAACAAACCCTGTACACCCCCCACAGTATATTGTAAATATGATAATCTAAGTTGCTCTTTTGAGCGGAACCTAATAAAGTTATTTGGAACTTGCACTTGCGACATTAATAGCTGGAGTCCTCAACAGCTCCAATTTTTGACAAAAATCCCCTAAAATTTCTTTGTTTATTGTGAACTGAGTACTATAAAGTTAAAACGGAAAAATTATGGAATTACAAATGGGAAAAAAAACTTTGCAATGTTTCATTTGTTTCTTTAAAATATTTCATCCCTCAAATTTATGAACATCAAATAAGTAATTTAGTTTCTGATATTTGGGTATTTTAAATTATGGGTCTAATTCCTTTTCAAGATCTACCATTTCTTCTCTCAAAAAGGTTTAAATTGGTAATAGGTTTAATTTGTATAGTCTTCTATATAGGCTATATTTTAAACAGAATTTCAATCTAAACAAACAATTTTAATTTCATTAGGTGTTTTAATGGGAAAAAAGTAGACTTTGATCTATCATTTTATAGATATATGACCTGGCTTCGCCCGTATTCTTCTGGAATGAATTATCCCAGAAAGAATTCTGTTTTGTCCATCAAACATGATACAGATATATATTATCATCATCATTTATTGACTAAAATATAGGTAAAATATAGCCCAGTACTTGGTTAATTTGAAATTTTCTTACATGAAAATGTGGCAAAAACTTCTTTACGACTCAACTCTATATCTTGTTAAAATTACAGCCAGATTAGTTATGTATTGAAGACGTACATAGCTGACAAACATATATACATGTTATATAAAAATATTATTTTATTTAAAACTAGCGGATGTCCCCGGCTTCGCCTGGGGTTTTACCCGAGTAAAGGTTTGTCTAACGAACATTTGTTAAAACAATTATCTATAAACTTATTTAAAAAATAATAGATATATTTTGATAATTTGAAACTCGTAAATTTGAATCTCTCGTTAAAGTGAACATTTTTTCCCGGTCCCTGTGTGCCGTGTCATCCTGAATTTTGTCTTTCCTAATTTTCTACATTAAAAAATCATCTTTTATCTAGTGAAAATTTTCCCGGTCCCTTGAAAAATACTCGATAAGTTGAATAAAATCAATATTAATTGGTTCCCTCGGTAATTGGAAGTTAAAGGAATAGTATCTTTGCCTTGGAATTGTATCATTATTCTTGTCTCAAATATATTGCCATGTCATTTGAGATAATCTTACTTTTGATAAATAATCTTTAATATAATAAACTTAGTGATAATAAAACTTATAGATGAAAAAACTTGTTAACATCGTCGCAATGGTGGCGCTGCTTGCAAGTTAAATCTACAAATCTGCAAATAACTCTAAGGATATTAAAGATATTCAAGAAATTATTTTTCAAAAACCTTCCCGGGGATATACCTAATAATATCCCAAAATTTCACGGCGATTGGATGTATTGGTTTTGAATCCATCGAGTACAGACAGACAGACATTCAATTTTATATATATATATAGATTATAAATCATAGATTCAAATATTCTGTTAAATCGACCGCCTGAAGTCACGCTTTGCATATAAAAACTCATTGTTGTTTTTTCCCGATGGCCGGCTCAAATCTTTTATACATTACTAGACGAATGGCCCGGGCAACGCCCCGGGTTTTAACCCGAGTGCGTATATATTTTAAAAACGTTTTAATTCAAATACTATTCGTTACAATTATAAATTGGCGCCATGGATGTCACTCTTGTGAAACGTCCCGTTCCAAACTGTGTGTTTTTAAAATGTTTTAATTAAAATACTATTCGTTACAATTATAAATTGGCGCCGTGGATGTCTCTCTTGTGAAACGTCCCGCCCCAAACTGTGTGTGTCTTGAAAATATAAAAATAAAAATGTGAATTTTCATAAAGATTTCATCATGTCGATTTTTTTTTTTTTTGCATTTTACCTACTAAATCGATAGAGATAATTACATTTGCAACATGAACTTAGGTATATTGACTAAATAGAAAATTGCATAGTAAAAAAGATCATTTTTTAAAGGCACATATCGTTTTTTTTTCAATAAAATCGAAACAAAAATTAACGATAAATAACGATAATTGCCTTAAAAAGAAATTGCCTTAAAAAAAGAAACATTCGCGGTGATTTTGTCTTGCATTCGTTTATACAATTATTATATACGAATGACCCGGGCAACGCCCGGGTTTTACCCGATTAAATGCTTTTGTTCAAATACTATTCGTTACAATTATAAATTGGTGCAGTGGATGTCATTCTTGTATCTACTTATATATTTGCCTTATTCTGTCTGTTTGTCTGTTTGAAGCTCACGGATGGGATTTTTCATAACCATCGGTGGTTCAGTGGTAGAATGCTCGCCTGCCACGCGGGAGGCCCGGGTTCGATTCCCGGCCGATGCATTTTTTTTTTTTTTTACAATTTTTAAAACTCATTTATATATTATACAAGAATGATATCCACGGCGCCAATTTATAATTGTAACGAATAGTATTTGAATAAAAGCATTTAATCGGGTAAAACCCGGGCGTTGCCCGGTCATTCGTATATAATAATTGTATAAAAGAATGCAAGACAAAATCACCGCGAATGTTTTTTTTTTAAGGCAATTTCTTTTTAAGGCAATTGTCGTTATTTATCGTTAATTTTTGTTTCGATTTTATTGAAAAAAAAACGATATGGTGCCTTTAAAAATGATTTTTATTACTATGCAGTTTTCTATTTAGTCAATATACCTAAGTTCATGTTGCAAATGTAATTATCTCTATCGATTTAGTAGGTGAAATGCAAAAAGAAAATCGACATGATGAAATATTTATGAAAATTCACATTTTTATTTTTATATATTCAAGACACACACAGTTTGGGGCGGGACGTTTCACAAGAGAGACATCCACGGCGCCAATTTATAATTGTAACGAATAGTATTTTAATTAAAACATTTTAAAAACACACAGTTTGGAACGGGACGTTTCACAAGAGTGACATCCATGGCGCCAATTTATAATTGTAACGAATAATATTTGAATTAAAACGTTTTAAAAATATATGCGCACTCGGGTCTAGTAATATATAAATGAGTTTTAAAAATTGTAAAAAAAAAAAAAAAATGCATCGGCCGGGAATCGAACCCGGGCATCCCGCGTGGCAGGCGAGCATTCTAGCACTGAACCACCGATGGTTATGAAAAATCCCATCCGTGAACTTCAGACAAACAGACAGAATAAGGCAAATATATAAGTAGATACGAATGACCCGGGCAACGCCCGGGTTTTACCCGATTAAATCCTTTTATTCAAATACTATTCGTTACAATTATAAATTGGCGCCGTGGATGTCATTCTTGTATAATATATAAATGAGTTTTAAAAATTGTAAAAAAAAAAAAAAAATGCATCGGCCGGGAATCGAACCCGGGCCGCCCGCGTGGCAGGCGAGCATTCTACCACTGAACCACCGATGGTTATGAAAAATCCCATCCGTGAGCTTCAGACAAACAAACAGACAGAATAAGGCAAATATATAAGTAGATGTAAATAAGTTTTTCATTTTTCAATTCTTGCGCCTTAAACCAGGCAGTACTTCTACCAAATTATTTTATGTATATATTCCTTAGCTCAAATAAAGAAATCTCTGATCAAGACTATTATTATTATTGCCACAACTGCAGAATAATATCGTAAAATACTCATGTATACAAAAATCAAGCAACAAATAATAATATATAAATAACAATCAAAATACAAACAGAAAATCTCCTTTTTTATATAACATACATATTGCTCTATTTTTAAAACAATATTTACATATATACGTTGACTTTTACACATACTCGTATAAAGATTGGATATGGCTGTCTTTCTAGACCCTTTCGTTAAACGGGATAATGTTCTAGTTTTTAATTTATTTCTAGACCACGTAGAAGTCTGCTATTTTATAGACCATTTTAATCTAGCTACGACAATGCATATGTATGAAATTTCTAACTTCTAATTGACTGTGGTGATATGAAGTATACTAGAGAATAGAATTTGTATATTTCCTTTCCAACGAAGAGGCTAACTGTTTCTGTAGCGTAAGTAGCGGCTAGCATATCTTAAAATTTGATCAAGAATGGAATAATTTACATATTTCCTTAAAATGATGTAATATATTTTAAATATAATTCTATACAACATATAACTAAATTTTGATTTAGATGTTTACTAAATATAGAAATAATTTGGTTGAGATATATTTGTAAATTTTGAATTTATGAATAAAAATCAATAATTTTATGAATTCACGAACAGATCTCTTAATAAGGGATTAAACGCCAGTCAAATTCAACAAAACATAGTCTTCTTTAACCACTAACAACCATTTTAAACAAAAATAGTCATATTAAAAAGAACATCTTCAACAAGTCATAAACATCTTCAAACATCCAATCCACCATAATACGCCAGGGTACCATTCAAAAATGGAATCCAGACGGCCCCTCACCATGCAACCATTGTAATGATTATCACTATTCCTCCCTTCACATCTTATGTATAATGTAATCTCAATTTTATTTTAACCTTCGATTTTTAGAACTTTTCAATTGCTTTTCTATGAAAAATAGACACTTCGGCAGTTAGAGTTTTTATATCTTCTCAACGTTTCAACAAAGGTCTTTTGTCTTCGTCAGGAGAAGTAAATAAAAATAAAGCATTTGGCAAGGCGTTAAAAATTGTTCTGAATAAAAATTTTCATAGAAATATGAATGCCGTTTTCAATTGTTCATACAAGATTGCACATGATTCAAATATTTAGAAACATTATTTGACCTTATTATTTCAACTTCAATTATCAAATCAAATTTTAAGATTTTAAAATCACGGTGTAGAGGGCTGTTTAATCAAATAGTAACAAAATATTTAGATATGATGCGGACGTCTACAAAATTAGTTCACTAGATTCTATCGGAAGTATAAAAGGAGGTTAAAATGGAAGATTGTCAAAACATGATCGAAATGACTCGGATTGACCCAAAGTGGAGCCAAAAAACATAACCAGGGATGAGACCTGGGTGTATCAGTATGACCTGGAAACCAAACGTCAATCCGGCCAATGAAATGAAAGAGGGAAACTGAAGCTCAAAAAGGCAAGGTTTTGCAAAATTAAAATTCAAGACATTGCTTGTTACATTTTTTTATATTAACGGTTTGGTTCACCATGAATTTATTTCTTTGGACGTACGATTCATCAAGAGGTTTATTTGGAAAAATGAAACGTTTAAGGAAGGCAATGCGCCTTAAAAGACATGAAAGATGGTAAAACAATGACTGGATACTTCATGTCTATAATACGTGACTGCAAAAGCATATATTGTTTCAGATTTCTTGGCCAAACATTCAACCATTCAGCTCCCTCATTTACCCTATTCCCCCGACTTAGCCCTGAATGACTTTTCCTTATATCCTAAATTGAGACTGAAGTTGAAAGAAAGGAAATTTTACAACCTTGATATGATACAAGCTGAATCAAAGGCAATCTTGAGAAACCTCTGTTGACTTTGCTTAAAATTTATAATGAAACTGATTCCAAGAATTATTAATTAAACATTATATTTATTGATTTTCAAGAGAGAGAACAAAATATGAAAGGGAAACTAATATTAAACAGAGGAACATTTTTTTTCGGTTAGCGCCTATTTTCCTGTGAGCTTACACACATTCTGTGGTAACAATTAATTATTATATATACAACAACCTCTCAAAATATTATTTTATCTCCTGCTTCTACAATTGGAAAAGATAGCATAGGTGTATTGGGGCAGGAGAGGTATATTTTTTAAAATATTAAATTAGTTATTATTATTTTTTAAATATGAAACAGTCGTGAAAATTAATGAACGCGCCTGTAGATTCCAAAATTTTGCGAAGCGCTGGCATAATGTTTAGGAACATTTTTTATTTAAATTTATTTTTAAAACTTATTTTTAAAGGGAATAAATCAGAAGGTATTTTTAAATGCCAATTTATTTGGTTAATGTAAGATATTTGAGCGCACAAATATCGCCAAATACAATGTTACAGATTTAAATAACATTTTAATATTTAAAAAAAATATTTTATTTTCATTCATTATTTCTGATAATTCATTATTTTCAATTTTTCTTTCGTCTTCTTGGTTTTATTTGAATTTGTAAATATATAAAATATTAATATATCAAAAGAAAATTGATTATTTTTTACTTTGAAAAAATCCAATTTACCACAAATGGAGTATCAAAATTTAAATTCCGAGTTTTTTAAATCGATGCAAACATTGAACGATTTGGATTTTCTGAGGTGGGGTCACGAAAAGGGAATCCTTCAAAAAGAAATGAAATGTAAAAAAATGTAACAGGATGATGAAATTGTCAAGTATGAAACGAAAGGGGGGTTACATATGGCGATGCAGGACGAAAGCGAAAAACAACAAACATGATTACAAAGTAGCTGTTTGTAAGAATTCCTGGTTTGAAAATGGCAATATGGATATGAAAAAAAAATTGTACTTTGCTTCTTTATGGATAGAGAAAAGACAATATTCAGAAATAAGGATGGAAACTGGTCTAGGTAAACAGACTACTACTGATTGGATGGCATTCTGCAGAGAGGTTTGTTCCGCGATAGTGATGCAGTGGGAAAAGAGTGTCAAGACAGTCCTGGTTGATAGCTATCAATTTGGCAGAAAGGGACAATACTTATGGACATTATGTTTGATGGAAGAAGATTCAGGTAAATTATATTTCAAGGTTGTCTCTGAAAGAAGCTTAAGTTCGCTGGAAGCTGCTTTGAAATTCTATTTCAATGAGGGTTCCCATGCCATAGTAAACGACTTGTCATCCTACAAGGAAGATTCTCAGATTGAATCGTTCAAAGTGACTGATATGTCAGAATCAACTAGAGTTGAACATGAACCAACCTTTGAAAGAACTTGGAAAGACCTTATGGATTCTATTATAGGCAAGAAATCAATGCGCGGCCATCTTCAGTATTATATGTGTGAATATATCTGGAGACAAGCCTATAAAGATAACCCTGAAGGTCTGTTCAAAAGCTTTCTTGAAGGACTCAAATCCATTGCAGAAAAATCTAAGAATGAAAACCGCTCATAAATATATTAATGGAAAATATTCTTAATCTTTCCGTTAATATATTTATAAGCGAAGATAATTCATCAAAAAAGATGAAATACTGTAAATACTCGCTGTAATAAACAAGTATTATAAATCTCTCTAATAAAACTTTTTTAATTTGAAAATAAACTCTTTAATTTTTTAAAAATATTCTTAAGTTTTACTTTCTCAGTTGTTTTGAAATTTCTACCAGTTATTTATATAGGAAAAATCTTATGTTTAAACTATAGAAAGTCATAAAAGAGTTTTCTTTTTAGAAAATATTGACCTATATAGTCTACACCTAATATGAAATCTGTGATTATATTTAATAACAAAATATAAGGATTATATTATCATTTATTAGGCTAAACCAGATTCCTTGAGCGTTACAATTGTCAACAAATAACCAAGCTGTTTTCTGTTATTCTTTGTTTGAATTACAAGGAAAGTGGCTGTCTAAAGAAGCAATACTATCTATTTTTTTTCCATTGTTGCTATTGGATAGTTAAAAAAATAATCTGTATATGCTTTTATAAAACATCTCATTAGGGAATTTTTTTGTATTTTCAAAATGTATATAATGCTAAAATCTGCTTCACCTGTAGTCAAGTTTAAAAGGAATCTTTTCTATATATGTGTTATTAGTTTTTCTTTTTAGTGCATTTTTAAATAAAATATTTTTAGAAAGTATTTTTATTTATTATGTATTTTTTTATGACTATGTCATGGTGAAGAAATTAACTTTAAAATTCTGGACTAAAATACTAAAAATTGACCTCAGCAGGCTTATTTCAATTTGTCTGGCGCACTTATGGGATACATTAACCTCTGCAAAACAGAATATCGGTTTGGTAAAAAGCGTGACGGAATACTAAATAACATCGGCTTCTCCTGGCTTGTGTGTTGGATGTATACAGATTCCAAAACTTCACAAAGAAACATTCCTCTAGTTACTAAAACTACCATAGACCAGTCTATAAAGTTAGACTATGCAAGAATAGGAAATTCTATTCTCACTATGTCTGAAACTATGCATTAGCTTCTATGGAGTCTTACCTCATCGAAGATGTCCCATTGACTTTAAAGATAAGCGTTATCCATGTGAGAATTCTCTTTTTACTATTTAAACATAATCACGTTTTATTATTGAAATCTAAGAACTTAAAGTCCACTCAGTGCAATAATGAATTTAGCCAGGAATTTCCACACTACACGTTTTAAAGTCTGGCTTTGGATGATGAGGGAGTAATTCTCCGCTTGAAGATTGCTTATTAAAACAATTCGCCACATGTTATTTTATCAAAAATAGTGAAATTCAGGACCAATGTATTGGCTTTTGACAAATTCTGGTGAATAGCACAGTCTAAAGGCGTAGCACAGAAGAGGGACCCAGCGTGAGGAACGATTGATGTTATTCATATATTCAAGGGAAGGCTGTGTCATCAAATAGTAACAAAAGATTTAGATATGATGCGGACGTCTCCAAAATTACTCTAGATTCTATCGGAAGGACAAAAGGAGGTTAGAATAGGAGATTGCCAAAACATGATCAAAATGACTCGGATTGACCCAGAGTGGGGCCAAAAAAACATCAACAGTGATGAGACCTGAGTGTATCAGTATGACCTGGAAACCAAACGTTAATCCAGCCGATGGATTGAAAGAGGGAAACCGAAGCCCAAAAAGGCAGGTTTGCAAAATACAAAGTCAAGACATGGCTTGTTACATTTTTCTTTATTAACTGTTTAGTTCACCATGAATTTATTCCTTTTGGACGTACAATTGTACGTGTCTCCGGGGAATGTACCTATTGGCAATGCCAAGCGGAAATGTTGAAGGCCAACCCAACATATAAGCCTCCCGCACCCGGCAGCCAATACGCGCATTCGTTGAACACGCATGTAATGTCACACTCTTTGGCCATGCCTTCTTTCGTCTCATGCCCACCGCGCAACTTTCACCAATCACAAAAACGAGATATATCAAACACAGGTTTCCCAAAGACACCAAAACACTTTTTTCAATGTGCATAACGCGCGGCAACACCTTACACACCATTCCTTGATATATACCATGCCCAATGTCCCACATGTAATACTCAAATGGAATGCAATCGCTCTAGCCATGTACCACCAGTGTCCCCCACACTACGTCGCAATGATACCGCATACAATCGTGACAACACCTCACAACACGCTCCCACACGTGTACACGCCTCCACACATCACATTTATCACAATACCCTTCAAATTCACATCGCCGATACGCAGACACTTGCAAAGCAAAATCCGCACTACCCACCACAGTTCCCCACACGCCTACACCGGTACAAGCATGTGTTCGCCCAGAAAAATTTCGCCTTACCATGCTTCAATATCCCTCCGGTAAAAATACCCACCAACTCCAAAAAAATCATCGCCATGCTTCCATATCGTGCTCCGATATGCGACCAACAGAAATCCGCAGTCAGATCCAACAAATGCTGGAAAACGACATCATAGAGCTGTCGTTCTCACCTTTCTCTAGCCCAGTCACTCTCGTCACCAAGCGCGACAAGACCAAAAGGTTTTGTATTGACTATAGGAAGGTGAATGAGCTTATCAGCTCCGATGTCCATCCGCTCCCAAGGATCGAGGATATACTCGACCGTCTCGCACGGGCCAAGTATTTCTCGACTTCCGACATATCCTCCGCATATTGGCAAGTGCCTATACACCCTGATTCTCGACCTCTGTTGGCCTTTGTCACGCTCGAGGGGTCATATCAGCCCACTCGATTGCCTTTCGGGCTGAAAACCAGTCCTCAAATCTACGAAAGAGCCATTAATCAAATCCTACAGAGGCACAGACTTGATTGTGTGGCTCACTACTTCGATGACTTTGTCATTTTCTCCGAAACACTTGAGGAACATCAAAGCCATCTGTGCCATTTTTTTCGCATTCTGCGAAGCATAAACATTACAGCTTAACTTCGCTAAATGTGAATTTTACAGACAGACCATCGAATTCTTGGGATACACCATCACTGCCGGTACCACCACACCACTCACGCGAAACACAGACATCATACAGGCATCCAACCACCCAACCGCAAAACATTACAGTCCTTCCTAGGTGCGGTGAACGTATATAATAAGTTCATTCCAGAATATGCCTGCTTGCGTAAACCCCTAAATAACCTTCTCAAAAAAGATACAATATGGGCCTGGGATGAAGCGTGCCAAGCGGCATTCAACGCTCTAAAGGACTCCCTCACCACACATCCAGTCTTGCACCTTCATCAGGAAGGTCTGCCATGCCAGGTGTACTGTGACGCCTCAACACTAGGCATAGCAGGTATCCTCAAACAGGTCCACCCTGATGGGAAGACCTATCCAGTCCAGTACTTCAGTCGTGCTCTGCGTACACACGAACGGAATTATACCATCTCCGAACTAGAATGTCTCACAATTGTCGAGAGCGTGGAGAAGTTCCGTTTATACCTGATGGGTAGAATATTTACAATATTTTCTGACCATCACGCATTGCAATGGCTGAAGACGATCAAAACCCCGTCAGGCAGATTGTTTAGATGGAGTTTGAAATTATCGTGTTACGAGTATGAAGTCCGCTACATAAAAGTCGCGCAACAACATGAAGCGGATCTCCTATCCCGTAACCCGTTTTGTGGTCTCTTAGACGCCAACCTTATTAAGAGCCACCAACCACCCGCTCCTTCTGGAGAATCCAAACTGATCCTTGATCGCAACGGACCCACACGATGACTCGCAGGGGAGTGACCAAAGTTGTCATCCCTGACACTCTAACAACTGATCTATTAAACACCGTACACGCCCGCTACCACCATCCAGGCATATCACAGATGACCAGGCTGATATCCGCACAGTACTACTGGAAGGGAATGTTGAAAGACATTGCCAACGCTGTTAAAACCTGCCCAATCTGCCAGTTGACAAAACCTCCTCGAGGTCCAACATTCGGTGAACTAGGACAACTTCCTTTGGCCACACAACCGTTTGACTTAGTTTCTCTCGACACCATCGCTGGGTTTGCTAAATATGTTAATACCAAGACCTACCTTCACGTAGCCGTAGATCACCTCACGAGATACGCGTGGACGGTAGCGTCCAGGTCAACTAGCATCCACACCTACCAGCAGATTATTAAAAAGGTATTGCAGGATGGAACGCCGAAGCGCTTACTCACGGGCAGAACCCCTGCCTTTACCTCTCCCAAATTTAAGAGATTCCTACTTAACAGGAACATCCATCCTCTCCTCACCACCATTAATAACCCCCGTCCAGCGGCTTGTGCGAACGCCTGAACGCCACCTTAACAGGCAAACTTATGTTACTACATTTGGAGAATCCTAAGATCGCAAAACGGTGTACAAAAATACGCCACATTCAGTTACTAGATTCCCACCTAGCTACCTGATATTCGGCACCTTACCTCCTGAACTCACAGAACACCTTACACTAGAGGTGGGCAAAACGATTCTAACGATTCAGAATCGATTCACTCCGCTAAAATAATCGATTCTTATTATCGATTCTTTATAAATAAAAATTAAAAAGATTAACGTTTGTATGGTGTTTGTGCATCCGGAAGAATAAATTATTCTAAACAAAATTAAAATCACCAAATCATTTGTTTCATAAACACAATAAACAATAATAGTAGCAAGGAAAAAAAATAAGGTTCATTTACCTAACACAAATTTTATTGAACTTCGGATATTTTAAAAGTAACATACACATAACATTATCTTAAAATAACAGTTTTATTAATAAGGAAAATAAACAAAATGAACCAAAAAGCTTACAAAATGAATGAAATATAATTGCCAAAAAAAAATATATTCAAAAATTATACAAAAAATTTACATTACACGAAATTGTGGTTTAAAAAAAGAATTTTTGATATCTTAGACGAAGTTAGGCAAGACCGTTTCTGGGTGCAAATATTGCCTGCTTTAGAAAACAACCTCTCACAAGGACCAGATGTGGCCGGAATACAGAGCCGCTTTTGCATCAAAAGAAACAAATAGGGGAAAATTGTCTTCCTTTCATGCCACCAAACTAGGGGGTCCATTCTTCTATCGATTATTGGCTCGGCTAGGTACTTGTCCACTTGTATTGTCGCATTTGCTTTTGGATCTTGTGCTGCTGTAAATTGATTTACAGCAGCATCGAAGTCTTCCCAAATTGATGAAGCTGATACTGGTCGAACTTCAGGTGCCACAGGGCCGACTGTGGTTGCGGGAATAGAGGACTGTATCTTTTCTATAATTTTATTTTTTACTTCCAAGAAACGACTGGTGTTCTCTCCAAAGCCGTGCTTTTTGAAGCATGGATCCAAGAAGATAGCCTGATTGATTAACTCAACATTTAACCTATCCCCAAATCTATTCGATAAGGCTTCTAATAGATTTTTTCCTAATCGTAGGACTTCTTCGGATAGGTTGTTTCCTCGGGTAGGTACATTTTCAATAGTCCGCCTCACAGACCTTGCCAGTCCCTGGGCCAGAATATATGTTTTTGACAAGGAAATTTTCTGTTCTGAGGAAATTTCCTCAGTGACTTCAAAAAAAATGTTTAATATGGAAATAGATTCCTCTATCACTTTCCAGTCACTATCCCCCAGCAAAATTTTAGGATTGAGCAAAGCCAAGACGGATATCACTGGCTCTCGAATTTTCATGATGCGGTCTAACATCTCATACGTTGAATTCCAACGTGTTGGAACGTCTTGTTTTAACTTCAATGGTTTTGTGGAGAGATTAGCTTGCATTTCTCTTAATTTGGCCATTGCGTGGGAACTCTGTTTAAAAAATTGGACGATAGATTTTACCTTATCTACCGCGGATTTTATACTCTCATTAATGGACCTCTGAACCACCAAGTTAAGACTGTGGGCAAAACAAGATAGGTGAGGTAGCCCCAAGGTTTTTATTGCAGCTTTAATGTTAGGGTCATTGTCAGTCACCACAGCGACCGTTTTAAAATCAAGTTTGAATTTTTTGGTTACACCAAGAATCCACGATGATATATTTTATGCAGTATGTTTTTGAGGAAACTCTGAACATTCGAGAAGAATGGAATTTAATTTTGTTGTGTAGTCTATGAAGTGTGCAGTAATGGCATAAAAACTGGTGGTATTTATGTTAGTCCAGCCATCACATGTCAGGCATACAGCATATGCTTCTTCCAACATTCCTGTAATTTTTACGACAAGGGAGTCGTGAATCGAAATCAGAAGTCCGTTTGATAGAGATTTCCGGCTGGGTAATTTGTATGTTGGGCATAGCATATTTACAAAGGCTTTACATTTTTTATCTTCAACTAAACTAAAAGGATGATATTCCGAACAAATCATTTTCAATAGTTGAATATCTATTTGTCGGCTCCTATTTAGTGGTATGGGCCTTGATACATCCACAAAACTTGTCATAGAGGCTTGAGAGTTCTGCCTCTGAGGGACTGGAGTAGAAAGTGCAGAAGGTGACAGAGAAATAGTTGGAGAGCTTTACAATGATGAGGTACTGGCAAGAGAAGGCGAATCATGCACGAGTGGTTGTTTAAAAGTATTATCTACTTCCTCTTCTGAAATGGATGCGAATACCGAGCGAGATCGAGACCTGTTTTCTTGTTTGGGCTTCGTGACGCTCTATAGGAACCGTAACGTGCTTCTTGGATAGGTGCCTCTTCAAGTTACTCGTTGCTCCACCTGTAATTGCTATTTCGTTCTGGCAATAACGATATTTTCCTTTAGTACCCTTTTTAGTTTTAACCTTCTCAAAATGATACCATATATCTGACCGTGAACTGGAAGGACTTGCCATTTCTGTAAACATAATAATAATGTTTTAACATATTTACTTTTTACGCTAACCGAACAAATTTAACACAATATCAAACATTCAATTTAACATATTATCAAACATTTTCAAATCTGGGGCCAGGGTGATGTTGATTTGCCCAAAAAGTTAAACTAAAGTTTAAAACTCGAGTCATAATCTCGCTTTTTTGAATTGTTGAAATGCTTTACAATTAAGGAATATTACCATTAATTTTACTTATTCAAATAATTATATAATTAATAAACAAAAATATTAATCTGCAATACTTACCAGTTGGATAATGTAGCGTGATTATATATGCTCGCGGGTCAGGTGTAAAAATTAATATTAAAAATGTTTATTGAGTTATGTTTATACAATATCTATATATTCAATACATTATAATTCGTTTGGGTGAGATACTCATCTACCGGAACTCGACCGGATTGTGTACGCCTCCGCCAAAAAAATAGTCCCTTTGTGTACTCCAGTTATGCACGGTATTAAAATAGCCCCAATGTGTACAACGTTTTTTTACACTTCATTATATATTAATTGACAAAATGCTATCCTTTTACCTATTTTTGTTAATTTATGAGAAGGGTTTAATCATTAAAAAAAAAAGGAAAAAACAAAAATTTCCATTCCAAAAATAGTGTTTTATTTGTGTATTGAATAAATAGGATTTTATTTCCTTGTACGCTTGTACAGCTAAATAACCAAATAAATCGATTTAAAGGAAATATGCACCGATCGAAAAATTAATTAATCTAGATATTTATATAGAAATATTTACTGACTTAAATAAAAGCATTTTTTATATATGTATAGGGTTATCCACCGACCGTTGCAACTTTTCATCGACTAGGGCTACAAAAGACAATGTAAATTTTGCCGATTTTGTTTCCTTATAATTAGGAAAGTCTTTTAAAATAAAAAAATATAAAGCAGCCACTTAGGTATGATGCTCAGGATTCAAAATATGTATTAAGGTATATATATACTATACATTGTTTAGTTTGGTCTTATATCCACAATGTACAAATGAATGTTTTTATATAGCCCATTAAAATCTTTCTACACTAAAGATTTTAATGGGCTATATAAAAACATTCATTTGTACATTGTGGATATAAGACCAAACTAAACAATGTATAGTATATACATGAAATATATATGAAATAATATAAAGAACTATATCCCCTCACCACACTAGTAGAATACTGTATAAAAAGTGATGTAAATTGCAAAGGACAATACCCATCCACCATTCTTCTAGAATACTGTATAAAAAGTGATGTAATTTGCAAAGGACAATACCCATCCACTATTTTTCCAGTACACTGTATATAGAATAATGTGATTTGTAAGGCGCAATCCATCCAACCCTTTATTAATAATGTATGTTTACACAATGTACCATTTAATTGTAAAAATGTGTGTGGATTAATAAAGATGGCGACCAGAGTAGAGAGAGAGAGAGAGAAATATATAAATAACCAAATTTCGAAAGTAAATTATGTATATTTATATTATCAAATTATGTGGCTAATATATTGCCTCACATATATTTCGAAATATAAAACTTCAAATTTGAGCGTCTAATCCTTTATATCTATAAAAATGAAATGCGAAATCGATGTTTGTTATCGCATCACGCAAAATCTACTGACTCAATCATTATGGAATTTCGCATGTAGGTAGCTGAAGATTTCGTTTAACATATAGGCTATTCAAAAAACGAAAAGGTTTAATGTGCTATTTTTAAAAAATGTTAAACCAAAATTCCTTAGTTCAAGCCTTTTACCGCTTGGCGGCGCACTGGTCGCGACGATAAATGAATCTGATTGGTTAATAATTTTATACGTTGTTGTTTTGTAATTTTACCCGATTAGTGTGTGTCTTTAAAAGGTAAGATTATTTTTATATATTTAAACTCTTTTAAAATAATTTTAATCGATCATTATCAAATAAATACGCCCCCGAACCTGGGTTAATTAAAACTGTATTGTGAAATTTCGCACGTAGGGAGTTGAGGTTTTGGTTTAACATTTAGGCTAAAAGCACAAAAATTGCATTTCGAAAAACTTTCTTTTCCTTTTTAGAAGGTAGATTTTATTTAATCATTTAGTAATATTTTTTCAATTTAAATTAATTGGAATTATTATTTATTTCGCAGCTTATTCATATATTTTGCTTCGTTTAATTTTAATTAGTGTAAATATAACGATCTACATCTTTAACGATAAGTGTAGTATTTTATCTCATAAGGTATATTATTTTTAGAACAGTATTCTATTTTTTTTCTTTCTTATATTTAGAGTGCGTATAAATTTTATTAAAGTTGTAAAAAGTATATTTATTGAAAAAAGTATGTTTTACAATATAACTTGCTACATATATTTTACTATATGTTTGTTCCATGTAATATGTTTATGCTCTAATAGCATTTATATATATTTATATGGTTCAACCATATTTTTATATGAATGCATTTAGATATATATCCTGACCCATATAGGGTTAATTAATAACTCATTTGACATTTTACCTTTATTTATGGTCTTGGCAATATATATGTAAAGCTTTTTAGGTAAAAAAGAATTGAGGTATATTTTGAAATATAGATAAAAATCACAAGGAAGCAAGACCAGATCCAAATAAATACATTATGTGTGGTTTCAGAAACAGCATTGTTACCATCTTCAGACAAAAGTACTGAATACATTCAGTAATTTTGTCTTTATAAGGTGACAATGCTGTTATTGAAACATCACACATAATTCGTTTATTTTTTATTTGGTCTTGCTTTTTTGATATTTTTAACATTGCCCTTGACTATTTGAAAATGATGCAAATTTCCTAATTATTTTATGCCATTTTAAAAAGTACATTCTTTTGTAATAATATCTAATTTCCCACATTTTCCTAAAACTGCCAACAATAAACTAATAAAAAAAAATCCAAGTCTGGGTATTTCAGTATTGCAGATATATTACATTTTTAAAAGTTGTTTAACTATAGATGTACATGCCGGATTAGGTGCCCTTAAAAATGTTTAATCTGGCTGTTTCTTCTTGAACTGCCGAGAGTGAAGTGGAGAAAGTGAAATTTTCAGGTTGCGAGGCCCATTTCCCTTAATTCACACTAATCCTTTGATTTTTTTTTTCATTTTTTAGATACCAAAGCCAAGTTTGGTTACTTGCACTCACTGGAGGGGTTTGACTTTTTCAAGAATCAGGGGCCATTGGGGCAATTTTTTTTTTTCAGAACAAATTCCCCAAAACTGGATTCGATGATCCCGGGTCGTGGTTTTTAAAAATCAACAGTTTAGACCACTCCTCCAAAAAAGCACTCTATACATTAGATGTGTTTGTGAAATTGATCTTATATTTCAGATTATTTTTACCAGAATTTTTAATTTTGATATTTGCAGTTTATCTCCATTGTGCTGAAAGAAAATTCTTTACTTAAAGTTTTAAAAACAGTTGGGGGCTCTATTCATTCAAGAGTAAACCCCACTCGAACAATACCCGGGCGAAGCCGGGTCCATATATCTATATAGGCTCAATTTATTGGGCAGTTTTTTCAACCAAATTAGACTTTTTTTTAGGCCTTCTTCCATTGTCTTTTTTTTTTTTTTTGTTTTGCTGTCATTTGTTTAGGTAGTATTTAGATCAGTGATTCTCAACCTTTTTTTTTGTTGCGGCATTATTTTAAAGATTTGAAAATTTGGCGGCACAATTTTAGAATTTCGCGGCACACTTTTGCTAACTTGAATGCAAGAAAATTCAAATTATGTATCAATATTTCTATGCAAAATCTAAGTAATATACATCTCTAACATTCAATTTGCTAATTTCGTTATTTTAAAAAGTAAAAAAATGAAAAAGAAAAAAAGAAAAACCATTACAAACGTGAACATAATCATATGCCTAAAATTCAGCGACACATTTTTAGAATTTCGCGGCACACAAAATTACCGCGGCACATTGGTTGAGAATCACTGATTTAGATTTATCTGCTTCATAATATGTAGCTGCTCATATATATCTATGTATGTTCTACTCATATTTGTTGTGCATATTTTTTCAGCTAATTGTATTTTTTTTTTTACGTCTTCTTCCATTTGATTTTTTTTAATCAGTTGTTTTACGTTTTCGCTGAGTTTTATGCATTTTTCCCCTCCTTTCAGAATATTTCTATGCTTTTTTTTATTTTGGCCTTAGTCATGAGTCGCGCTTATTTTAATACACTATTTTTGATTTTTTTTTTTCAATCTCAGTCCTTTATGTTTTACATTTTTCAGTTATCCTTATTTTTATTTTTACTAATGCTTTGTGTTTGTAGGTATGCCAAGCCATAGGAGAAGCAAACTTTCTCAGCGTTCCAATAGCTCTAGGGTTCAGCATGCTTCAGGGTCAAACATTGCAAGTAGTTGGTGTGCATCTTGAGTCTCCCTGTTTCTCGCATGGGCAACTCAATGTAGCATGCTCCCGTGTTTCCAGCCCTAAAAATTTATTTGTCTTTAGTTCTACTTTTAGCAAGACACGCAAAATTGTTTATCAGGGGGCTTTGATATAGATTTTGACAATTTTGAAAGAGATTTCTTCGAATAATGATTTTGGGAAGCTTGACTTTTGTAACTACATAATTTATGAATAATTTGTTATCATTATTGCTCTACTGTAGTTTCATCAATAAAGCTTTTTTACTTTATTTTATTTTAATTTTTTCACATTTAATTCATTTACATAACTCTATTCTTAAAAATTGTTTTTTATTTTTTTTATGGTATCAACATTTCTGGTTCAATTAAGGTTTTTGTTAGCCTGCAACACACCTTATCATAGCTCATTGCATTTATCAGGATAACTTTGCTGTTTTGATTTTTACACCATTGGTATTTTCATGCCTCTATATTATTATATTTGTTTGCAGAATTTTATAGACAATTTGGTTTGGGTTATATACTTTAAGAATTTGTAAAAATATAAAGGTCAAAGTTTTACAACAAAAAAAAATTTTGGAACACCATTTCTCTCCCATTTAATTTAATGATGCTTCATTTATGATTTTAAGAATTGCATTATTTTTATGCATGTTATTTTTAAAATTTGTGTTAGCAAGACATGGAATATTGTTAAGTTAATGTATTATTAACATAAACTTTACCAACCCTTGAAGCGTTAGCTCCAAGCTTTTACCACTGGGGGCAGCACTGTTAGAGCTAATAAATGCTTTCGATTGGTGCTTACTTTTACATGCTGTTTGTTTTTAGACTAAATTAATACACATCAAGTTAGCATTTTTTCATTCTTCAAAAGTTAAGATTCTATCTTTAACGTTTCATAATACTTTTAAAATTAAAGCCGGAAATAATATTGCTTTTTCCCATCCTGCAGGTCTACATTACACTGCAACAGCTATCATAACTCTGGCTTTTGGCATTGATATTTATATAATGTGAAAGTACTGTTTGCTACCTTAAGCTCTGGCGAGATTATAATGTGTCTACAGATCCATCATGTGGAAATCACACCATAGTGAAAATGCATTTAGCTGGTAGCAATGTATCACATTTGTAGACATGTGGTGCGCTTACAGTAAAAGCAGTCGCTACCTACCCACCATGGTTATCATGGCCTGTACCACGCGTACTAGGGATAATTACAAAAAAAAAAGGAAGCAAGACCGAATACAAATAATTACATTATGTGTGGTTTCAGTTACATTTTGGCTATCTTCAGACAAAGGTACTGAATACATTCAGTAATTTTGTCTTTATATGGCAACAATGCTGTTACTGAAACATCACACATATATATATATTTTTTTATTTGGTCTTGCTTTTTTGGTATTTTTAAAATTGCCCTTGACTATTAGAAAATTATGCAAATTAACTATTTAGAAATGTAAGTGCCGGATTAGGTGCCCTTTAAAATGTTTGCTCTGGCTGTTTGTTCTTGGACAGCCGAGAGTGAAGTGGACAAAGTGAAATTTTCAGGTTGTGCCGACCATTTTCCTTTATTCAAACTAATCATTAGATTTTTTTTTTAATTTTTAAGAATAAAAGCCCTGTTTGGTTACTTGCACTCACTGGAGGGGTTGGATTTTTCAAGAATCAGGAGCCATTGGGGCAATTTTTTTTTTCAGAACAAAGTGTCTAAATCTGCATTCAATGATCCCGGGTCATGGTTTTTAAAAATTAACAGTTTAGACCACTCCTCCAAACAGCACTCTATTCATTAGATGTGTTTGTGAAATGGATCCTATATTTCAGATTTTTTCACAAGCATTTTCGATATTGCTGTTTGCAATTTATCTCCATTTTGCTGAAAGAAAATTCATTACATTGAGTTTACAAACAGTTGGGGGCCTCTATTCATTCATGAGTAAACCTCGCTCGAACACTACACAGGCGAAGCCGGGTCCAGTCGGGTAAAACCCGGGCGTTGCCCGGGCCACTCGGCTAGTATAAATATAAATTGAAAAATTGCTTTTTAAAATAATTTAATTAATGGCCGAGCATGACACTAACGTCGAGCTAATTGCGCTATTTTTCGATTTTTAAATATATTTTTGAGGATAATTGAATAATTCCGGTACAAAATGTAATATGTATACAAGAGATTGGCGTTTAAAATTGAGTATTGAGCTTTAAAAAATAATAAGATATTTAAACATATATATAACAAATACTAGACGAATGACCCGGGCAACGCCCGTGTTTTACCCGATTGAATGTTTTTATTCCAATACTATTTGTTACAATTATAAATTGGAGCCGTGGATGTCACTCTTGTGAAACGTCCCGCTCCAAACTTTACATGTACATTAAGTCAGCTGGTATTACCCCTCATTTTCACCGCTAGAGGCGCGAGCGAATTGACTTTTTGTAAATATACATAATTATAAAGATAGAAGCTTCTATAGAAGATAATGATCATAATGATGATGCGCGCGCATCCGTGACATGAGGAATTGAGGAAAGACGGTCGTGACTATATATATGTCACAATATCGTTGCGGGATTTCTTGTAGTTGGATGAGAATGGTGAAGATTGTTGGAAACGCAGTCGTTTGAGTGGAAAGTTGAGCATACAGTGGGGAATAACCAGGACACGTGATGGGGTTTTTGAAAATAAAAGGCAACTGGTTTGGAGGAAAGAAAGGCTTTGGAGAAGATAGAGCGGGTTGTCTATTAACTATCTGATCACATGGCGGTGATTGGACTTAGCTATGGGATGAACTGGGGAGGTCTCGAGAGCAGATGTTACCTCGTTGGGAGCGAAGCGACTACTATAGGTCCTATCTCAGTGGGAGCGAAGGAGCAACTAGGTCCGAACTCGGTGGGAGCGAAACGACAACTGACAATCCTTGCTTCTCGATTTAACACGAAGACCTATCTCCTTTCCCATTGGAGGAAAGCTATGACGTGGCAATTTTCTATTGGTTGACCTTTGGGAAGCTGCTCCCTCATTGGTCCTTGCTCATTTCTTTGTCTTTTGGACTTGTTCTGACACGACCAGGAAATACTGTGTCGTTGAACTCAACTTTTATTATTCCCGCGATCATAAAATCGGCTGTAATTTTGCTAATGGTTATGCTGACTCTTAAGCCTTGTTTCTAGGCCTCGCTTCTCTAAGGCGTTCTATCCTCCAGTTACCTTATTCTTTATTAAGTCTTTGAAATATACATTGCATACATATTGGGTCGGGGTTGCATACAACTATTTACAAATTATGACAGATGCGCCCCCTACATGTGAAGAATTTATGAAGGGGTTTTAGTCTGAATAAGTTCTTTACATCAAAGAAAATAATTTTGGCCGAAAATTAATTGATTATAGGGAGGTTATATACAATCTTGGTAAGGATATAAGATATTAAAAAAAATATGTAGTGCTAATGAAATATAGTTGATTGTTAGTTAATAGAAATCAAATAAAAATAAAAGAAATGTTGAGCGAACTCAAAGTTGAATGCTTGGTTGAAAAAGTGAAAAAATGCTTTGGTAAAAGAAAAATGCCTAATTATTTTTTGCTCGAGTTTGGGAATGGAAAACGAGGAAATTTCATAAGGTATTTTGAAATCAAAATAAAAATTAAAAAAAATAGTTGAATTGAATCAAAGTTGAATGTTTGGTTGAAAAAGTAAAAAAAAAAAATGCTTTGGTAAAAGAAAAATGCCTAATTACTTTTTTTGCTCGAATTTTGGAAGGAAAACGAGGAAATTTCATAAGGTGTTTTGAAATCAAAATAAAATAAAAGAGATGTTGAGCGATATCAAAGTTGGATGCTTGGTTGAAAAGGTGAAAAAAAAAATAAAAAAGGTTTTTCAAAAATAAAGGATGACTTAATGTCTTAAGTTTAACCGAAAACCAATGAGTTTTCGTTGATACATGAAGTTACGATGATATAAACTAAGTGGTAACTAACATGATAATTAATGGTTAAAATAAGTGATATTAATTGAATAATTTGCTAAGTTGGTTAAATATTTTAATTTTAATTTGAAAAAAAAATAGTGAAAATGGTTAATATATAAACAATAAGGTGTATTGGTTTGAACCCTTTTTTGTATTTACATGCCCTGATTTAGATGTCTTAATTGCTTAATGATGCCCTATAAATTTTTTGTCTCATCTGTAGCGACACTTAGGCGGAAACGTGATCCTAATCCTCAAGTGCGCATTTATGCTATGTGTACAGGAGACATGGAAATCTATATAACCTTTATGTGTATATTTGTCTGGTGTTATTGTTTTTTGAGATCTCAAAAGCCGAGTGTTGTTTTTTAATTTGTCTCAAGCCTTACTGCGTTCTAGGGGTTTTTATGCGATCCCCCAGGGCACTTAAGATGTGCTCGCCCAATATCCACTTTATATATTGGGTATCGGTACCTATAATATTACCTTGAATACAGGATTCGAGGAGAATCTCGATCCTTCTAAAAGGTCGTTTAATCCCTTTTGGGGAGAAAACGTAAGTTCGAAAACTGAATCCTAGCGAGTAAAGTGGTAATGTGTATGAACCTTGTTCGTATTTGACTTTGAGATCTACGTGTAGGTGGAATATATAACGTTTTTGGAAGTCTGTAAAGTAATTGATTAATTATAATAGGGATGGGAACTTATTTAGAATGTTTGTGTGTGTACCTTGTTTAATTTTCTTGTGATAAGGCGATTGGACTACATTTTGCAAAAGTCGGTATGTAGTTCGAATTGGGACCCAAGCTGAACGACATATAGAGAAATCTGTGGATGGGGAAAAGCGGTGACCTATTTTTATGTGCTAGTCCAGAGAGGGATCCGAGGTAATTTGATCCGGAAATGGGGGAGCTCCCTTTGTTTGCATACGGCTGATTTTATCGCCTCGCGGAACTACGCTTCCTGTCCGCCGTCTAATTGTCTTTGTGCTGATTGATTTTGTTCAACTAGGATTTTTTCTTTCTTTCGGCCCTGGTTTGTTTCCTTTCAGTTACTTCTATCTTCTCGGAATTTATTTAAATTTTCTGCAACAATGCTTCCTAATATTACAATAAGCTTTACGAATGCTTGTCCAAAATGAAAAACTGCTTCTTGCAGCTCGAAAACTTTAGGGGAGGGCATGGGGTAGATTACCAGATATATTAGCAGGAATAATACTGGGGTATATTTATAGGGTAGGACTAGCAAACAAAGGATGAAAATCAGATGAAAGATAGGGTATCGATACATGTTCTTCCATATTGTTATAAATGGGGACTCTGAAATATTTGTTCGAATCTTATTCATTGTTGGCCGTTCAATTTCGTACTGTTTGTTGTCGTTGGGGATTGGCGTGATAGGATTGAAATGGTTGTCAGGTTCGCAGTTCTTAACATCGGGGAAGAGTGGTGCAAATCGCCTTGTTGCAAAAAGGGCAGGGTCGAAATGCCTGAAAGGCTCGCTGTTGGTGGGTTTGAATCTTAATGGATCTGCCGGGAATAATTCGGGTGTTAAATGTTTAAAAGGGAACGTGTCATTGGGTCCGTGCTTTATATGATATGTGCTAACGGCGGGCGGTGATATATAACGGACTGTTTCTGTATACAGTTTAAGCTTGTTGACGTGGATCGTGTCAGTGTCTCTTTGAAGAGGTTGATTTGGTCGATCTATACGGACCATATTGGGTGAAATGATTTCTAATACTGTGTGGGGTCCTGTGAAATATGGCGCGAGTTTCCCTGTATTGGGGTGGTGATATAGTTTAACTAACACTAGATCACCTACTTCGAAATGTGGTTGTTTGTGTCGTTGATCATAAATGTTTTTGTCTTGTAAATGCTTGTTTTGTGTGCGTGTGTGTGCAATATTTCTAGCTTTGTCGATATCTGGGTAAGGTGTGCTGTGGTTAGAGATTTCTGAGGGTAGTGTGCCAAACATTAAGTAGACGGGTGGAAAACCTGTGGTAGAGTGTGGGGTTTTGTTATATATAATTGTAACTCTTGTGACCAACTTGGTCCATGCGATCTTAGGATTTTCTAGATGTAACAGCCTAAGTTTTCCCGTGAGGGTGGCGTTCAGACGTTCACATAGACCGTTGGCTTGTGGGTTGTTGCTGGTTGTGAGTAGTGGATGGATGTTTCTATTAAGTAGGAAGCTACGAAATTTTGGCGAAGTGAAGGCAGGGGCTCTATCCGTAAGGAGGCGTTTCGGAGAACCATCCTGTAATACTCGCTTAAGTACCTGTTGGTAGGTGATGATGCTGGTGGATTTAGATGGAAAAGTCCACGCGTAGCGCGAAAAATGATCGACTACAACATGGAGGTATATTTTGGTGTTGCCATATTTGGCAAATCCTGCTATGGTGTCTAGGGATAATAGGTCAAAGGGTTCTTTGGCTTCCGGAGGTTGACTTAACTCCCCGTAAGTGGGTCCCAATGGACGTTTTGTTAATTGGCAGGTGGGGCAGGTTTTAACCTTTTGTTTAATATCTTTGGACATACCTTGCCAGTAATATTGCGCGGAGATGAGTCGTGACATTTGTGAAATACCGGGGTGATTGTATTGTGTGTGTACTGTTTGTAAGAGTTGTTGTATGAGTGGTTTTGGAATTATAATCTTGGTTACACCTTTTCGGGAAACTGTATGTAATCCATTACGATCAATGGTCAGGTTAGACTCTCTCGATGGAGGAGATTGGTGTGTCTTGATAAGGGTGGCGTCCAAGAATCCACAAAACGGGTTACGGGACAAGAGATCTGCCTCATACTGTAATTTTCCCTTTATGTAGCGGACCTCATATTCGTAACTCGATAGTCGCAAACTCCATCGAAACAATCTGCCGGACGGCTTTTTGATGGTCTTCAGCCACTGCAATGCGTGATGGTCAGAAAATATAGTAAATTTTCTGCCCATAAGATAGATGCGAAACTTCTCCACACTCTCAACGATTGCTAAGCACTCAAGTTCAGAGATGGAGTAGTTTTTCTCGTGTGGGCGCAGTGTTCGGCTGAAATACTGAACTGGATATACGTTCCCGTCAGGGTGAACTTGTTTGAGAATGCCTGCTATACCGAGGGTGGATGCATCGCAATACACTTGGCATGGCAGACCTTCTTTGTAAAGGTGTAAAATGGGGTGTTGTGTGAGGTTCCCTTTCAGGTCAATGAACGCCTTTTGACAAGCTTCATTCCAGTTCCACACGACATCCTTTTTGAGAAGGTTGTTGAGCGGTGCTCGCAAGCGAGCGTATTCCGGAATGAATTTGTTATAGACGTTCACAGCGCCTAAAAAGGATTGTAGCGTTTTTCGGTTATGTGGCTGTTTAATGGCGTGAATAATGTCGGTGTTGCGTGTGAGTGGTGTGCTCGTACCAGCTGTAATGGTGTAACCTAGAAAATCTATGGACTGCTTAAAAAATTCGCATTTCGCGAAGTTAAGTTGTAGTTTCTCTGCTTCGCAAAAGGCGAAAAATTGTCGCAGGTGGTTTTGATGTTCCTCCAATGTGTTGGAGAAAATGATGAAATCATCAAAGTAATGTGCCCCACAGTCAAGTCCGTGTCTCTGTAGGACCTGACTTATGGCTCGTTCGTAGATCTGAGGGCTGGTTTTTAATCCGAAAGGTAATCGAGTGGGTTGGTATAATCCTTCGAGGGTGGCAAATGCTAACAGTGGTCGAGAATCGGGGTTGTATTGGTACTTGCCAATACGCAGAGGATATGTCGGCCGTGGAGAAATATTTGGCCTGTGCGAGGCGGTCGAGAATATCCTCGATTCTCGGGAGGGGATGGACATCAGAGCTGATTAGCTCGTTCACCTTTCTATAATCGATACAAAACCGTTTGGTCTTGTCGCGCTTAGTGACGAGGGTGACAGGGCTCGAGAAAGGTGAAAAAGATTGCTCTATGATGCCGTTCTCCAGCATTTGTTGGACTTGATTACGGATTTCTTGTTGGTCACATATCGGAACACGATATGGACGTATGGTAATTATTTTATCGGAATTCGTGGGTATTTTTACTGGTGGAATCCGTAAGCATGGTACGTTGAATTTGTTCTGTGTGAATATGTGAGTGTATCTTTGTAGAAGTGTTGTGAACTGCGGTGTATAGCGAGTGTTAGGTGTTGTGTTGTAGTATGCATGTGGGAAAAGGTTTTGTTGTGTATCAATGGGAGTGTCGAGTTCGTTGTGTGGTTTTGTCATGTGATAGTTGTGGGATGACGTTTGATCACTTATGTGTTTGGTAGGCGAGTTGTCCTGCTGTATTGACATGTTTTGGGCAGGTTTTTTACAAGTTAAAGTCGTTGTGGCTTTGTTATTTGATGGCATATAAAAAAGGCAATTGGCCTTAGTGAAAAAAGGGCATGTAGGTAAGGGGGTGTTTTTCAATGAATGCACGCAATGATTGTCATAGGCGGGAGGTTGGGATGCAGGGTAAATTCTTTGTGACATCGCCTGACACTGCCAGTACGTGCATACATTTGGTACATTGTTAAAATGGTAGGATGGGGTAGACAATGGGGCGCCCAGCTGGAATATAGTGCATTTATTAAAGTCTATTGCTAATTTGAATTTGTGGAGGCTATTAATGCTAAGAATTCCAAATGGTAACGGTGCATTCACTACATGGAAATTCTCTCTTCGGGATATTTGTCCTATTGTCAGCGGGATAGACAGTTTACCCATGGTTTTTGCAAAACCGTTTAGGGTTTGGAGATCCAGTGAATGTCCCTTAAGGGTTAAATTAGTTAGGTGGGTTTTTAACATATGGTAAAGATTATATGGCACTATATTCAGGCTGGCGCCTGTATCAATTAAAAAGGGGCATGGTATATTAGGGGCTAGGAAAAGTTTGACAGTCAGTTGGGTCAGGGATCCTACCTCAGTCTCGAAAAGTCTGCTCTGCTGGGGTGTCTCTGCTTGACTTGGTTGCTGGGGACTCGGGACTGGTTGTTTTGGGACTGTTTGCACTGTCCGAACTTTTTCGTGGGTCGCCGGGACTGGTCGATGCCGGCATTCGCTGTGCCAGTGCCTCGCGCCGCAGAACTTACAGTTGGACGGCGGAAGAGGTGAATTCCATGCACCTGGGCGTCGGGGTGTGCTGTGGTACGGACCTGACATTGTGGGCGGTTGGTCCTCTCGAGGTCGCGTTGTCGGTACACTGGGACCGTGGATCCGCTGCACCAGTCGGAACCACTCTCCTAGGTTCTCGGGAGGCACTACGCGGACCAGGCGCTGGTCGGAGAATGGCAACCCCTCTGTCAGCGTCTCGAGGATCACCTCCTGCGGGAGTCCTAGTTGCAGTCCCATGGCGGTTTTCTCCCGGTAGTAGGTTTCTAGGTTGGCTTGTCCAGTGAGTTTCATGGCGAAATATTTCGCAAAGGACGCTTCGCTTGACTCAGGATAGAGATCTAGGAGGATCTGTCTCACCTGGAAATAGCTCCGGTCGGCCAGCCGAAGTTTCCTGAAGAGCTCCAGGGGTTGTCGCGCCAGGTAGTTTGGTAGGCGGAGTAATTTTTCTTGTTCTCCCATGGCGGCGTCTTCCATTTTTCGGTCGAACGTTTGGAAAAACTGCGTCGCACTGTATGTTCCATCGAAAGGCGAAATTGTCGGTCCTGTAGGATCGCATGACCTACTCTGAGATAGTGCGGCCGCGAACTGTTGGATGACATCCGCTAGGGGGCTTGCTTCCTTTTCATTCCCCTCCCTTACTTCCTGCCTTTCTCCCGTTGGTTGCGTTAGGTTGTCCGTTTTTACGCCTATTTGATCCTGGCCAGTCTCCATAATATCCTGTCGACTTAACCCTTCTGTCACAATATCGTTGCGGGATTTCTTGTAGTTGGATGAGAATGGTGAAGATTGTTGGAAACGCAGTCGTTTGAGTGGAAAGTTGAGCATACAGTGGGGAATAACCAGGACACGTGATGGGGTTTTGAAAATAAAAGGCAACTGGTTTGGAGGAAAGAAAGGCTTTGGAGAAGATAGAGCGGGTTGTCTATTAACTATCTGATCACATGGCGGTGATTGGACTTAGCTATGGGATGAACTGGGGAGGTCTCGAGAGCAGATGTTACCTCGTTGGGAGCGAAGCGACTACTATAGGTCCTATCTCAGTGGGAGCGAAGGAGCAACTAGGTCCGAACTCGGTGGGAGCGAAACGACAACTGACAATCCTTGCTTCTCGATTTAACACGAAGACCTATCTCCTTTCCCATTGGAGGAAAGCTATGACGTGGCAATTTTCTATTGGTTGACCTTTGGGAAGCTGCTCCCTCATTGGTCCTTGCTCATTTCTTTGTCTTTTGGACTTGTTCTGACACGACCAGGAAATACTGTGTCGTTGAACTCAACTTTTATTATTTCCGCGATCATAAAATCGGCTGTAATTTTGCTAATGGTTATGCTGACTCTTAAGCCTTGTTTCTAGGCCTCGCTTCTCTAAGGCGTTCTATCCTCCAGTTACCTTATTCTTTATTAAGTCTTTGAAACATACATTGCATACATATTGGGTCGGGGTTGCATACAACTATTTACAAATTATGACATATATTAATAATAATAATAATAATAATAATAATAATTATTATTATTATCATTAGATAATGATAATGATCATAATGATGATGCGCGCGCATCCGTGACATGAGGAATTGAGGAATTGTTGACGGTGGAAAGACGGTCGTGACTATATATGTTGATGTACATTAGGTCAGCTGGTATTACCCCTCATTTTCACCGCTAGAGGCGCGAGCGAATTGACTTTTTGTAAATATACATAATTATAAAGAAAGAAGCTTCTATAGAAGATAATGATCATAATGATGATGCGCGCGCATCCGTGACAGCGATGAGGAATTGAGGAGAGACGGTCGTGACTATATATTAATGACGAATGACCCGGGCAACGCCTGGGTTTTACCCAATTAAATGTTTTTATTCAAATACTATTTGTTACAATTATAAATTGGCGCCGTGGATGTCACACTTGTGAAACGTCCCGCTGCAAACTTTGTGTCTGAGAAGCGATATTTTTATAGAAAGATGATCTGGCTTTTGTTTTCTGCTCGAATGAATGTTTTTCTGTTAGAATTTTGTTCCTGCGTACAAAATAATGAACTGGTTTCACCTGTGGTCTCTGCTTTTTGGAATTTTTCCCGATATAATTTTGTATCTGATAATCAAACATGATACAGCAATATCGTCATCATCATTTTATGACTAAAAATATATAGTTTTAATAATTGATTTATATATATTTTTAAATAGCCTATCGTCTTCCCCGTATTTTTTACCTATGTATGGAAATTTTGGTTTGAATTAGTGAACTACTGCGAATTTGTATACCGTACATACAAACAAACATACAAACAGACAAACATTCATTTTTATATATATAGAATTTACTCTTCATTGTTGGCTTTTTATATTATATTTACTCTTCATTGTTGGCTTTTTATCCTACATTCACTCTGTTGGCTTTTTATATTACATTTACTCTTCATTGTTGGCTTTTTATCTTACATTCACTCTTCATTGTTGGCTTTTTATATTATATTTACTCTTCATTGTTGGCCTTTTATCTTACATTATTCTTAAAGGTTGGCTTTTTATATTACATTCACTCTTCATTGTTGGCTTTTTATCTTACATTCATTCTTCATTGTTGGCTTTTTATATTACATTTACTATTCATTGTTGGCTTTTTATCTTACATTCACTCTTCATTGTTGGCTTTATATCTTACATTCATTCTTCATTGTTGGCTTTTTATATTGCATTCACTCTTCATTGTTGGCTTTTAATCTTACATTCATTCTTCATTGTTGGCTTTTTATATTACATTTACTCTTCATTGTTGGCTTTTTATCTTACATTCACTCTTCATTGTTGGCTTTTTATATTATATTTACTCTTCATTGTTGGCTTTTTATCTTACATTTATTCTTCATTGTTGGCTTTTTATATTACATTTACTCTTCATTGTTGGCTTTTTATCTTACATTCATTCTTCATTCTTGGCTTTTTATATCATATTTACTCTTCATTGTTGGCTTTTTATCTTACATTCATTCTTCATTGTTGGCTTTTTATATTATATTTACTCTTCTTTGTTGGCTTTTTATCTTACATTTATTCTTCATTGTTGGCTTTTTATATTATATTTACTCTTCATTGTTGGCTATTTATCTTACATTTTATCTTCATTGTTGGCTTTTTATATTACATTTACTCTTTATTGTTGGCTTTTTATCTTATATTCATTCTTCATTGTTGGCTTTTTATATCATATTTACTCTTCATTCTTGGCTTTTTATCTTACATTCATTCTTCATTGTTGGCTTTTTATATTATACTAATGATGATGCGCGCGCATCCGTGACATGAGGAATTGAGGAATTGACGGTGGAAAGACGGGGGGGGGGGGGTCGTGACTATATATGTTGATTATATTACATTTACTATTCATTGTTGGCTTTTTATCTTACATTCACTCTTCATTGTTGGCTTTATATCTTACATTCATTCTTCATTGTTGGCTTTTTATATTGCATTCACTCTTCATTGTTGGCTTTTAATCTTACATTCATTCTTCATTGTTGGCTTTTTATATTACATTTACTCTTCATTGTTGGCTTTTTATCTCACATTCACTCTTCATTGTTGGCTTTTTATATTATATTTACTCTTCATTGTTGGCTTTTTATCTTACATTTATTCTTCATTGTTGGCTTTTTATATTACATTTACTCTTCATTGTTGGCTTTTTATCTTACATTCACTCTTCATTGTTGGCTTTTTATATTATATTTACTCTTCATTGTTGGCTTTTTATCTTACATTTATTCTTCCTTGTTGGCTTTTTATATTACATTTACTCTTCATTGTTGGCTTTTTATCTTACATTCATTCTTCATTGTTGGCTTTTTATATCATATTTACTCTTCATTGTTGGCTTTTTATCTTACATTCATTCTTCATTGTTGGCTTTTTATATTATATTTACTCTTCATTGTTGGCTTTTTATCTTACATTTATTCTTCATTGTTGGCTTTTTATATTATATTTACTCTTCATTGTTGGCTTTTTATCTTACATTTTATCTTCATTGTTGGCTTTTTATATTACATTTACTCTTTATTGTTGGCTTTTTATCTTACATTCATTCTTCATTGTTGGCTTTTTATATCATATTTACTCTTCATTCTTGGCTTTTTATCTTACATTCATTCTTCATTGTTTGCTTTTTATATTATACTAATGATGATGCGCGCGCATCCGTGACATGAGGAATTGAGGAATTGACGGTGGAAAGACGGTCGTGACTATATATGTTGATATTCAGAATATAAAGAATATATTTAAAAAAAATCATTTTAACTTTTCGAATTTGTAGATTGTATATAGGAAATATATTATAATATTAAAGAATATATTTCCTATACAATCTACAAATTCGAAAAGTTAAAATGGATTTTTTTAAAATGTTCAATTATTGTTTTT
Source organism: Cordylochernes scorpioides (assembly GCA_030710605.1). Classification (NCBI taxonomy): domain Eukaryota; kingdom Metazoa; phylum Arthropoda; class Arachnida; order Pseudoscorpiones; family Chernetidae; genus Cordylochernes; species Cordylochernes scorpioides. Next base: position 25,768,108 of record CP092879.1, on the reverse strand, counting down.
AATGTTTTGTAAGTAAAATGTATATATATATATACGTTCAATAAATAACACGCATCAAATAAATTTAATGTTTAAAATATCCAATTATTTATATTGATAACATGCGTGACTCGTGAACAGGAGAATCGAGGAGTTAAAAGAATCAAAGAACGAAAAGAATCAGTTCAGAATCAGATCGGGAACTTGCTACCGATTCGATTCCCGAATGAATCGTCTTCCAATCTTCGATTCTTTCGATTCTTCGATTCTTTCGATTCTTCGATTCTTTCGATTCTTCGATTCCCGAGAATTGAAAGGAGTGGGAGTCAGAAGAACCGTGATTCTTCTTCGGGAATCGAATCGAAGAGCGCTCTTTCGAATGAGTGAATCAAAAGAATCGATTCTCGATTCACTTGCCCACCTCTACCTTACACCCTACCCTGAACTCGACGCAGCTCGTCGAATCGCCCACGAGCGCACACAAACCAGACACTTACGTGACAAACGCACATTTGACAAGCATCATAAAGCACCACACTTCGAACCCGGAGATCTCGTCCTAGTCAAAATTTGCCAACATCCCAACACAGGTAAATTGTCCCCATATTTCACAGGTCCATAGGAGATCTTAGAGATTTTTTCGCCCAATGTAGTGAGAATCAATAGACCCAACCTACCCTTGAATCAAAAAACCGACACTGTCCATGTCAATAAATTACAATATTACAACGAACACATACGTTACATCGCACCACCTACAATAGCCAACACTCGTTTTGCACATGGCTCAGCGACTCTGAATCCTTCCAGACACCTGACGCCCGATTTATTCCAACATAACGAGACACCTCTCGAGGCTAATACCAGCAACCCTTCCGACATCTCACACCAGATATATTATTTATTTACTTCTCCTGACGAAGACAAAATACCTTTGTCGAAACGTTGAGAAAATATAAAAATTCTTAATGGCCGAAGTGTCATTTTTCATAGAAAAACAATTGAAAAGTTATAAAAATCGAAGGTTAAAATAAAAGTGATTACCATAAGATTATTAATATAAAAATAATAATATAAAACACAAAAGTTCAAACATTAAAAAAAAACACGAGATAAAAGCATATTTTAAAAGGTGAATCATAAAGATGCAAAATATATCCTAAAGAGATGTATGTATATTTAAAATAGGATTAAAACTAGAAGAAAATAAAAATATTAACATGTATTCAAACTATTAATATTCAAAATATAAAAATTGGCAAAAGTTGAAAAATCTAAAGAGAAAAGTTTTGATGTTCAAGCCAGAATTTTTTTAAGTTTATAGATTGACCTTGATATAGGTTTGTACTTGGATCAGGTAGTTAATTTAGGAAAAAAAGGCATTTCCTGATCAGCAACTTTCAGTTGCATGAACAGGAAATGCCTTTTTTTTTAATTGATATAGGAGTTAACCTTGGTTATTGAAATGTTGTCCTTATATAATGTTGTAGTAAGTTGGACAATGATACTATAGCTGAGGTTTTTGCTCGTCGATATGAAAGCTGATGTAGCGACCGTGGTGATGATAGGGCAAGTGAAGGTGAATACTCTGATGGTTGGCAAAAGAACAGGGTGATATTGTAATGCAATATATAATATGTATAAATGGTTTTGACCAAGGACTTGGTTGTTTTTGTTATGTGATAGCGTGAGATATTGATGTTTTTAGTTCTTATGATAATTCTGTAATAGTAAAATGTTATGCAAATATATAAAATTTCAGTAACATACAATCTCTTTTAATAGAAACTACACTACCTAAGATTATTGAATACTAGCGGATGTACCCGGCTTCGCCCGAGGTTTTACCCGAGTAAAGGTTTGTCTAACGAACATTTGTTAAAACAATTCTCTATAAACTTATATAAAAAAATATATTGATAATTTGAAACTCGTAAATTTGAATCTCTCGATAAAGTGAACATTTTTTCCAGGTCCCTGTGTGCCGTGTCATTCTGAATTTTGTCTTTCCTAATTTTCTACATTACAAAATCATCGTTTTATCAACATTTTTTCCCGGTCCCTTGAAAAATACTCGATAAATTGAATAAAATCAATATTAATTGGTTCCCTCGGTAATTGGAAGTTAAAGGAATAGTATCTTCGCCTTGAATTGTATCATTATTCTTGTCTTAAATAAATTGTCGTGTCATCCTGAGATAATCTTACTTTTGATAAATAATCTTTAAGATAATAAACTTAGTGATAATAAAACTTATAGATAAAAAAAACTTGTTAACATCGTCGCAATAGTGGCGCTGCTTGCGAGTTAAATCTACAAATCTGCAAATAACTCTAAGGATATTCAAGATATTCTAGAAATTATTTTTCAAAAACCTTCCCGGGGGATATACCTAATAATATCCCAAATTTTCACGGCGATTGGATGTATGGTTTTTGAATCTATAGAGTACACACAGACAGACATTCAATTATATATATATATATATATATATATATATATATAGATTAGGTAGAAGAGTACATAACATCTAAATACAAATTATTTATTATTTTATTAACAGAGTATCATTTTTTAATGTTTATATTTTGCTACTCTATGAAATTCCCTCATTGCTTATCTTTTTTTGATCATTTATAAATAATAAGGCACCATTTGGATTATAGATTATAAACACGAAGTAATAATACGAAATCCAAAAACACTATTTATATATTTGTATTTGGTCTTATTACCTTGTTTTTATCATTAATAGGTAATTCTTGCCTTAAATAAATTATTAAAGTTTATTATCATTTACAAAGCACGCGATATCCGTCTTGGATATTTGCATGCATACACAAGTTTGGGAGCTTTTACAGTAATATATTATTAATATGATTTTAGTTATTATAATAGAAATTATTAACGTATTTGTCAGTTAGTTAACGATTTTTAATTACCCTATAATGAATATTAGAGAACATCACAGTTAAGAACAGAAATTTAGAGCTATTTACAGCATATAACTATTTACCATTTATTACAGCCCAGGCTATCTATTACTAAAAAACATTCTACAAATTATATTAAAATTTATATATGTCATAATTTGTAAATAGCTGTATGCAACCCCGACCCAATATGTATGCAATGTATGTTTCAAAGACTTAATAAAGAATAAGGTAACTGGAGGATAGAACGCCTTAGAGAAACAAGGCCTAGAAAAGAGGCTTAAGAGTCAGCACAACCATTAGCAAAATTACAGCCAATTTTATGATCGCGGAAATAATAAAACTTGAGTTCAACGACACAGTATTTCCTGGTCGTGTCAGGACAAGTCCAAAAGACAAAGAAATTAGCAAGGACCAATTAGGAAGCAGCTTCCCAAAGGTCAGCCAATAGAAAAAGGCCACGTCCCACCTTCCCACCAATGGGAAAGAAGATAGGTCTTGGTGTTAAATCGAGAACCTAGGATAGTCAGTCTTCGACTCGCTCCCAACGAGGTAACATCTGCTCTAGAGATCTCTTTCTCCGCTCATCCCATAGCTAAGTCCAATCACCGCCATGTGATCAGATAATTAATAGAAAATCCGCTCCATCTTCTCAAAAGCCTTTCTTTCCTCCAACCCGTTGCCTTTTATTTTCAAAACCCCATCACGTGTCCTGGTTATTCCCCACTGTATGCTCAACTTTCCACTCAAACGACTGCGCTTCCAACAATCTTCACCATTCTCATCCAACAACAAGAAATTCCGCAACGATATTGTGACATATACATATATCTATTATTAACTATTTGATTTATACAATTTATATTTATTTGATTTTTGACTCTCAAGTCCTCTACAAGTCGACAGTCCGTTAGAATACGTACAGGATTTTCTTCTTCTGCACCACATTAGCATTTAGGCGAATCCGTCTTTCTGACCTTGTACAAATATGATCTAAAGTTATCGTGTCGAGTAAAAAATTAAACGTTGTAAAAATTTGGCTTGACATATTTGGGTATTTGGGAATCAGTAAAGAAGGACTTGAAAATGGTGTTAGGCTTCTCATAGTATTTCTGCAATTTTTCCCTTATATAATTAGAAATTATATTCCTACTTGAAGAGTCAAATCGATTGTAATTTATTTCGGTTTTCAGCATGTTAGATTCAATATATTCAGTAAGTTTAAGGACTTGTGCAAGTATGTGTGCACAATCCGATGATGTTGTGCTGTAGGCTTGTATACAATGTTTTAAAATATTATATTGAAGAGAATTAATTTGTCCTTAGACTTTTTGTTTATGAATGGATACCATATTGGATAACCGTATGTAATTGTACTTCGATATAATGTCTTATACAGTATCAGTCTTCGCCTAAAGTCTAGCCCCCATGCTTTCTTTGTCAGGCCAAATAGGTATCCACTAGCTCTAGTTACTTTTATGATCGTTTCATTAACGTGAGGCGCAAAGTCCAGTTTGCTTCTGACTCGGTGATTTTTAATAGTCACTCCTAGGATCTTAAGTTCTTCAACAGGTTTAATTAACTTGCTACCTGAGACTATTATATCGCTATTGCATTTATATATTGTAACGTTTTATTTTTGCTTTAACTTCTAAAGAAAATGTTTTATTTTAAATCTTTATCTAATTTGTTTGTTTGTTTTAAATAAATAGGCAAATTTACCATGTTGTTGTTCTTCTGTTTATTAATTGTTCTTTTTTCCAATGATGATAAGAGTTATTGATCATACATTAAAAATCAATGAAAAACTAATTACAAAATTAATTACAAAATTCAGAAACGTGTCATATCCCTCGGCTTGAAGGATTTATTTTCGCAAAATAAATGGTTTCAATTGTGACACATGAACTTTAACCAAGGAGGAATCATCTTTCAATAATTCACACGTAACACTAGATATTATTCTTGTTATTTGAAAAGGACCCTCATACTTTGGGGATGTTTTGACCATACTTGGATCATTACTAGCTATTTTACGAAGGACCAGATCACCAACTTTGAATGACGACTGCGGATGTTTTGCATCGTGTCGTGCTTTCCACTTTTCTCTATGCTTTGCGCTATTTTCTATTGCTTTCTTCCTTGCATTTTCTATGGTGAAATGTGGTGATTCAGAAAATTCTGGTATTGCACAATCACCAAAAAGTAGGAAATTTGGAGAAAACCCAGTGACATCAAGGGGTGTGCTATTATAATCTTTCACAATTTTGGCAAGTAATGATGACCATTTTAGTCTTGGATTCTCTTGAAGGTTTGTTCTTAATTTGGTGAGTATAGTGTCATTCATCTTTTCACACAGTCCATTACTCTGCGGATGATATGGTGTCGAATAGGTGTGTTGAACTTGATGCTCATTCAAAAACTTGTTAAATTCTTTTGATGTAAAATTCTTTCCGTTGTCGGTTAAAATACATTTGATTTGGGGAACAGTTTTGTTGATTTTGTCTAAACATTGAATTACTGCTTGAGAAGTGTTGGTGACAGTAGGGAAAGCCCAAACAAATCTTGTTAGGTGGTCAATTATTACTTTAATGTATTTGTGCTTGGTTTCATTTGCTGCAGAGCCTAGCACAATAGTATCCATTGATATTAATTCCAGTGGTTTCAGATCAGAGTTTGGTGCAACATATTCTCCAATAAATGGTTTATGACTGCATTTAGTTATTTGACATATTTTACATGAGCGAACATAGTCTTTGATGCATCTGATAGCATTCGGCCACCAATAAAATGGTGTTATCAATTTTACTGTCTTGTTAATTGAGGGGTGAGAATGATTATCGTGGTATTCTTTGAGAATTTCTTCTTGGAATGATTCTGGAACAACTGTTTTTAGAACTCCATTATGTTTCACCATAATAAGATCTCGATGAATATGAGAGTTCTTTACAAAACTGAGATCCGATTTTTGTTGGTGTAGTCGAAGAGTGGGGATTGATACATGAAATGACACTGGTGATCTTGACAATGCATCAACATGCGTTTGCTTTGATCCTGATCTGTGAACTATTTTCATTGACTTGGTTGATAATTCAATTATCCATCGGAGATATTTTGCCTTTGGTTTCTTTACGTTGAAGAGCCATTCCAAAGCCGAATGATCTGTAATGACTTCAAATGTATTGTTCTCAAGAAAAACTTCAAAGTATTCAACTGATTGAACTACAGAAAAGCATTCCAACTCAAATGCAGAATAGTTCTGTTGATGTGGTAGAAGTTTCCCTGAATAATAGGAAATTACATGTTCTTGATTATCATTTCCAATTTGAGCTAAAATAGCACCAATTCCCAGTTTAGATGCATCTGTATAAAGCGCACATGGTAATGAAGGATCATATGTAGAAAGAACTGGATCTGTGGATAAATGAGACTTTAGTTCCTGAAATGATTTGTTAACTTCAGTAGTCCATTTGAATAACTTATTTTTTCTTGTGAGGCTTGTTAAAGGATCTGCAATTTCACTAAATTTAGGAATAAATTTCCTGTAGTAACCTGCTAAACCCAAAAACTGCCTTACTTGCTTCACTGTTTTAGGTTGAGGGAACTCATTTATTGCCTTTGTTTTTTCAGGGTCAGGTTTAATCTTGTTATGTCCTATGATATGACCTAAATATCTTATTTCTTGTTTTGCAAAGGAGCATTTCTTCAACTTGAGTTTGATATTGTTTTCTTTAAGCTTGTCAAATATTTTCTTCGTGAGTTCAATATGATCTTTAAAAGTACTGCTGTAAATTAGAATATCATCTTGATAATTACAAACACCGTTCCAAAGAAGATTTCCAATAATATGCTGAATTATTCGCTGAAAAGTACTTGGAGCATTTTTCAAGCCAAATGGCATAACCAAAAATTCATAATGCCCGTCATTTGTAATGAAAGCAGTTTTCTCAACAGAGTCTGGATGCATTTCAACATGCCAATAGCCCCATGCTATGTCAAGTGTTGTGAAGTATTTCGCATTATGTAAGCGATCAAACATATCTTGGATGTATGGAAGAGGCTGCTTGTCATCAATTGTAATTGCATTCAGTTTTCGGTAATCTATGCACATCCTTTGTGAACCATCCTTTTTAGAGACCAACACTATGGGGAAGGCCCAAGGTGACTGAGATTCTCTTATTAGTCCCTTTTTACTCAATTCTTCAACTTGTCTTTTTATTTCATCATATTCGGCAAGTGGTCTTCTATATGGTCTACAACTGATGGGTGGATGTTCAATTGTATGGATCTTATGTTGAACAGCAATCCTTCCAATGTCAGTTTCATGCTGGCTGAACAATGCTTGATTTTCTTTAAGTAATTGATTAAGCTCTTTTTGCTGAACAGATGGAAGATGCGTTTCAGGAGATATATAAAAACATTCATTTCCTTTAACATACACCGCTTTGTCTTTTGTGTCAATTATTAATCCAATTTTTCCTGCTACATCAAGTCCATTAAGCAATGGATAGCTAAAGTTTTTCACTACATGAAGCTTACACCTGACAAGTTTAGAATGGATTTTCAAAAATACTTCTACTGATCCTAAAGTATATGCAAAACTATCTACTTGTTTAATTTTGATTCTATCGTTTACATTCAATTTTAACTTATGTTGTTTTAAAAGCGAACAGCTCATTAATGAAATAGTTGACCCGGTATCAATAAAAGATGAAACTGGAATATTATTAAGTAAAACTTCAACATTAACAAATCTATAAGGAAAATTGGTATTTGCTATGCAAAGTGAATCAGCTCTGGTTTGTTTAACATCTGTGGTGATATTAATTGCTTGGTGTTTAAGCTTGTCTTTATAATTAGGATCATAATCTTTGCAATCACTTATCCAATGTTTAAAATACAATCCTTTTTTCTTACAAATAGGACACCAATATGGGCAATTTTTTGAGATTGTAGGTGTAGTTATATTAAAAACCTTGGTTTTACTTCTCTGTTGTAGCCTTATTTGATTATTGTTTTGTTCAATCTCCATGGCAATCTGCATCCAATGTGATGGATCTTTAGGCTGGGCTGTTACGAGATAATTTTTCCAATCTAATGGCAATCCATCCGTTAACATTTTTAGCTTCTCGACATTATTGAGGCTTGTTTGATTTAATAATCTAATTTTATCTCTAAAATAATCTTCCACGGTTTCTTCTTTTTTAAGTCTTCTTTTTGATGCTGCAACTATAGGGCTTTCAACTTTATAACCAAAGCGCTGAATTAATTTGAGTTTAACAGTATCCCATTTTTTAATGGATGCGTTGCTCAATATTTCATCAGCAAACCATTCTAAAGCATCTTTTGATAAATAATAAATTAGATTATTGATTCTATCGACTTCATCTAGTTTACCAGTTTCCAATTCATATAGTTTAAGCCATGATTCAGGCCGAATTGAACCTTTATCACCGCTAAATTTCTCTAATTTGTTCACATTTACTGCCATTGTACTTACTTTTTCTTTCGTCGAAGCCTTTTTTTTATTTATATTTTAATCCTTTCGTAGCTGCGCCAAATATTTTATGTAACGTTTTATTTTTGCTTTAACTTTTAAAGAAAATGTTTTATTTTAAATCTTTATCTAATTTGTTTGTTTGTTTTAAATAAATAGGCAAATTTACCATGTTGTTGTTCTTCTGTTTATTAATTGTTCTTTTTTCTAATGATGATAAGAGTTATTGATCACTCATTAAAAATCAATGAAAAACTAATTACAAAATTAATTACAAAATTCAGAAACGTGTCAATATAAATATAATATTTTTGTTTTTTCATCTGACAATTTTAATTTACGACTTTCACACCACTCATTGATTTTTCTTAATTCGTTATCTATTGTCTTTCTTAGTTGTTCAGGAGTTTTATTCCAACATATTAACGTAATATCATCTGCATATCCTATTGTTTCACAGTTATCATCCAGATTATTATTCAGTATTTCATTAATAAGAATATTCCATAATGTGGGAGACAGTGGTCCTCCCTGTGGACATCCTTTACTTAGTTTCTTATTAATTTCAGTTGAGGAATATCTGAATCATATTCTTCTATTATCAAAGTATGATTGTAGAAGTTTTATCGTTGAAGCCTGCACACCATCTTCATCTAGTCTTTTCATCAAGGCCGGCCACCATGCATTATCAAACGCTGCACTATTATCCACTGCAATTATTGCTGCATATTCTCTTGTTTTATGTTCTAACGCAATTTCTATTATTTCAGTTAGTGCAGTAATAGTAGATTTCGATCTTCTAAAGCCATGTTGTCGATCACTTAGTAAATTAAAATCTTCATAATATTTTATTATTCTATTATTAATTATTTTTTCAAATATTTTAGAAATGTTGGAATTAAGACATAAAGGTCTATAATTTTTGTAGTTATTAAAATCTGTTTTTCCAGGTTTCGGAATAATTATTGCCTCTGCTCTTTTCCATTCAGCAGGATAGTATTGTAGGTCTAAAACATTTTTGAAATAGTTTCACCAATATAGGAGCTATAAATTGTTTAGTGTGCCTTATCATGTTGTTATAGATGTTGTCTATTCCGGGAGATTTCTTTGGATTTAATTTGTCAATTAAGTCGTTAACTTCAGTAATCATAACCATCGGTATTTCTTTATTGAGTAGTTTTAAATTATAATTTCTTATACTTTTATGGGTGTTTGTATCTTCTTCACATTTATCATCTGGAAATAATTTGTTTAATAATTCCTCACCCTTCTGCAAACATTCCATGTCAGTATTACCCTCCAAAATTTGCATATTTCTCTTCCGGTTAGATCCACTTTTGATGTTTTTATACACCTTATACAAGTTTCCATAAGGGTTGTTCGATTTGTTTTCCTCCAGAAAAATTCTCCAGGATGCTTTCCTAGCTTTTTATATTTCCCGTAAATACTTATTTCGTATGCTTTTATAGTATTGTTTAATATGATTAGGGCAATTTTTGTTTATATAGTAACAGTTTCTAAGATAATGACAGTAATCCTTTAGAAGCTGTAAATTCGTATTCCACCACTTATTACTAATATTACACTGGTCAACAAGATTTTTGCACAAGAGAACCTCTTTATGTTTCTAGTGTAACTTTTCATGCTGAACTCAAAAATCTAATCAGAAATTTCCCATCACCTATGGTTTTTGCGTGACGGTCTTTTTTTAGTATTGGGATAAATACAGTAAAAAATGCAAACAATGTTACGTAAGCAGTTTTGCATAACCCTTATTACATTGCACTGGTTTATCAAAAAATATTTTTCTTTGTCCACAAAGAAATAGCATCTTATCTACATGTCCTGAATCCAAATATACCATTAGTTTTTTTTTCTATTACGCAATATTTCTGAGATACACCTACTTGAAATTTGGAAATATTGTTAATATATAGGCATATATGAACGAAACATATTTATTTATTGAAAAGCAGTGACAGTGGATTTTCTTCTATACTTTGCTTATGGTAGATCCCTCTTGAGTGTCCAGCAGTAGTCGGCAAGCATAGCGGGACTCCATTTACTTTGGTACCGCTTCTCCATGCTTGATATATCTTGATGAAACCTCTCACCATGCTCATCGCTAACTGCGCCAAGATTGTCTGGAAAGAAATCTAGATGTGAATGCAGGAAATGGATCTTGAGGGACATGTTACATCCCAGTGCCTTGTAGGAAAGCAACAGATCATTAACTATGTCTCGGTAATTTTCAACCTTGACACTTCCTGAGAAGTTTTTGCAAACGTTTCTAAAGGAATTCCATGCTGCTGCTTCAACTTCATTCAAACTATTTTGAAAATGTCCATCCTGCTGCAATTCTCGAATCTGAGGTCCAACGAAAATGCTTTCTTTAATCTTCGCTTCACTTATACTAGAAATTTTTTGTTTTAGGTAGGCAAATCCACTGGCATTTCGATCCATTGCCTTGACAAAGTTCTTCATTAATCCCAGTTTAATATGTAATGGTGGTAAGTAAATATTTTCTGAATCGATCAGGGGTAGATTTGCAATATTTTTATATCCTGGAGTAAAGATTTTACGATTTGGCCAGATTTTTTTTAATGTAATGCCTTTCCCTATCTCTGCTATCCCACTCACACAGAAAACAACAAAAATTTGTATATCCAAGCTGTAATCCACGCAAGAGAGCAACGAATTTCAAATCGCTGCATATTTTCCAACCGTATCTTTCATATTCTATCTTTTTCAAAAGCAGTTTCATGTTTTCGTAAGTCTCTTTCATGTTGGATGCATGTGCTATTGGCACTGATGGGAACTTATTTCCATTGTGAAGGATAACAGCTTTCATACTAATTTTTGAAGAATCAATGAATATATATAAAAACGCCACTCTTCTGTATCATGGTCATGACGAAGCGCTTCCATTAGACTAACAACATCATTGCAATATACTAAATCATTCTCTTGTGAAAGAAGTCTTGACGCTTTTCATCTTAACGCTTGCGAAAAAAGCATACTTTTGTGCCTTTATGCAGCAGATTCCAGCCTTTTAACCTAGAGCCTAAAAGTTCACTCTGTTTTTTGGATAAATCTAAATCACGTACGAGGTCGTTCAAATCTCCTTGGGTTAATAAATGAGGTTCAGATAAAGCACCTGCTTCAAAATTTGTGTCATCCCACTGTTGCTCTCGTCTATCTGAATCATCGTCACTAAATATTACATTTTCAGGAGGCTGTGGAACAGGTAAAATATCACTATGAGGAACCGGTCTCATAGCAGAAGGCAAATCTGGATATTCAACTGTATGTCTTGAATTTGGATGTAATACCTGTAGTCTTTGTCAAACAAAAATAACAGTCTGAAGAATGGTCTTTAGGTTCCCTCCATATCATTGGAACCGCAAAAGGCATATGACGTTCAACTTTAATCCACCCTGTAAGATGTCGAACACAAATTACACAACAATGGTGAGGAGCCCAAAGTCTTATCTTGGTCACCGACTCTAAAGCCAAAATGAAGATAATAGCACTTTTTGATGAGCGGTGTAAAGTTTCGCCATTGAACTTTTAAAGTTAATTCCCCACAAATATAACAGAAATATCAGGAATATTAATGCAACGCCTCGGCATATTGACACAGTCTAGTGCACACGATTTATAAAAGAAAATCGATAGAGAAGAATAAACTAATCACTTCAAATTTACCTGTCACTTCTGCTGCAAATCTATTAAACAAATCGTTAGGTTCAATTTAAATATATATATTAAAACTGTTAATGAGCAAATAGCATTACAGAGCTTGTCGTTATTTTTGAGTTGAAAGCAAAACAGATTATAATATTATATAATAATAAATTATATATATTCAATTAAAATTTCAATAATTTGTTATTTAAATTAATATTTATGATTCTTAAAGAGCAAAATTTGATTAATAACAAATAAAATAAAGCTTTTGGCTCTACATACCAACTCTCCTTGTCAAAAATAAACCGCTAGCTTAGTGAATGATGTAACTTAAAAAATGCTTACGTAACATTGGTTGCATTTATTACTGTATTTATTCCAATACTAAAAAAAGACCATCAGGCAAAAGCCATGGGTGATGGGTAATTTCTGATTAGATTTTTGTGTTCAGCATGAAAAGTTACACTAGAAACACCATCAGGTTCTCTTGTGCAAAAAAAAAAAAGTTTTTTTGTAGACCTGTGTTATTTTTTGTTGTCATATTATTATTTACTTTAAGTGAATTATATGCTGCCTCAATCAGTATGTTCGTAAGTTCTTTTACCGTTTGATCGATCATTTCTGGTGGCAATATAATGAGACGCCGTATATGTAGCAGCTATAGACAGTAAAAAAGATGAGTGTGATAAGGCAAGTGATGTAAGTTGGTGATTAATGGTGATACTTTGATATTTGAAGTGGCAATATATGGTTTAAAAATTGTTGTGTGTTAGTAAAAGTTGGTTTAGTTTAGTGAGGTTCTACTTGTCTCAATGCGATCCCAGTACTGCTCAATGAATGAATTGAGTACAATATATTGCGCTAAATATGGGGGAGATAGAACTTGGACCTAGTGGCTCTGCCTTGGCTCATGAGGATTGTTGGTATATATGCCTAAATGAGATCATTAAAGAAATAGAAAGTGTGTAATTCATTGAGAAAAGTTGGGTATGTAAAATCACAAGTGAGGAAACTCTACCTTTGCCAGTCCCAAGCCCGGATGAAAAAGGAGGAGGGGGAGCAGTAACAAGCTCACTAAAAAACCTGGGTTCAGCTGACCTGGCTGATAGTACTTCGTAAGGGCCTCTGATCCAGTAATACAGGATGAGCAGTGTTTGTACTCCATGTTAGAAGTGGCTGCACATGGCATCTGTTCCTTATGTCAGAAGCAGCCATTTCTTTTAAAAGCTAAGTCAATGGACTGCTACTGAATAGTGCTCCCAGTCTTAATGACAAAGGCAGACACATTCTACTTCACCCATATTCCTGGAGTGCGCGTACATGTTGCCAGCTACCCGGGTTATCCTTCAGACCTAAGTATATATATGTCGTAAAAAAAAGATGTATTTTTGGTACGTTACCAATTCATTCATGCAGTCGTGGATTGAAGTGAAATGATAACTTTTATATCCAAAATTGTATTTATTTTAATGATTATATTTTAAGAACAAAACAGTTTGCATACATACAATTTAATAATAAAAATCTAAGTATATACAAAAAACATCTTGGGTTGTACTCCTTTTGTTAATGATTTTAAAAAATTAACTCTGTGTTAATTCTATGATTATTTAAATTATAATTATATTAATGAATAATAAAAATCATATTTTTATTATGTCATATATTTTTTACAATGTCGGTTCAGATTATTAGGTGTCACCAAGTAGATTAATTTCTTGGAAGGTTTTCCAGCGATGACAGGTTGGGAATTCATAGGAGGTTGGCCGTTTAGAATATATGGCATTGGAAAACTAAAGAGGAGATTGACCATTGTCTTTATCCTGACAGCGAATGTATGTTCAGAGATATTCCAGAAATATACTTCATAAGAACGAAAATACTTTCTCTCTAAATAGCCAAGATAATGTAATAGTAGCTGACGAAACATAAGGCTCTGAGGTTATTAAAATATGGCGCCCAAAAAAGAATTTAAACTATTGCATTGTCATCGCGAGTGAATGTGTGGAAATAAAAGATGAAATATTCAAATGTATATTATAAAACGAATGTATATTACTTAATTTTATAATATTTAACATACTTCCTGACGCGGCATATACATTAGCAGACAACAGTTGACTTAATCTAGGTTGTGCTATCCTGTCGACTTTCGCTATACTGTGGTAACCGTTGGTCTTTCGCTGTGGTGTGGTAACCGAGAGGGGGCAAACCTGTAGTAACCGAGAGGGACAGTCAGGACGTGGAGAGTTTTCCAGTACCTCATTGCACCTTGGAAGACCTTTAACAGTTCTCACAGATTACAGACAGTTGTGGTCGAGTCAGAGTGGAAAGCTTGGGAATGTCCACACAAAAACGAAGAGACACAGTTGTATTAGGAAAGTTCCGTGAACAAATAGGACTCGAGCTAAGCAGCGAAAAATGAGGGAAATAAGAAGTTTTCTTACTGATATACGGCATGGTCGAGCATCAGAAGATGAAGTGACGAGGGCTCCCGCTGATGGTGAAGTGACTATATATTCGGCTAGGGCGGAGGTCTTCTAAATCTTTGAAGAGAGAGGAAGTATTGAATTTCAGCGGATGCAACAAGAGCGTCGATCGGAAGCGAAATTATACATTCTGGCAACGCCATGTGATCTTGCTATCTTTAGGCCTCGTTGGACTTCTACATTACGATTTTAGACGTTTTTGGACTTCTATCTCAATATCTTGCTACAGCTCAACTCTTAATAACATCATGCGAATCGCGCATTTCTTTCGCGAGCTACAGCGTTGCTAAAATCGATATTTTAAAAATGGAACACCCTGTGTATATCTTTAGAAGGGTGTCATATTGAAAGATAAGAGATGCAACACAACACAACACAACAAACTTTGTCGTTGTCATTGGGATTGAGTGAATGTTTATAAATATATTTGAACTGGATTTCTAATTTTATCCAGTTGGAGCGTTAAGCGCAGTGTTTGATTATTGTAATCAAATATATTATAAATTTTTAGGAAGCGTATTTTTTATTTAAAACTTATTTGAAGAGAGTATACTCTGGAAAGTATTATCAAATGCCCTTTTTAGTGGGCAAACCCTAGATCCTGGAAAACGCACAAAAATCATAAAATTCCATATTAAATTTCAACATATTTAAAATATAATTTCTCTAATTATTCAAAAATTAATTCACAATTAGCATTAATATTTTATATAATTTGAAAATCATAACCTTTTTGGTTAAATTTATTCTTTCATTTTTTCAGTGTTTGAAAACATATATAATAAAAATTTGTTTAAATATATAGCCTAAGTTTTATAAAATATCTCTCTCTATTTAAATATATAAAAAAATTGTTTAAATTAGTTTCATTCTATCTTATAAATTCTATTACCAAAATGGGTACTCAATGTTTGAGCGTCGAATTCTTTAAAACGATGCAAACATGGAACAACTTGGAAGTTATAGAGTGGTGTCAAAAAGAAGGAATTATTCAAAGTAAAAGGCATTGTCCAAGATGTAACAAGCTGATGGAATTATCAAGTGTGCAAAGTAAAAATGGTTACATATGGAGATGTCAACGAAAATGGAAAAACAATGAACATGATACTAAAATAGCTGTTTGTAGAGATTCCTGGTTAGAAAATAGCAAATTGGGTATTAAAATAAATTTGTATATTGTTTCTTTATGGATAGAGAAAAGAACCCATTCAGAAATAAAGATGGAAACTGGTATAGGTAAGCAGACTGCTACTGATTGGATGGCATTCTGCAGAAAGGTTTGTTCCGCGATAGTGAAGAAGTGGGAAAAGAGTGTCAAGACAGTCCTGGTTAATAGCTATCTATTTGGCAGTAAGGGAGAATACTCATGGACATTATGTTTGATGGAAGAAGATTCAGGTAAATTCTATTTCATAGATGTCCATGTAAAGAGCTTAAGTTCGCTAGAAGCTGCTTTAAAATTTTATTTCAATGAGGGTTCCCACGCCATAGTGAACGACTTGTCATCCTACGAGGAAGATTGTCAGATTGAATCGTACAGAGTGACTGATATGTCAGAAACGACTAGAGATGAACATGAACCAACCTTTGAGAGAACGTGGAAAGACCTTATGGAATCTATTAAAGGCAATAAATCAATGCGCGGCCATCTTCAGTATTATATGTGTGAGTATATGTGGAGACAAGCCTATAAAGATAACCCTGAAGGTCTGTTCAAAAGCTTTCTTGAAGTACTCAAAAATATTGCTGATAATCCTGAATTTCAAAGCCCCTTAAATATATAATGACGAAAAGCGTTTTTGATTATATTGTACATATTCCCTGTATATACAAGTTATTTAAAGCTCTAATATTTTATGTTGAATTCAATAAAACTTTTTTATGCAGTAAAACATCCATGAAAGGACATTCGTGCTAGAGGACATCTATCAACAAAGGACAGTTTTAATTTACAAAATGACTATTTTTACTATTTAACAACTCTCTGGTAAGAGGACACCTCTCCCTAAAGCACACTTTGGCTCTACAATTAAGTGTTCTTTACAGGGAGGTACTACCTTATTACATAATACTGTAAAATTATTACATTCAGTTGTTTTAAAATTACTAATTGTCATTTTTTATTGAAAAAATCAACTAGTTGTTTCAGTTAACTACTGTAGAACTTTTTAACTCTTAAGTTTTTTAATTTTAAAAGAGGGCGATGGAAGATTAATGAAACATTGGGAGATTTAAAGTTATTCAATTTTAAAGTTATTTTTATTATGAATTTTACTTTTTAAAAGCTTTTATTTAACTTCTGCTTCTATGTCTATCTGTCTATAAAACTTGTTATCAATATTCAAAATACTTTCAGAACACGTTGATATCTGAAATCTTATCCACTTTTTAGAAGCTGTTGACAAATTTTCAATATTCTGAGATGTCATCAGGATGGTTGGGAATGGACTGAATTTGTATATTTCATAATTTAATTTCAATATGCCTTCAGATGACATAGAAGTATGAAATTTTGAATATTAGCTCAATACAACTAAAATTTGTATAAAATAAATTTACTGGCAATGTGATTCTTTTCAATAATATCATCAAATATTATCTCTACAGAGCTTACTGTAATGATATAAATCTGTTGAGATAATATTTGATGATATTATTGGAAATAAACACATCACCCGTTACCTTATTTGTTGCAATTTTTTTCGATTGCATTTTAATTTATAAACAACTAAAAATGCAAATTTTCAAACTTTGGGGTGACTGGGGGGGGGGGGAATAAACAGATTTCTAAATTTCCTTTTAAATATTTGTACTGCACAATTTCATCTCTAAAACCTTCATTATTTGATTTTTTCAGAGATTGGTCGATACTTCAAAGAGCTTTGGAGATGCAGAGAGGAAGGCCCTATATCAACAAATTAAATGTACCAACATTTCACTCTACGTATTTCTATCAAAAATATCAGCAAACACATCTAAGGCAATAGCTTATTATAATTTTTTAATATCATTATTATGTAAGGACCAGTCAACCAGTGAATGACTTTGAGACGAAGAGTAAAGCCAGTTCAATTTCTATTTCACTACCTATGTAAATAACACAAGATTATTATAACCTCACCCAATTAAGAATCTGTATGGGGAAATTCTCTAATAAAGGCTTTCATGTGTGTATGTGTGATACTTCAAAGGAGAAAGTAATTCAGGTTCATATCCAAAACCCCTTTTGAATTACAGTGTCTCGAGTCGATACAACATCAATATAATTGTAAATGAACAAACCCTGTACATCCCCCACAGTATATTGTAAATATGATGATCTAGGTTGCTCTTTTTGAGCGGCACCTAATAAAGTTATTTGGAACTTGCACTTGCGACATTAATAGCTGGAGTCCTCAACAGCTCCAATTTTTGACAAAAATCCCCTAAAATTCCCTTAGTTTATTGTGAACTGAGTACTATAAAAGTTAAAACGGAAAAATTATGGAATTCCAAATGGGAAAAAAACTTTGGAATGTTTCATTTGTTTCTTAAAAATATTTCATCCCTCAAATTTATGAACATTAAATAAGTAATTTAGTGTCTGATATTTGGCTATTTTAAATTATGGGTCTAATTCCTTTTCAAGATCTATCATTTCTTCTCTCAAAAAGGTTTAAATTGGTAATAGGTTTAATTTGTATAGTCTTCTATATAGGCTATATTTTAAACAGAATTTCAATCTAAACAAACAATTTTTAATTTCATTAGGTGTTTTAATGGGAAAAAAGTAGACTTTGATCTATCATTTTATAGATATATGACCTGGCTTCGCCCGTATTCTTCTGGAATGAATTATCCCAGAAAGAATTCTGTTTTGTCCATCAAACATGATACAGATATATATTGTCATCATCATTTATTGACTAAAATATAGGTAAAATATAGCCAGTACTTGGTTAATTTGAAATTTTCTTACATGAAAATGTGGCAAAAACTTCTTTACGACTCAACTCTATACCTTGTTAAAATTACAGCCAGATTAGTTATGTATTGAAGACGTACATAGCTGACAAACATATATACATGTTATATAAAAATATTATTTTATTTAAAACTAGCGGATGTCCCCGGCTTCGCCTGGGGTTTTACCCCGAGTAAAGGTTTGTCTAACGAACATTTGTTAAAACAATTATCTATAAACTTATTAAAAAAATAATAGATATATTTTGATAATTTGAAACTCGTAAATTTGAATCTCTCGATAAAGTGAACATTTTTTCCCGGTCCCTGTGTGCCGTGTCATCCTGAATTTTGTCTTTCCTAATTTTCTTCATTAAAAAAATCATCTTTTATCTAGTGAAAATTTTTCCCGATCCCTTGAAAAATACTCGATAAGTTGAATAAAATCAATATTAATTGGTTCCCTCGGTAATTGGAAGTTAAAGGAATAGTATCTTTGCCTTGGAATTGTATCATTATTCTTGTCTCAAATAAATTGCCATGTCATTTGAGATAATCTTACTTTTGATAAATAATCTTTAATATAATAAACTTAGTGATAATAAAACTTATAGATGAAAAAACTTGTTAAAATCGTCGCAATGGTGGCGCTGCTTGCAAGTTAAATCTACAAATCTGCAAATAACTCTAAGGATATTAAAGATATTCAAGAAATTATTTTTCAAAAACCTTCCCGGGGATATACCTAATAATATCCCAAAATTTCACGGCGATTGGATGTATGGGTTTTGAATCTATAGAGTACAGACAGACAGACATTCAATTTTATATATATATATAGATTATAAATCATAGATTCAAATATTCTATTAAATCGACCGCCTGAAGTCACGCTTTGCATATAAAAACTCATTGTTGTTTTTTCCCGATGGCCGGCTCAAATCTTTTATACATTACTAGACGAATGGCCCGGGCAACGCCCGGGTTTTACCCGAGTGCGTATATATTTTAAAAACGTTTTAATTCAAATAATATTCGTTACAATTATAAATTGGCGCCGTGGATGTCTCTCTTGTGAAACGTCCCGCCCCAAACTGTGTGTGTCTTGAAAATATAAAAATAAAAATGTGAATTTTCATAAAGATTTCATCATGTCGATTTTTTTTTTGTATTTCACCTACTAAATCGATAGAGATAATTACATTTGCAACATGAACTAAGGTATTTTGACTAAATAGAAAACTGCATAGTAATAAAGATCATTTTTTTAAAGGCCACATATCGTTTTTTTTTCAATAAAATCGAAACAAAAATTAACGATAAATAACGATAATTGCCTTAAAAAGAAATTGCCTTAAAAAAAAGAAACATTCGCGGTGATTTTGTCTTGCATTCGTTTATACAATTATTATATACGAATGACCCGGGAAACGCCCCGGGTTTTACCTGATTAAATGCTTTTATTCAAATACTATTCGTTACAATTATAAATTGGCGCCGTGGATGTCATTCTTGTATAATATATAAATGAGTTTTAAAAATTGTAAAAAAAAAAAAAAAAAATGCATCGGCCGGGAATCGAACCCGGGCCGCCCGCGTGGCAAGCGAGCATTCTACCACTGAACCACCAATGGTTATGAAAAATCCCATCCGTGAGCAGCTTCAGACAAACAAACAGACAAACAAACAGACAGAATAAGGCAAATATATAAGTAGATGTAAATAAGTTTTTCATTTTTCAATTCTTGCGCCTTAAGCCAGGCAGTACTTCTACCAAATTATTTTATGTATATATTCCTTATAGCTCAAATAAAGAAATCTCTGATCAAGACTATTATTATTATTGCCACAACTGCAGAATAATATCGTAAAATACTCATGTGTATACAAAAATCAAGCAACAAATAATAATATATAAATAACAATCAAAATACAAACAGAAAATCTCCTTTTTTATATAACATACATATTGCTCTATTTTTAAAACAATATTTACATATATACGTTGACTTTTACACATACTCGTATAGAGATTGGATATGGCTGACTTTCTAGACCCTTTCGTTAAACGGGATAATTTTTTATAATATTGTTACGTAGAAAGAAAATCACAGTCCATTTTTAACAATGTTCTAGAACGTTCAAGAAAAATGTAGAAAAAGCGGAAGACAATTGATTGGCCAATCTAAAGTTATTGCGCAACGATCGGGGCTTGCGGCTTTCTAATTGGCTAACCAACCGTGACCGTTCTGGAAAGATCTACTCCGGGATATATAGGGAGGAGAAACTCATGTCGGCGGGAAGAAAGAGAATAGAAGGAGAAGAAGAACGAAGCTACGTGGTGTACTCCAAGCAAAGGCTGCTGTCTCAAGAAGTCGGACTGCTGCTTACCTCCGAAGCCGGTGTACTTCTTTGAAGGTTCTACGAACTTCTCTCTCCTGTTTAGCTCCTGCTTTCCCTCACCGTGCTGCAGTTGGTGAGTTTTTAACTGCTGTTTTCTTCATTGTTATTTTATTTTTGTGCTCTTTTGTAATTATTTTATCGATTAGGTTCAAATGAAGTCCTAAAGATCCTTTGTACCCACGGAAGTTATTCTTTGTTAACCAACAACGCAACAATATATTGACTTATATAGTCTACACCTAATATAAACTCTCTGTGATTATATATAATAAAGGATTATATTATCATTTATTAGGTTAAACCAATTCCTCGAAGGTTACAATTGTCAACAAATAACAAAGCTGTTTTCTGAAATATTATTCTTTGTTTTAAATCATATCAGGTGCTAGAATTCCATAATAAAAAATATAATAATAACGCCCAATGAAGTAAATAGAATAATTGATGAGCTAAACTCAAAGAAAACGCCTGAAATTGATAAAACATACTAAACAACTAATAGGTCACGTCGTCCGCTATTGCCGCGACCGGAAGAGACACAATGAGGAGAGGAGAAATGAATATTTCCGAAGAAAGAAAGACGCAAAGGAATTCTACAACTCTCAAACCGAATCTCAGGAACCCAACGATGAATCATCGAGGAAAAATTTCAGTCGCTACCGAAGCCCTACCCCATATACCGGTCGAAACAGACAAAATTTCTCACCTGCTAGAAGATCTAGCTGGTCGCCCCGCCATGAAAATAAGATGATAGACCATATTGGAGGTGAGGCCGCAAAGTTAAGAAATCCTACCTTGCCGACCACATTATAAATAAGAAAAAACTACATTGACGTAAATATAGACCTGCCAAGCCCTCAGGAAGAAGTTATCTCAACTGAAAGAAGACATCCCCACTGAACGAACACAACACCCACAGACCCGCGAAGAGATCACAAGCCCTATCACCCGTTCTCGAGCCTTGAGACTGAGGATGTAAGTCTCCTTCTGAGCATCGGGTCGATGCTCTTTATAGGAGGAGGCTATGTGGCGAAGAAATATTTTATTATTTAATTTAATATTATTCAATGAAAATATATATTCAACAGATTATAAAAATATATATTAATCTGTATTTGTGAAATCATCTTTAAAATATTTCTTTGCTTGCTTGCTTAAGATTCTCTAGCTGTAAAAGGGTTATGGCTGACTTGTTAATAATTGTCGACTTGTCGCTGTGACGTCATCAATAAATACTTTTACATCTTAGGATATTTCAAGGCTTGATTTCTACGCTACAATATCAAGTAAATTGATTATTCTTTTACTTTATAGCAGAAAAAATCCAATTTACCACAAATGGAGTATCAAAATTTAAATTCTGAGTTTTTTAAATCGATGCAAACATGGAACGATTTGGATTTTCTGAGGTGGGGTCACGAAGAGGAATCCTTCAAAAAGAAATGAAATGTAAAAAATCTAACAGGATGATGAAATTTTCAAGTATGAAACGAAAGGGGGGTTATGTATGGCGATGCAGGACGAAAGTGAAAAACAACAAACATGATTACAGAGTAGGTGTTTGTAAGAATTCCTGGTTTGAAAAAAGCAAAATGGATATGAAAAAAATTTGTATATTGCTGCTTTATGGATAGAGAAAAGACCCTATTCAGAAATAAGGATGGAAACTGGTCTAGGTAAAAAGACTGCTACTGAGTGGATGGCATTCTGCAGAGAGGTTTGTTCCGCGATAGTGATTAAGTGGGAAAAAGGTGTCAAGACAGTTCTGGTTGATAGCTTTCAATTTGGCAGAAAAGGACAATACTTATGGACATTATGTTTGATGGAAGAAGATTCAGGTAAATTCTATTTCAAGGTTGTCTGCGAAAGAAGTTTAAGTTCGCTGGAAGCTGCTTTGAAATTCTATTTCAATGAGGGTTCCCACGCCATTTTTTTTATTATCATTTACAAAGCACGCTATATCCGTCTTGGATATTTGCATGCATACACAAGTTTGGGAGCTTTTGCAGTAATTATTAAAATGATCTTAGTTATTATAATAGAAATTATTAACGTATTTGTCAGTTAGTTAACGATTTAATTACCCTATAATGAATATTAGTGAACATCACAGTTGAGAACAGAAATTTATAGCTATTTACAGCATATAACTATTTACCATTTATTACAGCCCAGGCTATCTATTACTAAAAAACATTCTACAAAATCTATTAAAATTTATATACATATATCTATTATTAACTATTTGATTTAGACAATTTATATTTATTTGATTTTTGACTCTCAAGTCCTCTACAAGTCGACAGTCCGTTAGAATATGTACAGGGTTTTCTTCTTCTGCACCACATGAGCATTTAGGCGAATCCGTCTTTTTGATCTTGTACAAATATGATCGAAAGTTACTGTGTCCAGTAAAAAATTGAACGTTGTAAAAATTTGGCTTGACATATCTGGGAATCAGTAAAGAAGGACTTGAAATTGGTGTTAGTCTTCTCATAGTATTTCTGCAATTTTTCCCTTATATAATTAGAAATTATATTCCTACTTGAAGAGTCAAATCGATTGTAATTTATTTCGGTTTTCAGCATGTTAGATTCATGTATTCAGTAAGTTTGGGGACTTGTGCAAGTATGTGTGTACAATCCGATGATTTTGTACTGTAGGCTTGTATACAATGTTTTAAAATATTATATTGAAGAGAATTTAGTTTGTCCTTAGATTTTTGTTTATGAAAGGATACCATATTGGATAACCGTATGTAATTGTACTTCGATATAATGTCTTATACAGTATCAGTCTTCGTCTAAAGTCTAGACCCCATGCTTTCTTTGTCAGGCCAAATAGGTATCCACTAGCTCTAGTTACTTTTATGATCGTTTCATTAACGTGAGGCGTAAAGTCCAGTTTGCTTCTGACTCGGTGATTTTTAATAGTCACTCCTAGGATCTTAAGTTCTTCAACCGGTTCAATTAACTTGCTACCTGAGACTATTATATCGCTATTGCATTTATATAAATATAATATTTTTGTTTTTTCATCTGACAATTTTAATTTACGACTTTCACACCACTCATTGATTTTTCTTAATACGTTATCTATTGTCTTTCTTAGTTGTTCAGGAGTTTTATTCCAACATATTAACGTAATATCATCTGCATATCCTATTGTTTCACAGTTATCATCCAGATTATTATTCAGTATCTCATTAATAAGAATATTCCATAATGTGGGAGACAGTGGTCCTCCCTGTGGACATCCTTTACTTAGTTTCTTATTAATTTCAGTTGAGGAATATCTAAATCTTATTCTTCTATTATCAAAGTATGATTGTAGAAGTTTTTATCATTGAAGCCTGCACACCATCCTCATCAAGTCTTTTTATACGCCATAGTGAACGACTTGTCATCCTACAAGGAAGATTCTCAGATTGAATCATACAAAGTGACTGATATGCCAGAAACGACCAGAGTTGAACATGAACCAACTTTTGAGAGAACATGTAACGACCTTATAGATCCTATTAAAGGCAAAGAATCAATGCGCAGCCATTTTCAGTAATATATGTGTGAGTATATGTGGAGACAAGCCTATAAAGATAGCCCTGAAGGTCTGTTCAAAAGCTTTCTTGAAGGACTCAAATTAATTGCAGATAAATCTAATAATGAAATCCGCTCATAAATATATTAATGGAAAATATTTTTAAAACTTTTCCCCGTTGATATATTTATAAGCGAAGATAATTCATCAAAAAAGACGAAATATTGTAAATACTCGCTGCAATAAACCAGTATTATAAATCTCTCTAATAAAACTTTGAAAATAAACTCTAATTTTTATAATATTCTTTTTACTTTCTCAGTTGTTTTGAAATATCAACCAGTTATTTATATAGGAAAAATCTGATGTTTTAACTACATAAAGTCATAAATGAGTTCCTTTTAGAATATAGTGACTGATATAGTCTACACCTAATATGAAATCTGTGATTATATATAATAACGAATATAAGGATTATATTATCATTTATTGGGTTAAACCAGATTCCTTGAGGGTTACAATTGTCAACAAATAACAAAGCTGTGTTTTCTGAAATATTATTCATTGTTTTAATTACAAGGAAAGTGGCTGTCTAAGAGAGCAATACTCCTCAATTTTTCTTCATTGCTGCTATTGAAATGTTTTTTAAAAAAATACTCTGTAAATTTTTATAAAGCATCTCATTGGGTAAATTTTTGTATTTTAAAAATGTATATAATGGTAAAATCTGCTTTACATGTAGTTATGTTTAAAAGGGATCTTTACTATCTATATGTGTTATTAGTTTTTTCTTTTTAGTGCATTTTTTTTAAATAAAAGATTTTTTAGAAAATATTTTTATTTATTATGTGTTTTTTTTTATGACACTCGATGTCATGGTGAAGAAATTAACTTTAAAATTTGGACTAGAATACTAAAAATGGACTCCAGTAATCTTCCTTTAATTTGTCTGGCGCACATAAGGGATATGTTCAAATCAATAAGCTTGAGGGATAAGTCTCTTTCAAATAAATTTATTTCAAGCTTTCGGGCACAACCGCCCTTCGACAGGAAACATTTCCCCCAGGATATATTCTTTTGGCGAAGGTACATCGATGACATCTTTTGCATCTGCACTACCACCAAAACCGATGACATCCTCTACAATCTAAACAATTATCACCCTGATCTTCACTTTACCGTTGAAAAAGAAACCAATAATACCCTTCCATTTCTCGACGTTAAAATCATCCGGCACCAACATGAATTGCACACCACCGTTTATTATAAACCATCCTTCCGTCCTAATTACGTTCAATACTCGTCCTTCTGTCCTATCAGTCACAAAATCAACACAGTCATTGCTCTATCAAAACGAGTCCATACCCACTGCTCCCTCCAGAAGTACAAGAACCTTGAAACACAGAACATATTAGCTAACCTCAGGGACTGCGCATACCCGATGTCCTTTATATTGCGACACTTTTATGACCCATCTAAAAAGACACAGTCTCCAATATACAGATCTATTTGCAATATGCCGTATTCACCATTATCCTCCACAATAGCGAGATTCTTATTGAAATTTGGAATCAAAACCTACTTCACCTGCGCACCTACCTCTGGATCCCTTCTCCGAAATCAGATTATGAAACTTAATGAACCTCGCAGCACACCACGAAACGCTATTTACTCCATAGAATGTTTGAACTGCCCAAATATCTACGTAGGCGAAACCGGAAGACATGTCAATATTAGAATTCATGAACATAAAAGAAATATCGATAACTTAGACCATAGATCCTTAATAGTACAGCACATAAACGAAACTGGCCATTCTTCAACATTACATCACCGAAAGTTCATTATTCCAATATTGCTAACAAACACCAAAGATTAATGATTGAATCCCTCCTGTCAAGCAAATTCCACAGCCTCAATAGAAAAATTGATTTACCTGAAATTTACAATGTAATATTCCCTGCAGCCACCCAACCCCCCTCTGTATCATGAACTCTGCGATCACGATTTCAATATGTATTCCTGAGTTTCCAAGATATGCCATATTATTTGTCCTATTCATATCAGTACATATTTTACACATGCAAATTCTCTCGAAGGGCGGTTGTGCCCGAAAGCTTGAAATAAATTTATTTGAAAGAGACTTATCCCTCAAGCTTATTGATTTGAACATACTATTAGGGGATTATCCTATTAACATAAGGGATATATCAACCTCTGCAAAACAGAATATTGGTTTGGTAAAAAGCGTGAAGGAGATACTAAATAACACCGGCTTCTCCTGGCTTGTGTGTTGGATGTATACAGATTCCAAAACTTTACAAAGAAACATTCCTCTAGTTACTAAAACTACCATAGACCTGTCTATAAAGTTAGACTATGCAAAATATATATACGGTGGACGAGTGGGTAACCCCCTCGATTCCCGACAGTCATGAACCGGGATTGATTCCCGCGTTAAAAATTGTTTAATATGTGAATGGCCTTCACATATTATTCATTGTTCAAATATCACGAACTAGGTTGCTCTTGCTGAGCGGTACCTATTAATGTGATTTGAACCAGCCCAGACTATGCAAGGATAGGAAATTCTGTGCTCTATTCTCACTATGTATGAAACTATATATCAACTTCTATGGAGTCTTACCTCATCGAAGATGTCCCTTTGACTTTAAAGATATGCGTTACCCAGATGAGAAGTCTCTTTTCACTATTTAAACATAATCACGTTTTATTATTGAAATCTAAGAACTTAAAGTTCACTCTGTGCAATAATGAATTTAGCCAGGAATTTCCAAACTACACGTTTTACAGTCTGGCTTTGGATGATGAAGGAGTAATTCTCCGCTTCAAGATTGCTTATCAAAACAATTCGCCACATGTTATTTTATCAAAAATAGTGAAATTCAGGACCAATGTATTGGCTTTTCACAAATTCTGGTGAATAGCACAATCAAAAGGCGCAACAGAGAAGAGGGACCCAGCGTGAGGAACGATTGATGTTATTCATATATTCAAAGGAGGGCTGTGTCATCAAATATATATAGTAACAAAAGATTTAGATATGATACAGACGTCTCCAAAATTAGTTCTCAAGATTCTATCGGAAGAAAAAAAAAGGAGGTTAAAATGGAATATTGCCAAAACATGATCGAAATGACTCGGATTTACCCAGAGTGGGGCCAAAATAACAGCACCAGTGATGAGACCTGGGTGTATCAGTATGACCTGGAAACCAAACGTCAATCCAGCCAATAGATTGAAAGAGGGAAACCGAAGCCCAAAAAGGCAGGTTTGCAAAATACAAAGTCAAGACATGGCTTGTTTCCTTTTTCTTTATTAACTGTTTAGTTCACCATGAATTTATTCCTTTTGGACGTACAATTGTACGTGTCTCCGGCGAATGTACCTATTGGCAATGCCGAGCGGAAATGTTGAAGGCCAACCCAACATATAAGTCTCCGGCACCCGGCAGCCAATACGCGCATTCGTTGAACACGCATGTAATGTCACACTCTTTGGACATGCCTACTTTCGTCTCATGCCCACCGCGCAACTTTCACCAACCTCAAACACGAGATATATCAAACCCATGCGTCCCAAAGACACCAAAACACTTTTTACAACATGCCCAACGCGCGGCAACACCTTACACACCATGCCTCGCTATACACCATGCCCAATGTCCCACATGTAATACTCAAATGGAATTCAATCGCTCTAGCCATGTACCACCAGTGTCCCCCACACTACGTCGCAATGATACCACATACAATCGTGACAACACCTCACAACACGCTCCCACACGTGTACACCCCTCCACACATCACATTCACCACAATACCCTTCAAAATCAAATCGCCGATACGCAGACACTTGCAAAACAAAATCCGCACTACCCATCACAGTTCCCCACACTCCTACACTGGTACAAGCATGTGTTCGCCCAGAAAAAATTAGCCGTACCATGCCTCAATATCCCACCGGTAAAAATACCCACCAATTCCAACAAATTCATCGCCATGCGTCCATATCGTGTTCCGATATGCGACCAACAGCTAATCGGCAGTCAGATCCAACAAATGCTGGAAAACGACATCATAGAGCTGTCGTTCTCACCTTTCTCTAGCCCAGTCACTCTCGTCACCAAGCGCGACAAGACCAAAAGGTAGGGTGAACGTATATAATAAGTTCATTCCAGAATATGCCCGCTCGCCTACACCCCTAAATAACCATCCTTAAAAAAGATACAATATGGGCCTGGGATGAAGCTTGCCAAGCGGCATTCAACGCTCTAAAGGAGTTCCTCGCCACACTTCCAGTCTTACACCTTTATCAGGAAGGTCTGCCATGCCAGGTGTACTGTGACGCCTCAACACTCGGCATAGCAGGCATCCTCAAACAGGTCCACCTTGATGGGAAGACTTATCCAGTCCAGTACTTTATTCGTGCTCTGCGTACACACGAACGGAATTATACTATCTCCGAACTAGAATGTCTCACAATTGTCGAGAGCGTGGAGAAGTTCCGTGTGTACCTGATGGGTAGAAGATTTACAATATTTTCTGACCATCACGCATTGCATTGGCTGAAGACGATCAAAAACCCGTCAGGCAGATTGTTTATATGGAGTTTGAGATTATCGTGTCACGAGTATGAAGTCCGCTTCCAAAAAGGCGCGGAACAACATGAAGCGAATCTCCTACCCCATAACCCGTTTTGTGGTTTCTTAGTCGCCAAACTTATTAAGAGCCACCAACCACCCGCTTCTTCTGGAGAATCCAAACTGATCCTTCATTGCAACGGACTCCACACCTTGATTCGCAGGGGAGTGACCAAAGTTGTCATCCCTGACACTCTAAAAACTGATCTATTAAACACCTTACACGCCCGCTACAACCATCCAGGCATATCACAGATGACCAGGCTGATATCCGCACAATACTACTGGAAGGGAATGTCGAAAGATATTGCCAACGCTATTAAAACCTGCCCAATCTGCCAGTTGACAAAATCTCCTCGAGGTCCCACATTCGGTGAACTAGGACAACTTCCTTTGGCCACACAACCGTTTGACTTAGTTTCTCTCGACACCATCGCTGGGTTTGCTAAATATGGTAATACCAAGACCTACCTTCACGTAGCCGTAGTTTACCTCACGAGATACGCGTGGACGGTAGCGTCTAGGTCAACTAGCATCCACACCTACCAGCAGGTTATTAAAAAGGTATTGCAGGATGGAATGCCGAAACGCTTACTCATGGACAGAGCCCCTGCCTTTACCTCTCCCAAATTTAAGAGATTCCTACTTAACAGGAATATCCATCCTCTCCTCACCACCATTAATAACCCGCAGGCCAACGGCTTGTGCAAACGCCTGAACGCCACCTTAACAGGCAAACTTAGGTTACTACTTTTGGAGAATCCTAAGATCGTATGGACCAAGCTGGTCACGCGCTTTACAACGGTGTACAATAACACGCCACATTCAGTTACTAGATCCCTACCTATCTACCTGATGTTCGGCACTTTATCTCCTGAACTCACAGAACACCTTACACCCTACCCTGAACTCGACGCAGCTCGTCGAATCGCCCACGAGCGCACACAAACCAAACACTTACGTGACAAACGCATATTTGATAAACAACATAAAGCATCACACTTCAAACCCGGAGATCTCGTCCTAGTCAAAATTTAACAACATCCCAACGCAGGTAAATTGTCCCAATATTTCACTGGTTCGTACGAGATCTTAGAGATTGTTTCTCCTAATGTAGTGAGAATCAATAGACCCAACCTACCCTTGAATCGAAAAACTGACACTGTCCATGTCAATAAATTACAATATTACAACGAAAACAAACATTACATCGCACCACCTACAATAGCCAGCACTCGTTCTGCACCTGGCTCAGCGACTCTGAATCCTTTCAGACACCTGATGCCTGATTTATTCCAACATAACGAGAAACATCTCGAGGCTAATACCAGCCAACCCTTCCGACATCTCACACCAGATCTCTTCACAGCCACGCGCTTTGCGCCTGGTCTAGAGACCATTACCACTTCGATTCCTTCCAAACACCAATGTAATATTGCTTCTCCACGCAATGTTCCCCAACATGTACCACCCATCCAGACCCCGGTAATTCAGAACCAAAAACCATCCCGCACAGCCATAAATAATCCCAAACCATCTCCTACACTATCGAAAATTTTACACAACGTAAAAATCTTCAAACCTTTTCATCTGATATTTATAATCATTCTCTTAACTCTACCTACTTCCACCCTACCCGTAGTAACCGTCCTGTACCTTAGTACCCACACGTTACCATCCTCCCGTCTATACCAGCTTCAAGAAGCTATCTTCTTGATAACCATCTCACTATTAACGCTGACCCACCAAACAATTAAAGATATTCTACAAAATATGTGGACCGTTATCACTCCTTACAGTCATACATTGGTCGTCCTCATCCTTGAGACTCTAGGAGAGAGTTTCCAAGACCTTTACCGGACACGAACCGATAACCCAATTCACGCACATACACCGTCCCATACACCCATCTACCACCTCACTACGACCTACCACATTGTTGAAAAAACTAGAAAGAGGAAACTAATAATACCAAAAATGGATCTAACGCCATCTTAAATGACCAACGTCCCCCAAAGACACCAGATCGCCAGCTAGAATCCAGATCACGTTGCCGCAAAAATACATCTTCTCCCTCTCACGCGGCGTAATGTAAACACCCCACCCTGGGCGTGTCTTTTCCTCCCTCGTGTAGCATATGGACGCGCATTTTTCATTTCCATTTGAGTAAAAGGGCATCATTTTAACTTTTACATTTTTTTATCCCATTTATTTTTATTAACCCAATTATTTTTATTGTATTATAATCCTATTATTTTCCCATTTTTAAATATTACTTATGTTACCCATCCACTATCTTTTATATAACCAACTAATATGATATAACCTTTATATAATCATTTCTATTTTTCCAATATCCAAATGTACCAACAGTGCGTACACATACAAGTGTCTAGAAAAACATGTTTTTGCAGCTCGTCCTCAATGTCCTTTATGTCACGTCAAATATTTCTCTTACTAGTTCCTCGAATAACCCAGCGATATTTTGAGCTTATTCATATGGGAAATATGTCGTTTTCAATTTTTTTTTACAACTCCCAAAGAGTACAAATTTCAATGTTCAAACTCCCAAAGAGTATAAATTTCAATTTTCAAACTCCCAAAGAGTACAAACTTCTTTTTTTTTGTTATTCAAAGTTTTTGTTCTTGCACATATAAACACCTAGCCTGTGCATTGTTTTTCCACATGTTTCAGCCTTTAGGATATTATATAGCGGACTAAATTTAACTGTATGTCACCCGGCCAATCCCAAAGATTGGACTGTCCCCATCGAGTCGCAACCCGCAAAAAGGGGTTCGCTCTCTCCTGTCCTCGACAGACGTCCTCATACTTCATGAACACTAATCCAGCTGCCTAATAAAACGGTCACAGTCTGACACTGCGCCACCACCACACCTGTATATAACCTTACCAGTATTTATTATTATTATTATTATTATTTGCTACCAACCTTTCCTACCTCAATCGACCACCTATTGCTCCTTATCACAGTACACCACATTCCCTATAATCATAGCATAACGCCCCCATTAATCAGTCTGATTACTGAGATCGACTCCACAGAGCTTAGAACCCCTTCTAACCTCCCCATTCGTTGGGGGGACATTTCTGATAATTTAAAACCCCAGTC
The DNA here is from genome assembly GCA_030710605.1 of Cordylochernes scorpioides. NCBI lineage: Eukaryota > Metazoa > Arthropoda > Arachnida > Pseudoscorpiones > Chernetidae > Cordylochernes > Cordylochernes scorpioides. The sequence goes on along the minus strand of CP092879.1, from coordinate 25,735,843 downwards.
ATTCTACCATGTCCCTATATATGTCCCACCACCTTGTACCCTGTACCAAACTTATAACTACCGAATAACATGATGTACTGTTAAGAGTCAAATAAAGTATGGACTGTATGTCAGACAGACTGAGAAAAACAAGGAGATAATACAATTATAGATTTTCATAAACGATTGCAGTTAGGCTTAAAGTTAAGAGGAAAGATTCCCATCTCACATCATTAGCGCTAGGTCAGCGACACTCTTATTCCAGAGAACTCCAAGACAAAGGATTCTAGAATTGAATTGGCTGGAAACAACTTTATTTGGTTCAATGCTCCATCCTCACATTTTCTGCTATAACCATCAAAGATGGCTTCCCAGTCGTTTGGACCAATCAAGGCGATTCTTCATTTTCCATGATGTAATAAATGACCAATCAGAATCTCAATATAGGTCACGTGACACCACCCGACTGGGGAAGCCTCAGTATCTCAGAGTCTCATCCGTACTAGACGTGTCTTCTGATCCAGCGTAAATCGCGGGGCGTAGGCTCACTCTCCTCCGATGTTCTCTGTCTGTCAGCATCGGTTACCTTGACCAACCTATCTTGTGTCCTCACTCCTGTCATTACGACTTCAAATTCACCCCAATCCAATCCCAACTTCCAGTTGACAGAACCTTCGCTGTCACAACTACCACAGAGTAAACAGAGAATCGACAAGATTCTCCACATATATTATATAAATTGGCATTTTAAAATACTTTCTGATTTATTCCCTTTAAAAATAAGTTTTAAAAAAATATGTTTCTAAATATAATTTATAATGCATTCAGTTTGTATTGTATTTGAAAACATTATGCCAGCGTTTCGCGTATTTTTTTAATCTATAAGGCGCGTTCATTAATTTTCATGACTGTTTCATATATAAAAAAAAAATAATAATAACTAATTTAATTTTTTCAAAATACACCTTTCCTGCTTTAAGACACCTATGCCATCTTTTTTCCAATTGTCGAAGCAAGAGATAAAATCATATTTTGAGAGGTTCCTCAATATTGCCTTCGATTCAGCTTTTATCATATCAACGTTATCAAATTTCTTTCCTGTTATTTCAGTTTCAATTTAGGATTAAAGGAAAAGTCATTGGGGGCTAAGTCGGGGGAATATGGTGGATGAGGGAGCTGTGTGGTTGAATGTTTGGCCAAGAACTGTGAAACAATATGGGCTGTGTGCGGTCACGCATTATCAACATGGCTTTTTCACCGACCCAAGGCCGCTAGTTGCGGCGACGGTTAATAGATGGCGTCTGGTTTTAGGCGACTGTTTTGACGGGAGAGGCGACCCTTGACTCTTTATATCAATTTCCATCTATATTTTAGCCATAGATATGGCCCAGCCACTTTGCCAGATAAACACCTCTTTGGCAGATTGTAAAGATTCCATTAGATCCCATGTGGATCTCATGGAATAAAGTCCGCCCTAGACTGACGAGGGCCATCAGCCTGAAACCATGGTCTCTAGGTGGACGATTTTCAGTTTGCCAAAGCTAGTGTTGTGGCTTTGTCACCTACCTGAGGCCGCTAGTTACGGCGACGGTCAATAGATGGCGTCTGTTTTGAAGGGAGAGGCGATCCTTGATTATTTATATGAAGTATACAGTCATCGTTTTGTCATCTTTGGACTTTTTGTCTCTCGTTGGACTTCTACATCTCGATTTAGACGTTTTTGGACTTCTATCTCAATATCTTGCCTCAGCTCAGCTCTTAATCTATTACAGAGTTTATTATCATTTACAGATGTTTTCTCTTATACAAAATGAAATTACAGCTTTGAAAAATCGCTATTTTAAAAATGGAACACCCTGTGTATATCTTTAGAAGGGTAACATATTGAAAGATAAGAGATGCAACACAACACACATTGTCGTTGTCATTAGGATTGAGCGAATGTTTATAAATATATTTGAACTGGATTTCTATTTTTTATTTAGTTGGAGCGTTGGCGCAGTGTTTGAATATTGTAATCAAATATGTTATAAATTTTTAGGAAGCATATTTTTGATTTGAAACTTATTTGAAGAGAGTATACTCTGGAAAGTATTATCAAATGCCTTTCTTAGTGGGCTAACCCTAGATCCTGGAAAACGCACAAAAATCATAACATACCATATTAAATATTAACATATTTAAAATATATTTTGTAATTATTCAAAAATTAATTCACAATTTTCAATAATATTTTATATAATTTTAAAATCATAACTTTTTTGTTTATCTTTATTCTTTCTCTCCTTCTCACTGTTTGAAAACATATATAATAAAAATTTGTTTAAATATATATATATAAGCCTAATTTTTATAAAATATCTTTCTCTATTTAAATATATAAAAAAATTGTTTGAATTAGTTTCATTCTATCTTATAAATTCTATTACCAAAATGGGTACTCAATGTTTGAGCCTCGAATTCTTTAAAACGATGCAAACATGGAACAACTTGGAAGTTATAGAGTGGTGTCAAAAAGAAGGAATTATTCAAAGTAAAAGGCATTGTCCAAGATGTAACAAGCTGATGGAATTATCAAGTGTGCAAAGTAAAAATGGTTACATATGGAGATGTCAACGAAAATTGAAAAAACAATGAACATGATACTAAAATAGCTGTTTGTAGAGATTCCTGGTTAGAAAAGGGCAAATTGGGTATTAAAATAAATTTGTATATTGTTTCTTTATGGATAGAGAAAAGAACCCATTCAGAAATAAAGATGGAAACTGGTATAGGTAAGCAGACTGCTACTGATTGGATGGCATTCTGCAGAAAGATTTGTTCCGCGATAGTGATGAAGTGGGAAAAGAGTGTCAAGACAGTCCTGGTTAATAGCTATCTATTTGGCAGTAAGGGAGAATACTCATGGACATTATGTTTGATGGAAGAAGATTCAGGTAAATTCTATTTCATAGATGTCCATGTAAAGAGCTTAAGTTCGCTGGAAGCTGCTTTAAAATTTTATTTCAATGAGGCTTCCCACGCCATAGTGAACGACTTGTCATCCTACGAGGAAGATTGTCAGTTTGAATCGTACAGAGTGACTGATATGTCAGAAACGACTAGAGATGAACATGAACCAACCTTTGAGAGAACTTGGAAAGACCTTATGGAATCTATTAAAGGCAATAGATCAATGAGCGGCCATCTTCAGTATTATATGTGTGAGTATATGTGGAGACAAGCCTATAAAGATAACCCTGAAGGTCTGTTCAAAAGCTTTCTTGAAGTACTCAAACATATTGCTGATAATCCTGAATTTCAAAGCCCCTTAAATATATAATGACGAAAAGCGTTTTTGATTATACTGTACATATTCCCTGTATATACAAGTATTTTAAAGCTCTAATATTTTATGTTGAATTCAATAAAACTTTTTTATGCAGTAAAACACCCATGAAAGGACATTCGTGCTAGAGGACATCTCTCAACAAAGGACAGTTTTAATTTACAAAATGACTATTTTTACTATTTAACAACTCTCTGGTAAGAAGACACCTCTCCCTAAAGCACACTTTGGCTCTACAATTAAGTGTTCTTTACAGGGAGGTACTACCTTATTACATAATACTGTAAAATTATTACATTCAGTTGTTTTAAAATTACTAATTGTCATTTTTTATTGAAAAAATCAACTAGTTGTTTCAGTTAACTACTGTAGAACTTTTTAACTCTTAAGTTTTTTAATTTTAAAAGAGGGCGATGGAAGATTAATGAAACATTGGGAGATTTAAAGTTATTCAATTTTAAAGTTATTTTTATTATGAATTTTACCTTTTTAAAAGCTTTTATTTAACTTCTGCTTCTATGTCTATCTGTCTATAAAACTTGTTATCAATATTCAAAATACTTTCAGAACACGTTGATATCTGAAATCTTATCCACTTTTTAGAAGCTGTTGACAAATTTTCAATATTCTGAGATGTCATCAGGATGGTTGGGAATGGACTGAATTTGTATATTTCATAATTTAATTTCAATATGCCTTCAGATGACATAGAAGTATGAAATTTTGAATATTCGCTCAATACAACTAAAATTTGTATAAAATAAATTTACTGGCAATGTGATTCTTTTCAATAATATCATCAAATATTATCTCTACAGAGCTTACTGTAATGATATAAATCTGTTGAGATAATATTTGATGATATTATTGAAAATAAACACATCACCCGTTACCTTATTTGTTGCAAATTTTTTCGATTGCATTTTAATTTATAAACAACTAAAAATGCAAATTTTCAAACTTCGGGGTGACTGGGAATAAACAGATTTCTAAATTTCCTTTTAAATATTTGTACTGCACAATTTCATCTCTAAAACCCTTCATTATTTGATTTTTCAGAGATTGGTCGATACTTCAAAGAGCTTTGGAGATGCAGAGAGGAAGGCCCTATATCAACAAATTAAATGTACCAACATTTCACTCTACGTAATTCTATCAAAAATATCAGCAAACACATCTAAGGCAATAGCTTATTATAATTTTTTTATATCATTATTATGTAAGGACCAGTCAACCAGTGAATGACTTTGAGACGATATAAAGCCAGTTAAATTTCTATTTCACTACCTATGTAAATGACACAAGATGATTATAACCTCACCCAATTAAGAATCTGTATGGGGAAATTCTCTAATAAAGGCTTTCATGTGTGTATGTGTGATACTTCAAAGGAGAAAGTAATTCAGGTTCATATCCAAAACCCCTTTGAATTACTGTGTCTCGAGTCGATTACAACATCAATATAATTGTAAATGAACAAACCCTGGTACATCCCCCACAGTATATTGTAAATATGATGATCTAGGTTGCTCTTTTGAGCGGCACCTAATAAAGTTATTTGGAACTTGCACTTGCGACATTAATAGCTGGAGTCCTCAACAACTCCCCAATTTTTGACAAAAATCCCCTAAAATTCCCTTAGTTTATTGTGAACTGAGTACTATAAAAGTTAAAACGGAAAAATTTATGGAATTCCAAATGGGAAAAAAACTTTGGAATGTTTCATTTGTTTCTTAAAAATATTTCATCCTTAAATTTATGAACATTAAATAAGTAATTTAGTTTCTGATATTTGGCTATTTTAAATTATGGGTCTAATTCCTTTTCAAGATCTATCATTTCTTCTCTCAAAAAGGTTTAAATTGGTAATAGGTTTTAATTTGTATAGTCTTCTATATAGGCTATATTTTAAACAGAATTTCAATCTAAACAAACAATTTTTAATTTCATTAGGTGTTTTAATGGGAAAAAAGTAGACTTTGATCTATCATTTTATAGATATATGACCTGGCTTCGCCCGTATTCTTCTGGAATGAAATTATCCCAGAAAGAATTCTGTTTTGTCCATCAAACATGATACAGATATATATTGTCATAATCATTTTATTGACTAAAATATAGGTAAAATATAGCCCAGTACTTGGTTAATTTGAAATTTTCTTACATGAAAATGTGGCAAAACTTCTTTACGACTCAACTCTATACCTTGTTAAAATTACAGCCAGATTAGTTATGTATTGAAGACGTACATAGCTGACAAACATATATACATGTTATATAAAAATATTATTTTATTTAAAACTAGCGGATGTCCCCGGCTTCGCCTGGGTTTTACCCGAGTAAAGGTTTGTCTAACGAACATTTGTTAAAACAATTATCTATAAACTTATTTAAAAAATAATAGATATATTTTGATAATTTGAAACTCGTAAATTTGAATCTCTCGATAAAAGTGAACATTTTTTCCCGGTCCTTGTGTGCCGTGTCATCCTGAATTTTGTCTTTCCTAATTTTCTACATTAAAAAATCATCTTTTATCTAGTGAACATTTTTCCCGGTCCCTTGAAAAATACTCGATAAGTTGAATAAAATCAATATTAATTGTTCCCTCGGTAATTGGAAGTTAAAGGAATAGTATCTTTGCTTTGGAATTGTATCATTATTCTTGTCTCAAATAATTGCCATGTCATTTGAGATAATCTTACTTTTGATAAATAATCTTTAATATAATAAACTTAGTGATAATAAAACTTATAGATGAAAAAACTTGTTAACATCGTCGCAATGGTGGCGCTGCTTGCAAGTTAAATCTACAAATCTGCAAATAACTCTAAGGATATTAAAGATATTCAAGAAATTATTTTTCAAAAACCTTCCCGGGGGATATACCTAATAATATCCCCAAAATTTCACGGCGATTGGATGTATGGGTTTTGAATCTATAGAGTACAGACAGACAGACATTCAATTATATATATATATAGATTATAAATCATAGATTCAAATATTCTGTTAAATCGACCGCCTGAAGTCACGCTTTGCATATAAAAACTCATTGTTGTTTTTCCCGATGGCTGGCTCAAATCTTTTATACATTACTAGACGAATGGCCCGGGCAACGCCCGGGGTTTTACCCGAGTGCGTATATATTTTAAAAACGTTTAATTCAAATACTATTCGTTACAATTATAAATTGGCGCCATGGATGTCACTCTTGTGAAACGTCCCGTTCCAAACTGTGTGTTTTTAAAATGTTTTAATTAAAATACTATTCGTTACAATTATAAATTGGCGCCGTGGATGTCTCTCTTGTGAAACGTCCCGCCCCAAACTGTGTGTGTCTTGAAAATATAAAAATAAAAATGTGAATTTTCATAAAGATTTCATCATGTCGATTTTTTTTTTTGCATTTCACCTACTAAATCGATAGAGATAATTACATTTGCAACATGAACTTAGGTATATTGACTAAATAGAAAACTGCATAGTAATAAAGATCATTTTTTAAAGGCACCATATCGTTTTTTTTTTCAATAAAATCGAAACAAAAATTAACGATAAATAACGATAATTGCCTTAAAAAGAAATTGCCTTAAAAAAAAGAAACATTCGCGGTTAATTTTGTCTTGCATTCGTTTTATACAATTATTATATACGAATGACCCGGGAAACGCCCGGGTTTTACCTGATTAAATGCTTTTATTCAAATACTATTCGTTACAATTATAAATTGGCGCCGTGGATGTCATTCTTGTATAATATAAAATGAGTTTTAAAAATTGTAAAAAAAAAAAAAATGCATCGGCCGGGAATCGAACCCTGGGCCGCCCGCGTGGCAAGCGAGCATTCTACCACTGAACCAACGATGGTTATGAAAATTCCCATCCGTGAGCTTCAGACAAACAAACAGACAGAATAAGGCAAATATATAAGTAGATACGAATGACCCAGGCAAAGCCCGGGTTTTACCCGATTGAATGCTTTTATTCAAAATACTATTCGTTACAATTATAAATTGGCGCTGTGGATGTCATTCTTGTATAATATATAAATGAGTTTTAAAAATGGTAAAAAAAAAAAAAAAAAAATATGCATCGGCCGGGAATCGAACCCGGGCCGCCCGCGTGGCAGGCGAGCATTACTACCACTGAACCACCAATGGTTATGAAAAATCCCATCCGTGAGCTGCTTCAGACAAACAAACAGACAAACAAACAGACAGAATAAGGCAAATATATAAGTAGTTGTAAATAAGTTTTTCATTTTCAATTCTTGCCCCTTAAGCCAGGCAGTACTTCTACCAAATTATTTATGTATATATTCCTTAGCTCAAATAAAGAAATCTCTGATACAAGACTATTATTATTATTGCCAGCAACTGCAGAATAATATCGTAAATACTCATGTATACAAAATCAAGCAACAAATAATAATATATAAAGTAACAATCAAAATACAAACAGAAAATCTCCTTTTTATATAACATACATATTGCTCTATTTTTAAAACAATATTTACATATATACGTTGACTTTTACACATACTCGTATAGAGATTGGATATGGCTGACTTTCTAAGACCCTTTCGTTAAACGGGATATTTTTATAATATTGTTACGTAGAAAGAAAATCACAGTCCATTTTTAACAATGTTTCTAGGAACGTTCAAGAAAAATGTAGAAAAAGCGGAAGACAATTGATTGGCCAATCTAAAGTTATTGCGCAACGATCGGGCTTGCGGCTTTCTAATTGGCTGACCAACCGTGGACCGTTCTGGAAAGATCTACTCCGGGATATATAGGGAGGAGAAACTCATGTCGGCGGGAAGGAAAGAGAATAGAAGGAGAAGAAGAACGAAGCTACGTGGTGTACTCCAAGCAAAGGCTGCTGTCTCAAGAAGTCGGACTGCTGCTTACCTCCGAAGCCGGTGTACTTTCTTTGAAGGGTTCTACGAACTTCTCTCTCTGTTTAGCTCCTGCTTTCCCTCACCGTGCTGCAGTTGGTGAGTTTTTAACTGCTGTTTTCTTCATTGTTATTTTATTTTTGTGCTCTTCTGTAATTATTTTATCGATTAGGTTAAATGAAGTCCTAAAGATCCTTTGTACCCACGAAGTTATTCTTTGTTAACCAACAACGCAACAATATATTGACTTATATAGTCTACACCTAATATAACTCTCTGTGATTATATATAATAAAGGATTATAATTATCATTTATTAGGTTAACCCAATTCCTCGAAGGTTACAATTGTCAACAAATAATCAAAGCTGTTTTCTGAAATATTATTCTTTGTTTTAAATCATATCAGTGCTAGAATTCCATAATAAAAAAATATAATAATAACGCCCAATGAAGTTAAATAGAATATTGATGAGCTAAACTCAAAGAAAACGCCTGAAATTGATAAAACATACTAAACAACTAATAGGTCACGTCGTCCGCTATTGCCGCGACAGGAAGAGACACAATGAGGAGAGGAGAAATGAATATTTCCGAAGAAAGAAAGACGCAAAGGAATTCTACAACTCTCAAACCGAATCTCAGGAACCCAACGATGAATCATCGAGGAAAAATTTCAGTCGCTACCGAAGCCCTACCCATATACCGGTCGAAACAGACAAAATTTCTCACCTGCTAGAAGATCTAGCTGGTCGCCCCCGCCATGAAAATAAGAGGATAGACCATATTGGAGGTGAGGCCGCAAAGTTAAGAAATCCTACTTGGCCGACCACATTATAAATAAGAAAAAAACTACATTGACGTAAATATAGACCTGCCAAGCCCTCAGGAAGAAGTTATCTCAACTGAAAGAAGACATCCCCACTGAACGAACACAACAACCACAGACCCGCGAAGAGATCACAAGCCCTATCACCCGTTCTCGAGCCTTGAGACTGAGGATGTAAGTCTCCTTCTGAGCATCGGGTCGATGCTCTTTATAGGAGGAGGCTATGTGGCGAAGAAATATTTTATTATTTAATTTAATATTATTCAATGAAAATATATTCAACAGATTATAAAAATATATATTAATCTGTATTTGTGAAATCATCTTTAAAATATTTCTTTGCTTGCTTGCTTAAGATTCTCTAGCTGTAAAAGGGTTATGGCTGACTTGTTAATAATTGTCGACTTGTCGCTGTGACGTCATCAATAAATACTTTTACATCTTAGGATATTTCAAGGCTTGATTTCTACGCTACAATATCAAGTAAATTGATTATTCTTTTACTTTATAGCAGAAAAAATCCAATTTACCACAAATGGAGTATCAAAATTTAAATTCTGAGTTTTTTAAATCGATGCAAACATGGAACGATTTGGATTTTCTGAGGTGGGGTCACGAAGAAGGAATCCTTCAAAAAGAAATGAAATGTAAAAAATCTAACAGGATGATGAAATTTTCAAGTATGAAACGAAAGGGGGGTTATGTATGGCGATGCAGGACGAAAGTGAAAAACAACAAACATGATTACAGAGTAGGTGTTTGTAAGAATTCCTGGTTTGAAAAAAGCAAAATGGATATGAAAAAAATTTGTATATTGCTGCTTTATGGATAGAGAAAAGACCCTATTCAGAAATAAGGATGGAAACTGGTCTAGGTAAAAAGACTGCTACTGAGTGGATGGCATTCTGCAGAGAGGTTTGTTCCGCGATAGTGATTAAGTGGGAAAAAGGTGTCAAGACAGTTCTGGTTGATAGCTTTCAATTTGGCAGAAAAGGACAATACTTATGGACATTATGTTTGATGGAAGAAGATTCAGGTAAATTCTATTTCAAGGTTGTCTGCGAAAGAAGTTTAAGTTCGCTGGAAGCTGCTTTGAAATTCTATTTCAATGAGGGTTCCCACGCCATTTTTTTTATTATCATTTACAAAGCACGCTATATCCGTCTTGGATATTTGCATGCATACACAAGTTTGGGAGCTTTTGCAGTAATTATTAAAATGATCTTAGTTATTATAATAGAAATTATTAACGTATTTGTCAGTTAGTTAACGATTTAATTACCCTATAATGAATATTAGTGAACATCACAGTTGAGAACAGAAATTTAGAGCTATTTACAGCATATAACTATTTACCATTTATTACAGCCCAGGCTATCTATTACTAAAAAACATTCTACAAAATCTATTAAAATTTATATACATATATCTATTATTAACTATTTGATTTAGACAATTTATATTTATTTGATTTTTGACTCTCAAGTCCTCTACAAGTCGACAGTCCGTTAGAATATGTACAGGGTTTTCTTCTTCTGCACCACATGAGCATTTAGGCGAATCCGTCTTTTTGATCTTGTACAAATATGATCGAAAGTTACCGTGTCCAGTAAAAAATTGAACGTTGTAAAAATTTGGCTTGACATATTTGGGAATCAGTAAAGAAGGACTTGAAATTGGTGTTAGTCTTCTCATAGTATTTCTGCAATTTTTCCTTATATAATTAGAAATTATATTCCTACTTGAAGAGTCAAATCGATTGTAATTTATTTCGGTTTTCAGCATGTTAGATTCAATGTATTCAGTAAGTTTGGGGACTTGTGCAAGTATGTGTGTACAATCCGATGATTTTGTACTGTAGGCTTGTATACAATGTTTTAAAATATTATATTGAAGAGAATTTAGTTTGTCCTTAGATTTTTGTTTATGAAAGGATACCATATTGGATAACCGTATGTAATTGTACTTCGATATAATGTCTTATACAGTATCAGTCTTCGTCTAAAGTCTAGACCCCATGCTTTCTTTGTCAGGCCAAATAGGTATCCACTAGCTCTAGTTACTTTTATGATCGTTTCATTAACGTGAGGCGTAAAGTCCAGTTTGCTTCTGACTCGGTGATTTTTAATAGTCACTCCTAGGATCTTAAGTTCTTCAACCGGTTTAATTAACTTGCTACCTGAGACTATTATATCGCTATTGCATTTATATAAATATAATATTTTTGTTTTTTCATCTGACAATTTTAATTTACGACTTTCACACCACTCATTGATTTTTCTTAATACGTTATCTATTGTCTTTCTTAGTTGTTCAGGAGTTTTATTCCAACATATTAACGTAATATCATCTGCATATCCTATTGTTTCACAGTTATCATCCAGATTATTATTCAGTATCTCATTAATAAGAATATTCCATAATGTGGGAGACAGTGGTCCTCCCTGTGGACATCCTTTACTTAGTTTCTTATTAATTTCAGTTGAGGAATATCTAAATCTTATTCTTCTATTATCAAAGTATGATTGTAGAAGTTTTTATCATTGAAGCCTGCACACCATCCTCATCAAGTCTTTTTATACGCCATAGTGAACGACTTGTCATCCTACAAGGAAGATTCTCAGATTGAATCATACAAAGTGACTGATATGCCAGAAACGACCAGAGTTGAACATGAACCAACTTTTGAGAGAACATGTAACGACCTTATAGATCCTATTAAAGGCAAAGAATCAATGCGCAGCCATTTTCAGTATTATATGTGTGAGTATATGTGGAGACAAGCCTATAAAGATAGCCCTGAAGGTCTGTTCAAAAGCTTTCTTGAAGGACTCAAATTAATTGCAGATAAATCTAATAATGAAATCCGCTCATAAATATATTAATGGAAAATATTTTTAAAACTTTTCCCCGTTGATATATTTATAAGCGAAGATAATTCATCAAAAAAGACGAAATATTGTAAATACTCGCTGCAATAAACCAGTATTATAAATCTCTCTAATAAAACTTTGAAAATAAACTCTAATTTTTTTAATATTCTTTTTACTTTCTCAGTTGTTTTGAAATATCAACCAGTTATTTATATAGGAAAAATCTGATGTTTTAACTACATAAAGTCATAAATGAGTTCCTTTTAGAATATAGTGACTGATATAGTCTACACCTAATATGAAATCTGTGATTATATATAATAACGAATATAAGGATTATATTATCATTTATTGGGTTAAACCAGATTCCTTGAGGGTTACAATTGTCAACAAATAACAAAGCTGTGTTTTCTGAAATATTATTCATTGTTTTAATTACAAGGAAAGTGGCTGTCTAAGAGAGCAATACTCCTCAATTTTTCTTCATTGCTGCTATTGAAATGTTTTTTAAAAAAATACTCTGTAAATTTTTATAAAGCATCTCATTGGGTAAATTTTTGTATTTTAAAAATGTATATAATGGTAAAATCTGCTTTACATGTAGTTATGTTTAAAAGGGATCTTTACTATATATATGTGTTATTAGTTTTTTCTTTTTAGTGCATTTTTTTTAAATAAAAGATTTTTTAGAAAATATTTTTATTTATTATGTGTTTTTTTATGACACTCGATGTCATGGTGAAGAAATTAACTTTAAAATTTGGACTAGAATACTAAAAATGGACTCCAGTAATCTTCCTTTAATTTGTCTGGCGCACATAAGGGATATGTTCAAATCAATAAGCTTGAGGGATAAGTCTCTTTCAAATAAATTTATTTCAAGCTTTCGGGCACAACCGCCCTTCGACAGGAAACATTTCCCCAGGATATATTCTTTTGGCGAAGGTACATCGATGACATCTTTTGCATCTGCACTACCACCAAAACCGATGACATCCTCTACAATCTAAACAATTATCACCCTGATCTTCACTTTACCGTTGAAAAAGAAACCAATAATACCCTTCCATTTCTCGACGTTAAAATCATCCGGCACCAACATGAATTGCACACCACCGTTTATTATAAACCATCCTTCCGTCCTAATTACGTTCAATACTCGTCCTTCTGTCCTATCAGTCACAAAATCAACACAGTCATTGCTCTATCAAAACGAGTCCATACCCACTGCTCCCTCCAGAAGTACAAGAACCTTGAAACACAGAACATATTAGCTAACCTCAGGGACTGCGCATACCCGATGTCCTTTATATTGCGACACTTTTATGACCCATCTAAAAAGACACAGTCTCCAATATACAGATCTATTTGCAATATGCCGTATTCACCATTATCCTCCACAATAGCGAGATTCTTATTGAAATTTGGAATCAAAACCTACTTCACCTGCGCACCTACCTCTGGATCCCTTCTCCGAAATCAGATTATGAAACTTAATGAACCTCGCAGCACACCACGAAACGCTATTTACTCCATAGAATGTTTGAACTGCCCAAAAATCTACGTAGGCGAAACCGGAAGACATGTCAATATTAGAATTCATGAACATAAAAGAAATATCGATAACTTAGACCATAGATCCTTAATAGTACAGCACATAAACGAAACTGGCCATTCCTTCAACATTACATCACCGAAAGTTCATTATTCCAATATTGCTAACAAACACCAAAGACTAATCATTGAATCCCTCCTGTCAAGCAAATTCCACAGCCTCAATAGAAAAATTGATTTACCTGAAATTTACAATGTAATATTCCCTGCAGCCACCCAACCCCCTCTGTATCATGAACTCTGCGATCACGATTTCAATATGTATTCCTGAGTTTCCAAGATATGCCATATTATTTGTCCTATTCATATCAGTACATATTTTACACATGCAAATTCTCTCTATATTTACAAATAGCAAATTCTAGTTTATTGTGTTCTTCACTATGTAAATCCGTTTTTGCATAACTGTCATTTCCTGCGCATATATATGTATATATATAGATTAGATCCGAAAACTTTAGTAGTTAATATATTGTTTCCTGTCGAAGGGCGGTTGTGCCCGAAAGCTTGAAATAAATTTATTTGAAAGAGACTTATCCCTCAAGCTTATTGATTTGAACATACTATTAGGGGATTATCCTATTAACATAAGGGATATATCAACCTCTGCAAAACAGAATATTGGTTTGGTAAAAAGCGTGAAGGAGATACTAAATAACACCGGCTTCTCCTGGCTTGTGTGTTGGATGTATACAGATTCCAAAACTTTACAAAGAAACATTCCTCTAGTTACTAAAACTACCATAGACCTGTCTATAAAGTTAGACTATGCAAAATATATATACGGTGGACGAGTGGGTAACCCCCTCGATTCCCGACAGTCATGAACCGGGATTGATTCCCGCGTTAAAAATTGTTTAATATGTGAATGGCCTTCACATATTATTCATTGTTCAAATATCACGAACTAGGTTGCTCTTGCTGAGCGGTACCTATTAATGTGATTTGAACCAGCCCAGACTATGCAAGGATAGGAAATTCTGTGCTCTATTCTCACTATGTATGAAACTATATATCAACTTCTATGGAGTCTTACCTCATCGAAGATGTCCCTTTGACTTTAAAGATATGCGTTACCCAGATGAGAAGTCTCTTTTCACTATTTAAACATAATCACGTTTTATTATTGAAATCTAAGAACTTAAAGTTCACTCTGTGCAATAATGAATTTAGCCAGGAATTTCCAAACTACACGTTTTACAGTCTGGCTTTGGATGATGAAGGAGTAATTCTCCGCTTGAAGATTGCTTATCAAAACAATTCGCCACATGTTATTTTATCAAAAATAGTGAAATTCAGGACCAATGTATTGGCTTTTCACAAATTCTGGTGAATAGCACAATCAAAAGGCGCAACACAGAAGAGGGACCCAGCGTGAGGAACGATTAATGTTATTCATATATTCAAAGGAGGGCTGTGTCATCAAATATATATAGTAACAAAAGATTTAGATATGATACAGACGTCTCCAAAATTAGTTCTCAAGATTCTATCGGAAGAAAAAAAAAGGAGGTTAAAATGGAATATTGCCAAAACATGATCGAAATGACTCGGATTTACCCAGAGTGGGGCCAAAAAAACAGCACCAGTGATGAGACCTGGGTGTATCAGTATGACCTGGAAACCAAACGTCAATCCAGCCAATAGATTGAAAGAGGGAAACCGAAGCCCAAAAAGGCAGGTTTGCAAAATACAAAGTCAAGACATGGCTTGTTTCCTTTTTCTTTATTAACTGTTTAGTTCACCATGAATTATTCCTTTTGGACGTACAATTGTACGTGTCTCCGGCGAATGTACCTATTGGCAATGCCGAGCGGAAATGTTGAAGGCCAACCCAACATATAAGTCTCCGGCACCCGGCAGCCAATACGCGCATTCGTTGAACACGCATGTAATGTCACACTCTTTGGACATGCCTACTTTCGTCTCATGCCCACCGCGCAACTTTCACCAACCTCAAACACGAGATATATCAAACCCATGCGTCCCAAAGACACCAAAACACTTTTTACAACATGCCCAACGCGCGGCAACACCTTACACACCATGCCTCGCTATACACCATGCCCAATGTCCCACATGTAATACTCAAATGGAATTCAATCGCTCTAGCCATGTACCACCAGTGTCCCCCACACTACGTCGCAATGATACCACATACAATCGTGACAACACCTCACAACACGCTCCCACACGTGTACACCCCTCCACACATCACATTCACCACAATACCCTTCAAAATCAAATCGCCGATACGCAGACACTTGCAAAACAAAATCCGCACTACCCATCACAGTTCCCCACACTCCTACACTGGTACAAGCATGTGTTCGCCCAGAAAAAATTAGCCGTACCATGCCTCAATATCCCACCGGTAAAAATACCCACCAATTCCAACAAAATCATCGCCATGCGTCCATATCGTGTTCCGATATGCGACCAACAGCTAATCGGCAGTCAGATCCAACAAATGCTGGAAAACGACATCATAGAGCTGTCGTTCTCACCTTTCTCTAGCCCAGTCACTCTCGTCACCAAGCGCGACAAGACCAAAAGGTAGGGTGAACGTATATAATAAGTTCATTCCAGAATATGCCCGCTCGCCTACACCCCTAAATAACCATCCTTAAAAAAGATACAATATGGGCCTGGGATGAAGCTTGCCAAGCGGCATTCAACGCTCTAAAGGAGTTCCTCACCACACTTCCAGTCTTACACCTTTATCAGGAAGGTCTGCCATGCCAGGTGTACTGTGACGCCTCAACACTCGGCATAGCAGGCATCCTCAAACAGGTCCACCCTGATGGGAAGACTTATCCAGTCCAGTACTTTATTCGTGCTCTGCGTACACACGAACGGAATTATACTATCTCCGAACTAGAATGTCTCACAATTGTCGAGAGCGTGGAGAAGTTCCGTGTGTACCTGATGGGTAGAAGATTTACAATATTTTCTGACCATCACGCATTGCAATGGCTGAAGACGATCAAAAACCCGTCAGGCAGATTGTTTATATGGAGTTTGAGATTATCGTGTCACGAGTATGAAGTCCGCTTCCAAAAAGGCGCGGAACAACATGAATCGAATCTCCTACCCCGTAACCCGTTTTGTGGTTTCTTAGACGCCAAACTTATTAAGAGCCACCAACCACCCGCTTCTTCTGGAGAATCCAAACTGATCCTTCATTGCAACGGACTCCACACCTTGATTCGCAGGGGAGTGACCAAAGTTGTCATCCCTGACACTCTAAAAACTGATCTATTAAACACCTTACACGCCCGCTACAACCATCCAGGCATATCACAGATGACCAGGCTGATATCCGCACAATACTACTGGAAGGGAATGTCGAAAGATATTGCCAACGCTATTAAAACCTGCCCAATCTGCCAGTTGACAAAATCTCCTCGAGGTCCCACATTCGGTGAACTAGGACAACTTCCTTTGGCCACACAACCGTTTGACTTAGTTTCTCTCGACACCATCGCTGGGTTTGCTAAATATGGTAATACCAAGACCTACCTTCACGTAGCCGTAGTTTACCTCACGAGATACGCGTGGACGGTAGCGTCTAGGTCAACTAGCATCCACACCTACCATCAGGTTATTAAAAAGGTATTGCAGGATGGAACGCCGAAACGCTTCTCATGGACAGATAGGAAATTCGGCCCTGCGAAGCAGGGCCAGGGACGATATGGGCTCAATGCGGCCCTTGCGTCCACTGTATTTCGCTGAAATCTAGATCCACACACAGCCAGAAGGAATGATGCATTCTCCATGCACCGAGCGGCCATTGGTAGGCCCCTCGCGCCCGCCATTATGGTCTGGCTCCATGGGGTTGACCATTCACCCACAGGTGTCACCGAGAGTTCATTGGCAAGGTTGCTGACCGAGCCCTCTCGTTCGGACTTAGAAAGACCCGTCCTACGCTCCCATAGGACTCCCCCCCCTTTAGCCCTCGTACCCTTATCCAGTACTCCCTGAGTCCGCCGACGATCAGGGACCTCTGAGGCACGAGGTTTTCACAGGGAACCAACGAGAAGGCGGGGGGTGTTACTACTGTGTGCACCCCTTGGTTTTTCAACACCAGGCGTCCCGGTGCAATTTCGCGTACGGCTGCGACGCTCCCAATGGCGCACACACAGAGCGAAGACCCAAGAGTTTCAAGACACGTGCGCCGCCTCAGACGACCAAGGACAGACGGCCAGCTTACAGCTTCACTGGACATCAGTCAGTGGCACCCCTACGGAGGACAACACGTAGAGACGCCTCTCCACCCACTCTAGAGACGGAACCACCTACTAGAGTACAGGAAACTTCTTCCCGTTTACTCATGGACAGAGCCCTGCCTTTACCTCTCCCAAATTTAAGAGATTCCTACTTAACAGGAATATCCATCCTCTCCTCACCACCATTAATAACCCGCAGGCCAACGGCTTGTGCAAACGCCTGAACGCCACCTTAACAGGCAAACTTAGGTTACTACTTTTGGAGAATCCTAAGATCGCATGGACCAAGCTGGTCACGCGCTTACAACGGTGTACAATAACACGCCACATTCAGTTACTAGATCCCTACCTATCTACCTGATGTTCGGCACTTTACTCCTGAACTCACAGAACACCTTACACCCTACCCTGAACTCGACGCAGCTCGTCGAATCGCCCACGAGCGCACACAAACCAAACACTTACGTGACAAACGCATATTTGATAAACAACATAAAGCACACACTTCGAACCCGGAGATCTCGTCCTAGTCAAAATTTACAACATCCCAACGCAGGTAAATTGTCCCATATTTCAGGTCGTACGAGATCTTAGAGATTGTTTCTCCTAATGTAGTGAGAATCAATAGACCCAACCTACCCTTGAATCGAAAAACCGACACTGTCCATGTCAATAAATTACAATATTACAACGAAAACAAACATTAATCGCACCACCTACAATAGCCAACACCCGTTCTGCACATGGCTCAGCGACTCTGAATCCTTTCAGACACCTGATGCCTGATTTATTCCAACATAACGAGAAACATCTCGAGGCTAATACCAGCCAACCCTTCCGACATCTCACACCAGATCTCTTCACAGCCACGCGCTTTGCGCTGGTCTAGAGACCATTACCACTTCGATTCCTTCCAACACCAATGTAATATTGCTTCTCCACGCAATGTTCCCCAACATGTACCACCCATCCAGACCCGTAATTCAGAACCAAAAACCATCCCGCACAGCCATAACTAATCTCCAAACCATCTCCTACACTATCGAAATTTTACACAACGTAAAAACCTTCAAACCTTTTCATCTGATATTTATAATCAGTCTCTTAACTCTACCTACTCCACCCTACCCGTATAACCGTCCTGTACCTTAGTACCCACACGTTACCATCCTCCCTCTATACCAGCTTCAAGAAGCTATCTTCTTGATAACCATCTCACTGTTAACGCTGACCCACCAAACAATTAAAGATATTCTACAAATATGTGGACCGTTATCACCAGTCATACATTGGTCGCCCTCATCCTTGAGATCTAGGAGAGAGTTTCCAAGACCTTTTCCGGACACGAACCGATAACCCAATTCACGCACATACACCGTCCCATACACCCATCTACCACCACGCTACGACCCACCACCTTTTGAAAAACTAGAAAGAGGAAGCTAATAATACCAAAAATGGATCTAACGCCATCTTAAATGACCAGCGTCCCCAAAGCCACCAGATCGCCAGCTAGAAATTAGATCACGTTGCCGCAAAAATACATCTTCCCTCTCGCGCGGCGTATGTAAACACCCCACCCTGGGCGTGTCTCTTCCTCCCTCGTGTAGCATATGGACGCGCATTTTCATTTCCATTTGAGTAAAAGGGCATCATTTTAACTTTTACATTTTTTATCTCATTTTTTTTTAACCCAATTATTTTTATTATTATAATCCCATTATTTTCCCATTTTTAAATATTACTTATGTTACCCATCCACTATCTTTTATATAACCAACTAATATGATATAACTTTATAATCATTTCTATTTTTCCAATATCCAAATGTACCAACAGTGCGTACACATACCAGTGTCCAGAAAACCTGTTTTTGCAGCTCGTCCTCAATGTCCTTTATGTCACGTCAAATATTTCTCTTACTAGTTCCTCGAATAACCAGCGATATTTTGAGCTTATCGTATGGAAATATGTCGTTTTCAATTTTTTTTTACAACTCCCAAAGAGTAAATTTCAATGTTCAAACTCCCAAAGAGTATAAATTTCAATGTTCAAACTCCCAAAGAGTACAAACTTCTTTTTTTTTTGTTATTCAAAGTTTTTGTTCTTGCACATATAAACACCTAGCCTGTGCATGTTTTTCCACATGCTTCAGCCTTTAGGATATTATATAGCGGACTAAATTTAACTGTATGTCACCGCCAATCCCAAAGATTGGACTGTCCCCATCGAGTCGCAACCCGCAAAAGGGGTTCGCTCTCTCCTGTCCTCGACAGACGTCCTCGTACTTCATGAGCACTAATCCAGCTGCCTAATAAAACGGTCACGTCTGACACTGCGCCACCACCACACCTGTATATAACCTTACCAGTCTTTTTATTATTATTATTATATTTGCTACAACCTTTCTACCTCAATCGACCACCTATTGCTCCTTATCACAGTACACCACATTCCCTATAATCATAGCATAACGCCCCATTAATCAGTCTGATTACTGAGATCGACTCCACAGAGCTTAGAACCCCTTCTAACCTCCCATTCGTTGGGGGACATTTCTGATAATTTAAAACCCCAGTCATTCTACCATGTCCCTATATATGTCCACCACCTTGTACCCTGTACCAACTTATAACTATGACATGATGTACTGTAAGAGCCAAATAAAGTATGGACTGTATGTCAGACAGACAGAGAAAAACAAGGAGATAATACATTATAGATTATAAACGATTGCAGTTAGGCTAGAGTTAAGAGGAAAGATTCTCTCGCATCATTAGCGCTAGGTCAACGACACTTTTATTCCAGAGAACTCCAAGACAAAGGACCAGTTGAATTGCTGAAACAACTTTATTTGGTCAATGCTCCATCCTCACATTTTCTGCTATAACTATCAAAGATGGCTTCTCAGTCGTTTGGACCAATCAAGGCGATTCTTCATTTCCATGATGTAATGAATGACCAATCAGAATCTCAATATAGGTCACGTGACACCACCCGACTGGGGAAGCCTCAGTATCTCAGAGTCTCATCCGTACTA
>CP092879.1:25602461-25714951 GCA_030710605.1 Cordylochernes scorpioides | reverse complement strand
GGCGTCCCTGTATACCTTCGTGAATAAAAACTGTTTATATTACCGTCTTGGGCGTCCCTGTACACCCCCGTGTATATAACCAGTGTATTTCAACCGTCTCTGGCGTTCCTGTACACCTCCGTGAATTGAACCATTGTATTTTACTGTCTCTGGCGTCCCTGTACAACTCCGTGAATTAAACCTGTGTATTTTTCCGTCTATGGCGTCCCTGTACACCTCCGTGAATAATACCTGTGTATTATACCGTCTTTGGCGTCCCTGGACATTTTCGAAAATAAAACGTGTGTATTTTACCGTCTCTGGTGTACCTGTACACCTCCGTGAATAAAACCTGTGTATTTTACCGTCTCTGGGGTTACTGTATCTCCGTCATTTTAGACTTTCCTATTCCACCCTCTCTGGCGTCTCTGTACACCGTCGTGAATAGAACCAGTGTATTTCACCATCTCTCGTGTCTCTGTACATATCCGTGAAAAGACCTGTGTATTTTACCGTCTCTGGCGTCCCTGTACACCTCCGTGAATAAAACATGTGCATTTTACGGTCTCTTGCGTCCCTCTACACCTCCGTGAATAAAATTATTGTATTTTTCTATTTCTGGCTTCCTTTACACCTCTGTGAATATAATTGGGTATTTCCCGTTTCTGGCCTACCTGTACAACTCCGTGAATATAATATGTGTATTTACCGTCACAGGTGTCCCTGTACACCTCCGTGAATAAAACCTGTGTATTTTACCTTCTCTGTTTCTCTGTGCATCTCCGTGAATAAAATATGTGTTTTTACCTTCTCTGGCGTCCCTTCACACCTACGTTAATAAAACTTGTGTATTTTACCCTCTCTGCCCCCCCTGTACACCTTCGTACATAAAACCTGTGTATTTTACCGTCACTGGCGTCCCTGTACGCCCTACTTGAATAAAACCTGTCTATTTTACCGTCTCTGGTGTGCCTGTACCTCCCTCAATCAGACCTTCCTACTTCAGCCTCTCTGGCGTGCCTGTACACCTCCGAGAATATAAACAGTGTATTTTACCGTCTTTCGCCTCCCTGTACATATCCGTGAATAGAACCTGTGTATTTTACGATCTCTAACGTCCCTGTACACCTCCGTGAATAATACCTGTGTATTTAACCATCTCTGGCGTCCCTGAATACGCTACAAGAATATGACCTGTGTATTTTATCGTCTCTGGCGTCCCTGTACAACTCCGTGAATAAAACCTGTGTATTTTACCCTCTCTAGCGTGCCTGTACCTCCGTCAATTAGACTTTCCTTTTCCACCCTCTCTGGCCTCCCTCTACACCTTCGTGAATAGAACCAGTGAAATTTACCGTCTCTCGCGTCCCTGTACATACTCGTGAATAAAACATGTGTATTCTACTGTCTCTGGAGTCCCTGTACACCTCCGTGAATAAAACCGTGTATTTTACCGTCTCAGTGTCCATGTACACCTCCTTGAATAAAACCTATGAATCTTACCGTCTCTGGCGTCCCTGTACATCTCCGAGAAAAAATCTGTGTATTTTACTGTCTCTGGCGTCTCTTTACACCTCCCTGATACACGCCTGTGTATTATACCGTTTCTGGCGTCCCTATACACCTTCGTGAATAACACCTGTGTATTTTACCGTCTATGGCGTCCCTGTACACTTCAGTGAAAAAGACCTGTATATTTTACCATCGCTGGCGTCCCTGCACACCTCCGTGAATAACACTGTGTATTATACCGTCTCTGGCGTCCCTGTACACCTCCGGGAATAAAACCCGTGTATTTTACCGTCTCTGGCGTCCCTCATTCCCCCTCTGTGAATATGACCCGTGTATTTTACCGTCTCTGATGTCCCTGTACACCTCCGTGAATAACACCTGTGTTTTATACCGTCTCTGGCGTCCCTGTACTCCTCCGTGAATAAAACCTGTGTATTTTACCCTCTCTGAGCCCCTTTACATCTCCGTGAATAAAACCTGTGTATTTCACTGTCTTAGGCGTCCCTGTACACCTCCGTGAATAACACCTGTGTATTTTACCGTCACTGGCGTCCCTGTACACCTCTGTGAATAACACCTGTGTATTTTACCGTCACTGGCGTCCCTGTACACCTCTGTGAATAACACCTGTGTATTATACCGTCTGTTAGCACGTTTTCTTTGAATTTCTTCTAGAAAGAACGAACTGACTCAATTCAATTCAGTTCGATTTATTTCAAAGAACAAAAGAGAATTACATTACGATTTAATGCGATTTAGTTGTATTTATAACACAAAAGAAAACAGAAGAAGAAAAAAAATTATGATAAGAAACAATAAAATTCTATGAATATGAATTATAATTAATTAAAAAAATACAATAATTATAATAAAAAAAACCTAACATACTCTACTCCGGTGGACTAACTTAGTCCTTAGCAAAAGGTAATTGTACTATTTTAGAGACAGTTCTAGTAAGGCGTCCTTGGTGCTTGGTCTTCACCTCGACGACTCGAACTTTTCCGTCCGCTCCCGGAACGACTTTGGTGATGCGACCAAGGCTCCAATACATTGCTGGTGGTGATATGGCATCCTTGAGCAAGATGAGGTCACCTTCCTTGATGTTGGGTAAGGAAATTTGCCATTTTAGGCGTTGTTGCAAATTGTTGAGGTATTCTCGATTCCAACGTTTCCCCAAAATACATTTTTAATTTTTTTTTATTTAGGCTCCATCGATCGAGGTAGTTTATCGGGACATAATCATCATCATTAGATTCTGGAAGGGCAGTTAAGGGTCTCCCGATTAAGAAGTGTCCTGGGGTAAGAGGATTAAAATCGTCTGAATCTGAACTTAGAGGACAAATAGGTTGCGAATTTAAACAAGCTTCTATTTGAGTTATCAGAGTACTCAGCTCTTCAAATGTGAGTATCTGAGACTTCAAGCATCTGAGAAGATGAAATTTGAAAGATTTTATTCCAGCCTCCCAGATGCCTCCGAAAATATGGGGCGGAAGGATGTATAAAATGCCAGTTGATTCGTTCATTAGATATGAATTTTTGAATTGTTGAAACTTTCAATATATCAAACCTTCCTCGGAAAATGTTGTTAGCTCCCCTAAAGTTGGTCCCGTTATCACTAAATATATCAGAAGGTTTTCCTCGACGAGAAATAAACCGCTTGAGAGCTGCGAGGAAAGCCGCGGAAGATAGGTCTGATACAATTTCTATATGAATTGCTTTTGTGCAGAAACATACAAATAAAGCAACATATGATTTTAATTTTGCTTTGGATCTTTTGATGTTTGGTTTCATCAAAAACGGTCCTGCAAAGTCGATTCCAGTTTTAGTGAACGGATTTGATTTCACAATTCGGTGCATAGGCAGATCACCCATGATTTGCTTGGTAACTTGGCGTTTAGCCCTGAAACACACCATGCATTGGTGGATTATTTTCTTGACCAAACTTCTGCCTGCAGGAATCCGAATATCGTAATCGTAGTGCTGACATGGTCAGTTGAAGACCAGAATGTAAATGATCCAGATGACACTGTCGCACTAGTAATTCTGTGATAAAATGATCTCTTGGCAATATTATTGGATGCTTTTCATCAAATTGCAAATTTGAATGACGTAATCTTCCTCCAACCCGTAATAGTCCAATTTCATCAATGAAAGGATTCAAAGATAAAAGCCTTGAGTTAGTTGGTAAAGATTTCTTTTGTTTGCACCAGGTAATTTCTGATTGATATTCAGAACTTTGAATGAAACGAATGATATTGTGAATTGAACTTGTTAATTCTCTTGAAGATAGATGTCCTTTCTTTCTTTCATTGAAAGAACATTGGACATTTAATACAAATCTATAAATCCATGCTGTAATTCTAAAAAGTTCATTGATATTTGAGTATTTGAAAATGAAGTCTGGGAAAAGAAGATTAGTGGAATGAAAAACATAGAATGTTTTTCGTCTTTCACCTGAAATTTCTTTCAGAAAATCATATTTAGTTTGAATTGGATCTTCAAAGTTCACATCCGAGAGCTAAGTTGGTCCTCGCCACCAAAGAGAGTGATCCACCAGCTCTGAAGGAGTTATACCTCTGGAAGCGCAGTCTGCAGGATTATCTTTCGAAATGACATAATGCCAGGAAGAATGTAAAGTCAATATTTAAACTTCAGCAATCCTATTTCCGACAAATGGATTCCAATGTCTAGATTCAGATTCATTTCAGCTGAGAACAATTTTGGAATCAGTCCATAAAAATACTCTATCAATTTGTAAGCATAAAGAATTGCGAATAGTATCATATAAAGTTGCGAGAAGAAGAGCAGCGCACAGCTCCAGCCGTGGTATGGAAATCATTTTCAGAGGAGCTACCCTCGTCTTGGAAGCAATCAGAGAAACTTTCACTTGACCCTATTTTAAATGAGATCTTATATAAAATACTGCCGCATATGCAACTTCTGAAGAGTCCCAAAACCATGAAGTTCAACAGAAAGTAAAGCTCCCATACACGAGAAGTATCTAGGAATTTGAATTTCATTTAATATGAATAATTCCTTTTCGATTTTCTTCCATTGAGAGCACAAAGTATCAGGCAAGGGATCATCCCAATTCAACTTCTGTTTCCAAAGTGATTTAAGCAAATTTTAAGACGAATAATAACTGGTGACAGCCAGCCTATAGGATCAAAGATTCTGGAGATGTAGGACAACAAATGTCTTTTAGAATTCGTTTGTTCTGGAATGTCATTAACAAGAATCTTAAAAATGTCCAAGGAAGGATTCCAACAAATACCAAGTATTTTGACACATGAATCACTCTCAAAATCCCGAAGATTATGCCTATCTTCAACCTGTTCTGAAAATCCAGAAAGGACCTCCGGGACGTTTGATCTCCATTTCCTAAGAGAAAATCCCGCTGAAGTAAAAAGATTATTGACTTCACGAATATGACATGTAGCTTCTTCAATTGTGTCTGCACCAGAAAGCAAGTCATCAACATAAAAATCGGTTTGTACTATCTTTGAGGCCACTGGGAAAGTTGACACCTTGTCCCTTGCAAGTTGATGTAGGGTAGGCATGACGAGATATGGCGCACAAGACAATCCATATGTCACAGTCAGCAGTCTATAATCCAATAGAGGTTCTGATGGGTTTTTCTCCATAATATTCTCTGGAAATCACAATCCCTAAAATCGATTCTTACTTGGCGATACATTTTCTCTATATCTCCTGAAAAAGCTATTGGGCGTGCTCGATTTCTTATCAGAATGTTGAAGATATCCTGTTGTAGTTTTGGTCCTACATGAAGAAAGTCATTTAGAGATTTGCCATTGCTAGTTTTGTAAGATGCATCAAAAACAACTCTCAATTTAGTGGTAGTGCTTTGCTCCTTAAAAACACAATGATGAGGTATATAATAACATTGTCCTGAAGGTGTATTCAGCTCATCACTGGGAATAAGCTCCATATGATTGATTAAAAGATATTCGTCCATGAAATCACAATATTGTTTTAGGATACTTGGAGATTTTTGTAATTTTCTTTCAAGTGATAGAAATCGTTTCAGAGCATTGATCCTAGATTCGCCAAGAGTTGGCAATGTTCTAAATGGCAGCCCAACAGAGTACCTTCCATCTTCCAGAATTTTGAGGTTATTAATATATATTTCTTCACACGAAATTTCTTCTCTGGTTAAAGATTTGGCAGAGGGTACTGACTCCAGCTCCCAGAATTATTTGAGAAAATCATCTTGTTACTCCGACGCGAACATAGTTATATCTTGATTGGAATTTTCACCTGACAGTAATATTTTACCTGTAAATAACCATCCCAATTTGGATCCACACGCAGTAGGCCCTGATAAATTTTGGAATCTAAACTTCCCGTTAAATAAGCATGGAGCAAGCTCTGCTCCTATCACTAAATCAATCTGGCTAGATTTGTCAAAATTGGGGTCAGCCAACAGAAGATTTTTCAAATAAGGCCAATTATCCTTTTCTATAAAGAAATTGGGCAATTCTGATGTGATCTTATCAATGACTATAGAATTGGCGTTTAATATTAGGTTTGAGAAATGTGGGCTAAATTGGAGAGAGACCTCACCTATTGATTGTTCTACAAGTTTGTTTCCCAAACCAAAAACTGTAGTTTTACATTCAGCAAGAGGAAGATTTAATTTCTTTCGACAACTATTTGTTATATTTGAGAGGGCTTTGAGAGCCTGTATCTATGAGGACTCTACATGTTTGAAGAACCCCGTTTTCCGATTTGACCTTTATTAAAGCCTTAGAGAGTAATATCCGATCATGACTTTTGTTGTTTGCAAAACATGAAACACTGGCATGGGTCAATGGAGATATGTCCGCAACAGGACTTAACATTTCCGGTTTGAACTGATGCAAAAGAGTATGATGTCTCTTATTACATGATTTGCAATTTTTAGTGAAGACGCATGACGATTCTCTATGGTTAGATCTTAGACAGTTGTAACATAGACGAATATCTTTTACAAATGTCCATCTTTCAGGTAACATCATAACATTAAACTTAGGACATTTTTACAAAAAATGTTCACCTTTACATAAGATGCATGACTTGACTCTGCTATCTATACTAGAGTCAGAGGCAAATGTTGCTGAATGAGAATGAGTGTATTTATTCATTTTGTAGAATTGTTTTGAATTTTCTTTATTCTGAAAACTCCCGAGACTTCCTGCAAATCTTTCCAGGAAATAAATCATCTTTTCATACGATGGAAATTCTTTCTCAAGCAAACTCATCTCCCATTCCTTTCCTTTTGAACGATCAAGTTTTGATTGAATTATATGAATTAAAATCATATCCGATAAATTATTACGTTCCAACCCGAGGATAGAGAGATTCTGAATGCTTTCGTTACAAGTGTCCAGGAGATCAAGTAAATCTTCAGTCGATTCATGTTTTACATTTTTTAGTTCATACCTATTTTGAATTTTGATCAATAGATCTAATAAAAATTTCCTTAAAATCAGCCAATCTGAACTATCACCACTAAAGGTGGGCAATTAAAATTTGGGAAGTTCTAAATGCGTTTCACCAGAAAATGTATTTTTATTTAAATTTCCCAGCGATCTATTTATTTTTATCAAAAAAGAATTGATTTTAGACTTTGCCTCAAAGGATACCTTAAATTTTTCTTCAGCACATTATTGCCTTTATATTTTACCAATTTCACATATTGGTTATCAAAGCTAGCTTTTAAATTTAACAAGTCTTCTTTATTTTGCATAAGTGCGTATTTATCATTGCCTTCTAAATTATATTCTACATCTGCTTTTATCAATTCTAAACTTTTAATCAGAGATTCAAAAATTAAGATTTCTGTTTCCATATTTTAAAGATTAGTATTCAAAACCTTACCTTCCTACTTCTTTCCCGGGTTTCGGCACCAAAAAATGTTAGCAAGTTTTCTTTGAAGTTTCTTCTAGAAAGAAAGAGCTGACTCAATTCGATTTATTTCAAACAACAAAAGATAATTACATTACGATTTAATGCGATTTAGTTGTATTTATAACACAAAAGAAAACAGAAGAAGAAAAAAAAATGATAAGAAACAATAAAATTCTATGAATATGAATTATAATTAATTAATAAAATACAATAATAATAATAAAAAAAAACTAACACCGTTTTTGGCATCCCTGTACACCTCCGTGAATAGAACCAGTGTATTTTACCGTTTCTGGCGTCCCTGTACAACTCAGTGTATAGAACCAGTGTAGTGTATTTTTCTCGTCTCTGGCGTCCCTGTACACCTCCGTGAATAGAAGCTGTGTATTTTACAGTCTCTGGCATCCCTGTACACCTCCCTGAATAAACCTGTGTATTTTACTGTCTCTGGCGTCCCTGTACATCTCCGTGTATAAAACCTGTGTATTTTACCCTTTTTGACGTCCCTGCAATTCCCTAAATAAAACATGTGTATCCCATAATCTCTGTCGTCTCTTCACTTTTGTCAATAATAGATTCGACCGTTTCTGGCGTCCTTGTACATCTCTCAGTAAAACAATGGTATTACACCGTCCCCAGGCATCTTTGTACATCCGTCAATAAAAATGTATTTCTACCGTCTCTGGCGACTTTGTACCTCTTTAAAAAACATGAATATTTTAAAGTCTCTGGCACCTCTGCACTTTGTATTTCAACGTCTCTCGCTTCTCTGTACCGCTTATATTAAAAAAATCGAATTCCACCGTCTCTTGGTAGCTTTGTAACTGCCTCAATAAACCATTTGTATTCTACCTTTTCTGGCGTTTCTATACCTCCGTCAATAAAGAACTGTATTTCATTGTCTCTTGCGCCTCTATAACTCTACCAATAAAACATTTGTTTTCTACTGTGTCTGGTGCCTTTGTAACTCTCAATAAAACATGTATATTTAACCGTTTCTATAACTTTGTCAAAAACATGTGTATTCCACGGTTCTCGGCCTTTTGAACCTACGACAATAAAACATGAGTATTCTTTCGTTTCTTACGTTCTTGTTACTATTTCAATAAAAATATTATATTTTACCGTCTCTAAGCTCTGTTTCTCTGTCAATAAAACAAGTATATTCCAAAGTATTTTGCGTCTATGTTCCTCTGTTAATAAAACATGTGTATTCCACAGTCTCTCTACCTCTTTCAATAAAACATGTGTATCCGACCGCCTATAGCGTCCCTGTATCTCAAAAAATAAAACATCTATATTCCACCCTCTCTGACTTCCCTCTATCTCCGTCAATAAAATATGTTTTCTTTTACCGTTTTCGGCATCACTTCTGACAATAAAATATTCGTAATCCAACGGTCTCTGGCATCTCTTAACTATTCTCAATAAAACATGTTTATCCCACTGTCTGGCGTCCCTGTTGATCCGTTAATAAAACATGTTTATTCCACTGTCCTTGGGGTCCCTGTACCTCTGTCAATTAAACATTTCTATCCCACCGTCTCTGGCGTCTCTGTAACTTGTCAATAAAACATGCTCGATGGGTTTAAGACAAATATTTGTTATAATCGCGAATTTAATTTAACATTTGGGTCCACCTTTTTTATAGGAAGCTTCTCATTTTGTATTAAAACCTGCAATGATCATGAGCCCTTTGAGAAAGCTTCCTTGCATTGCTTGACTTAGTTCTGAAAGGTGTTTATTTGAGTGTTAAGGTTGTAAATTGCCCGGTTTTGGTTGCTATCATTGAGGTAAACCCATGCCTCATCCAGTGTAACAACATTCTTTTATTTTTAACCTACCAGATACTTTTGTAAAGGGTCTTGCTTCAGAGCAGGCTTGGGAACATGCACTCTATCCTTATTAATACAAATCAATAACGCGCCTATAACAAATGAAAACATTAAGAGGCGAATGTTTATTTTCACAAATAAATCAAACTTCTACTGTCCTTACTGCGATGAAAAAATATTGGAATGGCTTGGCTCCTCAGTGGAGAACTCTCCCAGCGGTTTTGCTAATTTAATCTACCAGACCACTTCTTAAGAGCTCTAATACTGTATTGAATCATTCTGCTTTTATATTCTGCATTGAATGGTGAGATCTAAAAAATGGTATTTAAGCAAACTATGGATATAAGCTTTTAGGACAGTAGAATTACATTTAAATATTTGAATCGAGTAATGCTCTTCCGCAAAAAATATGGACAAGGTCAGTTACAAATAAATTAATATAAATCAATAACACCCCTCTATATATAACAAATGAAAAAATTACGACGCGAATGTTTCTTTTCACAAATAAATCAAACTTCTACTGTCCTTATTGCCATGAAAAAATTGGGAGGGCTTGGCTCATCAGAGGTGAATCCTCCCACCGGTTTCGCCAATTTAATCTACCAGACCGCTTCTTTGTACCCTTAATACAGTATTGAATCATTCTGATTTTATATGCTCCATTTATACTTATTGCATATTTTTAAATGCCATTTTTATCTGTTAATACGGTTAACGGTAGAGGAGGTACGTTGGTTATTGTTTTCCTTTGAGAAGGTGGATTTTCTCTGACAATTCCATTACCTTTATACATAGTGTGATCACTAAAATATCCAGGAATGCTAAATATTTGAATAAATACAAAAGTATAATAAAGTTTAATTTAAAATTTCTCGAAGAAATCATGTCACTATCTATACACTTGTTCCATATTTTTTTACAGATTCAAAAACACCTCTGAAAATCATCATCTTTCAAGCGTTTCAAAATATTCTTCGTATTCTCCTTTATTTCAGGTATTGAGTCAAATCGACGTCCTTTTAAAAATGTTTAATTTTAGGGTAAAGGAAAAATTCGTTTGAAGCAAAGTCAGGGGAATAGGACGGCTGGTGTAGTGAAGAAATTCCGTGATTAGCCAAATAGAGTTGTACAGTGACGGCCGTATGTGGCCGTGCGTTGTCATGTTGCAAGAGCCAATTTTTCTTATGCCTATTTTCGGGTCGTTTCTGACGCAAAGCCTCCCTTAAACGTCGCAATACATCAATATAGTAATGTTATTAATTATCTGACCCTCGGGCACGAATTCATTGTGTACCAATCCCTTTACATCGAAGAAAGTGATAAAAAGACACTTAAGCTTCGATTTGATCAACCTTGCTTTCTTGAATATTGGTTCTCCAGGCTCTAGCCACTGGCTTGATTGCCTCGGGGTCATATCCGGACACCCATGTTTCATCTCCCGTTATAAAATTTTTGAGCCAATCGGGATCAGAATTAAACATTTCGACCATGTTTTTGCAGACTTCTTTGTGATGCTATTTCTGCTCATTCATTAAGAGATGTGGGACAAATTTAGCCGGGGATCGTTTAAGATGCAGATAATTTGTTATGATGGTTTGGCATGTTCCAAAAGAGATATTTAAGTCTTCTGTAGCTCTCTGATAGTTATTCTTGGGTTTTCTCTGATCGATGACTTGATTTTGAGTGCATTTTCGGGGTTTCTTATCGATAAAGGTCTGCCAGTGTATAGACCATACCTGACGCTTGTTCGACCAGCTTCAAATCGTGCAAACCATTCGAATGTCCTCAATTGTGATAGAGCATCTTCTTTAAAAGGCTGCTTCAACATTTTAAATGATTTGGAAGCTGTTTTCCCTAATTTAAAGCGAAAATCTATGCAGACTCGCTGTTTTTCAATACAGTCCATACTGGAGTTAGAAAATGTTCTGATATACTCGAGCTTATAAATTCGAAAAAGCGTGAGCGCGTGCATCAGTGTGATTAATTTTTTTCTTCGTGTTGATAAATGTTTTATCTATAAGGTCCTTATAAAATTATTTAATTATTTTGAATATTTTAGGTGATCCAGTCTCATTCCTGGAAATTATTGATCACACCTTGTATATATTCCGGTTTAACTTAGAGGCTTTTTCTGGCACCTATTATTAATAGCAATATATTATTTCCTTTCATAATTTTAATAACTTGGGTAAGCGATTATTTCTCATCGGAAAATATGAAAATTTTACCTCTTACAAAATAACTCCTTATTGTTTTATGCATTTCGATTATATAAAAAAAAATAGTTTTTCATGAAATATAAATAACAATAGTTTTTTGAATAAATATATAAAATATCACTCGAATTGCGCAATTTTTCAGCAAGCTACAGTATCACAAAAATTCTTTTAAAAATGAAGCACCCTCTGTACATCTACAATTGTATGTTCATACAAATGTACTTGTATGAACCTCTGTACACATCTGTCGAATAAAAATACTGGTTATTTCATATTCAAAACTTAGATACAACTTACAATAATATAGTATTCTATTACCTTAGAGTCTCT
This sequence comes from Cordylochernes scorpioides, assembly GCA_030710605.1. Classification (NCBI taxonomy): domain Eukaryota; kingdom Metazoa; phylum Arthropoda; class Arachnida; order Pseudoscorpiones; family Chernetidae; genus Cordylochernes; species Cordylochernes scorpioides. The sequence goes on along the minus strand of CP092879.1, from coordinate 25,703,163 downwards.
TTTCCTTTGTAAAATATATTAAAATAATCACAAAAGATGGAGTCGGGTGAAGGTCTCTACACGGGATACTATGGTCTGAACTTCTATCTTTACTTCTTTGTGAATGGCAGAGCCGTCTCATCTGGGTCTGTGGTCTCCGTCGCCACTTCTTACAACCTCTGCCAAGTCTATTCCCTTTTTAAATCACGTATACGTTCTCCAGAACCACTCTATAATAAAAATATATAAGAATCTTTTGAAAAATATGAACGTTCTGATTATCGATATATTCTGCAATAAACTCAGTTATTTTCATCCAAGATGTGCCTTTTTTATTTGAATGTTAAATCTTATGGATTGCGATATTTAGAAATAGGCTTATATTAAAAATAAAAAAGCATATTTTGACTGTTTTCATGAGCATTTTTGATGTCATAATTATAGAGGAGTGTGTATATATATTATATATGTATACGAGGTAAGATCAAAATTTCCCGAACTTTTATTTTTAATTAATTAATTTTTCAGAGCATAGTAATTTAAACATCAAGTATTTCAGAATAAGAGCCTTGGTTATCTACACATTCTTTTCCAGCGTGAAAAAAGCTGTTGATATGCTAGTTCAAAGTCAAATTTTCTAAGCTTGTTTAGTTCTACCGTCGCATTTTCATTTACTTCTGATTACGATGAAAAGTGCCTCCCTTTTAACGTCATTTTGAGTTTTGTAAGGAAGAGAAATCACATGGGGCGATATCAGGAGAGTAAGGAGGATACGGCAAGACAGATACAGAGTGTTTGGCTAAATAGTCTTGAACAATAATAGCTCTATGAGCAGGGGCATTATCATGTAGTAATTTCCACTGTTTTGATTAAAAGAGTTGGTTTCTTTTTCTTATTATCGCATCACGAAGGCGCACAAGTATTTATTTGTATGCCTGTTTATTAATAGTAACCCCCTCTTTAATAAATTCATAATAGACAAGTCCTTGATAATCGAAAAACACTACAAGCATTACTTTTCCTTTGGACTTGTCAAGACGAACTTTCTTCTTCCTAGGAGAACTTTGTGTGTTCCATTCGAGTGATTGTTTTTTGGTTTGTGTATCAAAAAGAAAGCACCATGTTTCATCACCAGTTATTATTGTATTTGCAGTTTCAATTAAATATTTGTAAAAAGATAATCTGGTTTCTCTTTGTTGATCTGTTAAATTTCGTAGGACAAAATAACCACATGTTTTTTTTTTCATGTTTAATTGTTCACCAATATTTTTTTTTTTTGAAACTACCATACGAAATTCCTAGTATTTCTGATATATTATCAATAAAAATTTTACTATCAGCAATAAATAAACACGTAGCTGTCCAATATTGCGATCCGTTGTTGACGTTAATGGCCTGTAATAATCTGCGATGCATTTACGGCCATCTTTAAAACGTTTATACCAGAAATAAACTTGCGCTCGTGACAATTTTTCGTCTTCAAAGCTTTATTAATCAATGATAATGTCTCTGTGAAAGACCTTTTAATTTTACATAAAATTTAATATTTGTTCTTTGCTCAAATGATGACATTGCAGAAACCGACGCCAGCTAAATACTTACAACAAAAATATGCCTTAAATGAAAACTACGCATTCGCATTTACTGACATTGCTAAATTAAATTAAAGTTCAGGCTTTGTTCTTTACAGTAGAATTTATTTTAAATTTTTCGAAGGTTTTTTATATTTTATTTTTCAAATGTTCGGGAACTTTTTGATCCTACCTTGTATATTAAAATAAGATTACGAACAAGACATCTTAGAATGCTCAAATTTAATGGAAAAATCAAAACATTCGCGAAATGCCCCAAATGCCATTCCCAACCAGCCAGTCCTGAACATTTTTTGAATTGTGTCAATTCCTCCGAAAATACCTCTGGGAAAACCACAGGACTATAATAGAAATGCTGAGACAATGGGACCTAATGGAGATCGTTTAAGTGACTTGAGGAATAAGCAACAACAACAATGACATATATATTGAAATTATTCCATATGCCTTATATATATCACATGTATATATCTTTAAATCCTCATTTATTTATATATTTCCTAAGACCATTTGTTGGTTGGAAGAGTTGAGGAGAGTGACAGCAGGTCATTGAAACGTCGGGAGTTAAATAATTGGGTGATGTGTCTATATTTTTTCTGAATTATTTATATACATGTTTTTTATATATACAGTCAAACCTGTCTATAACATCCCCTCTTGGGACTCACCAAAATAGGGTGCTAGAGACATGTCACTTTTTTACTGTTTAAAATCGGGCGCTATAGAGAGGAAGGCGCTATTTAGAGGGGGCGCTATAGACAGGTTTAACTATATATACATATGTGAGCTATGAAATACATCAGTTTCAACCTCAATCTCGCTTTCTGTTACTCTATAACTTTTCGAAGTCGCAGCGTTGGTCAACCTATGCAACCGGGGGTTGGAACCTCCGTGGATTCCACTGAGCGGAAAACTTGGGCGAGGCTGTAGTTCTACACGGCAAGGTCGCTCTATTCTCGAACCTACCCACCCGCCGCATGCTTGACCGCCCAGGCCTGGCTATCGTGCCAATCGCTCAGCCACTGGTGGTTGAATTCTGTCAAAATCCCCGTCACCATTGGCTGGCCGACGTTGTGGTTTCTCAAGGACCAATGTCGACCTTGCAGGACGACTGCACGTCCTTCTACATCCTGCACATCGGGACTATGCTCATCTGGACCTGCTTCCTCTATGGTTCTAGTGACCTGTCTATGGCCCAGCGGTTTTAGTCTTGTCTTAAAATTAAATTGATGAAACTTATAGAAGCGATCGCGCATTAGATAAACTTACCTCCATATATATATATTTCATCCCAGCAAGGACACTAGACATTTTGATTCATTTAGAAGATCGTGATACATTTCTTTATTTATTTTATATATATGGTGCGCTAATATTTTATGTAAGAAAATATATTTTTTACCTATTCTAAAGCGCTAATAATATCTAAAGAATATAATTATTTGACATATTTTGAATATTTATATGATACTAGCGGACGTACCCGGCTTCGCCCGAGGTTTTACCCGAGTAAAGGTTTGTCTAACGAACATTTGCCCGTGTTTTACCCGAGTAAAGGTTTGTCTAACGAATCTCTCGATAAAGTGAACATTTTTTCCCGGTCCCTTGAAAAATACTCGATAAGTTGAATAAATTCAATATTAATCGGTACCCGAGTAAAGGTCTGTCTAACGAACATTTGTTAAAACAATTCTCTATAGACTTATAAAAAGAAATAGATATATTTTGATAATTTGAAACTGATAAAGTGATCATTTTTTCCCGGTCCCTGTGTGCCGTGTCATTCTGAATTTTGTCTTTCCTAATTTTCTACATTACAAAATCATCGTTTTATCTAGTGAACATTTTTTCCCGGTCCCTTGAAAAATACTCGATAAGGTTGAATAAATTCATGGTCGTTTATGGAAGATGGACGAAGTTCCCGGAGGTCATCTTGGGCAAGCTCCCGCGAGGCTTTTTTTCTTGTCTACTTGGCATAGCTGTGTCACCAACTCTGCCCTGATTGGTCGGTGGGTACTTTGACTGTCGGCCGGCGGCCGGGCGAATCCATTCTCGCACGGGGTCTGCCCCACTCCAAACTTTTGGCAAAGCACTTTCTAATATTAAAGATTATTGTCTTAAATAATCTTTAAGAACAAAAAGTATAATAATTGAACGATAGGAAATTATAGTAAATAATTATACTAAACTAAATGATGTAAAAATTATTATACATGAAATTTGAAATAAGTTTTAGAAAAGTTATCGTTAAGTCCACGGGAAAAGATGTAGCCAAAACAAATAGGTTTTTAACAGTGACACGTGAGCACCCGCCTCGAGACGCGCTCCTCTCTCCTAACATTACTCCCCCTCTTGAAAAAGCCTATCTCCGTCTCAATGGTGGCGCTGCTTGCGAGTTAAAGCTACAAATCTGCAAATAACTCTAAGGATATTAAAGATATTCGAGATATTATTTTTCGTAAACCTTTCCGGAGATACACCTAATAATATCCCAATATTTCACGGCGATTGGATGTATGGTTTTCGAATCCATAGAGGACACACAGACACACACACAGACATTCAATTTTATATATATATAGATTTAGATGCCCAACTATATAGTTGGATTTACCAATAAATATTTTCAGATAATTATTTGAAAAGGTTAAATAATTTACTTTGAATAACTCAAGAATATGTATATTATAATAAATAGTTTAATATATTATGATTAACTCGCAAAAATATCGTTTTAGATTTATATATTTAATTAGTTGAAGGTAAATCTTAATCTGAACATTTAATCGCAGATGAATAACAAAAATTCCTCACTTCTACATACTCTAAATGATACAGCATTTGAAACCTCATCCTGGAAAGTGCAAACCAAAGAATAAAAACTTATTACTGAACTGAACCTCCGAAAGACTTAATCTTATAAATTGAAAAATACTTGGAATTAGTCCGAAGACAAATGTGTTTGCAAACTGTTTGGAGAGCCAGTGGAAAAGGAGCATATACCTTTGTAGCAAATGAAACATCAAGACGCGAATGTTTGTTTTAACCGTTAAATCAAACTTCTACTCTCCTTACTGAGTTGAAAAAATATTGGCTAAAACATTTGCTCAATATAGATGGCGCGTTATTGCTTTGTATTAATTTATGCCTAACTGGCCTTGTTGGGGATTGTTTTATTATTCTTTTTGAGTAAATGTTTTATTTGTATTTGACCAGGAATGCCTGGTCACGTGTGTATGTTTGATTGTATATATAGTGTGCTTGAAAATAAAACGTGTGTTAAGTTGTGTTGAATTGAGCTTTGTAAGACTAGTCCTTTCACCTTAGTTTAGAGATTGGAGAGCCCGCTTCAGTTTAGAAGAAGACCTCTGCGCTGCCTATACCTCAGGGTTGAAGAGTGAGCATAAGCGAACCAGCCAGAAGAAGATTGGCTAACAGGCCTTGTTCTTTTGTTTGTGGAAGAGCATTGCTCGATGCAAATATTTAAATGTAATTCTACTGTCCTAAAAGCCTATGTCCATAGTTTGCTGAAATACTATTTCTGATATTCCACATTTCAGTGTGGCATATAAAAACAGAATGCTCCAATACAGCGCTATAGCTCTAAAGAAGAGGTCTGGTAGATTAAATTAGTGAAACCGCTGGGAGGGTAACCACTGATGAGTCAAGCCCTCCTAATATTTTTTTATCGCAGTAAGGACAGTAGAAGCATCATTTTAATAATCCATTCTGGTTAGCAGCCCCGTAAATAAGGATATTTCCGACGATTTCCAGTAGAAGCTTGATTTATTTGTGAAAATAAACATTCGCGTCTTAATGTTTTCATTTGTCATATATAGATGGCGCGTTATTGCTTTGTATTAATATACCCTTGTGTAATATGTATATAGTAATTTAAACTTTTGCTATGCAATCTAGTCAATTCCGTTGTCCCTGTAAGGATAGGATTACCTAAATAAGCATAATATTTCAATAGTAAAATGAAATCATAAATTTGTTGTGTATGTGTTGACAAGAGTCAACAATGAGAAGATTCTTGAACCTCAACGGATTTGAAGAAAAGAAAGATTGACAATTTTAAAAGGTGATTATTTGACTATATACTTATAATTAGTATAGTAGTTTATTATGGTGAAAACATCATACTACCGGGGGTAAGTTTCTTTTAAAGATTTTCAGTAGGAATCTTATACATCGGGCCTGAGAGTCCTTCTACAGGAAAACACGATACGACCAAAAAGTGTTTTTTCCTTTTATTGATGGAAGCCATTTCGAGAAAAGTATGGATACGAGTCACAAAAAATAAGTAAGATTGACGAACTATTGAAAACACAACCTGGTGTAACAATACTAGTTGTATATATTTTATAGATAAACATATGGTCCAATAGATCTTAATTTGAAGCATGTTAAATTTAGAATTATTAATTTTTTTATTCACATTTGACAGTAATTCGATATGTAATGCATCACATGCATAATGCATTAAGGGGGATAGAGGGTCTCTTTCACTGTAATTAATTGTCATCTCTCTCATATATATTGAATACTAGCCGAATGACCCGGGCAACGCCCGTGTTTTACCCGATTGAATGTTTTGATTCAAATACTATTTGTTACAATTATAATTTGGCACCTTAATTAAATGCATATGTTGGTTTTAATAACTATAGCCTATGTGCTTTATCTGTCTATGTACTGTTGGCTTCCGTAGGCGTCTCTTACTGGAAAAAAAGAAAGAGAGGATTCCATTTGGTTATCAACTAATATATGCATTTATTTAAGAAGCGACCCGCTCCAACACAATAGTTACAAAAATGGGGGGGGGGGGGGGGGGCAAAGGTGGCGTGATCGTAGCCGACCAATAGGAGGGCGCCATTCCAAAAAAAAAAAAGCAAACCGTGACAGAGGCGACGAAGAATGACGCTCGTAACTGTATATAGAATAGCTCTTTTGTACATGCGACAGAAAAATATCTGAACCAATGAAATTTTTTAATGACTCCGCGTGGGATTTATTAATCTTTCAAATATTGGTTTTCATATTTAAATGTTTTTATTATTGTTTTTTTACCACTATGTACTAAGTGCAATTCTCAACCTGCAACCCCAAAACACATCATTGACTGTATTGGCTCATCCATTGATGACCTCTACTCATCCCCAGCAGATACCATCAATAAGCTTTACAAGCTTGATAACCTAATATGATTGAGTGGAGATAAGAAATAAGAAGATTATAATTATTTATAAATAAATAACCGTGTAATACACACACTTGGACGGAAAATATATCTCAAGTATATATTATTTTTTAGATTTAATACTGTAATTGGATATTCATTCGACGATTTAGAAAATATATACTGGAATCTTCTTTCTTTGAACTATTCAATTAGTTTTAATATGATAGGTTAAAGTGTTCGTAACTTAAAATTATAATCGTTAAATGTTCATTTCAATAATATCCCGACCCTCGGTATCTAAAAGAATTTACCAGAATTTTAAAAATCAAAATAATCCCTTCATAAATAGGTTAGATTTGAAAACAGCTGAAGTAGAGAAGCAGTGTAAAATGGGGGTGCTGGCAAACCTTGTGAATCTATTAATTAATTTTTTTTGACAGATTTTTGCTTGTAACTCAAAGTAGATTCGTTTTAGAAACTTAAATTTTTGGAATTACACTCATGGACAAAACTTAAATAAGTTGTACCTTTTAGTATGTATATCGGGATTCAGATAATAAATCTGAAAGATATTTGATTCACAGTAGACTTTATTAAAGACGCACGAGGTAAACAATTGTGAATTGAGAAAATGGTTTACCAACTATAGTTAAGATTAAGATAATTTTAAAAATGATTCATAGATGGCGCCACATAAAATAAAATAACACATTTTTCGTTGCGATTAAAGAAGTGGAAAAAAAAAAAGAAAAGAACAAAGGACGATGTTCAACATATTACATTGGATAAATATCTTGATAATCTCACTGAACGACTTTCATGGATTCTAAAGCTATCTATGGGGATAAATATGTCAAAAGTCCTTAAATATGTCCAATAACCTTCTGTTGAATTTGCTTAGAATTTCTAAAATGAACAGATTCCAAGAAGAGTAATCAAACATTATCTTTATTGATTTACAAGGAAATAAAACAATAAAAAACTTATAACATAGTAAACAGAGAGAGAGACTTATCTTCTTACGGTTAGCACCTATTTACCTGCGATCGTGCATACATATACTCTGTGGGAACGATTAACTAATTAAACTTTATATATATACTAGACGTATGACCCGGCTTCGCCCGAGAATTCCCCCGATGGCTATTTCTTTTTTTCATTTGAAAAACTTTTTTTTTTTACGCGGAGTAATCCGGAATGGAATGAATACCCAAATATGGCCTTATTTTTTATAAGAATCGGTGGTTCAGTGGTAGAATGCTCGCCTGCCACGCGGGCGGCCCGGGTTCGATTCCCAGCCGATGCATTTTTTTTTTTTTTACAATTTTTAAAACTCATTTATATTATATATAATATAAATATATTTTATAATATCAACTATATTAATTAAATCAAATACCTAAACACTAATATAATACAATTTTTGCCATCACACACACTTTTTTCCTGTAGTTTATGTGTGTACTTCTGTATTGCTATTCTATGGCACTTCTAATATTTATTATTGATGTACTTTCAGTATGAAAGAAATTGCAATCGGGGGAATTCTCGGGCGAAGCCGGTTCATACGTCTAGTATATAATATAAATGAGTTTTCTAGGGTGAAAAGCTCTAAGTGTGTTAAAATAAAAATAATCCACGGAAGCAAGCAAGGAAGGCTTCTTGAAAATAGTTCAGCTTGCTTCACCAAAAATGTTGTTTACTAAGAAATTTATTCATTGTAAGTTCACCTCTTTTAAAGTAAAAATGTTAATTAAAAAATAAATCAATAAAATGACCCGAAAGGTAAAATGTTGCAACGCTCGGAAGGGGATCGATCCCTGACGGACCATGAACGTTATTTTACCTCGAACGCTTCCGATTACATATTATTAAGTATCAAAAAGGAATGTGAGAAATAAAATTAGGAATCCACCTGCTCTAGCCGATCCCGTCCTTGGACGGGCTTTTCTACTAGTATTGTAATAAAAGGAAATAATAGCAGACGACTTAAGCCGAATTGGTATTTATGCGTAAAGCAACATAAATTTTGTTGTCTAGAGAAAATCTTCAACAAAATATTGTTTTTTTCTTTTTAATATTCAATATAAACTAAAAATTGTTGGAAAATAAAATGAACGAAATACCAATTGCGAAATTTGATGGTGATAATTTTCCAAGTTGGAAATATAGGGTTGAATCGATTTTAGAAAGCAAAGATTTGATCAATTTTTGATTGAAGATCCTCCAGGAGATGAATAAGAAAGACAAAAATGGAAAATAAAAGACTCACAAACAAAAGGTATTATAACTTGTGCCATGACAGATTCTCAGGTTTCATTAATTCTCACATGGAAAACATCAAAACAAATATGGGCATCCTTAACCAAAAGATATGAAGGAGACATTAAAAAGAAAAGTATTGAGGCACGGAATAATGTTTCTCGTCTTCGGATGTATCCTGAAGAAAGTTGGAAAGACTACCTTCATAGATCAGAAAAATTATTAGAAAATGCCAGAATTATGGGAGCCACCATAGATGATGAAGAATTTATCTATTCGGTAATTAAAGGCCTGCCACAAAAATACAATATTATTGCCATGCAAATAAATACTATGAATAATCCTACACTTTCAGATGTTAAATCACAGTTTTCCCTGTATCGAGAAAGGTACCATGAGAAAGATTTTTCATCCTCATCTGCATATAAAGCATCACAAAGTGATTCAAAGAAATTGTATCCAAAAAATAAATTTAAATATAAACCTGAGTGTTATATCTGTAACAAAATTGGACACAAATCTAATGACTGCTGGCATAATCCAAAAAAATAAAGGCAATAATAATAGGAGAGAAGATCCTAACAAACCCAGCACAAGTGGCTATAAACCTAAATTTGGAAATCAGCAGAAACAAACTGGAAATCCACATAATGAAAAGGCAGCAAATTGTCTGATAGCCAAAAATCAAGAAAAGAGTGAACAGGAATGGATAATTGATAGTGGTGCTACAAGCCATATGACATCCTGTTTTGAACTTTTTAAAGATTCAGAAAATAAGGAAAAGAAAATAATCCTTGCTGATGACACTCAAATTGAATCCAAAGCTATAGGAAATGTGCAAATCAAAACAAAAGAAGAAAATTTACTTATCCTCAAAGATGTACTATTTGTTCCACAAATCAAAGGAAATTTGTTGTCTGTAGGAAAATTAGTACAAGACTACCAAAGAATAATTTTTAGCAAAGACAAATGTACTATAATAGATTTCAAGGATCAAGTCATATTGGAAGCTCCAAAAATTGATGATTTTTATATAATAAACTCCTCTGATTCAAGGGATGAAGAAGATAAAGTCTTCAAAGTTAATTGGGATATTTGGCATAAAAGATTGGGCCACCCTAATGAAAATTACATGATTATAATGAAAAACAAAAACTTAGTATACAAATTTGATTGCATATCTAAAGAAGGCTTAAATGATTGCATTACATGTATTAAATCTAAATACTCAAGAAAACCTTTTAAAAGAATTGAAAAAATTCAAACCTCACAATCATTAGAACTTTTGCATATTGATTTAATTGGGCCCATAAAAGAAGAATCTATTGGTAAAGCAAGATTTATTCTTACTATAGTAGATGACTATTCAAGGAAATTATTCACTAGATTCTTAAAAGCAAAATCAGAAACTCAAAAATACTTAAAGAATTTATAGAATATATAGAGAACACCACCAATAAAAGGATTTAAAAATTCAGGAGTGATAATGGTACTGAATTCAACAACCAAGAATTGGAATCCTATCTGAAAAGGAAAGGAATAGAACATCAAAGAACTACCTTTTTTCCCTTGCTCAAAATGGAAGATGTGAAAGAGTTAATAGAAGCCTAATAGAAGGAACAAGAGCCCTATTAATAGAATCTGGATTACCAATAAAATTTTGGCCTGAAGCTATGAATACCTATACATACCTTAAAAACAGAACTCCTTCTTACCATAATACTAACAAGACTCCAGAAGAAATGTTCACTGGAAGAAAACCTACAGTCTCTCACTTAAAGGTTTTTGGTTGCAAAGTAGAATTCTGGACACCTAAACATAAAAAATCTAAATTTGAAAAAAATACTAAAACAGGCATTCTTGTGGGATATTTTTCATGCAGAAAAGCATATAGAATTTGCAACCCAGAAAATTTTACAATTACAGAAACAAGAGATGTTGCCTTTTTAGAAAATCAAAAAGGTGCAGAACTATTAACTTTAATGAACAAGACAGCACAGATTACTCAATCATCAAGATAGATGGACCTGCAGAAGAAGAAACAAATTCATCATCAGGAGATGAAGAATCCTCTGTTGAAATTCAGAATCCAGCATCAAAAACAAGATACAACTTTAGACACACACATAGACCAGGCTTCTATTATGAACCAAGTTTGAGTGAAGAAGAATATGAAGAAAATTCAATTATTCAAGCCCCAAATGATACTCTATTAATGACTCAGTATCAAAATCATATACCAAAAACTTATAAAGAAGCAATTGAATGCCCACAAGCAAGTAAATGGACAGAAGCCACTAAAAAGAAATAAATTCTTTATTAGAACACCATGTATGGGATATTGAACCACTTCCTAAAGAAACAAAACCAATCAAAAGCAAATGGATTTTTACCATTAAAAATGACCCCACAATAGGAAAAAGATACAAAGCCAGATTGGTTTCAGCTGGTTATTCTAAAAAATATGGAATTGATTACTATAAAACATTTTCACCAGTTATAAGTTCTGATACACTCAGAATATTACTTTGTTATGCTGCAATGCAAAATTATGATATTGAAACAGCATATTTGTATGGTCACCTCCAAGAAGAACAATATATGTTACAACCTGAAGGTTTTGAAATGGGTGATAAAAAACAAGGTTTGCAAGCTCAAAAAGGCAATATATGGTCTTCATCAATCAGCCAAAGTATTTTATGACACCCTCAAAAGTCATCTTTTTGATGAAGGTTTTAAAAATCTAACCTCAGATAAATGTGATTGTGATAAATTTATATATGAGAAGAACAATTCTAAGATAATTCTGTGAATATATGTGGATGATATTCTAGCCATATATTCAGATTCAAATATACTGAATCAAGCCATATCAAAAATAGAAAATAAATTCAAACTCAAGGAAAATACTACAAATACCAATTTGCTAGGAATGGAAATATACAAATAAAATGACAAAATATTCATTAACCAGAAAGCTTATATTAAAAATATCTTAATAAAAGTTGAAATTGAAAACTGCAAAACTAAGTCAACACCTTTAGATGTAAATATTGATTTTTCACAATATGAAAACTCCAAGAAATGTGATCTAAAAAATGCCAAGAAATCCTAGGAAATTTACTGTTTCTAAGTGTAAAGACAAGACCTGACCTATCTTTTCCTCTGACACAGCTTTCAAAATATTCACAGAATCCTAGAGAAATTAATTTTAATGCATTAAAAGGAATTTTTGGATACTTGAAAAAACTATTAACTTTGCTTTATGTTACAATAAAGGTAATACCCAACTTACAGGATTTTCTGATGCTAGCTGGAGATATGGTAAGTGCAAAAAGAAATCAGTTACTGGATATTTGTTTACTGTTGGAGACAATTTGATATCTTGGAACTCTAAATTTCAAGCACAACATTCACTTTCTACTTGTGATAGTGAATTACAAGCATTGTTAAGTTGCTATAAGAAGTCAATCCATTTACAATACATCATTGAGGAACTATTTCAATTAGAAGATGGCTATCAACCCACTAAAATATACTGTGACAATATTTCAGCTATAAAACTTTGTACAAATTTTAATATATCTGCCAATTCAGCACATATGATCAGAGCTATTTCTTACTTACATGAACAAATTATTTCAAATAATTTCATTTTAGAATATATACAATCTGAAAATAATCTTTCTGATTTTTTAACTAAAGCTTTAACTAAAAATAAGTTGTCTAATGCTCTAGAATGTCTGGGATTTTGATTTTGACTGGACTTTGAAATATGTTTTTAGCTTATAAATGTTTAAAGTCTAGTATATATTTAAACAGTACAATTTGTGTGCTAATATTGCCATATTATTTTTATAATTTGAAGGGACTAATATAAATATGTAATGTTATATATTTATTATATTTAATTTAGTAAACAAATAAAATAGCGGTTGATTTAATTAGCTGTAACATTCCCTGGACTTGTCCCGCCATCTTTCGGAGGCTATTGAAACTGTTTTGAAATATGCATATATTTGACATCGATCATCATTTTTGTGTCATTTACTGGGGGCAATTGTGAATATATATATATAAATGACCAAAAATGATTTGACAACTCTGTATTTTGTTCTTCTAACTCGTAACTTGTAAACAAGAAGTTTATATTTTTTTGTTCTTTCCTGTTTTTAAATTGGATCTTAATAAAATAATGATATAAAAAGGGTTTATCTTTTTAATTCAACCCAAATTAACACAATTACTGCTAAACCATGCCTCTTCGACCAAATAGAAAGTAAATTTAGGTTGGACTGGTTTAGGTCTCCATTCCAACCTAAATTTACTTTCTATTTGGTCGAAGAGGCATGGTTTAGCAGTAATGAGGAAAGGGCTGAAACTGCTGCTCAGGTCTTCATCTGAAGAAGCCCGCCTGAGTACCATCCTCTTTCCATCTGGTCTAACCTTTATGGTTTTCATCTGGTCTAACCTTTAAGGTTTTCATCCTTCCTAACCTGCACACTAATTTAATATACTATCTTCTATCGTGTCCTCCACATTTACACTAGACTGTTTTCAAAATAAGCTTATAAAAAATAATTCACAAAAATCGATCTTCTTTCATCAGAGGAGAAAATAGAGCAAAAAAAAAAAAAAAATACTTCTCTCTCTCTAATTAGCTTTATTTTATCTTTGGAAAATTATTATCATGGTTCTGTCTTTGCTCTTCTCTATAAAACTTTTTTTTCACTTATTCCTTTTTTCACCCAGCCTATGACGCGTAACTGCCGATGCTTTGCTGGTGTTACTTTTTTTCTTCTTTTTTTATTATAATATATTCTAACTAATTATTTATTACAAAAAAAATGAAAAAACAAACCTCACGTGTTTAAATTATATAAAAATATTTATAAATCTTAAAATTCTCTTAACTATACTATTTGATACAGAATTAGCTTGCTGTTCTGACTCAAAATTAATTCAAAATCTGTAGTTCTTAATATTTTACTTTTTTTTTCCAAATATAAAAAAAATACTATTAATATATTTATATATAGATAAAGAATTCTTCCTGATTTGAAATTAAACGAAAAAACATGGTGAAGGAAGACGAGTTTCTTTTATTGATGCATAGGTGCAAGCTTTCGGGTAAAAACCCTTCAACAGGCGAGAAATGAAGCGCGACTTATAAGGACTATGGTACAAATGGTAGGAAGGAATAAATATATATAAAAAAGAAAGTTCTTAAACTATTTATATATTTTAATATTAATAGAAGACCGATTTTTGAGAAAAGTAAATATTAAATCTGCAGTCTGCAGTCTGAAACCACGAGACGGCGCATGATTAGGGCTATTGAAATAAACATGTGGGAGGTTTAATTAAAGGACAAGAGAGGATGATAAGCTTCTGGAAGATCTGGAAGATTTGGTATCTTGCCTAGAAATATTACGGGAATGTTCAGTCATCCTGATGGCCACAGATCTACCTGTCTCACCTACGTAAGTGGCAGGACACTGTTCACATGAGACGGAGTAGACTGCGCCCATAGAACGAAGAGGGTCAGGAGGAGCTGAGGACTTAGTATGATAAGTCAGTGCAGAGCACAGGCCACACTTTCAACATCAATAACCCCACCATACATTACAGGCACATACATATCTTACACCAAAGACATATCCTAGTATCCATAGTATCCCACAAACTGAACAGCATCAACAGAAAAATAGATCTTCCAGAAGCTTATCATCCTCTCTTGTCCTTTATTTAAACCTCCCACATGTTTATTTCAATAGCCCTAATCATGCGCCATCTCGTGGTTTCAGGCTGCAGACTGCAGATTTAATATTTACTTTTCTCAAAAATCGGTCTTCTATTAATATTAACATATATAAATTGTTTAAAAACTTTCTTTTTTATATATATTTATTCCTTCCTACCATTTGTACCATAGTCCTTATAAGTCGCGCTTCATTTCTCGCCTGTTGAAGGGTTTTTACCCGAAAGCTTGCACCTATCTATTTATATATTTGCCTTATTCTGTCTGTTTGTCTGTTTGAAGCTCACGGATGGGATTTTTCATAACCATCGGTGGTTCAGTGGTAGAATGCTCGCCTGCCACGCGGGCGGCCCGGGTTCGATTCCCGGCCGATGCATTTTTTTTCTTTTTTACAATTTTTAAAACTCATTTATATATTATACAAGAATGACATCCACGGCGCCAATTTATAATTGTAACGAATAGTATTTGAATAAAAGCATTTAATCGGGTAAAACCCGGGCGTTGCCCGGGTCATTCGTATATAATAATTGTATAAACGAATGCAAGACAAAATCACCGCGAATGTTTCTTTTTTTATGGCAATTTCTTTTTAAGGCAATTATCGTTATTTATCGTTAATTTTTGTTTCGATTTTATTGAAAAAAAAAAAACGATATGGTGCCTTTAAAAAATGATCTTTATTACTATGCAGTTTTCTATTTAGTCAATATACCTAAGTTCATGTTGCAAATGTAATTATCTCTATCGATTTAGTAGGTGAAATTCAAAAAAAAAAAAATCGACATGATGAAATCTTTATGAAAATTCACATTTTTATTTTTATATTTTCAAGACACACACAGCTTGGAACGGGACGTTTCACAAGAGTGACATCCATGGCGCCAATTTATAATTGTAACGAATAGTATTTGAATTAAAACGTTTTTAAAATATATACGCACTCGGGTAAAACCCGGGCTTTGCCTGGGCCATTCGTCTATTGCATCAATAAAAGAAACTCGTCTTCCTTCACCATGTTTTTTCGATTAATATATATATATATACGATACTTTCATTAATTAATACAAGTCAATATAATTCTACTGTCATTAAAGCTTATGTCCATAGTTTACTTAAATACTATTTCTGAGATTCCACCCTTCAGTGTAGCATATATAAGCAGAATGATCCACTACAGTATTATAGCTATAAAGAAGCGGTCTGGTAGATTAAATTGGCGTAACCGCTGGGAGGGTTTATAACTGATTAGCCAAGCCCCCCCCCCTCTCCCTCCCAATACTTTTTCAATCGAGTAAAGACAGTAGAAGTTTAATATATTTGTGAAAAGAAACATTTGCGTCAATATTTTCATTTGTTATATATACTCTCTCTCTTTCATTAATATTATTTCCAAAGAGAGAGAAGCTCGACCTCACTAAGTGATTTAAAGTGTTGATGTGCCTAATAAGGTGAATCAATAAGTAAATCAAATATGAATAAACATATTAAAACATAGGTACTCAATAAGAATGTAATATATATATATATATATATATATTTCTTACGCTTCAAACTTTAGAAATTCTATCAATTTTCAGATACAAAGTTGAAACAGAGATAATTTAAATTTCATAGGTTCTTCTTTTTACAGATATCTGTTTTACATCTTCTATGCACAGATAGATTTATACAACGAATGAAGGCATTAAGACGCGAATATTTCTTTCCGCAAATAAATCAAACTACTGATGAGCCAAGCCCTCCCAATATTTTTCATCGCAGTAAGGACAGTAGAAGTTTGATTTATTTGTGAAAATAAACATTCGCGTCTTAATGTCTTCATTCGTTATATATAGATGGCGCGTTATTGCTTTGAATTAATTTCAATTTATATCTAATTGATTGATCTCCCAAATAACAAGTGCTCCGAATGTTCTGGATAAAAGTATTTTAGTGATATTTCTCATTAAATAAATACATAAAACAATATATACATAATAAAATTTGAAGAATAGCAACATTTAAAAAGGTATATTAGTTTGTTTTGGATCACAATAACGCCTAGAAGCAGAATCGAATCATCTCTTAATTTTTATCGCTAGCTTATGTTCAATATTTGCATCTACATTGTCTAAGTAATTCTGAATTTGTTTGGAGAATTGATCAATTTTCTCGGGTTTCCAGCTCTTTAAATAAACTATGGACTTAAGGTATGTCTACAAAATTATTCGATGCAATTTACTTTAGGTACGTTGACCGCGTTGTCATTCTATAGTACAAAAGCAATATTTACAGCCTCAAAGTGCTGAAAGTGGTCTTGGTCGTAATGGGGGTTGAATAGGTCTAGCCAGTATAAATGACAAGCATTTCTGTTGTCCTGATGGTATAGGAAAATAGCCTGATACCTTGGTCTTGGTATCGTTCAGCATTGATGACGTAACCCGACTTTTGCATTGATGGGCAGATGAGCTCACATTTACCAATCGAAATCCACACAAATACTTTTATTCGATTTTTTTCAAAGGATGAATTTGATGCCAGAAAAATCTAAGGAGGGGTAAAGTGTGTAACACTCACTATTTCTATTGTTTAGGGATCTAAAAGAGGCGAAAGTGCCATCGTCTAAAAAGAAGACGTGATCTTGAAATTTGTGCACCAATCGTCTATACTTTGTTTTTCCCGAAACTATATGGATTTCTATTCAAGCTAGAATCGCTTTCCTTCGCTATATTTCAACCCTAACCTCTTCAGCTAAGTCCTATGAACATTCAACAATCTTGTTGTTTGTTGTATTTCTAATAGAAATTTAGTCTTTTTTCTGTACATTATATCAATGCGCTTAATCTTTGCGTTCATCATAATTTTCACCTTCCTACTCAATCTCGCAATAACTATTAATATTTTCTCTGTAGAGACAAAAGCATTTATCTAAAATCTTTTCTATTTCATCTACGAGGCTCGCCTACCTCTAGAAAATTACGTACGGATCATCTTCCGCTTTTAAAAAAACTGAGGTAGGCGAATCTCGAAGATGATATATACAATATTTTAGAATAGTGCTTATTTGATCACAGAAAAAAAGTTAGATATTGGGTAGAAAGGTTAAAATTTTCCATTGAACGTGTAGTGATGGTTGCTGATGTGCTGTGTTGGTGTGGCTTGTGGAAAGGCTGCTGATAAAATTATAATTAAAATTAATTTAGTTAAAGCAAGACATTATAAAGAGAAAATAAGCAACGGTTGAAATAACGTCCGTTGGAGTTTTAGCCCTAGATGTTTACCGCTGCAGTGTGGCCAGATCAAGTGTGTCGGAAGAAGCCAGCCGCTAGAACATTCTGGATGACGTCCCACGCGCATGCGTAGTGAAGTGTTCTCCCAACACGTGCTCGCCAAACTTCTGCCCGTATGTGTTTTGAAGCTTTGTCCCACTTCGCTGAAGCAAAGTGCGGTCGCCACACTACTCCCCCTCCAGTAGGATCTTTAAAGATCCTATGTAGTCGTAGAGGGAACTCTTGGTAGGGTGCCTTGTTGGGTTGGGATCTGGTCTTGGGGGCTTGAGGGAGGCACCTGTCCTTTTCAAATGTTGTCTGGATGTAATGGGTGGCGACCATCTTGTTAGGTTGCAGGGACACGATGGATTGCTCAGCGATAGGGATAGTCGCCGTGAGTACCGAGGAGCTATTGGTATTAGGGAAGTAGTGACTCTTGCTTCAATGGGAGGTGATGACTGTTGGAGTGAGTTTTGAGGTTGGAGAGGTTGTGTTACCGAAGTTTGGGCGGGCTGCAAGTGGAGAGGAGTCGTTGCAGCAACGTTATTGGTTTCTTCTAGGAAGAGTGGATGTTTCTGCTCGCAGGATGGAGGCAAGTCCTCTTCGTGAGACGGCGGCTGCTGGGGCAAGGGATTGTCACTGTGCACTGGGGTGGAGAAAACAGTTTCAGGGGGGCACGAGATGGTGTTTGAAGGAGGGTTGGAGCAGAACGATGAGGAGTCCAGGGATGAAGAGTCACTCAGAGAGCTGGAGAGAGAAGGAAAGTTGGCGCTTGAGTTGGTGTCTTCAACGTTATGGACTGTAGTCACCGGGGCAGTTGTTGTGACATTCATGTCACGGGGAAAAGCCGTCTGCTCCAGGTGTTGGAGGCTATTGGAGGTGGGAGTACAGGGATCACAGTGCTGAGATGGAGGTGGTTTGGACAATTCAACCAGGATAATCGAGGGTCTCTGATCAGCAATGGGCTTAGTTTCTGAGACTTGAGTTGTTCTTACCTGGCGTGACCGGCCAAATCGCAGGAGAAGTCGTTCTTTGAGCGCCGCATATTTTCCTGAAACTGGTGGGTTCTCTACAATGTCGAAGACGCAGATGAGAGCCAGTTCATCCAAATTAACGATTATTGTGTTATACTTGAAATCGTCGTCGCTGGCGATGTTTGCAAAATTAAAGGCAGCTTCCAGTTGGTTGAGCCACAATGGAATGTCTTTGGGCAAGAAGGGTGGGGGGGGCCGTTACGATGTCCGCGACGTAAGTAAGGGTTGGCTGGTCTAGGCTCGTTACCGTTGCTTGGAATTTAGTTTCGTCGCGGGAGATCCCGGCTAGACCGAAAGCGGCTTCTAGCTGGCTTATCCACAGTTCAACGTTGTTGGGCCAGAATGGTGGTGCACGGAAAGCCAATCTTGATATTTGGGAGGGTGCCGTGGATGTTGGCCCTTCCGGATGTTCCGTAGTTGCGTCTTGCATTCTGGGGCTGTTGAAAGTTTCGTGGATGAAATAAAAAAATATATAGAAGTGTGATTAAAGTAACTTTTGCATCACCTCCGGCTCACCAATTTGTAGTGATGGTTGCTGATGTGCTGTGTTGGTGTGGCTTGTGGAAAGGCTGCTGATAAAATTATAATTAAAATTAATTTATTTAAAGCAAGAGACATTATAAAGAGAAAATAAGCAACGGTTGAAATAACGTCCGTTGGAGTTTTAGCCCTAGATGTTTACCGCTGCAGTGTGGCCAGATCAAGTGTGTCGGAAGAAGCCAGCCGCTAGAACATTCTGGATGACGTCCCACGCGCATGCGTAGTGAAGTGTTCTCCCAACACGTGCTCGCCAAACTTCTGCCCGTATGTGTTTTGAAGCTTTGTCCCACTTCGCTGAAGCAAAGTGCGGTCGCCACAAACGCAAAGATTCCAAGCGCCTGGAGACAATTTACAGGAAAAAAGGTGGAATATATCTCAGAAATTCAACAAGCACTTTGAATATCATAGTACCATATATTGTTTATAGTATTTTATGGCAATTTCTATTCTGAAAAAATTATAATCTGAGTATATCAGCCATTTTTTACTTCTCGAGATGATTTATAAAATATTTTACAACTATCCGATAGATGGCGCTTATTAATTTTATTTTATAATATAAAATATTCACATAATATATTATTAATTATATAATAAAAGTTTTACAAATTGCTACCTAAATGCTAGGATCTTTCCACCTTTCACTTTATTGAAAGCTCTCTTTGTCTCCCTCTCTGAATAAATATAATTGAAAAATAAAAAAGTGCATATTTCATATAAGTAATCACTTGATACCATAATAATTTTTCATGTATGCATTAGTCGTTAAAATTATCATTAAAAACTAAGAGATATATTTAAATTTTATTGATTCTGTAAAATAGTCCAAATGTTTTATATTCTCACAATATATGCTATTGTAAGAAAGGGGTTTATACTTATTTAAACATAGAAACTTTCTCCTTGGAATATAAATATTATAAAGTTAAGTGCCAGGAGAAAATGATTTTTTATTAATCGACTACACGAGCTTTCGGGCAGTCACGCCCTTCAACTGGTAATGATACATGATGGCAATAGGCCTTAAATAGGATTCCGTTTTTAAAGAGATATTTTTACATATGAGAAAAATAATATAGGACGGCTAAAAAAACAATTTAGTTGAAAGATATTTGCAAATCTTAGCTATTATATAATAT
This sequence comes from Cordylochernes scorpioides, assembly GCA_030710605.1. Lineage (NCBI taxonomy): Eukaryota > Metazoa > Arthropoda > Arachnida > Pseudoscorpiones > Chernetidae > Cordylochernes > Cordylochernes scorpioides. Next base: position 25,682,420 of record CP092879.1, on the reverse strand, counting down.
ATTTATGTAACTATGCTAATCCTGTAATGCCGGTTGACAAATAAATGGTAGGTTTGTAATTGGCTAAAACATGTGACTATATAATGAAGAGAGACTGGTATTAGGATATCGACTGTTCAACCTGCCATCAGCGGCCATATTGGAACTATACTGGGGGAGGGGGGGGGGTTTAACGGTTATTCAAGTTACTACATATATCCTGATATTGTGCAGGTAAATCTATATGTCGGTTAATGCTATTTTTTGATATGGATACTATGGCTTCTATGATCAGTCTTTGGTATTTATTGGAGATGTTATTGTATAATGTGGTGGGTGAAGTTAAATCGAAAGAGTGGCCTGTGTCAAGAATATGGTTGTAGATGAGGGACCTGTTGTCTTTGTTATTGACGCACCTGCCATGCTCAGTCATCCTGATGGCCACGGACCTACCAGTCTCACCTATATAGGTTGCACTACAATCGTTGCATGAGACTGAGTAGACCGAGCCACCCGATGACTGAACACTGGCAGGTCTCGGCAATCGGGTAATTGGATGTCTAAGAATGGTGGCCAGGCTTCTATTGTTTGTATAGTAGGTGTTAATGCCATGAGGCTTAAGAAGGTGAGATATTGCAGCGGATTGTGTTGAGTACGGTAAGATGCAGGTATTTCTATGAGGTAAATTGGGTTTCATATGGGCCGGGTTGTATTGATATTTATATATGAACTGGTGTGGATATTGGGAAAGGGCAAGTTGTTTCTTAATGTTAGCGAACTCTATTGATCTGAAAATGGGCAGGGAGCAATGTGTAACCAATCTCTTGGTAAGCGTTCTAACTGTATTAATTTTATGGGATAAGGGACAGAAAGACTTGAAATTGGTGTAGAAAGTTGGGTTATTGATTTTATGGTATACCGTTGTGTGGTAGTGTGATGGGGTACGGATGATCAGTATGTCCAGGAAAGGTATTACATTATTGGCTTCTGATTCAAAACTGAAGGAAATGTCTGGGTGGAAGGAGTTTAGAACAGATAAGATACTGTTCTCCTGTCCGGTTTCACATATACAGAGGATATCATCAATATATCTCCTCCATATGTGAATGCCCGGTGTGAATTGCTGTTGGATCCAGGTGTCAAGTGTAGACATGACTATCTCGGCCAAGGGTGACGATAACGGGCTGCCCATTGGTGAGCCTCTAATCTGTTTATAAAGTAAGCTATTAAAGGTAAAATCTGTAGTGTTTAAGCAAATGGAGGTAAGCGCTACTATTGTGGCAACTATGCCAGATTCCAATTGGGCGTCCTGCAGGAATTTTGTAAGCTGGGAAATGATCAGTTGATGGGGAAGTGATAAATACATTGATTTTACATCGTAGGAAACCATGGTTGAGTTCTGAATAGGGGTAAGAGATTGGATAAATTGTATGAAGGCCGGGATGTCTGTTACGGAATAAGACTGTGGCCGGGTTTTGACAAGGGGTGTTAAGTAGGATGAAAGGTACTTGGAAAGTTTGTATGCCGGGGAGAGGTGATATGCTATGATGGGGCGGAGGGGAATGGTTGGTTTATGTATTTTGGGTAGTCCGTAGATGTAGGGCGTATTGGCCATATCTGAAGTGAATGTGTGATACTGCTCAGCTGTAATAGAGCCGGACCTTTTTAGGCGCAACAGCTTTAATCTGAAAGTTCTGGTGGAGGAGGTCAAATCTAGTCTGGTAATGGGCATGAAAGTTGTTTGGTCATTGAGGATGTCCATCATCTTGGTGATGTAATCATCCGTATCCAAGATGACGGTTTGGGATCCCTTATCTGATCTGGTAACTATAATGTGTGGGTTCTGTCTAAGTGATCTGAGTGAGCGGTACTTACCAAGAGATAGGTTCAACTGGGGGGCTGGTTTACGTAGGACTTGGGTCACATATTGCCGTATGGTGTATTGGGTGGCGTGGGGAAGCGGGCTGATGGCGGGCTCAACCCCTGCGATGATCCTAGGTATATCTGCCCTGGTTGGAGGTCTGTATTTGAGGCCGTAGGATAGGATCTCCCTTTGGTTGGGAGATGGCACAAAGGTAGCTAGGTTAACGAACGTGGGAGCGTGGGGTTTGCAGGGTAAGTATTCAGCAGGGAAGCCATACTTGGTGGTCCAGTGGATTAATTTAGAAAGGTGTCGGGTTCTGCAAATGCCTTCTTGGCGCTTGACATCTGCCGTGGTGAGAGTCAGGAATGAAGTCATAACAGGTTGGGGGACAACAGCGGAAACTATGGCGATAAGGCTCTTGATGGTCTTAGAGAGCTTCCTGATCTGCGAATAGCATCCCTGTGTTCTGGCATTCAGTAATTGCTTCTGGGCTCTGTCTACAGTTTTCTTCGAGTATGCGTTTCGTACCGGATCACCAATTCTTAGCGCTGGTGGGATGAATTGTGCTCTTTCGCATATTTTGTTGAAATTTAGGTGTGTTCTCCATTTAGTCAATTGGAGAGACTTTCTTCTAATGAGAACCAAGTATTTGAAGTTATCTGGGCTGAGGATATTGGATTGTCGAAGATTGAGCAGGAACGAATGGGTTTCTTCGGTATCAGAATCCATCACAGTTAACGCTTCGTGAGAAGGCGGTGGATCAACTTATTTAAACATAGAAACTTTCTCCTTGGAATATAAAAACTATAAAGTTAAGTGCCAGGAGAAAATGATTTTTTATTAATCGACTACACGAGCTTTCTGGCAGTCACGCCCTTCAACTGGTAATGATACATGATGGCAATAGGCCTTAAATAGGATTCCGTTTTTAAAGAGATATTTTTACATATGAGAAAAATAATATAGGACGGGCTAAAAAAACAATTTAGTTAAAAGATATTTGCAAATCATAGCTATTATATAATATATTTATGTAACTATGCTAATCCTGTAATGCCGGTTGACAAATAAATGGTAGGTTTGTAATTGGCTAAAACATGTGACTATATAATGAAGAGAGACTAGTATTAGGATATCGACTGTTCAACCCGCCATCAGCGGCCATATTGGAACTATACTGGGAGAGGGGGGGGGGTTTAACGGTTATTCAAGTTACTACATATATCCTGATATTGTGCAGGTAAATCTATATGTCGGTTAATGCTATTTTTTGATATGGATACTATGGATTCTATGATCAGTCTTTGGTATTTATTGGAGATGTTATTGTATAATGTGGTGGGTGAAGTTAAATCGAAAGAGTGGCCTGTGTCAAGAATATGGTTGTAGATGAGGGACCTGTTGTCTTTGTTATTGACGCACCTGCCATGCTCAGTCATCCTGATGGCCACGGACCTACCAGTCTCACCTATATAGGTTGCACTACAATCGTTGCATGAGACTGAGTAGACCGAGCCACCCGATGACTGAACACTGGCAGGTCTCGGCAATCGGGTAATTGGATGTCTAAGAATGGTGGCCAGGCTTCTATTGTTTGTATAGTAGGTGTTAATGCCATGAGGCTTAAGAAGGTGAGATATTGCAGCGGATTGTGTTGAGTACGGTAAGATGCAGGTATTTCTATGAGGTAAATTGGGTTTCATATGGGCCGGGTTGTATTGATATTTATATATGAACTGGTGTGGATATTGGGAGAGGGCAAGTTGTTTCTTAATGTTAGCGAACTCTATTGATCTGAAAATGGGCAGGGAGCAATGTGTAACCAATCTCTTGGTAAGCGTTCTAACTGTATTAATTTTATGGGATAAGGGACAGAAAGACTTGAAATTGTGCTACCTTTGTGCCATCTCCCAACCAAAGGGAGATCCTATCCTACGGCCTCAAATACAGACCTCCAACCAGGGCAGATATACCTAGGATCATCGCAGGGGTTGAGCCCGCCATCAGCCCGCTTCCCCACGCCACCCAATACACCATACGGCAATCTGTGACCCAAGTCCTACGTAAACCAGCCCCCCAGTTGAACCTATCTCTTGGTAAGTACCGCTCACTCAGATCACTTAGACAGAACCCACACATTATAGTTACCAGATCAGATAAGGGATCCCAAACCGTCATCTTGGATACGGATGATTACATCACCAAGATGATGGACATCCTCAATGACCAAACAACTTTCATGCCCATTACCAGACTAGATTTGACCTCCTCCACCAGAACTTTCAGATTAAAGCTGTTGCGCCTAAAAGGGTCCGGCTCTATTACAGCTGAGCAGTATCACACATTCACTTCAGATATGGCCAATACGCCCTACATCTACGGACTACCCAAAATCCATAAACCAACCGTTCCCCTCCGCCCCATCATAGCATATCACCTCTCCCCGGCATATAAACTTTCCAAGTACCTTTCATCCTACTTAACACCCCTTGTCAAAACCCGGCCACAGTCTTATTCCGTAACAGACATCCCGGCCTTCATACAATTTATCCAATCTCTTACCCCTATTCAGAACTCAACCATGGTTTCCTACGATGTAAAATCAATGTATTTATCACTTCCCCATCAACTGATCATTTCCCAGCTTACAAAATTCCTGCAGGACGCCCAATTGGAATCTGGCATAGTTGCCATAATAGTAGCGCTTATCTCCATTTGCTTAAACACTACAGATTTTACCTTTAATAACTTACTTTATAAACAGATAAGAGGCTCACCAATGGGCAGCCCGTTATCGTCACTCTTGGCCGAGATAGTCATGTCTACACTTGACACCTGGATCCAACAGCAATTCACACCGGGCATTCACATATGGAGGAGATATATTGATGATATCCTCTGTATATGTGAAACCGGACAGGAGAACAGTATCTTATCTGTTCTAAACTCCTTCCACCCAGACATTTCCTTCAGTTTTGAATCAGAAGCCAATAATGTAATACCTTTCCTGGACATACTGATCATCCGTACCCCATCACACTACCACACAACAGTATACCATAAAATCAATAACCCAACTTTCTACACCAATTTCAAGTCTTTCTGTCCCTTATCCCATAAAATTAATACAGTTAGAACGCTTACCAAGAGATTGGTTACACATTGCTCCCTGCCCATTTTCAGATCAATAGAGTTCGCTAACATTAAGAAACAACTTGCCCTCTCCCATTATCCACACCAGTTCATATATAAATATCAATACAACCCGGCCCATATGAAACCCAATTTACCTCATAGAAATACCTGCATCTTACCGTACTCAACACAATCCGCTGCAATATCTCACCTTCTTAAGCCTCATGGCATTAACACCTACTATACAAACAATAGAAGCCTGGCCACCATTCTTAGACATCCAATTACCCGATTGCCGAGACCTGCCAGTGTTCAGTCATCGGGTGGCTCGGTCTACTCAGTCTCATGCAACGATTGTAGTGCAACCTATATAAGTGAGACTGGTAGGTCCGTGGCCATCAGGATGACTGAGCATGGCAGGTGCGTCAATAACAAAGACAACAGGTCCCTCATCTACAACCATATTCTTGACACAGGCCACTCTTTCGATTTAACTTCACCCACCACATTATACAATAACATCTCCAATAAATACCAAAGACTGATCATAGAAGCCATAGTATCCATATCAAAAATAGCATTAACCGACATATAGATTTACCTGCACAATATCAGGATATATGTAGTAACTTGAATAACCGTTAAACCCCCCCCCCCTCCCCCAGTATAGTTCCAATATGGCCGCTGATGGCAGGTTGAACAGTCGATATCCTAATACCAGTCTCTCTTCATTATATAGTCACATGTTTTAGCCAATTACAAACCTACCATTTATTTGTCAACCGGCATTACAGGATTAGCATAGTTACATAAATATATTATATAATAGCTAAGATTTGCAAATATCTTTCAACTAAATTGTTTTTTTAGCCGTCCTATATTACTTTTTCTCATATGTAAAAATATCTCTTTAAAAACGGAATCCTATTTAAGGCCTATTGCCATCATGTATCATTACCAGTTGAAGGGCGTGACTGCCCGAAAGCTCGTGTAGTCGATTAATAAAAAATCATTTTCTCCTGGCACTTAACTTTATAGGGTTTATACTTATCTTTGAATGAATATTTAAAATATATATGATCATTCTCTCATTCTCTCTTGTGCTTCTATGTCAATTAATTAATAAGCCACAATGTAAATGTAGAGCATGTAGCATATAGTGCATGTTCCCATTGGTTCTGTGTTCTATATATGATATTGGGGGGTCGGTGGTAGGATGGTCTAAACCATTGGTTTCGACCGCTACGAACCGGGATCGAATTCCTCTTTGGGCACTTTTTTTCTAAAAAAAAAAAAAAAAAAAAATGCTACAATGGTCCCCGATTCTTGCAAAAGTCCAACCCCACCATCGAGTGCAAGTGACAAAAACAGGGCTCTGGCACATTTGTAAGTACAAAGTCGAACTGCTTTCCATATGTGTAGACATGTGGTGCACTTACAGTAAAATCAGTTGCTAACTATCCACCATGATTATCACTACAGGAAGAAAAGAAGCATAGATGGAGCTCCTGTACTCCAGGTAGCGCAGCACCCAACAACAGTTTCAGGTCCGACGCATGTCCAGTGGCCACACATTCCTTCGTGCATACGTCATGGTTAGCGTATCACTGAAAGGCTAGTGTCAATCAACCGCGTTCTAGTCTTCGCCTCCCTCATCCAATGGGCCACGACATTCGGCGATTCTATTATTCTCCTCCGAATGGTGACTGCGGCCTAAGAGTGCGGAAATAAGACCTTGATCAAACTTCATTGCGTTCATCCAGTTATATATTTGTTGACTATCGGATTGAGACAAGGATAAATCATCCAAGGGTTCCCCTCTTTGTTTCTCCAAGCAACAGCACTTAAAATTTTATGCATTTCTCATCCTGTATTCTGATATTACACAGAAGTGACTATAATGAGTGGTATTTAGGATTTGCGTTCTGTCATTTTGAATGCTTTGTTCAGTTGCTATTCGAATAATACCGGGTATTTCGGTCTGTATAACAGTGTATTCGGTACAACCCTTCAAGAACGAAAAGCCCTTTGAAGCTAAAATAGTTGACAGGTTTACAACAAATTTGCAGCCTGCTCTTTGATGTTTGTGCAATGTCCAGAAGTGTGCCAAACATATACGAGGCAGCCTGCTCTCTTCCATTTCTATGATTCTCACCCAAAATCTCAAAATCTGTTTGATGATGATCCAGTGATACTCGTCCGCACTCTATTCTCAGCATAAATCCCGGAGTATATTTTGATAAGTTCAAATAGCGTCTTAGAAAGATATTCTGAACTTGGTCAAATACTTCTATTTTGTCAAATTCAATTAATACTATATTATATATATGAATAAATAAAATATTATAATATTGATATTAATATAAATAAATCATACCAAAGTTGTTTTTTTTTTTGGACAACCTCATGACGTGTCAAAGTCGATTTAAATGTTTGGTTCCGTTGTTAAAACATTAAAACATTGTTTTATTCCCGATATTTCGATGGGCTAAACGACCATCTTTTTCTAGGATCTCATCCCTTTTCGCGGCAAGCCGCGCGTTACACTTGAGACACGGGCGTCTCACAATCTCCCCGGGCGAAAATCATCCAAATGAAAAAGTAATGTATGCAAATAAATATCGTACAATACTAATTAAAATAAATGAATAAATAGAGTGAAAAGTAAATATCTATATATACAAAATAAATATTCGGCTATTGCATTATGAATGAAGACATTTCACTGAAGTTCATATATGTGATATCTTGGGACCTCTGGGACCAGTGTTACCTGATGCTAGACGAACCTCGATGTCAACTCTACCGTGCAGTCGTGGTGGAAGGCGACACAGCTGGGCCAAAGGTGAAATAAACAAACAGAGATTCCACTAAAAGCGTCTGACGTCAAGAAGGAATGGGATGAGGAGAGAGGGAGATCTTTAGAGCAAGTGTTACCTTGTTGCGAGCCAAGCGGATACTAACTATTCTAGGTCCTCGATTTAACACCACGACCTTGCTTCTTTCTAATTGGCTGACCTATTTAGGTGATTCTTTCCCAATTGGCGGGACCATGTCACATGGCCGTTGGCTATTGGTTGACCTACTTAGGTGATGTCTTCTGTAATTGGCCTTGCGGCTTTCTTTGATGGAAAATACGTCCGGTCTTGGCCAGGAAGTACGGGGCGTTACTCGACTTTTATAACTTCTGCGTTATCAGATACGCCCGGTTCTGTCAGGAAGTATTGACTTGTAAATTATTTATAGTTGGGCTGGATTTAAGCCTCTTTTGCTAGGCCTTGCTTCGACTTCTGTCCTAAGCCTGATTAGTTTTAACCTTAATTTTCTCCTGTTAGTCTCCATTCCTTCTATCTGTACAGTTGATATACTTTATTAGATTCTTACGCGGTACAGATTGATGTTAGTTGAGGCTTTCTATGTGCAGTACATAAGAAGTTATATACAGTCAAGGGGTGGAACATGTGGTAGTAGATATCTAGACTATTTACAACAGTTCCATGGTCTTAAATCATCACAGATGGCCCCGGATGTGAGAGGGTTCATATGGAGGGATTTAAGAGAGCGGAATAGGAAGACTGTTATTAAGGAAGTAATTTTTAAAAAATTAATTGAAATGAGTTGGTATATAACATGGGGTTGATTTCTGTATATCCATAAGAGGTAATAAAGCATAAACAACTAATATTAAACATACAAGTAAAAATAAAAATATGAATAATATATTAAATAGAGAACATATAATGATTATAGGTGAAAATAAAAACGATTGGATGGGAAAATCATGATTTCTTCGTGATGGGCGTTAGAAAGGGTTGAGGGGTTAGTTATTACTTGGTTGAGGCAATGTCACTTTGACTCAAGTCCCAAACCATTTAATGTGCACGGCGCGGAAAACCTAGGCCATGTTTCACATGTAAATTTAAGGACCTAATAAAGTTACAGTACCACAATCGAAAAGTAAGATAAGGGGATTGTTATGGGTTTTAGTAATTAGTCGTTAAGACGTACGCATGCAGGATAAATGAGGGCGAAGATCAGTGACCAGAAATCAAAGTTTTAATTAGAGTCGTCAGGGGCTTAGCGAGAAAAAGAGTAAAATAAAAAAAAATGTGCCAGCGTGTGGCATGAGAGTGCCCTGGAATAAAAAAAAAATACAATTTGCACGTATCCAAGCCAGAAGTAGGGATAGGTAAATCCGGGGGACGATGTGACAAGATTGTTAATTACGAAATCAAAGTAGGTCAAGTCTAGCCTGCGAAGGAGTTAAAAGTTCCTGCGGAAAAGGGTTAGTATTTATTAAGAGGTAACCTTTAAAGTGGTTGTTTAAGAGGTTATTGAAGATTGCCCTGTTTTTAGATCATGATTTTTAGTTTGATTATAAAAGAATATATCATTGAGATGTGAAATTGCGAAATTAAGGCTTTGCATATAGCGTTAAAGGATTTAAAAAATCGAAAATAGAATTGCGAAGTTAAATGCAAAGTAATCTTAAAAAGAAAAGTAAAAATAGTGATGACATGATACAAAGATTAACACACTACAGCAGTATATAAGGGGTAATAGAAAGTGAAAATATTAAATGAAAATTAAAAATGAGCAGTAATATACTCGATAGCATTGACATGGTAGCGGAAGATGAAACAATGTAAATAACATCTAATTTATAAAGTGAGAAAAAATATAAAATGACAAAATGCAAATTAGTCATATAAGCATGAAATATAAACTTGAGATTATTAGATATGAAAGATAAAATATAAAGTTGATTATAGAATAGAGTCATAAAGCAAAAGTAAATAAGTTTTGGTAAAGAAAAATAAAATAAAATGACAATAATCTAAACTGATTGGTTGACGTAAAAAAAAAACAATTATAAGAGCTATATAATGATTATATACAAGATATTAAAATGAAAATTTAAAAAAAATGTTCATCGAGAAAGAAGAGTAAGTAAGATTATACATAGAAATTATATATCGTGAAAGAAAGGAAAGTTGTAGGCCAATCGTAATGTTCCTGTTTTTTTTAGGATGGGTAGAGAGAGCTTTAAATTGTCCTCGATTGATATCTTTGGTCTTGTTGGCCTAAGTTTTTCTAACTTATCGAATTTGTTTCATGTTTGACGTGACTCGTGGATCACATTGTTTCCAACTGTGAAACTCATCGAGTCCTAATGTTGTCGTTTTTTTTAAACTTATGTGGGTGTGTGTGATTTTTGTAAGTAAAATGTTGTCCTTGGATCTAAGTGTCGATGTTAAGTTGACAAGTTAATTGAGGGCGAGAGAATCTAGACCTGGTGACGGGCCGTAACAAGATGTCGGCTGTTTGTTTGCTCGTGTCCAGCGGAAGAGGAGGGAGCGAAGCTATTTTTAATGCGATTCCGGATTTAGGTCAAGAGGGGGAGCGAGGGGGCTTGCTTGCTTTCTTTCAACTTATTGGAAGATCTCTGCATTAAGGTGCAGAAAAGGCGCTGAGCAAATCGGGGGTATAAGACGGGATTTCTGCGCGTCAAATATTGTGGGACATAAATGGCCGAATTCTATCAAGTGGACATCAGGTGTTACGCGAGGTGTTGGAATTAGAGGCTGGGGCGCGAGGAATAAGATATCTTCTGTATAGTATTTAAGTTTGTTCACATGAACTGTATCATCTTCTTTATTTAGGGGTCGATTGGGTCTGTTAATTCGGACTACGTTTGGGGATATTATTTCTATAATTGTAAACGGACCTGTGAAGTATGGTGCTAATTTTCCCGTATCGGGATGTTTATAATTTTTTACGAGGACTAGGTCACCAATCTCAAAATGCGGGGCTTGATGACCTTTATCATATCTTTGTTTGTCCCTTTCATGCTTAAGCTGTGTTCTGCTGGAGGCGAGTTGCCTAGCCTTCTGTACGTCGGGGAACGGGTTGTAATGATTTTTTAGTTCTGGTGGGATGCTATTAAACATCAAGAAGATCGGTGGGAAACCTGTGACGGTGTGCGGGGATTGGTTATAGATTTGGACAACTTGTTTAATTAGTTTGGTCCAAGATGTCTTCGGGTTTTCGAGATAAAGTAACCTTAGTTTTCCAGTGATGGTGGCGTTCAATCGTTCTATCAATCCGTTAGCTTGCGGATTGTTACTGGTGGTAAGCAGTGGTTGTATCCCGCGAGATAGCAGAAATTTGCGGAATTTTTCGGAGGTGAATGCGGGCGCTCTATCCGAAAGTAGACGTTTTGGAGACCCTTGTTGTAGTACCTTTTTTAGGGTTTGGATGTACGTTAAGGTACTTGTAGATTTCGATGGGAATGCCCAAGCGTATCTGGTCAAGTGATCCACTATAACATGGAGATACGTCTTGGAGTGTCCGTATTTCGAAAATCCGGCTATTGTATCTATTGATATTAAATCGAATGGCTGTTGTGGTGGGGGAATTTGTCCTAAGGTGCCATAAGGCTTACCTTTGGGTCTTTTGATGATTTGGCAGGTATGACAGGAATTTACAAATTTTTGTATGGACTTGGCCATACCTTTCCAGTAATACTGAGTAGAGATTAGGCGAGCCATTTGGGAGATACCGGGATGGTTGTATTCGCTGTGAACCTGGTTCATAAGCGAGTGTTGAAGAGCTTCGGGTATTATTATTCGATTTACACCTTTACGCCGTATGGTGTGTAGACCGTTGACGTCTACAGCGACACTGGTATCTGTGATATTCGGTTGGTGTTTCTTAATAGTACGGGCACTGATAAATCCACAAAATGGATTGCGAGAAAGCAAATCGGCCTCGTGTTGCTGGGTTCCCTTGAGGTACTGTATTTCATAGTCGTAAGTGGATAGTCTTAAACTCCACCTAAAAAGTCGTCCTGACGGGTTTTTTAATAGTTTTAAGCCATTGTAGGGCTTGGTGGTCGGAGTAGACAGTGAATTTGGTACCGGATAGATAGATGCGGAATTTTTCGATGCTTTCTACGATCGCTAAGCATTCTAACTCTGAAATGGTATAGTTGCGTTCGTGAGGGCGTAGTGCTCTACTGTAATACTGTGTGGGATGAACTTTTCCATCCGGATGTACTTGTTTGAGAATTCCTGCGATTCCCTGGGTGGAGGCGTCACAGTACAAGCGGCAGGGTAAGCCATCCTGATACAGATGTAATACGGGCTTACGTGTTAAGCTCTCCTTGAGAGCCGTGAATGCCTGTTGACATTTGTCGTCCCATTGCCATTTAGTGTCCTTTTTAAGTAAATTGTTGAGTGGGGTTCTGAGACGGGCATAATCTGGTATAAACTTGTTATACACGTTGACGGCTCCTAAAAAGGACTGTAACGTTTTTTGGTTGAAGGGAGGTTTGATAGCGTTAATAATATCGAGATTACGGGTCTGCGGTGTGTAAGTTCCGTTCTTAATAGTGTATCCTAGAAATTCTATTGATGTCTTCAAAAATTCACATTTTTTATAGTTTAGTTTAATATTTTCCTGTTGGCAGATCTCCAGGAATTTTTCTACGTGTTGAATATGCTCTTCTAAGGTATCCGAAAAGATAATAAAATCATCGAAATAGTGGGCTATGAAGTTTAACTTATATTTTTGGAATATTTGGTTTATTGCACGTTCAAAAATCTGTGGTGAGTTGCGCATCCCAAAAGGAAGCCTACAAAATTCGTATTGCCCGTCTAATGTCACGAAAGCTAAAAGGTGACGGGAACTGGGATCTATTTCGACCTGCCAGTAGGCAGAAGATATGTCGGCTGAGGAGAAATATTTGGCGCGTGAGAGTTTGTCGAGTATATTCTCTATCAAGGGGAGAGGATGGACGTCTGGTGCAATGATTTCATTAATCCTACGATAGTCAACACAAAAGCGTTTTGATTTGTCACGCTTGGTGACAAGCGTAATAGGACTGGCGTAGGGAGATACAGAGGTTGTAATTATACCGTGTTCAAGCATGTGTTCGATCTGTGTTTGTATTTCAAGTTGGTCATTTAGGGGTACGCGATAAGGACGTAAGGCAATTACCTTGTCCGAAGTAGTATTGATTTTTACGGGAGGTATTTTAAGCTTAGGGACGTCGTATTTATTGGCGGCGAAAACGGGTGTAAATTGATGCAGTACCTTGTGTAAATTATAGGGACAGTGATCTAGGTTACTTGTGTCCAAAGATATGCAAGAGGAGGACATAGAGGCGTTGAAAATAGGATCAGGAACATTACATTGAGGCCAAATAAGAGTGTTGGAGTTCACCACGTGTGAGCAACCCGTTCCAGGAGGGGAAGATTTAGTAAATGGGACAGTTGTATTAACCTGTCCATGGGACACGTGTTGCTTGCACGAGGTGAATTTGTATAAGGTAGTTGGTAGAGGTACATTATCTTGATACAGGAGTAGCTGAGGACAGTTTATAATTAGTAGAAATCTTTTTATGGAGTTAAGGGATAATATGCCAAAAGGCAAGGGGGCATCTATAATATGGAATTTTAGGTTCTGCGTTATGTTACCTATTTTTACGTTTAAAAAGATATAACCTATGGTGAAAATATTGTTAGCTATGGCATTAATAGTTAAGTTAAATGGGTGAACAGGTATTTTCTTTTGCAAATTGGTTTCTATTATTTTAAAAGTATTCCGACTAATTATATCGATAGATGCTCCTGTATCAAGTAGTAGAGGAAGGTTTACATTATTGGGCAGTTCAGCTCGAACGAGCAATTGTTCAACGAAAGTTATGTGAGGAGGAACCTACTGTTGTGCTGTCTTGGGCGTCGGAACAGGCCTGTTTTGGTGCCGTGGTCGAGGTACCTATGGGACAGCTAGGGTTCACTGCTTGCGCTGGGCTCGTGGTGTAGAGAGGATCAGGTGAGCGGGTAACATGCGCTCGCGTGTTGTTAACTTGGAAGGGTGCGGGAGAGGACAACACAGTTCTGTCGTGCTGCGGATAAGTTGTGACTCGGTACACAGGTCTTGGACGGCTCTGTGCAGGCCGTTTGGGGGCACTGGGCGTGCCAGTGCATGGCGCCACAATACCTGCAGGATGAAGGGGGTGGATTGGCAGAGTAGTTGGGTCGCGCTGACCATGGTCGCGGAGCACTGTACCTCGGTGACGGTGCGAAGGAAGGGTTGGGCGTTGTTCTGGTCGTCTGTTGGCACACTTGCGACGCACTGTGGGTTCCTCTTACGCGCGATACTACACTATACCACGCTTGGAGGGTGTTCGGTTGCACGGCAGCGACAATGCGCTGATCAGCGACGGGTAACCCATCAGTCAGGGATTCTAAAAGGATTTTGTGGAGAAGGTTCAGCTGTAGGCCACACACCGTCTTTTTTTGATAATATTCCTCTAACGAGGAGCGATCTGTCAACTTAATGGCCAAGAATTGGGCAAATGATGCGTTTGTGGTTTCAGGAAAGAGGTCTATCAGGGCCTGCCTTGCGTCAACGTAATATAATTTGTCTAATTTTAGGCTGCGGAAGTAGTGCAGGGCCTTACCTTGTAGGAGGTTGGGAAGCCTTCTCAGTCTTTCGGTGTAGTGTAGTTGGGCCAGATCAGCTTGGGCGTCGTAGTTGTCGAAGAAGCTCTGCGCCTCGTACGAACCATCGTAACGCGGTAGCTCCACATCCCGCGATAGTTCTGTCGCCGAGGAGAGCTGATATATCGTCCTGGCTAAACTCCCCAGGACATCTGACACCGGCGGCGGGGGTGTGACGTCTTCCTGGCCGGTGGCGATTTCCTCCGTTCTACCGAGAGTGTTTTCTTTCTTTGGAAAAGTGGTGCTTCCGCCACTTTCGGAGTCGGGATCGGACTCCATTGGTTCCTTTGGATTCTCCTCTCTTCCCTGTTCCATCTTTCTGTACAGACAGTGGTCTATTTGCTTACTTGTACCTTGGCGTCCACTATCCTGTCGACTCTTCGGTACGGGGGAGTCTGTGATATCTTGGGACCTCTGGGACCAGTGTTACCTGATGCTAGACGAACCTCGATGTCAACTCTACCGTGCAGTCGTGGTGGAAGGCGACACAGCTGGGCCAAAGGTGAAATAAACAAACAGAGATTCCACTAAAAGCGTCTGACGTCAAGAAGGAATGGGATGAGGAGAGAGGGAGATCTTTAGAGCAAGTGTTACCTTGTTGCGAGCCAAGCGGATACTAACTATTCTAGGTCCTCGATTTAACACCACGACCTTGCTTCTTTCTAATTGGCTGACCTATTTAGGTGATTCTTTCCCAATTGGCGGGACCATGTCACATGGCCGTTGGCTATTGGTTGACCTACTTAGGTGATGTCTTCTGTAATTGGCCTTGCGGCTTTCTTTGATGGAAAATACGTCCGGTCTTGGCCAGGAAGTACGGGGCGTTACTCGACTTTTATAACTTCTGCGTTATCAGATACGCCCGGTTCTGTCAGGAAGTATTGACTTGTAAATTATTTATAGTTGGGCTGGTTTTAAGCCTCTTTTGCTAGGCCTTGCTTCGACTTCTGTCCTAAGCCTGATTAGTTTTAACCTTAATTTTCTCCTGTTAGTCTCCATTCCTTCTATCTGTACAGTTGATATACTTTATTAGATTCTTACGCGGTACAGATTGATGTTAGTTGAGGCTTTCTATGTGCAGTACATAAGAAGTTATATACAGTCAAGGGGTGGAACATGTGGTAGTAGATATCTAGACTATTTACAACAGTTCCATGGTCTTAAATCATCACATATATATATAGAGGTTCCTAATCTAGGAGCATCTAAATTGTGTGTACATGTCCGGTATATCGATCTTTCGGTTTATACTATTTCTGTCTTCCAAAGAACTCCAACTCTCCAAGAATAGCCTGCTGTGCTTTTCTTTTATATCTTGGTATATTATTGATGTTTGTTCAAAGTCTGGAATGTGGCTATTGATGAGAGCATGATCTACTAATAAGGAGGTCGGGTTATGGTGTTTTAGGGCTGATTTGTGCTGGTTGATTCTTTCTATTAATGGTTTACCGGTTTCTCCTATGTAGACGGCTTGGCAAGACTTGCATGGTATTTTGTATATGACATTGGTTCTATTGTTTGGTTCAGTGATCTTTTTTGTATCAGGATGGCGGAGGATGTTGTTAAGATTCGAGGTAGATTGGAATCTTGTTGTGATATTGTAGTATTTTAGTTTTCTAGCTATTCTTTCACAGCCATAGCTGTATGGTAGGGAGCAAAAAATGTTTTGGGATGAAGTCTGTCTATTGTTTGTGGATGATGTTCTCGGTCTGTAGAAATGCTTTTTGATAAACGGTTTAGGGTGATTATTGCTAAGTAGTTCTTGAAATATCTTGGTTCTTTCTTTTTTGTGTGTCATTATTGTTGGTTGAAAAGTGTGTGATTAGTCTTTTTTAAAGAGTTTTTTACCACGGAAATTTTATGGTGGATGGGACCAAATGAATTGAAGTTCAGATAGCTTCCAATATGGGTTGGTTTTCGGTATATTCGAGTTTCAATTCTATCTTGGTTAGTTGTATGTCTAGAAACGGTAGGGAGTTATTTTCTTCTATTTCAAAGGTGAATTTCAAAAGGGTTTGAGATTATTCAAGAAATTCAGAATGGTGGAAAGATCAACTTTTGTGATGCATAGTATATCATCAATATAGCGTTTCCAGATTATTACTTCTAGTTGTGCTGTGTCTGCAATTATTTTATCAATTTTGTCCATGTTGATCAACACTCCCAAGACTTTAGCCGCAATAGAAAATGCAATAAAAAAACTCCCAGACGACCAAAAGACAAGAATTAGAACAGAAATAACCCCGATCATTAAGAAATTGGAAATGCAAAACAAGACAAATTTAAATAGAGATGAAAGAAACACTATAAGGTCTTTAAAAGAAAACAAACAAATCATCATAACTCCTTCAGATAAAGGCAGAAATACCGTAATCATGGACGTAATAGAATACAACAACAAAATCGAACAGTTACTTCAAAATCAGGAAATATATCAACCACTGACAAAAAGCCCTCTACCCAACCTCATAAAAGATTTCAATAGACATTTCAATAGAATAAAACGGCAATACAAACTAGATAGTAAAACCTTTGAAGCCTTTAAAGCAACAAACCAGAATCTTCCGAATTTATATGGTCTACCAAAAATCCACAAAGCTAATACCCCATTGCGTCCCATAATATCATACTCAGGATCTCCCTTATACCCTATCGCGAAATATTTGTCGTCAATCATCTCACCATTCCAGAAAAAACTCCCTTACACAGTCCCCAATCCAGTAGCAGCTATTGAAACCATCAATAATATTCCAATTCCACATGACAGCTATATGGTATCTTTTGATATAGAATCTCTTTATACATCAATCCCGCATGATGAAGCTATCCTGGCACTTCAAGAATTCTTACACAACCATCCGGAAATCATCCTTCCTATCCCTAAAGAAGCCCTTATAGATCTGATTGAACTTTGTCTAGCACTTAATTATTTTGGATATAAAAAAAAAAAAGACAGATATTTCAAAAAAGAAAAAGGTTTACCAATGGGGAATCCTGTTTCATCAGCATTAGCTAACATCTACATGGACAAAATTGATAAAATAATTGCAGACACAGCACAACTACAAGTAATAATCTGGAAACGCTATATTGATGATATACTATGCATCACAAAAGTTGATCTTTCCACCATTCTGAATTTCTTGATTAATCTCAAACCCTTTTAAAATTCACCTTTGAAATAGAAGAAAATAACTCCCTACCGTTTCTAGACATACAACTAACCAAAAACCAAGATAGAATTGAAACTCGAATATACCGAAAACCAACCCATACTGGAAGCTATCTGAACTTCAATTCATTTGGTCCCATCCACCATAAAATTTCCGTGGTAAAAACTCTTTCAAAAAGACTAATCACACACTTTTCAACAAACAATAACGACACAAAAAAAGAAAGAACCTAGATATTTAAAGAACTACTTAGCAATAATTACCCTAAACCGTTTATCAAAAAGCATTTCTACAGACCGAGAATATCATCCACAAACAATAGACAGACTTCATCCCAAAACATTTTTTGCTTCCTACCATACAGCTATGGCTGTGAAAGAATAGCTAGAAAACTAAAATACTACAATATCACAACAAGATTCCAATCTACCTCGAATCTTAACAACATCCTCCGCCATCCTGATACAAAAAAGATCACTGAACCAAACAATAGAACCAATGTCATATACAAAATACCATGCAAGTCTTGCCAAGCCGTCTACATAGGAGAAACCGGTAAACCATTAATAGAAAGAATCAACCAGCACAAATCAGCCCTAAAACACCATAACCCGACCTCTTTATTAGTAGATCATGCTCTCATCAATAGCCACATTCCAGACTTTGAACAAACATCAATAATATACCAAGATATAAAAGAAAAGCACAGCAGGCTATTCTTGGAGAGTTGGAGTTCTTTGGAAGACAGAAATAGTATAAACCGAAAGATCGATATACCGGACATGTACACACAATTTAGATGCTCCTAGAATAGGAACCTCTATGTATATATGAACTTCAGTGAAATGTCTT
The DNA here is from genome assembly GCA_030710605.1 of Cordylochernes scorpioides. NCBI lineage: Eukaryota > Metazoa > Arthropoda > Arachnida > Pseudoscorpiones > Chernetidae > Cordylochernes > Cordylochernes scorpioides. The sequence continues at coordinate 25,663,908 of CP092879.1, read as the reverse complement.
CATGCATAATGCAATAGCCGAATATTTATTTTGTATATATAGATATTTACTTTTCACTCTATTTATTCATTTATTTTAATTAGTATTGTACGATATTTATTTGCATACATTACTTTTTCATTTGGATGATTTTCGCCCGGGGAGATTGTGAGACGCCCGTGTCTCAAGTGTAACGCGCGGTTTGCCGCGAAAAGGATGAGATCCTAGAAAAAGATGGTCGTTTAGCCCATCGAAATATCGGGAATAAAAAGATTATTTATTGAATCCAAGATGTGCCCTTTATGAACAAATATATATATATGTGAAAAAATAGTACAAATGTGATATTGTACTGCGATAAGATGCATAAATTATGAAAAAGGCATCTCCTTATCGTGAAACTGAAAGTTGCTGATGGCTTACGCCATCTATCGGAATAAATATCAACCATTCTCGTTGATTTTTAATTATTCCAGAATTCGCCAAATACCCATTCTTGATTAATCAAGAAAAGCTAACCACGGACGCGTTTCGGGCTGTTGGCCCTCATCAGCGTGGTGCAGGCTGTACCTCAACGACCAAAAAACAGGTCATTCAGGCATCCTGAAAAATCATGAAACGGGTAGTTAAGGCCAGAATTTCTTAATTTATGCATCTTATCCCAGTACAATATCACTATTTTTTACATTGTGTCGCGGTCTCACGCAATTTTCATGATTTTTACAGGATGCCTGTATGACCTGTTTTTTGGTCGTTGTGGTACAGTTTGCACCACACTGATGAGGGCCAACGGCCCGAAACGCGTCCGTGGTTAGCTTTTCTTGATTAATCAAGAATGGGTATTTGGCCAAATCTGGAATAATTAAAAATCAACTATTCTTTCAGTTGCACGATAAGGAGATGCCTTTTTCTTAATATACGAGGTGTGTTCAAAAAGTATCGCGACTTTTGAATTTTCGCGGGTTGCGTATATTCGAATTTCGATCTTTTTGTGGCTTTTTGTTGGTACTCATGTCTCTCACTTATGCCGACAAGCTCGGCCATTTTGAATATTCACTTAATTGTTGACAGCTGCTTTGCTTGCAGGTGTTTTGGATCGTCTTCTATTTTTACCTATTAAAAAAAATGGATCAAAGAACCTGTATCAAATTTTGTGTGAAAAACGAAATTAAGTGCGCGGATGCATTCCGAATGTTGACTGTGGAATACGAAGAAGCTACCTTGGACCGAAGCAACGATTATCGGTGGTACAAAATGTTCTCAGAAGGCCGAGAAGATGTGAACGACGAAGAAGGTGCCGGACGCCCGAGCACTTCAACAACAGACGAAAAAATTAATGAAGTGGAGAAAATGATATTGGCCAATCGTCGAATCACCGTTAGAGAAGTTGCTTAGGACCTAAACATATCGATTGGCTCGTGCCATTCGATTTTTATCAATGATTTGGGCATGAGACGGGTCGCCGCGAAATTCGTACCAAAATTGCTCAATTGCGACCAAAAACAGCATCGCATGAACATTGCTAATGAGATGTTGGACTCTGTCCGCGACGACCCAAATTTGCTCCAGAGGGTCATAACTGGTGACGAAGCGTGGGTTTATGGTTATGACGTGGAAACCAAAGCTCAATCATCTCAATGGAAGCTGCCGCACGAACCAAGACCGAAAAATGCGCGCCAAATTCGGTCGAATGTGAAAGTTTTGCTGACAGTTTTCTTCGATTGAAGGGGCGTGGTGCATCATGAGTTCTTGCCACAGGGTAGAACGGTCAATAAGGAATATTACCTGCAAGTTATGCGCAATTTGCGCGAAGCAATCCGCCAGAAACGCCCGGAATTGTGGAAGAACAAAAATTGGCTTTTGAACCACTAGTGCAAAACTGAAGAGGCCCATGAAAGGACGACGTTACACTACGCTTGACGAGATAAAGACGGCATCGAAGGAGGAACTGAAAAAGATTTTTAAAAATGATTTTTTGAAGTGCTTCGAAGATTGGAAAAACCGTTGGCACAAGTGTATAATATCTCATGGGGATTCCTTTGAAGGGGACAAAATAGGTATTCATGAATGAATAAATAATTTTTGAAAAAACACAAAAGTCGCGATACTTTTTGAACACACCTCGGTGTGAATACACCTATATATCGATGATAGTATAGGACAATAATATTCAAATTATTAAAACAAAAAATTTAGAATATATTCGTATATTGGATTGCTGCGGTTTTAGCGTGAAATAAAACTGGATTTAGCAGTAATATTACTGATATTAATTATTTTATCTAAACTCCAATTCTGATTGCTGGCCATTTCTTTAGCGCTTCTTTTTATTTTGTTATTGAACTTCTTAATAGATAGCATTGCTCACTTGTTACAATAAAAATATTTAGTCTGCCTTATTAAAGCATTTCATATTACTCTGAATATCTAATATATAAAATTTTATATATAAATATCAAATAATTGAATACACACACCTTTATACTATGTTCTCCTTCATATAGATTCAATTCAATTATAAAAAATGTTCGATATATTTATACATGGAGAAGTTAAAAATTTAAAAACATAAGTTTTCTAGCGAATTTATAAACAAATCTAATCAAAAACAGAAAAATTCAAAATTAAAATATACAAGTATCAGAGTAATCAACAATCAATCAACAATTCTGTCTCCGTTTGCTTTTGTGAATGGAATAAATACCCAAATATGGCCATTTTTATAAGCATCGGTGGTTCAGTGGTAGAATGCTCGCCTGCCACGCGGGCGGCCCGGGTTTGATTCCCGGCAGATGCTTTTTTTTTTCCAATTTTTAAAACTCATTTATATTATTATTAAAATATACAAGTATCAGAGTCATCAATTCTGACATCGTTTGCTTTTGTGAATGGAATGCTTTTACGTAATATACGTAAAATACGTAACTAATATGACTGATATTTTAGCAGTATGTATAGTAGAATCTGGAAAAACTTATATTGAATATTTCAGGTCTATACCCCGAATATTCTTCGAGTTATTTGCAAATTTGAGTTGCAAATTTGCTCTTTCGCTCGCAAGCAGCGCCTCTAGCGGTGAAGATGGGAGGTAATATCAGCTGACCTAATGTACATGTAAAACGTGTTTTAACAGGACATAGAAAAAAATATGGAAGAGATATTTGTCGCATTTTTAACCAAGAAAAATTGAAATTGACATGTTCTGGGCAAAAATAGTTTTTTTTTTTAGTCAGAAAATGATTATGACAATATTGCTGTATCATATTTGATTATCAGATACAAAATTATATCCGGAAAAATTCCAAAAAGCAGAGACCACGGGTGAAGCCAGTTCATTTTTAGTATGCAGGAACAAAATTCTAACAGAAAAACATTCATTCGAGCAGAAGACACAAAGCCAGATCATCTCTTTATAAAAATATCGCTTCTCAGACACAAAGTTTGGAGCGGGACGTTTCACAAGAATGACATCCACGGCGCCAATTTATAATTGTAACGAATAGTATTTGAATAAAAGCATTTAATCGGGTAAAACCCGGGCGTTGCCCTGGTCATTCTGCTAGTTAAAATATATACGTATTAGAGTCATCAACAATCTATTCTGTCATCGTTTGCTTTTGTGAATGGAATAAATACCCAAATATGGCCATTTCCTATAAGCATCGGTGGTTCAGTGGTAGAATGCTCGCCTGCCACGCGGGCGGCCCGGGTTCGATTCCCAGCCGATGCATTTTTTTTTTACAATTTTTTAAAACTCATTTATATTATTATTAAAATATACAAGTATCAGAGTCATCAATTCTGTCATCGTTTGCTTTTGTGAATGTATGTAAATAATGGATTTCATATTTTTTATTAATTTTTGTTCTGGCCTTTATTTGTTTAAATCTCTTTTTAAAAATCGTTTAAAATGCAGTCGCAATCATTAGCGAACACATATGTTTGCCTAATATTTCCATATGCTCTTATTTTTTCTACCGAAAAATATTTACATGCCAGTATTTTGGATTAATTTTTTTTATATACCTTTTTTTTTTTTTTTTCTTACTGAGAAGATGGGCATCGCAGTCAGGATTCTTTACAGTCAGTCACTCAACTCAGGCAGTTTCAAAGGTTAATGGGGGTTTTGTGGAAAAGCTGCCGTCTATTTTAACTATATTAATTTTGAAACAACTAAATGGATTGCAAAAAATAATTAAATCAAATACCTAAACACTAATATAATACAATTTTTGCCATTACACACTTTTTTTCCTGTAGTTTATGTGTTTTTTCTGTATTGCTATTCTATGGCACTTCTACTATTTATTATTGATGTACTTTCAGTATGAAGGATACTCCACTCGGGGGATTTCTCGGGCGAAGCCGGATCATTCTTCTAGTATATAAATAAAGAGCATCTCTCCTGATTGTGGAATTGAAATTTGTTGATGGGTTGCGCCATCTGTAAGAATAAGTATCAATTAATTGTCGATTCATTCCAAAATATTGGTCATATACCCGCTCTTTTTTTTTTTTTTTATTTGACATATCGGACGCGATATCCCAGCTCGGGATACTTGCGCCTAAATACATTTTAGTAGATTATATACAATTCATTTTATACAATTTAATAACCGGACTAAAAACATAATTAAAACTTAAACGATGGCACTCTAAAACAGAAGAGAAAATCCAAAATGGATTATTTTATCAACCTATATACAACTCAATAACCGACTAAAAACACAATTAAAACTGAAACGATGGTTTTCTCAAACAGAAGAGAAAATCCAAAATAAATTATTTTAGCAACCTATATACAATTCGGTATATACAACACAATAACCGGTTAAAAACACAATTAAAACTGAAACTATGGTTTTCTTAAACAGAAGAGAAAATCTAAAATGAACTTACAAAAATTATTGAATTTTACATAAGTGTCTTTGTTATATACAAATTCGCAAACCTCTTCGATGGGATAATCCATCAATAAATGCATTGAGTCTTGGTTTTCTTTTCCACAGAAACAGCTAGGATCATCCGTTGCCCCGATTTTCGACAGAAATTCTCCAAAATTACCATGACCCGTGACGAACTGTGAGTTATAAAAATTCGGACGAAAATAAAAAGGAATTCCAAATGGGAAAAATTTTCTGAATGTTTCATTAGTGTTAGCTATTGTTTCGGCCATTCTTGATTCTATGTAGTTATGAATTATAGTCGGGGCATGCGGTCTGAATACATTAATTTCTTCTTTTGATAAATTGGCCAAATAGTATTTTATTATCAACGATTCTATTTGATCTGTGAGAATAGGTATTTTTGCCAAACTATGAATACAATTTGATGAGGTCGTTTTATAGGCTCTCACTACCCAAAGAAGAATCTGATATTGCTGAGAGTTTAATCTTTGCTTACTTCTTTTATTAATAAATTTATACCATATTTCAGATCCATAGGTTAGTATTGGCCTGAAAAGAGTTTTATATAAAATTAATCTTTTTTTAGCATCCAATCCCCACATCTTCCCACAGAGTGAAAATAAAAGATTTTTCATACGGTTGATTTTACAAAGAATATCATTAATGTGGGGTGTGAAGTTAATTTTTGACTTAATTCTGTGATTAGAAAATTTTATACCTAAAATTTTTACTTCTTCCACTGGTTTTATTATGAAATTTGGAGTTCCCATTGGAATATTTTGTTTGCCGTGCATATGTATTAAGCCGGTTTTCTCCGGGCTTAGCTTTAGCTTATTTCTTGTACACCATTGTATTACATAATTTAAAGTTCTTTCTGTTTCATTTTTTAACCCTTCTATGGTCTTGTGCCAGCAAACAATCGAAACATCATCCGCATAACAGATTATTTCAGAATTTGGGGATGCGAAGTTGATCAACAAATCATTCAGGACTATATTCCACAATAAAGGTGATAATGGTCCGCCTTGAGGACATCCCTTTGATAAATATTTCGAAATTGTTGTATTCGAGAAGGTGAGACTTGTTTTTCTTCTCCGATTTAAAAATGATTGGATAATTTTTATAAGAACTGCTGGGACGTGGTCTTCGTCCATTCTTTTTATTAAGGCAGGCCACCACGCATTATCAAATGCACCACTTATATCAATGGAAATCAATGCAACCAATTCGTTTTGTTTGTGTTTCAGTATGGTCTCGGTTATTTTGTCCAATGCCGTTATTGTAGATTTTCTTTCCGTAAATCCATGTTGTCTATGGCTCAGTAAGTTATTATGATTATAATAATTGAGTATTTTATTTTTAATGATCGTTTCAAATATTTTTGAGAAATTTGATGTTAGTGAAATTGGGCGATAGCTATTAATTGCTTCGTAGTCAGCTTTTTGCGGTTTCGTAATAATTTTTAATACCGAATGTTTCCAGCTTTCAGGATAGTAACCCAGCACCAGACACTCATTAAAGAGTTTGACTAAACTGGGTAGGATTGATAATAATGAGTGCTTAATCATATAATTACTCACGTTATCTGGACCAGGAGCCTTTCTGATATTAAGATTCGAGCACAAATCCTTTATTTCCTTTTCAGTAATAAAAATGATTTCCCTGTTGGTAAAACTTGGGATGTGATTTCTAATTAAAGTGTGTTCTTCATTGTCCAACCGCACATCATCATCAGGAAAAAATGCTGTTAGCATTTCCTTCATCTTTTGCTCTCTCATGCATTCTGCAGTTTTATTCAGTAATGGTATGCCCACTTGAATATCGGCCGATCTTAACCGTTTAAAAATCCTGTATGCATTCCCGAAAGCATTCGTAGACTCATTTTCTTCAATAAATATTTTCCACGACGTCTTTTTTGCTCTATTGATGGCTCTTAAGTATTTATTTCTTGCCGCTCTGTAAATACTCGGATTCAGGTTACCCCCTCTATAATACAAATTCCTGAGATAATGTAAATGTTCTTTTAATTGTTCAAGCTCTTTATTCCACCAATTTTTGGAAGTACTCGTGTTTATAGAGGTGTGATTCTCGACGTCGAGAGAAGAGTATGCAGCTTCAATTACTAAATTTGTCAATTTGTTTACCACATTATCAATATCTTCACAATTGACAATGTGCTTAGAAGCTGAATTTAAATCCAGTAAATCCGAAGGCGAAATACTCTCAGCAAATTTGGTCCAATTCGCCGATTTTTCTCTGAATTTCCATGTCGATGTCTGTCTATTATTGTTTGCCAAGTTTATCATATTGAAGATATCAAAAAGTATTGCCAAATGGTCTGAGGTAACAGAAAGTGCTGAGGTTCTCCAGTTATGTATAAGACCAATGGAATGTTTATTAGAAATTGTCAAGTCGATTATGCTAGCATTTCTGCAAGTTGGGATTTTAAGATTATGAACAAATAGATTCTGCTCCTCGATAATAGACTTTAGAATGTATCCGTTTTTATTTGTCGTTGAATCGAACCAGAGTGGATGTCTTGAATTGAAATCTCCACAAAGGATAATTGGGAGTTGACCAAAGGCCTCAAGTATTTCTGAGATGAATTGGATATGAAATGCAGCCATTGAGTTTGGGTGTATATAAATATTGGCAATAACTATTCTTTTCCCGTTGAAATAGAGAGAGATCGCTGTACAGAAGGAATTTGTAAACCTATTAATTTTCTCATATATTATGTTGCGGTTCAAAATAATAGTAGCAGTATAAATTTGCCTATCTGTGCTAGAATATACTATTCGTGAATTCTTGCCAAATTTCACTGTATCATTGCACATGTATGGTTCTTGTAGAAATATGATGTCAGGAAGATCGTCTGCGAATGTCACACCTAACTCACTAGTTGCCATCATACTTTTCCTTGCATTAAATTGTATACATCTGATATTGTTATCATTCATCTGAATGGTATTGAGTTCTTTGTATTACTATTTCCATCTGGGTTTTGTACAGGGGACATTCGCTGGAGTTCGCCTTGTGATCAAGAGACCTTCCATTCTTGTACCTCGGGTGTTTAGCGCAGTTGAAACATTTTTGTTTACGCGAACACTCATGATTTCCCGCCGCGCCGCATATTAGGCAAATCTTTTCATGGGAGCATTCGCTGATTTTATGTCTTGGATTAAACTCAAAACATTTCTGGCACTGCCTAACTAATACTTTGTCGTGTATATGGCATCTCTCACAGTCGGTATAGATAAATTTACCCTTCTTCCTTAAGGTTTGATACACTCGTGGAGAAACTCGCAGCACTACATTGTGGTGAGAGGTATTGGATTTCATGGGGAACAGCACTCGGATTTCATTCTCTAGTCCACTCAAATCAGGATTCATGGTACATATGATTGGTATTAAATTATTAACTTCCGTTAATTTACTGACATTTTTTATAATAATTGTTGGGTCTCTAGGTTGCGGGGTAAAAATTTTACTATTTGCTTTCAATTCCGCCGCCATGCTCAGTTTCTTTAACAAGTGTTTAGCCTCTTCGTCGCTAGGAGTTTTTATTACTACTGCATTTTTGGTGTTAATAATTTTATTAATTCGTATCCCACTACCGTTTTCTCGTAACCTTTTTATATTAGTTGAAATTGCCTGAGCTATGTTGTTAATAGGCTCATTATTTAGAGGAACTGCGAGCAGTGTAGCTTCAGTGTTTAAGGTCCGTTGTCTTTCCTCAATAAATTTCTGTGTATGATCTCTCTGTGTAACTTGGGCATAAGATAATCCTTTCGAGGAGATCACGCTTCGAATATCACCGAGCTTCTCTTCCACTATGTTGCCGACGGTTTCCTTCATCTGTGCCAAAAGGTTCTCGTTATCCGATTCAATCATAGAAGAAATTCCATCTTTCGTTTGTTTTAACATAGTCGAAAGATATGATAAATCATTTTTAGTCATTTTTTTTTATTTTGTTGAAATTTATTCTCAAAGTATGCAAAAATTTCATCCAGTTTCAAATTTAGTAACCTAACCATAGAATTCATATTTAATCAAAAGAGAAACAATTCGAACTATATAAAAAAAGCAAGGTAAAATTAAATAGCAAAACAATAAACCGATTTAAAGCATTTCAACATAAGCATTTAGAAAATAAATTAAGAAATTTAGGCAGTGTTTACCGAAACTTGCGGAGCGAGATGACGCACGTCCAGCCAGATCGGCCACCTAGCGGCAAAAAAAAAAACGCTCTTGGTAAATCAACAAAAACAAAAATATTTTATTAAAGAAACTCGTCCCGTATAGGATTCTCACATAGGATTTATCAAAGGAAGTCGCTGGAAGGATGGTGTAGACCGTTGGTTTTCGACCGCTATAACCCGGGTTCGATTCCCGCATTGGGCACTTTATTATGATTTTAAAAATGCCCAAATGGCCCCCGATTCTTGCAAAAGTCCAACCCCACCAGCGAGTGAAAGTAACCAAACGGGGCTCTGGTACATTTTTAAGTGCAAAGTCGAACTGCTTTTCATATGTATAGACATGTGGTGCACTTAAGGTAAAAGCAGTCGCCTACTTCTACCCACCATGATTATTATGGCCTGTACCACGTGTACTAAGGATAAGAAAAAAAAAAGATTTTCGCAGATGGGTAAACAGAAGGAGAAACATAACAGTTATCTACAGAAAGTGGGGAGTAACATCGACCTTTCATCAAGTTGGATCCATCATCTGTGTTACCTCCATTGACTATGCTGTTTTCCAGAATTTGTGAGAAGCCAACTTACTACTTTTGCCGAAATTGCATATGGTGAATTATTTTCATAGCCAATATTTTTAAGAATTATTCCTCTCTCCTCCTTTAGTGCAGGACAATAAAACGTATAGTGTGGAAAGGCCTGGCTAAATTTGCTATTACACAATGTACACTTAAAGTTTTTAGAATTCAATGACACTTGATTATCTTTAAGGTATTCTTGATAAAACAAGAAGACCTAACCGTGTACCTGTTTCAGGCTGTTTTCCCTTGTCAGTGAAGTGAAGGTTATACCTGAATGTCATCCCCATCAAATACTTTTATTGTTTGAAGTATGGTACATATTGAATTCAGTAGGTATTTTTATTTATATTATGTGTTTATGTCCGGCCATCTCAACTATATCGAAGTTTTAGAAATGGCTTGACTCTAGAATGTCTTACTGTAACTTATTTGACAGATTCTTGTAGGGTTAATTTATTTAGATGTACAATTGGATATTGAAACTAAGTTGTGAGGTACTAAGAATAGAAGAGTTCTAGATAAAACAAATATGAGGCAAGATTTTGCTTAGAGATTGAATAAAAAAGGGAAGTAAGGTAGGAAAGCATGTTTTATTGAAATAATAAATGAACAGAATGGAAAACAAATGGATAGTATATAAAACAATTGGTGAGGGGGGAATGAAAGTGGGGTGATGGTGTTGTAGGGTGCAACATTCTCAGAACTGTGTACAGGGATAATTACTGCTACCTAAGGAAAGAGTAGGTCGTTTTAGATAGAGTTAATGGTAGTTCCTAGGTTCCTGAACAAATCATGAGATCTATCTATGACACACGCGTCTGAAATAGTTTCAATTTCTCATTTAAGATATATATTTAGAAAATGAATATTATTTCACTAGGTATCAATAATTTCACTTATATTCAGGTTTTTAAAGCTGTTTGCTTTATTAGAAATGTATATTTCACACGGTGATTTCCGTTTGCTTCAAAATTATTATCAAATAATCATTTATTTTTATTCTACAAATTACAACTTTATGTCGGTTGTCATTCTACTAACAAAATTATATTGCATAAGGAAATTGGGTATACTCAAAATATAAGAACATTTTCTCTTAATTTTTTTATATTTGTAGATCGAAATTATAATCTAAATATATCCATTGTTGCTTTCAAATAAAATTAATATACAAAAATAGCACTCCGAAACTTTGATAAATTATATTTATTTTTAACGCTAAGTAATATTTTCTATAACAGAGAGATGTGACTTTATGATTTTGAAAGAAAAACCTTTTTTTAATGATGCTTAGCATTTTATTATATTTCTGTATAAACCCTCTCAAGTCTTAATGTAATTAGAATTTCACCAAGTTCAATTTTAAATTTAATTAAAAATGATTATGGATGCCAGAACACAAGTGTTGAAAAATTGAACGATTTTATCGAGTGGCAAAATAATCAAATTGAAGATTTTTATTAACAAGAACAATCTTTGCATCTTGGTATAAAGAATCTTAATTGAATATTTCAAATTATATTTTTATCAAATTTATACGTGAAATCAAGAATATTATTTAATTCCATTCCACTTTATATTTAATTATTTCAGGCAGATTGTTGGGGCACGTTTTTGTAACCATACCCCAACAGAAGGCGTATGTATAATCAAATCAAATGGATACATGGCTTCCCTCCCACATAGACTTACAGACCATTTTTTTTGCCCAGAAACTTAGACACTTGGTGACACCAGACTTCCATGCTGAAAGCTGATGCCTGGTAAAGAAGAAGACATCCAGAGACATCCGAGCTGGAAACTGTTGTTTCATATGTACATATATTCCCCTCACCAAAAATTTAGGTAAAGGTGACCAGAAAAAAAAAAAAAAAAAGGAGAAAAATGGAGAAGGAAGATCTCTAAAGACTGAAACTTATAAAATATCCTTCCAGAGAAAGGAAAGCATCACATTACAGTCCAGGTAAAAAGGGCCTGGGTCAATTTTAGCCAAGACGGGGGGGCGATATATATACCATCCCGAGAAAAAGGGAGGGTTGTATTTCAACCCATGTGGAAAGACGGGAGGCTGGAGTCTGAAATCTTACACTACCGCAGGGGTTGTTTTTCTCTTTAGATTTTTTTGTTTTGGTAATACTATATGTTCTATTTTGAAGGGGAGAGGCCTGGGGCGTCTATGAAATTGATACTGGAGCCGTTGGCCATTTTGATTGGTGTTTCTTTCGGCGAATGAAAATGGAGAATGAGATGATATAAAAGAAGGTTCTTTGCCAAAAGGCGGGATTTCGATCGGAGTCGCTCAGTGAGAAGGACGATTTTTAGACGGGCCTGAGACGTAGAGGAGACCAGACCTTGCCGCCGCTTTCGAGAGAAGGTAAGCCCCTTGCCATTATGGCTTAGCCCCCCCCTTTTTTTTTATTTTTCGAACAGAAGCTAATCTATTTAGATTCTGAATGGGCCCTAAAGGGCTTTAAGTGACTTAAAAGGAGTGTTAGGGTTCGTATATTTTGTCCCGCTAGAATAGATGGAGATCTAGGTTTCCCCCCCTTTTTGTGTAGTAGCCAACCTAGATTTCGCATGGGCCTTAAAGGGCTATAAAGTAACTTCAGGTCACCTCTATCTAAATTTTACTATGTAAATAGCATATCTCGTCAGTATAGACATGTTCCCAAATTTTAAGATATTTAAATAAATATCTAGAGAAATTTTCTTGTGTTCTCTGTTACCTATTTCATACATAATTTGCTTTATGGTGATATTCCAACTGTTTAAATGAAATGTTGTATGTTTATTACCTATTTGAAGGGAATGTTACTAATAATCAAGTCTCCCATAAATTACCGGCCACATACATTGCCGCGAGTGTCTGTGTTTCAGTGTTTTATAGATTGCCCAATTTAATAACGATTTCATGGGTTGTCTGATAATATTGTATAATAGTGTCGCGGCTGTTTCCATCTTTAGACCATTGTTCTGACAATATTATATGCTCGATCCTTGCTTTAGCTCAACTCTTAATCAATTACAGAGTTTTTCCCCCCTTTTCTTTTTTATTTATTTTATTTATCCTGTTTGCATAAATTGCATTACATGTGATGATGTAAAGACATATGCCGATAGTGCATCACTGACAGCTGTGCTGCTATTATACAACATTAAGGTCTTGCTGTGGGTTATATACATGGGGTTGTTGGCCTAAATTGCTATATATATATATACCTAAGTAAGGAAACTTTTAATAAGATACATCGTGTATCCTCCCTTTTCAACTATCCAAACCAGGGGAACACATCAATGGCGCCCCACGTTGGGCGCCATTGATGGGTTCTCCGGTTTTGGATAGATGAAAAGGGAGGATACACGATGTATCTTATTAAAATTTCCTTACTTAAGTATATATATATATAGCAATTTAGGACAACAACCCCATGTATATAACCCACAGCAAGACCTTAATGTTGTATAATAGCAGCACAGCTGTCAGTGATGCACTATCGGCATATGTCTTTACATCATCACATGTAATGCAATTTATGCAAACAGGATAAATAAAATAAATAAAAAAGAAAAGGGGGAAAAACTCTGTAATTGATTAAGAGTTGAGCTAAAGCAAGGATCGAGCATATAATATTGTCAGAACAATGGTCTAAAGATGGAAACAGTCGCGACACTATTATACAATATTATCAGACAACCCATGAAATCGTTATTAAATTGGGCAATCTATAAAACACTGAAACACAGACACTCGCGGCAATGTATGTGGCCGGTAATTTATGGGAGACTTGATTATTAGTAACATTCCCTTCAAATAGGTAATAAACATACAACATTTCATTTAAACAGTTGGAATATCACCATAAAGCAAATTATGTATGAAATAGGTAACAGAGAACACAAGAAAATTTCTCTAGATATTTATTTAAATATCTTAAAATTTGGGAACATGTCTATACTGACGAGATATGCTATTTACATAGTAAAATTTAGATAGAGGTGACCTGAAGTTACTTTATAGCCCCTTAAGGCCCATGCGAAATCTAGGTTGGCTACTACACAAAAAAGGGGGGAAAACCTAGATCTCCATCTATTCTAGCGGGACAAAATATACGAACCCTAACACTCCTTTTAAGTCACTTAAAGCCCTTTAGGGCCCATTCAGAATCTAAATAGATTAGCTTCTGTTCGAAAAATAAAAAAAAAAGGGGGGGGCTAAGCCATAATGGCAAGGGGCTTACCTTCTCTCGAAAGCGGCAGCAAGGTCTGGTCTCCTCTACGTCTCAGGCCCGTCTAAGAATCGTCCTTCTCACTGAGCGACTCCGATCGAATAATCTCCCGCCTTTTGGCAAAGAACCTTCTTTTATATCATCTCATTCTCCATTTTCATTCGCCGAAAGAAACACCAATCAAAATGGCCAACGGCTCCAGTATCAATTTCATAGACGCCCCAGGCCTCTCCCCTTCAAAATAGAACATATAGTATTACCAAAACAAAAAAAAATCTAAAGAGAGAAACAACCCCTGCGGTAGTGTAAGATTTCAGACTCCCTCCCTCTGTCCTTCCACATGGGTTGAAATACAATCCTCCCTTTTTCTCGGGATGGTATATATATCGCCCCCCCGTCTTGGCTAAAATTGACCCAGGCCCTTTTTACCTGGACTGTAATGTGATGCTTTCCTTTCTCTGGAAGGATATTTTATAAGTTTCAGTCTTTAGAGATCTTCCTTCTCCATTTTTCTCCCTTTTTTTTTTTTTTGGTCACCTTTACCTAAATTTTTGGTGAGGGGAATATATGTACATATGAAACAACAGTTTCCAGCTCGGATGTCTCTGGATGTCTTCTTCTTTACCAGGCATCAGCTTTCAGCATGGAAGTCTGGTGTCACCAAGTGTCTAAGTTTCTGGGCAAAAAAATGGTCTGTAAGTCTATGTGGGAGGGAAGCCATGTATCCATTTGATTTGATTATACATACGCCTTCTGTTGGGGTATGGTTACAAAAACGTGCCCCAACAAAGTTAAATTCATTTGCTTTATATAAGTGATTTGTTCATAGAATATTTACATTTTCTTACACCTTGGAAAAAATCCATTTAAAAAGAAATGCGCTTTTCTGGAACTGAAAGAAAAAGAAATAATGAATTTATTTAAATATATCACTTATTTTATTATTTATTATAAATTTATTGGTTATCTCTTTTTATAATATTTCAGTTAATTTGGAAATTTTTAATTTAAAAATTGAATCAATTGAACATACATTGAATATATATATACTTGTGAATATATTCTAAAATATACCTTTTAAACACTTATTTGAATATTATATATATGTAAATATATATAGCATACTCTCTAGTTGTGTAAAGAGCATTTATTTATTTTGAGAAAATTTTCGAGATAGAGATAGTGATCGTTCTGGAGTCTTTCTATAATTTTTACAAAGGTATATTTTCATGCGAGACCATTGCCATCGCTGGTGAGCTAGTAACCCGCAATCTGCGCAGAAGCCAGCATGAGTATGAGTAATGAATTGTGTACGGGGTTGCAGGCGATCAGTTACTTGTTTTCGCGCCCGAGACGGTATGTAGAAGCTACTTTCTTAGCCTCACTCGACAAACACAAATGTTTGTTATTATTTGATAGGAAAGACGACTAAAAATTGCTAATAACACAATGCCTCTTTTCATCCTAACACTTAAAAAATTGACGAATTTTTAGTACCGAGGAAAAAACTTTGCATATATATATTAACTAGCGGATGTACCCGGCTTCGCCCGGGTTTTACCCGAGTAAAGGTTTGTCTAACGAACATTTGTTAGAACAATTCTCTATAAAATTATTAAAAAACTAATAGATATATTTTGATAATTTGAAACTCGTAAATTTGAATCTCTCGATTAAGTGAACATTTTTTCCCGGTCCCTTGAAAAATACTCGATAAGTTGAATAAAATCGATATTAATTGGTTCCCTCGGTAATTGGAAGTTAAAGGAATAGTATCTTGCCTTGGAATTGTATCATTATTCTTGTCTCAAATAAATTGCCGTGTCATCTTGAATTTTGTCTTTCCTAATTTTCTACATTACAAAATCATCATTTTATCTATTCTCCCAATATATATATATTGTAGATAAATGATAAAACTAACTTTGACTTGTACGTAATTAGTAGGTAGAAAATCTTACTTTTGATAAATAATCTTTAAGTTAATAAACTTAGTGATAATAAAACTTATAGATAAAAAACTTGTTATCATCGTCGCAATGGTGGCGCTGCTTGCGAGTTAAATCTACAAATCTGCAAATAACTCTAAGGATATTCAAGATATTCAAGATATTATTTTTCAGAAACCTTCCCAGTACTATACTAAATAACTTCCCAAAGTTTCATGGCGTTCCAATGAGTGGTTTGGTCAGGCATAAAGGACAGACACACACACACATACATTCATTTTTATATATATACTAGCGGATGTACCCGGCTTCGCCCGGTTTTTACCCGAGTAAAGGTTTGTCTAACGAACATTTGTTAGAACAATTCTCTATAAACTTATTTAAAAAATAATAGATATATTTTGATAATTTGAAACTCGTAAATTTGAATCTCTCGATAAAGTGAACATTTTTCCCGGTCCCTTGAAAAATACTTGATAAGTTGAATAAAATCAATATTAATTGGTTCCCTCGGTAATTGGAAGTTAAAGGAATAGTATCTTGCCTTGGAATTGTATCATTATTCTTGTCTCAAATAAATTGTCGTGTCATCCTGAATTTTGTCTTTCCTAATTTTCTACATTACAAAATCATCATTTTATCTATTCTCCCCAATATATATGCTGTAGATAAATGATAAAACTAACTTTGACTTTTGCGCAATTAATAGGTAGAAAATCTTACCTTTGATAAATAATCTTTAAGATAATAAACTTAGTGATAATAAAACTTAAAGATAAAAAAACTTGCTATCATCATCGCAATGGGGGCGCTGATTTCGAGTTAAATCTACAAATCTGCAAATAACTCTAAGGATATTCAAGATATTCAAGAAATTATTTTTCAAAACCCTTCCCGGGGATATACCTAATAATATCCCAAAATTTCACGGCGATTGGATGTATGGTTTTTTGAATCTATAGAGTACAGACAGACAGACATTCAATTATATATATATATATATATATATAGATACAACATAAAGTTGCGGGAAGATGATATATTCATGTACCAAAAGAGGTACTTAACCCTTTAATTGTACATCGGAACTATGCACAGTGCATCACCCTAGTTAAAACCTTTACTAGTGATGAGATAAAAAATGAGCCACAACACAATTCAAAATTTAGAGATTAATTTGAATAAATGGAGGGCCCATTAATATTTATGCAACAATAAAGGTATAAGCTAAATTAATTCTCAAAAATTCATTATTTTTTAATGTTGCTTGGTTTCCGAGATATAATAATAAATCCTTGTTGTTCAGATCCTAGATTATCACAACCCGACATAAAGTGACACTTATAATGAAGCTATACCTTTCCAGAGAGGAAAATGGACGAAATTCATAAAATAATCTTTTTGCAAAAATTCATAAGCCCAGTTACACCTAAAATATACACATCTCTCTCATCCTCTCGAATTCCTCTCAATTTATAATAGATATATTTAAAGTAAAAATAATGAAACATTAAAGAGAACACATGTGAGGTATATTGAACCGATATTTAAAATAAACTACTTTGTTGTGAAATCCTTGTCTTTGAGAAAATATCAAGAACTGATAGCACAAAAATTTTAACTTTAGAACACAACAATGTGAAGACATCATTATATATAATAAGGGAAGATTAAAGAAGAATTCTTATTAAAACTTTCAGAAGGTTTGAATAAGGCCAAGTTTACAGAGTATATAAAGTTATTTGTGGTTTAAAGCAAAGTTTTATTAGATAGGCCCACACAAGCTAGTGCTGAACTTTCAACAAAAAATATGTCTTGTTTTATATATATTTTAAGTTCAATTAATTAATTGTTCCCACAGAGTATATGTGTATATGATCACAAGAAAATAGGCGCTAACTGTAAGAAGATAAGTTTTTCTTTGTTTACTATAGGTTTCTCTTTGTTTACTATAGGTTTCTCTTTGTTTACTATAGGTTTCTCTTTTATTTTGTTCTCTCTTTTGTAAATCAAAAAGATAATTTTTGATTAATATTATTGTAATTATTTTCTTTAAAAGGTCCAAATAAAGTCAACAGGTCTTCAACAATTAATGGCAGAAGAGTGAATATTTATGAATGAACACAAAATAATTTGTGAAAAAATAGTACAAATGTGTGATATTGTACTGGGATAAGGTCCATAAATTATAAAAAAGGCATCTCCTTATCGTGCAACTGGCTTGCGCCAGCTATCTTGATTAATCAAGAATGGGTATTTGGCCAATTATGAAATAATTAAAAATCAACAAGAATATATTTTATTTATTTCGATAGATGGCGCAAGCCATCAGCAACTTTCAGTTGCACGATAAGGAGATGCTTTTTTCATAACAAAATAATTTGATACTTGTAGTAAATTTAGAAACTTTCTCCGATATAACTAAATAATTTAATGTAAACGAAAATAACGATTGTAAATATTTCCTTAATATAAATATCAATTAAATAGAGTTTTCCCAGTGGAAGAATATTTTCATAGCATTATATTCACATGTCTGAAGATAATCCTACTAAAAAGGTCAATATCATCGAGAAAATAGAGCTAATTGAGCGAAAATAATATTTTTGAAACATCTTTTCCAAATATAGAGAAATTTCAGAGGGCTTGGATCATCAGCGTTGAAATCTCCCAGCTTTTCGCCAATTTGATCTACCAAGCTGCTAGTGATGGAAAATAGATCTAACTAGATTACGCTGTAGAATGAGAAATTAATTTATTGATAGACAATCGATTCATTTTGCAAATTATTATAAATTCTAGTATATACACGTAAGTTAGCGAATGATTTTACTGTGAGTGCCCCACATGTCTGTACATGTAGAAAAGAGTTCGACCTCTATCTATTCACGATCGAAATAATCTAAAAGAAATTCAGAACAATTTCAGAATTCTGAAAATCATGGATTAAGCTTCACAAAAATATCAGAAAATACTGAACCGATAGATTAGTGTCACTTTAACTCTTTAGAATAGAAAAAGGCATACACATAATTTGGATTATAGATTATAAACACAAGGTAATAAGACCAAATCCAAATAAATAAATAGGGTTTACACACTAGAGAATAAACTTATTTCATTAAGCCCAGTTCATTTTTATAGATGAAAATTCTCGCTAAAAGAGGGAAATGTGTTAGCCAATGATTTCTTCGAGAGTGGGATTTTCAGATGACGGATTGTTCAGCATCATCTCCTGATCATAATCCAATCGAACAGGTATGAGATGTCTTAGGGAGTCAGATTGGTGCATCTCAGTCCCTACCAGAACCCCACACACAACCTCGAACTGATATTTGTTCTTTTGTAAGAGTGGAATTTATTGCCTCAGGACATCCTTCGAATCCCATTTATAAGATTCCGTTTTTTTTGTGTATATTCGAAATAATCTGAATATTGCAATGAATAAACCAAATAAGTTGCAAATTTGTGATTATTCTATCAATTTAATTATTAATTAGGCGCATATTTATCGATGCAATTAATAATAAACGGAGTTTTACTGCAATATAATATTAGTTATGAATATTCTATTTACAAAAATATAAATAATTTTGTGTGAGAATCATTCTAACATATTATCATTTGAATTAAAATTGTATGTATATTAAGGCAAAATATGTTAAAGACTAGTTCAGATAAAAATGGTGTTGAAATTGATTCATAGATGGCGCCACATAAAGGAGAGAAAAGCATGTATAATTGGGAGGAAAATATTATATTGAAACAATAAAAGAAGGTTCATAGTGTGGTGAAATGGTAGAATTTATTGATTGTGTAACCGATTGAACATTACATGATAGCTAGTACCAACTTTCGATATAAATAGGTCAATTTATATAAGAAATGGATCATCAAAGTACGAATGTTTCTTTTTAAATTAAAAAAAAACTTATTCTGTTCTTGCTGCAATGAAAAATATTGGGAGGGCTTGGCTGATCTGATGGTCAACCCTCCCATCGGTTTGGCCAACTTAATCTACCAGGGCGCTTCTTAGAGCTCTAATACTGTATTGGACTATTCTGATTATATAGGCTGCAATGAAGGGTGGAATATCAGAAATGGCTTTCAAGCAGGCAATGGACATTATTAGCTTTTTATTATTATTTTTAATATAACTCTGTGTATATATGTTTATATTATATTTGACCAGGAGTGCCTGGTCACGTGTGTGAATTTATTGTATATATATGGTGGTTGGAAATAAAATAAGAGTTGTTGAGCTTTTGTGAGACCAGTGCTTTTATATAGTTAGAATTTGGGAAGCCCGCTACATTTTAGAAGAACAATTTTGCGCTGACTATGCCTCTAGACTGAAGAGTGAACAGAAGAAAACCAGCGAAAAGAAGTTAGCGAACAGACATGAACTATTAGGACAGCAGAGTTATCGCTGTGTATATCGCTGCTGTACCTCCGATATCTACTTCTTTCTCTCAGTTTTCACTTGGTTAAGTATATTTACATATAGGGAAACCAGATATATTGACTAATTAAGTAGCCTCATGTCCACATCGCTAGTTAGGTAAAGTAACCAACTGTAATTACGCTACAATATTTAACCTATTTGTACTATAGTTGTTAGCCATATACTATATGTGAAATATCATTGTTCCTATCATTTGAACCCCATTTTCAAAGGCGCCAACATGCATTTGAAACATCTCTCACCACTAAACCGTCAGAAAATCAAAACTAATTATTCTTTCTTTAAACTTAAAAAGATATTTGTTGTTGTGTGGTTTATGAGATAGTTCTCTCTCTCTCTGAAAAAAAAAATAATTTTCAAAGCGAAACATATTTGAACAAATTTTGGTTTAGTAATAATAAATAGTAAGTCTTAAAAGTCTGTTATCAAATGAGATTGTTCTTCATTACAATGCCTTCATTCAATCATGTTACCAATACTTTTACAATAAAATATCTTCCCTTCACCTTTCAACCTCGGTTCACGCATATAGCAACCTCAAATTTTCACCATGTGACATACATTTGTTTGTTCCCTCTGAAAGCATTAATTCTGCACATATTTCAGTCAGATGATGAAGACTGTAGAGCTGAAATGGTTCAAAGATCAACAATATTCGAATCATAGAAGATATTCACAAGTTCTCCAGGCAGCAAAACGTTTGTTTCAACACCAATAAAAACATCCTATAATAAAAGATGACAGCTTATGGACTAATTATCATTGACCTTTATCGATTTATCACATATTTTAAAATAAATATTCTTCATATACGCGACGTAAATCATAATGGAAATGGCTAAAAACCCATATCACATATTCATATAAATTAAGAGAATTGCATCTCCTGATCATGTAACTAAATTCTACGTTGATAAGGGCCAACAGCCAGAAACGCCTACGTGGTTAGCCTTTCTAGATCAATCAAGAAAGTGTATCTAGACAATTCTGGAATAATTAAAAATTAACGATTAGTTGATATTTATTCTTACAGATGGCGCAAGCAATCAGCAACCTTTAGTTGCACCGTCAGGGGATGCCCTTCTCTCATTTTATTGACATAATCCCAGTAAAATATCAAACTCTCTACACATATATGTGTTCTAAGTATTCCAGTTGGTAAATTGAGCAGAATTTCTCCCCCAGATAGGATAAATAAATTTAAACGCACAACTTGATTAAACTTTTACACGAGAAGATGCGACTTATTTTATTCATCCTCTTTTATAATTCATTTTCATTTATACGCAAACCTTTTCCTTGTGTAAAAATAATGAACAATAGAAAATATATGTTTGTTTGATATAATTTAATCATTTATGTATTTAAATATATAGATGCAAGATTTTTCGGGAGGAAATTGATCAATAGAAGCATTGAGCGCCTCTCCCGTCAAAATATTTTGACGTTTATTTTGACGAGAGAGGCGCCCAATGCTTCTATATATATAGCACATAAAATATCCAAAAACAAATATTTCAGCTATCATGATTGATTGCATTGCTAAATAATGAAAGGTGAAAGTGAAATATTTTACATGAATAATAAACGATAGATAAACCAGAAGAAGCATCTGGTGTTTCCCAGGAAAATATCAGAAAAGAGTGATTTATTAGATCGAGAAGCTTAAACACAATTCTGATGTATAAAATGTTGATTTTTTTATAGTTTTTATTGTAAATTGCTACCTCTCTATTTCGTTATTGTTTTACATATATATTAACCAAATACATAGGTTTTTAAATATTCTATTTAATGGTAAATAAACGAACAAAACATTTTTTTTTTAAGAAAAAGACATCACACACACACAAGCCTTTTTATTGGGGCATCCAGCCCTATACATGATTCCCCTCTACAGGATTTAGCAAGGGAAGATGTTTTAAAAGTAAAAACTAGAATACAAGAGGTAATAAGGAAAAAGAAAAGAGAGAAGAAAGAAAAAACAAACAAAAAGAAATATAACCATATATACAAAAAATAAACATACAGAGCAAAAGGAACCATACATGATTAAATATTTAAATTAAAGTACCAATGTTTAGGATATGTCAAGGTTAGGATATCATTGAGAGGGCTAGTGTGGAATCAGCCGCGTTCAATCTTCGCCTTCTTCCTCCAAGCAAACCACGACATTCGGCGAATCCATTATTCTCCAACGGACATTGACTGCGGCCTTGTAGAATTTATATAAACCGAGAAAAATACATCATCTGATCGTGCAGCTGAAATTTACTGATGGCTTGCACAATCTGTCGGAATAAATATCAACATATCGAAATAAAACCACTCTTTCAAGCGCTCCCAACATACTTATTACCTAGTGAAAAAATAACAAAAAAGGTCAGGTGTTGATATTAAAAAAGGGCATATCCTGATCGCTCACCTGACTTTTAAGATGGGAGAGAGAGAGCCATCTAATGGAATAAAAATCAACAAAAATTCGATTTAACTTGTTCCGTCATATTTGGTCAACCCATTTTTGTGATAAATCAATGAAAGTCCACATTGAATTTTGTTCCACTAGATAGCGTTCTGTCATCTAAAATCCTTATGTGTGAGCTGTTAGGATATGCCTTTTTTGTTTCAATAACAACAAATAACTTTTCTTTTTTTTTCTTAACCATGAACAGCGCTTTCTCCCGCAAATATGGCCTCAAATACCCATTTCTTGATTGCTTAGGAAGCCTCTTGGACCTAATATTTTTGTCGTTGAGGTACAGTCTGACCACGCTGACGAAGGCTAACTGCCCGAAACGCGTTTCTGGTTTGCTTTTTCTGATTTATCAAGAAATTTGGTTGGCTAAATATCACGGAACATGTTAAATCAGCGTTTAGTGGATTTTTGCTCTACTAGATGACGTTCTGCTACCAAAATTTTCCAGGTGAGCGGTCAGAATATGCCTCATGTGTTTTTAATTATTTCTATAGTTAAGAACGTCCTTGCTACAATCAGCTGCCAATGAACTTCACAAACAGTAAAAAAGGCACCGAATAATACACTAGAATGCCTGTTGCCTGCGCAATTAGAAAACTGTATTTACAGAATTCTTAAATGAGTATGATAGAGTCATAGCCTCTTTCTTTAAAACATGGCTGAAACCAAGCCACAGAATGAAAATTCCCAATTACAGTACAATAAAACAAGACAGACTTTAAGAACAAGGTGGAGGAACAGTAATTTTAATCCACAAAGAGTAAAACTATATACCCATCAAAACCATCACCATCAGTGTAGAAATAACCAGTATATCCATAAACGACATTAATAGTTCCTAAATAAATTTATATTCAGCTATAAAAATCACAGAACATAAATATGAATGATAATGACACACATAAAAACATTCTATCAACTAATAAACCAACCATTGTGGCGGCGACTTCAAATACAAACATCCTGCTTAGAGTTCATACAGTACAAATCTAAATAAAAACCATCTCCGAACTCCCATTGATAATATGGATCTTGGAGTCTTTCAACCTGCTGAGCCCTCCAATTATTTTCCACCTGACACCCTTGATATTGTCATAAATAAAAATTTAGCCCAAAATATTACTTCTGAAGAGTGATACATGAATTAACACATCTGACCATCTTTCCTGTATTAGTTGTCCTATAAGACTTCAAATTGGAAAGTTCAAATACTAACATAAATTCACATACTGCTAACTTTTAAAATACGAAATGGAGAAAATTGATATATAAAATTATCTATTGAGCACAAACCAAAACATAGATAAATCAATCAGCCCACCCTCGAACAATGCATTCTCAGCGATATACAAGAAACGATCACCCCTATGTTTTAAGTGACTTAAACAGAATATTCCCACCAGATATCAAAGAAATGATTCGTCTCACAAACGGCGGTTGACTTTCAAGACGAAGAGGTCTGTATCAAGGCTTGAAGATATTCCCAAAACTGTACAAAACAGCATGACAACACCATCTGGGACTCCTACATTGAAAATCTTAATGTATCTGACCAAACCATATGGAAAGCCATCAAACCACTCTCCTGTACTGAAAAAAAGAGAAATTAATTTAAAAACAAATAATATTAAGACACGGACCTCACATAAGTAAGCAGAAATCCAGGCAGACAGCTATGAAAAACAATTTAGTCCATACCCTTGTACCCAATTTTCAAACCTAAATTACTAGCTCGAAGCCGAATTAACGGACTATTTAAAGGAAAATACAAAGAAAGGTCTTTTTTGACCCTACTAATATCATTGAATTAGAGACAACGCATCCTTGCCAAATAAAAAAGCCCCAAGAATAGACAAAAATACCGAATTAAGTGATAAAGTTTATGCCAAAACATCTGATTCAATTTCTCAACGGAATCTTCAATGCATTACTTACATAGACACATTTCCCTGACCAATGGAAAATATCAATTGTATGTCCCATTTTGAAAAGGTAAATCAGAGAATGGCCCTTCTAGTTACAGCTCCAAATCCTTCTTACCTACCATTAAAAAATATATAATAATAATAATTTTCAGCTTTTCTTGATTCATTAAGAAAGCTTATTCGGCTAATTTTGGAATAATTTAAAAAAATCAAGGATTAGTTGAAATTTATTCCGACAGGTGGTGCAAGCCACCAACAACTTTTAGTTGCACAATTAGGAAATGTCTTTCTTTTAATTTATCCACCTGATCCTCTAGTACAATTTCACTTTGTGGTATCTTTCACAAATTATTTTGTACTATAACCTATTAAATCCATAATATTTACACTGGCTGAAAAATTAAAGTTTAACCATAAAATAAATGATTACAGGCAGGAACCTAAGTAACACCACGAATTTATTGAACCTTAAAAAGCTATGCCTGAAATAATTTAATATTATTTTTTAAATTTTGACGCGTTTGTGTAATTGATAGAATAATTAAAAGTTGGTGTAATAAATTGTCTACAATATAACTGTATATTGTTATCTCTTAAAAAGGTGAGAACACATTTTTACAATATTTTCTCTTTTATTAATACAGTATGTTATGCTTATGTGTATACATAATGATTAAATTTATATAAATATTAATAATAATATTAAAAGCGAATAGTTATAATATTATATGTATTTCTACTGTCCTCAAATCTTTATGTCCATTTAAAACGCCTTTACCAAAAGGTCAGCCTCAGTATCGGTATAAAAGGAAAAAAGGAGAATGCAATATTAGATGTGTGGATATGAGCCAGTCCCTTCTATTTATTTATCATTGCAGTAAGGGCAGTAGAAAATTGTTTAATTTTGAAAAGTATCATACGCGTTCAAAATAGTTACAATTTCTTATAACAGATGGCGCGCGAATTCATCATATTATAAATATTTATTGTAGAATAATGATGAAGCTCAATTTAGATTATAGATTATAGCTACAAGACAATAAGACCTAATCCAAATAAATTAATAGTGTGTGACGTTTCGGAAAGAGGAAATATCAATTATATTAATAGATATACCTTTTATCATATATTTTTTAAAAATCCACTTCTTATTCTAAGAATAATATTTTAGCTTGTCTTAAAAAAATATTTTTTCTTGTCTGCTATCTTGTTTACACACTTTTGATGATGTCTGTCGGGGATGAGTAGATCACATCAATGGATGAGTCAATACAGTCAATAATGTGCAATAAAATACCTTATAACAATGAATAACAAATCTTTGTTGAATATCTCTTGCGAGGATGGCAAAAAGAATCATATACAAAATAATTTCACAACAAAATTCACGAGTGTTTTCTCTTTCCCTCTCTAAAAAGAATATAGATATACATCAACTTTTCTGTTTATTTTCCCCATGTTTCAGCATCTCTCTGTCACCTTCCTCAAGGGAAATTTCGGGAAATAAATTCCATAAAACTTCTGATATATATCTATATTCTTTTGAAAAACAAAATGTGACCAGCAACTGATTTCTGCATCCCGAGATTTGGCAAATTCTGACAGATAGGCCAACTTCTATGCCACGGGAGTAGTTATGTAAATGGCAGAAGCAGCCAAATGACTATCAATCATTGTTAACTATTTTGAATTTTTACATCCTAACGGAAATAATATTCATTTTATGTTATATAAATAAGAATAATAATATTGATATTAGTAATTCATTTATTTTTTAGTTTGGAAAACTTTTTTAATGACAAGTATTTACGAAAGAACCACATTGCTAATGTTATTGTTTTTTATTTTTATTCAAAATTGTTTATAGCAAATCATAATTATCTCAAAATAATTGTTAGTAAAATACACGTTTAAAGTATTATTTGCGTACAAAATTCATTCAGAACAAAGTCAACGGTATTTATCTTTATTTATATACGAGGTGTGTTCAAAAAGTATCGCGACTTTTGTGTTTTTTCAAAAATTATTTATTTATTCATGAATAGCTATTTTGTCCCCTTCAAAGTAATCCCCATAAGATATTATACACTTGTGCCAACGGGTTTTCCAATATTCGAAGCACTTCAAAAAATCAATTTTAAAAATCTTTTTCAGCTCCTCCTTCGATGCCGTCTTTATCTCGTTAAGCGTAGCGTAACGTCGTCCTTTCATGGGCCTCTTCAGTTTAGGGAACAAGAAAAAGTCACAGGGGGCCAGATCTGGGAAAATACGGTGGCTGCGGCATCATTAGTGTGCTGTTTTTGGCCAAAAGGTCGCGCACAAGCAACGATGTGTGAGCAGGGGCGTTATCGTGGTGCAAACGCCAATTTTTGTTTTTCCACAAATCCGGGCGTTTCTGGCGGATTGCTTCGCGCAAATTGCGCATAAACTGCAGGTAATATTCCTTATTGACCGTTCTACCCTGTGGCAAGAACTCATGATGCACCACGCCCCTGCAATCGAAGAAAACTGTCAGCAAAACTTTCACATTCGACCGAACTTGGCGCGCTTTTTTTCGGTCTTGGTTCGTGCGGCAGCTTCCATTGAGATGATTGAGCTTTGGTTTCCACGTCATAACCATAAACCCACGCTTCGTCACCAGTTATGACCCTCTGGAGAAAATTTGGGTCGTCGCGGACAGAGTCCAACATCTCATTAGCAATGTTCATGGGATGCTGTTTTTGGTCGCAATTGAGCAATTTTGGTACGAATTTCGCGGCGACCCGTCTCATGCCCAAATCATTGATAAAAATCGAATGGCACGAGCCAATCGATATGTTTAGGTCCTCAGAAACTTCTCTAACGGTGATTCGACGATTGGCCAATATCATTTTCTCCACTTCATTAATTTTTTCGTCTGTTGTTGAAGTGCTCGGGCGTCCGGCACGCTCTTCGTCGTTCACATCTTCTCGGCCTTCTGAGAATATTCTGTACCACCGATAAACGTTGCTTCGGTCAAAGGTAGCTTCTCCGTATGCCACAGTCAACATTCGGAATGCATCCGCGCACTTAATTTCGTTTTTCACAAAAAATTTGATACAGGTTCTTTGATCCATTTTTTTTAATAGGTAAAAATCGAAGACGATCCAAAACACCTGCAAGCAAAGCAGCTTTCAACAATTTAGTGAACATTAAAAATGGCCGAGCTTGTCGGCATAAGTGAGAGACATGAGTACCAACATAAAGCCACAAAAAGATCGAAATTCGAATCTACGTAACCCACGAAAATTCAAAAGTCGCGATACCTTTTGAACACACCTCGTATTAAGATACCTGTGTATTTATATATGCGCGTGTATGGATTGTATGTACTTGTATGCCAGACTAAAAGAATCATATTTCTTTGTTATATCATATCTCTTTGCATTCTCATCAAAATAGAAATAAAGAATTTCATAAATCGTTCTATGATCCATGTCTTTAGAGAAAGGCTTCGAATTATTTTCTTTCAAACACATAATTTATCATCAAAATTTCCAAATTAATATGACAATAAATCCTCTTTTATATAGTAGTATATTCTTGATGATTATAAAACCATATATATCTGTTTCATAATTTGTAAATAGTTGCATGCAACCCCGACCCAATATGTATGTAATGTATGTTTCAAAGACTTAATAAAGAATAAGGTAACTGGAGGTTAGAACGCCTTAGAGAAGCGAGGCCTAGAAACAAGGCTTAAGAATCAGTATAATCATTAGTAAAATTACAGCCGATTTTATGATCGCGGAAATAATAAAACTTGAGTTCAACGACACAGTATTTCCTGGTCGTGTCAGAACAAGTCCAAAGGACAAAGAAATGAGCAAGGACCAATGAGGGAGCAGCTTCCCAAAGGTCAACCAATAGAAAATTGCCACGTCATAGCTTTCCTCCAATGGGAAAGGAGATAGGTCTTCGTGTTAAATCGAGAAGCAATGATTGTCAGTAGTCGCTTCGCTCCCACCGAATTCGGATCAAGTTGTTCATTCGCTCCCACCGAGGTAACATCTGCTCTCGAGACCTCCCCGCTCATCCCATAGCTAAGTCAATCACCGCCATGTGATCAGATAATTAATAGATAATCCGCTCCATCTTCTCTAAAAGCCTTTCTTTCCTCCAACCCGTTACCTTTTATTTTCAAAACCCCATTACGTGTCCTGGTTATTCCCCACTGTATGCTCAACTTTCCACTCAAACGACTGCGTTTCAACCAATCCTCACCATTCTCATCCAACAACAAGAAATTCCGCAACGATATTGTGACAGAAGGGTTAAGCCGACAGGATATTATGGAGATTGGCCAGGATCAAATAGGCGTAAAAACGGACAACCTAACGCAACCAACGGGAGAAAGGCAGGAAGTAAGGGAGGGGAACGAACAGGAAGCAAACCCCCTAGTGGACGTCATCCAACAGTTCGCGGCCGCACTAGCTCAGGGAAGGTCATGCGATCCTACAGGACCGACAATTTCGCCTTTCGATGGAACATACAGCGCGACGCAGTTTTTCCAAACGTTCGACCGAAAAATGGAAGACGCCTCCATGGGAGAACAAGAAAAATTACTCCGCCTACCAAACTACCTGGCGCGACAACCCCTGGAGCTTTTCAGGAAACTTCGGCTGGCCGACCGGAGCTATTTCCAGGTGAGACAGATCTTCCTAGATCTCTATCCTGAGTCAAGCGAAGCGTCCTTTGCGAAATATTTCGCCATGAAACTCACTGGACAAGCCAACCTAGAAACCTACTACCGGGAGAAAACCGCCATGGGACTGCAACTAGGACTCCCGCAGGAGGTGATCCTCGAGACGCTGACAGAGGGGTTGCCATTCTCCGCCTAACGCCTAGTCCGCGTAGTGCCTCCCGAGAACCTAGGAGAGTGGTTCCGACTGGTACAGCGGATCCACGGTCCCAGTGTACCGACAACGCGACCTCGAGAGGACCAACCGCCCACAATGTCAGGTCCGTACCACAGCACACCCCGACGCCCAGGTGCATGGAATGCACCTCTTCCGCCGTCCAACTGTAAGTTCTGCGGCGCGAGGCACTGGCACAGCGAATGCCGGCATCGACCAGTCCCGGCGACCCACGAAAAAGAACGGACAGTGCAATCAGTCCCACCAAACAGATACCAAGGCGTTCGGACAGTGCAAACAGTCCCGAGTCCCCAGCAACCAAGTCAAGCCAGAGACACCCCAGCAGAGCCGACTTTTCGAGACTGAGGTAGGATCCCTGACCCAACTGACTGTCAAACTTTTCCTAGCCCCTAATATACCATGCCCCTTTTTAATTGATACAGGCGCCAGCCTGAATATAGTGCCATATAATCTTTACCATATGTTAAAAACCCACCTAACTAATTTAACCCTTAAGGGACATTCACTGGATCTCCAAACCCTAAACGGTTTTGCAAAAACCATGGGTAAACTGTCTATCCCGCTGACAATAGGACAAATATCCCGAAAAGAGAATTTCCATGTAGTGAATGCACCGTTACCATTTGTAATTCTTAGCATTAATAGCTTCCACAAATTCAAATTAGCAATAGACTTTAATAAATGCACTATATTCCAGCTGGGCGCCCCATTGCCTTCCCCATCCTACCATTTTAACAATGTACCAAATGTATGCACCTACTGGCAATGTCAGGCGATGTCACAAAGAATTTACCCTGCATCCCAACCTCCCGCCTATGACAACCATTGCGTGCATTCATTGAAAAACACCCCCTTACCTACATGCCCTTTTTTCACTAAGGCCAATTGCCTTTTTTATATGCCATCAAATAACAAAGCCACAACGACTTTAACTTGTAAAAAACCTGCCCAAAACATGTCAATACAGCAGGACAACTCGCATACCAAACACATAAGTGATCACACGTCGTCACACAACTATCACATGACAAAACCACACAACGAACTCGACACTCCCTTTGATACACAACAAAACCTTTTCCCACATGCATACTACAACACAACACCTAACACTCGCTATACACCGCAGTTCACAACACTTCACACAGAACAAATTCAACGTACCATGCTTACGGATTCCACCAGTAAAAATACCCACGAATTCCGACAAAATAATTACCATACGTCCATATCGTGTTCCGATATGTGACCAACAAGAAATCCGTAATCAAGTCCAACAAATGCTGGAGAACGGCATCATAGAGCAATCTTTTTCACCTTTCTCGAGCCCTGTCACCCTCGTCACTAAGCGCGACAAGACCAAACGGTTTTGTATCGATTATAGAAAGGTGAACGAGCTAATCAGCTCTGATGTCCATCCCCTCCCGAGAATCGAGGATATTCTCGACCGCCTCGCACAGGCCAAATATTTCTCCACGGCCGACATATCCTCTGCGTATTGGCAAGTCCCAATACACCCCGATTCTCGACCACCGTTAGCATTTGCCACCCTCGAAGGATTATACCAACCCACTCGATTACCTTTCGGATTAAAAACCAGCCCTCAGGTCTACGAACGAGCCATAAGTCAGGTCCTACAGAGACACGGACTTGACTGTGTGGCACATTACTTTGATGATTTCATCATTTTCTCAAACACATTGGAGGAACATCAAAACCACCTGCGACAATTTTTCGCCTTTTGCGAAGCAGAGAAGCTACAACTTAACTTCGCGAAATGCGAATTTTTTAAGCAGTCCATAGATTTTCTAGGCTACACCGTAACAGCTGGTACCACTACACCGCTCACACGCAATACCGACACTATTCACGCCATTAAACAGCCACACAACCGAAAAACACTACAATCCTTTTTAGGCGCTGTGAACGTCTATAACAAATTCATTCC
Source organism: Cordylochernes scorpioides (assembly GCA_030710605.1). NCBI lineage: Eukaryota > Metazoa > Arthropoda > Arachnida > Pseudoscorpiones > Chernetidae > Cordylochernes > Cordylochernes scorpioides. The sequence continues at coordinate 25,632,355 of CP092879.1, read as the reverse complement.
GGAATACGCTCGCTTGCGAGCACCACTCAATAACCTCCTCAAAAAGGATGTCGTGTGGAACTGGAATGAAGCTTGTCAAAAGGCGTTCATTGACCTGAAAGGGAACCTCACACAACACCCCATTTTACACCTTTACAAAGAAGGTCTGCCATGCCAAGTGTATTGCGATGCATCCACCCTCGGTATAGCAGGCATTCTCAAACAAGTTCACCCTGACGGGAACGTATATCCAGTTCAGTATTTCAGCCGAACACTGCGTCCACACGAGAAAAACTACTCCATCTCTGAACTTGAGTGCTTAGCAATCGTTGAGAGTGTGGAGAAGTTTTGCATCTATCTTATGGGCAGAAAATTTACTATATTTTCTGACCATCACGCATTGCAGTGGCTGAAGACCATCAAAAACCCGTCCGGCAGATTGTTTCGATGGAGTTTACGACTATCGAGTTACGAATATGAGGTCCGCTACATAAAGGGAAAATTACAGTATGAGGCAGATCTCTTGTCCCGTAACCCGTTCTGTGGATTTTTGGACGCGTCCCTTATCAAGACACACCAACCTCCTTCATCGAGAGAGTCTAACCTGACCATTGACCGTAATGGATTACATACAGTTTCCCGAAAAGGTGTAACCAAGATTATAATTCCAAAACCACTCATACAACAACTCTTACAAACAGTACACACACAATACAATCACCCCGGTATTTCACAAATGTCACGACTCATCTCCACGCAATATTACTGGCAAGGTATGTCCAAAGATATTAAACAAAAGGTTAAGACCTGCTCCACCTGCCAGTTAACAAAACGGCCATTGGGACCCACTTACGGGGAGTTAAGTCAACCTCCGGAAGCCAAAGAACCCTTTGACCTATTATCCCTAGACACCATAGCAGGATTTGCCAAATATGGCAACACCAAAATATACCTCCATGTTGTAGTCGATCATTTTTCGCGCTACACGTGGACTTTTCCATCTAAATCCACCAGCATCATCACCTACCAACAGGTACTTAAGCGAGTATTACAGGATGGTTCTCCGAAACGCCTCCTTACGGATAGAGCCCCTGCCTTCACTTCGCCAAAATTTCGTAGCTTCCTACTTAATAGAAACATCCATCCACTACTCACAACCAGCAACAACCCACAAGCCAACGGTCTATGTGAACGCCTGAACGCCACCTCACGGGAAAACTTAGGCTCTTGCATTTAGAAAATCCTAAGATCGCATGGACCAAGTTGGTCAAAAGAGTTACAATTATATATAACAAAACCCCACACTCTACCACAGGTTTTCCACCCGTCTACTTAATGTTTGGCACATTACCCTCAGAAATCTCTAACCACAGCACACCTTACCCAGATATCGACAAAGCTAGAAAAATTGCACACACACGCACACAAAACAAGCATTTACAAGACAAAAACATTTATGATCAACGACACAAACAACCACATTTCGAAGTAGGTGATCTAGTGTTAGTAAAATTATATCACCATCCAAATACAGGAAAACTTGCGCCATATTTCACAGGACCCCACACAGTATTAGAAATTATTTCACCAAATGTGGTCCGTATAGATCGACCAAATCAACCTCTTTAAAGAGACACTGACACGATCCACGTCAACAAGCTTAAACTGTACACAGAAACAGTCCGATATATATCACCGCCCGCCGTTAACATATGTAATATAAAGCACAAACACGATTACACGTTCCCTTTTAAGCATTTAACACCCGAATTATTCCCGGCAGATCCATTAAGATTCAAACCCACCAGCAGCGAGCCTTTCAGGCATTTAGACCCTGCCATTTTTGCAACAAGGCGATTTGCACCATTCTTCCCCAATGTTAAGAACTGCGAACCTGACAACCATTTCCATCCTGTCACACCACTCCCCAAAGATAACAAGCAGTGCGAAATTGAACGGCCAACAATGAATAAGGTTCGAACAAATATTTCAGCGTCCCCATTTACAACAATATGGAAGAACATGTACCAATACCCTATCTTTCATCTGATTTTCATCCATTGTTTGCTAGTCCTACCCTACAAATATATCCCAGTTTTATTTCTTAGTTATTGTTTAATCTATACCATGCCCTCCCATAGAGTTTTCAAACTACAAGAAGCAGTTTTTCATTTTGGACAAACATTCGTAAAACTTATTGTAATATTAGGAAGCATTGTTGCAGAAAATTTAAATAAATTCCGAAGAGATAGATGTAACTGAAAGGTAACAAATCAGGGCCGAAAGAAAGAAAAAAAAATCCTAGTTGCACAAAGACAATTAGACGGCGGAAGGAAGCGGAGTTCCGCGAGGCGATAAAATCAACCGTATGCAAACAAGGGGAGCTCCCCCATTTCCGGATCAAATTACCTCGGATCCCTCTCTGGACTAGCACACAAAAATAGGTCACCGCTTTTCCCCATCCACAGATTTCTCTATATGTCGTTCAGCTAGGGTCCCAATTCGAACTACATACCGACTTTTGCAAAATGTAGTCCAATCGCCTTATCACAAGAAAATTAAACAAGGTACACACACAAACATTCTAAATGAGTTCACATCCCTATTATAAGTAATTTTCATTAAACTTTACAGACTTCCAAAAACGTTATATATTCCACCTACACGTAGATCTCAAAGTCAAATACGAACAAGGTTCATACACATTACCACTTTACTCGCTAGGATTCAGTTTTCGAACTTACGTTTTCTCCCCAAAAGGGATTAAAGGACCTTTTAGAAGGATCGAGATTCTCCTCGAATCCTGTATTCAAGGTAATATTATAGGTACCGATACCCAATATATAAAGTGGATATTGGGCGAGCACATCTTAAGTGACCTGGGGGATCGCATAAAAACCCCTAGAACGCAGTAAGGCTTGAGACAAATTAAAAAACAACACTCGGCTTTTGAGATCTCAAAAAACAATAACACCAGACAGACATACACATAAAGGTTATATAGATTTCCATGTCTCCTGTACACATAGCATAAATGCGCACTTGAGGATTAGGATCACGTTTCCGCCTAAGTGTCGCTACAGATGAGACAAAAAATTTATAGGGCATAATTAAGCAATTAAGACATCTAAATCAGGGCATGTAAATACAAAAAGGGTTCAAACCAATACACCTTATTGTTTATATATTAACCATTTTCACTATTTTTTCTCTCAAATTAAAATTAAAATATTTAACCAACTTAGCAAATTATTCAATTAATATCACTTATTTTAACCATTAATTATCATGTTAGTTACCACTTAGTTTATATCATCGTAACTTCATGTATCAACGAAAACTCATTGGTTTTCGGTTAAACTTAAGACATTAAGTCATCCTTTATTTTTGAAAAACCTTTTTTATTTTTTTTCACTTTTTCAACCAAACATTCAACTTTGATTCAATTCAACTATTTTTTTTTAATTTTTATTTTGATTTCAAAATACTTTATGAAATTTCCTCGTTTTCCATTCCCAAACTCGAGCAAAAAATAATTAGGCATTTTTCTTTTACCAAAGCATTTTTTTTCACTTTTTCAACCAAACATTCAACTTTGATTTCGCTCAACATTTCTTTTATTTTTATTTGATTTCTATTAACTAACAATCAACTATATTTCATTAGCACTACATATTTTTTAAATATCTTATATCCTTACCAAGATTGTATATAACCTCCCTATAATCAATTAATTTTCGGCCAAAATTATTTTCTTTGATGTAAAGAACTTATTCAGACTAAAACCCCTTCATAAATTCTTCACATGTAGGGGGCGCATCTGTCATAATTTGTAAATAGTTGTATGCAACCCCGACCCAATATGTATGTAATGTATGTTTCAAAGACTTAATAAAGAATAAGGTAACTGGAGGTTAGAACGCCTTAGAGAAGCGAGGCCTAGAAACAAGGCTTAAGAATCAGTATAACCATTAGTAAAATTACAGCCGATTTTATGATCGCGGAAATAATAAAACTTGAGTTCAACGACACAGTATTTCCTGGTCGTGTCAGAACAAGTCCAAAGGACAAAGAAATGAGCAAGGACCAATGAGGGAGCAGCTTCCCAAAGGTCAACCAATAGGAAATTGCCACGTCATAGCTTTCCTCCAATGGGAAAGGAGATAGGTCTTCGTGTTAAATCGAGAAGCAAGGATTGTCAGTAGTCGCTTCGCTCCCACCGAATTCGGATCAAGTTGTTCATTCGCTCCCACCGAGGTAACATCTGCTCTCGAGACCTCCCCGCTCATCCCATAGCTAAGTCAATCACCGCCATGTGATCAGATAATTAATAGATAATCCGCTCCATCTTCTCTAAAAGCCTTTCTTTCCTCCAACCCGTTACCTTTTATTTTCAAAACCCCATTACGTGTCCTGGTTATTCCCCACTGTATGCTCAACTTTCCACTCAAACGACTGCGTTTCAACCAATCCTCACCATTCTCATCCAACAACAAGAAATTCCGCAACGATATTGTGACATCTGTATAAAATATAAAATTAAATGCAATTACGGTAATAAGTCTAAATTTAACCAATTAAGACTGAAAATAAATGTTCAAAGGTTTATAAATCATTGTACAATGATTACCAGCAAAGTTTGCAAATTGTTACAATTAAAATATTCAATGGTATAAATGGTATAAAGACTACTTCACGATTTAATTTATTTGTTCTGAAAATAAAGCAATCCATACTTAAATCATTAGATAGTAAAAAAAAGGCATATATTGTATTGAACAAAAGATTTATTTGCCAATATTTCGGCTGGCTGAACGCCAACCTTTATCGAGGCATTACATTTTTGTTTACACAAACTCAGCGCCGCATAGCGTTATAATAGAACAGTTGAAATCATTTAAAATAAAAGTAGGTGGGGAAAAAATTGTTCATTAAAATATTAATATAAAAATTATTTTTTCTTTAATATTTTAAGATATTTAACTTATTCTGATTGTAATTTTTATAATGATTTTTTCATGCACAATATTTTCCCCACCTACTTTGTATTTTAAATGATTTCAACTGCGATATTATAACGCTATGCGGCGCTGAGTTTGTGTATACAAAAATGTAATGCTTCGATAAATGTTGGCGTTTAACCAACCGAAATATTGTCAAAATAAATATTTTATTAAATCCAATATATCCCTTTTCACTATCTATTGATTTAATTTATAAATTAAATTACCGTCTAATATTGAAGAAGCAAATACACATGAAAGTATATCATATCAAAGGATTCCCTTAAAGTTAGCAGAAAAATACGCCCTATATATGACGTGGAATTCTCCAACTTCACAGAGAGGGTAATATAGGGCGTAGCTGAATCTGTGAAGAAATAAAACAATTATTTTCTTAAAATATTTCCCAATATTTTCTAATTCAGTAAGGATGTTATGAGGTTGTCTTATTTGTAAAAACATTAGAACACTATAAGATAATACAAGGTATGTCCCATAAGTTCCCGGACTGGGTCCATAAAAAAATAAATAAATGAAAAATGTAAATAAATTTGACTGTTTATTATAGAAAAATATCAGGCAACACGGTGGTACCAATATCGAGGCGGTACATTAGCGCGCGCCAAGGTCATTCTAATTTATTTAAAGGTCACACCTAGCGCTGCGGCGATTTTACGATGGAACAAAAATTAAAGCAGAGGATTTGCATAGAATTATGTGTGAAACTTGAAATATCTGCAACCGAAACTTTTGAAATGCTTAATAAAGTATTCCCCAATGACTCTCCAAAGAGAACAACTGTTTTTGAATGGCATTCTAGATTTAAAGCTGGCAGAATTTCCATTGAAGATGAACCTCGGCAAGGACGCCCAAAATGTGCAACTAATCACCGATTTGATAAAATAAAATCCTCGAACCACTTTGCTGGAGCTAGAGCAAGACACAGGCATCTCTAAAACAACGATTGGAAGGATCGTAACCAAAGATTTGAAGGTCAAAAAGACTCCTGCAAAATTCATCCCAAGATTCCTCACTAATGAGCAAAAACTGTGTCGGCTTGCAACCTGTGAGAACATGTTGGAAATGACAAGAACGGATCCGGAATGGAAAGACAAGATAATCACAGGCGACGAGACATGGGTCTATGACTATGACCCTGAAACCAAGCGTCAATATGCCGAGTGGAGAGGTCAGGGTGAGCTTAGACCAAAAAAATCCAGGATATTCAAATCCAGAAACAAGGTGTTGCTGGTCGCTTTTTTGGATAACAAGGGCATTGTTCATCACGAATATCTTCCTGCAGGCCAAACGGTTATTAAGGAAATGTATTTGGACATTCTTCGCCATCTAAGGGAAGCGATTCGAAAAAAAATGCCAGAAAAATGGCCTAATGGTGACTGGATCCTACACCATAACAATGCCCGCCCTCACACAGCGCACTTGGTGACGAGTTATTTTGGCTAAAAACGGGACAGAAATCATACCTCAACCACCCTATTCCCCAGACATCGCACCAAATGACTTTTTCCTGTTCCCCAAACTTAAAGCAGTTCTAAAAGGAAGACATTTTGACACCAGGGATGACATAATAGAAAAATCGCTGTTGGCATTAAAGATCATTCCAAAAGAGCTCTATAAAAACTGTTTCGACAATTTGGGGAAACGATGGCGCTGGTGCGTTGAAGCAAGGGGGGATTACTTTAAAAAGTTTTAATATTTTAAAAAAATATATATCTTACCTTTTTTTTTTATGGACCCAGTCCGGGAACTTATGGGACATACCTTGTAATACCAAATCCATATAAATAGAAAGTGCGTGACATTTCGGTAATAGCGTTGTTAGTGAAACATCACACACTCTCTATTTAGATTTGGTGTCATTATCTTTGATTTCTAATCTATAATCCTAATTGTGCTTTATTACTGTAAAAACAACCTCTGCGCGATATAGTTACATTTTCCTGAATATATATAAGTGTAATAGATAGGAAATAATTGAAAAACCTATTTCTAAAAAATAATATAATGTTATATATATATAAAAGATATATAGAGTAGAACTTGGATAATTCAAACGTCTTTAATTCGAATATTTATCTTGGTCCCTAGAATTTCCTATAAATAGAATTTCTGTTTTTAATTAGGATTTTTAGATAATTAGAATTTTTTTTTGGTTCCTTGGGCGTTGAAATATCTAAGTCTAACTGTATATATTCAATAGTCTCGAAAAAATCATATATACATATTATATCAATGATACTTATTTATTAATTTGACATATCGGACGCGATATCCCAGCTCGGGATACTTGCGCCTAAATACATTTAGTAGATTATATACAATTCATTTTATATAACTCAATAACCGGACTAAAAAAACATAATTGAAACTTAAACGATAGTGCACCAAAACAGAAGATAAAATCTAAAATGGATTATTTTAGCAACCTATATACAATTCATTATATACAACTCAATAACCGACTAAAAACACAATTAAAACTGAAACGATGGTTCTCTCAAACAGAAGAGAAAATATAAAATAAATTATTTTAGCAACCTATATACAATTCATTATATACAACTCAATAACCGACTAAAAACACAATTAAAACTGAAACGATCGTTTTCTCAAACAGAAGAGAAAATCCTAAATGAATTTACAAAAAATATTAAATTTTACATAAGTGTCTTTGTTATATACAAATTCGCAAATTTCTTCGATGGGATAAAAATGATTACTTCTGTAGCTGTGAAATATCGGACATTCTATTAATAAATGTATTGAGTCTTGGTTTTCTTTTCCATCTTTTAGAAAAGAAAATGAGCTAGTGAAGAATATTGACTGGTTTATTTGCGGTAACCTATAGTCAAAATTTACAAAAATTAATAGTAATTGAAAATTGAGGCATCTTATATGTAGATTACCTAACTTAACAAAAAAATGGCCAATTTAAATGAATATATTATGATGTATTAGCGCGCCATCTGTTATAAAAATACGAAACTATTTTAGACGCGTATGATTCTTTTTAAACTAAATCAATTTCTACTGCCCTTACTGCAATGGAAAAATTAATGGGAGGGCCTGGCTCATCAGTGGTGAACCCTCCCAGAGGATTCGCCAGTTTAAAATAAAAAAAACAAGCCTAACTCTCTCTCTCTCTAGCAAAAACAACCATTGATCTTTTTATCTACACAGGCCATCTGGACCTCTCGACGGCGGCGTCACAGAGTTCATCTATGAAAAAATAAAAATAAAAACATTATTTATAAATATACAATTCACATAAAGAATAAAATAGCAAAAAAAAATATTTACAACATACATACACTCAACTAAGGAGATTTGTCAAACAAAGAGGTCGAAGGTTGGGATGTATCATCGGTATAATGGGATGGAGATAACTTATGATGATACCAGGACGTTTTATGTAATTAACATTGGGTATTGATGGCCAGTACTTGTTATCTTTCTAGCTGGATTTAGCTGGGATTGTCTCAGGATTGTCGCCATTTTCTATATGTACTGTTCTTACATATTGTAACAGATTATTTATTATTCTATGAACATATTTTTTAAATTTCGATATTTGTATTTTAATACGTTGTAAAGTTTTCTCATTGCCTCTCTGCTATTTTATTAGTTTTAATTTGGTTTTACATTAAATAAATTGCTGTGTCATTCTGAAGTTAGTCTTCCCTACGTTACAATATAATACACAAAAGTTCTACTTCCTTTGAAAAAATAATGTTGCATGTCAACTACTATTTTCGTAAATTTTCACATTGTAATATATTTATAATAAATATAATTTCTTTTTATCTCTAAAGAGTCTAGGGTTGTAAAATACAAAGTTTAAAAGGTTTTATGAAAAAAAAAATAAAAAAAACAGTAGAATCGAAAAAAATGGTATCTTAACAGCATGATTGGCATGGCACCAAAAGTTTGCTTATTTTAATATGAAAATGTAATAATTCTCACACACAAAATATTCAAATGACATATGGATATATAGTACTATCAAAATTGGAAACTATTATAAACACTAGGATTCTTTTAAAAATAAAAAAAATTCAACTGCCCTTACTTCAATGGAAAAATTAATGGGAAGGCCTGGCTCATCAGTGGTGAACCATCCCAGCGGTTTCGCCAGTTTAATCTACTATACCGCTGTTATATTGCATTTTTGGAACTTCCTTTCAGGGTTATACTGATGCTAGACTCTTGGAATGGGTATTTTAGATGAACTATAGACATAAGCTTTGAGGACAGCAAAAATAAAATGCATCATAAAGTACTATTTTAAACAATATTGGATTGGAATTCTTACATCAAAACGGTCAAATATAGTAATAATTTGGTTGTGAAATCAGTTTAAGTATATTCAATCTGAAAGGATGTAGAAAGTCGATATGAGCACATATAATATATAATATAGAAATACATAAGATACGATATAATTACATATACGACACTATATAATCACATATAATACTATATTATTACATATGATACAATTTCACTACATATGATACGATATGATTAAATATCTGATATTACAGACATTGAATTCGGGTTCCCTCTCTCTCTCTCTCTCTGAAAATATACCCCCATTCAAACATTTGATTAGAAATTTCACGAATGGATTAAATTGAGTAGCTCACTGTGGCTCCAGTTGATGTGACTTAGATTGTATTGATCAATTCTACTGATTATGTAAATGTGCATTTGAAAATCCAATTTTAATATAAATCAAGGTGATTTATTGAGAATATATTGTCGCGTATATGAGTCAGGAAAAAACCTACAACCTCTGCCAATAGATGGCGCTTTTGCCTATTTACGGTCTGGAACTGGTGTGGGAATCGCCGACTGCTGTGGTTCTGTTTCCTAGGGCAAATGATTGTAAATGTCCGTTTTTATTGGCCCTGGGATTTGAAATAGTGTAAATACCCGTTGATTGTTAATAAAGTTATATTTAATGTGGTTTAAAGATGACAATAAAAAAGGAGGAGTGTTAGCAGACTTGTTGTCGGTTGCTGTTGTGACTCTCTCGCCAACACCACAGAAGCTACTCTTCTGGTAAGTCTCTCGGAAGGCTTTGGGTGGTCTGCAGAGGTAGAACAACGGTGCCCAGGGTAGGTGATCCACGACGTAGGAAGCGGCGACGTCGCGAAGAACCGTAGGGGTCAAGCGCGACAATATATTTCTCCAACCATTTCTCATGTCATTAGAATATATGTAAGAGTTTTACAATGGAAGAAAAAGCAGTACTGATATGTGTAAATGTAATCAATATATGGTAGGATAATCAACAGTGTTTTAAATATATTTGTTAACTAATTTTTTATTAATCCCGCAAAATGTAACACTCGAGGACAATATTAACAGTGTCTAGCTTTCATGAGTTCATCTAATCTATTCTTCACAGACAGTAAACATTGTTTCGTCTTTAAAAAAGTGCTAAAATATTAAAATTTTCATAATTTTAAGACTCGAACCAGTTAACTGGAGTATCTTGCTTTAAACGGATTATCTTTCGCTCATCACTGTCATGCTAACCACGTAAAATATAGCTGATTAAAATAGTAGAAAGGTATGGAGATAAAACATAATATTCCAGGGAAGCTTCACCACTGGTATGTCAAGGTGTACCTATATTTCTACTATGGCAATATAGATAGTTAAAGTGTCTCTTAGGAGGCAAAGTCTGACTGTCACCTCCATGTGGTGTCTGGATAGCCAACCAAGGAGAGCAGATATTTTACCCATCATGGAGACTTATGGACTAAATATTGATATAAATACTATCTCAAATGAAGAAACCGATGCGACCTATGTTCCAGGGATAACAGCAAGGTTAGGATAAAAAGAAAACAGTATCTCTTTTAGATAAATAAATATATGATAAAAACATTTAATTTTGACTCTTTAAACGGCCCGGAAAATATATATTTGAATGGGAACGTAAATAATATTGTCGCGCGTGACCTCCCCGGTTCTTCGCGACGACGCCGCTTCTTCCTTCGTGGATCACCTACCCGGGCTCCTGTGGCTCTCCCTCTGCAGCTCTACCCTGCAGAGCACCCAAAGACGTCCGAGAACCACCGCTCAAATGGAACTCCTTTCTTCTGGCAGTATATCTCGCCTTACCACTGGTGGGGGACACGAGAGACTTACCAGAAGAGTGAAAGCAGCGATGTCGGCGAGAGAGTCATGACAGCAATCGGCACAAAGACTTCAAACACTCCTCTTTTTTATTGTCATTTCTACTACATATTACATAGAACATATTACACTAGAATAACAATTAACGGGTATTTACAATTATTCACACTCCAGAGCCAATATGAACATCTATTTACACCTATTTGCTCCAGGAAACAGGACCACAGTAGTAGGCGATATCCACACTAGATCCAGACGGAAACAAGCGAAGGCGCCATCTATTGGCGGAGGTTGTAGGTGTCTTGAGGCCTTATACCCTACAATATATTTTAAATGTAAGTATTCATTGGATTTATAAATATCCATATTTTCTTATATTAACCATACACTGATTTGTAGAAGCCAATAATTTATTGTTTTTCTTGTTGCTTATTTCTCAAGTCGTTTAAACGATCTCCATTAGGGTCCATTGTCTCAGCTTTAATATTATAGTCCTAAAGCTTTATCAGAGGTATTTTTTGGAGGATTTGATACATTTCAATAGATGTTCAGGACTGGCAAGCTGGGAATCGTATTTGGGGTATTTCGGAATGTTTTTATTTTTCCTTTAAATTTGAGCATTCTAAGATGTCCTGTTCGTAATCTTTAAATCGCCGTTGACTATATTAATTTACCTATATCATGGCCTATATCTGTCTCACCATGTGAAAAGCGGCCTCAAATTAGGAAAAAAGTCATACTGCTACTGAAAGTGTTCCAACTCTTTGAGAGCAACAGCTGATGCACCACACACCCCATCATGTAGACACCTATATCCTTTATTATATGCTTCCATATCATGTTGTAAGGAAATTTAAATTTTACATTAATGCAACTTTATTAATTTAAACAAATTTATTATTCAAATACAAAAAGAGTTTAACTTCTCTCTCTGTATTTGAATAATAAATCTAACTAATAATGCGAGAAAAGTTTTGCCTTTATTTTAAGCTATTACCATTTTTAAAAACAAACAAATACTTGGCCAAAACATATTTCACAGATTTGTTTACTAATCTCAACATATCAGTTCCTATATTTCACCATATTTTTTATATTGCAATTGTGTTTTTTATGTTCCTTTCAAAAATTCAGAACATGCGTGATTTTATAAATACGATTTAAAATAATAATCTTGTAGATATTTTAAAGAAGCGTATTGTTTGATATTCCATTAATATATATCTACACTTTATCTTTCCCAAATATTTTCTCTCAATGCGCATTAAAGGAAATAAATATTCATTAGAATCACACATAGACAAAAATACGGAAATGTGTTCTATAATAAGGAAATAAAAAGTAGAAAAAATATTAAACGATATATCCTTCAATATTCACGCACGAGCGGGCACAATAAGCATCTCAATAGAAATGTGCTGCTATTTTTTCTCTGAATATACTTCCTACAGAAATATCCGTTACATTTAAGGATGAGCAAAGATAGCAATAAACTATATTGAAATAGAACAAATGGAATAGGGTGAATACCTCAGCATATTTTGATTCGTGGGCGTGATCTTTAGAATAGTACCAATAAAGAAAACACGTGTTTTGGTGAATTTATCTAAAAATTATACGAGGGGTGTCCCATAAGTCCGTGGCCCGACCATGAGAACGAAATATTAGAAACTAATAAATTTTACCATATATTCCTTAAAGCCTTGTATAAAGATATATACATTTTTAAGTTTCTACAACTAACCGTTTTTTTGTTATAGGCTCTGAAAGAGGACAAGAGACACGAATTATCTAAAACGGAGACAAACGAGATTCGTGCTGTAATAACATATATTTGTAAGAAAAGAATGTCGCCGAAGGAAATCTATGAGTATATGGTGGATACATTAAAGGAAGATGCTCCTTCCTATAGTTCAGTAAAAAATGGGTAGTTGCGTTTAAATTAGGGAGGACCAGCACCGAAGACGAACATCGACCAGGAAGACCTGTTGAGTCAGTTACTCAAGAAAACATAGACAAGATACATGATTTGGCTATGTTGGACAGAGGAATGACAGTTCGTCAGATAGAAAAAACCTTAGGTATTCCAAAAACAACAGCGGATCGGATCATGAGAGAATACTTGGGCCTCAGGAAGCTTTCTTCCCGTTGGGTTCACAAACTTTTGACACTCGATCAAAAGGCTGTAAGGAGAAAGTTATCTTCGGACAATCTTGCGTTATTTGAAGTCAATTCAGAGGAATTTGTTAATAGGTTTGTTACCATGGAAGAGACTTGGACCCATCACTTTACACCAGAGTCCAAGCAACAATCCATGAAATGGAGACACTCCGGTTCCCCTCCTCCCAAGAAAGCCAAGACAGTTCCATCAGCAGGGAAGGTTATGGTGTCTGTCTTTTGGGATTCCGAGGGTGTACTTCTTTTAGACTTTCTGAAAAAGGGTCAAACCATCACTGGCAATTATTATGCAAATCTTGTGAAGCAACTACGAGAAGCTATCAAGGAAAAGAGAAGAGGAATGTTGTCCAGGAAGATTGTTTACCATCAAGACAATGCTCCGAGTCATCGGTCGCTGCAAGCCATGGCTGCTATTTATGATTCTGGCTTTGAACTTTTACCACGTGCACCCTATTCACCAGATCTAGCTACGTCTGACTTTCACCTCTATTTTCTCATTTGAAAAATCACTTTCTGGCATTCATTTTAGGTCAGATGAAGAGGTCATTGATGCTGTAACCTCATTTTTTGAGTCACTTGAAACATCGTTCTTTCTGGAGGGCATAAAAGCATGTTCAAAAATAAATCATAATAATTTTATTAGTTATTTTCTTTATATGTCGGGCCACGGACTTATTGGACACCTCTCGTACTTCATAATTATTCATAGTAAAATTTATACATTCGTTATATACAATTTATAGTTTTAACATAATTTTATAATTTTCAATTGAAAGTTTCAATTTGTTCCATTTTTTTACGGAAGAGCATTTCTCGATGCAAATATTTGAATGTAATTCTACTGTCCTAAAAGCTTATGTCCACATAGTTTTCTTAAATACCCTTTCTAAGATTCCACCCTTCAGTGTAGCATATAAACTCAGAATGATCCAATGCAGTATTAGAGCTCTAAAAACAGCGGAAGTTTGATTTATTTGAAAATGAGATATATTGACTGAAATTATAATCACACAATGTGATGGGTTCTTCTAATAGTTTTTTTATTCTTTTTCTTTAGACGAGACGCACGCTCTCTCTTCATTTGAATTATTTTAATCTTCTATAGGTAAATCTATAAATTGTGAAGATCTTTTAACGTGTGAATGTCTATCTAATAGACCTACACAAAGAAAAGCAACTATTACATTAGTATTTGTCGAAATATACTTTAATATCAAATTATAATCATTCCAAAGCATATTTTAAAATAGATTAACCTATTTGAAATACAAAAATTCATATTAAGATATTGGTTTTAAATAACACTTTTATGTACGATATTCGCATATATCGTTGGTGATTCCTCCCAGCAGTTTCGTCAATTGAATCTACCACACGGCATTTTAAAGCTCTAATACTGTATTAGACGATTTTGCTTATATATATATGCTACACTAAAGAATACAACATTAGAAATAGCAATCAAGCAAACTACGTACATAAGCTTTTAGGACAGTAAAATTAGCATATTTGCATAGAGCAATGCTCTCCCGTTCTACGAATTATTGAGTGTCAATTTTGCAAAATGAAGATAAATAAAGTGACAATATCAGGCTTTTCCGAGGATAAGTTACTTCTAATATATTTTAACTCATATCTTCAGCTTTCAGGCATGAAATCCTTTCTCAGGAGAAAACACACTGCAAAATAATCGCCGATAGGACACAATTTAAATATAATAAAAACCTATTTTTATACTAATGATGATATTAATTTCATACAAAAGGGGAAGAAAATAAATTTTCTTATTTAATTTTTACAAACGGCGGCAAAATATTAACATATTAAACAAAGCATAAAATATAAATGTCTAAGATATGAATATTGAGGAAGGATTACAGAATAAACTGTAGTTATTGTTATGGATATATACTCTCTTTGGTTTTTACTTTAAATCTTCAGAAGGGATTTCTCTACTTGTAGGCTTTGGAACGGACTCAAGGAAAATATCTAAATATCCGGAAGGTATAATCTGTTGATGCTATTGTATTTTCTTTATATGACTGATTCTATTATAAGTGTTTGTTGTTTATTTGTGATATTACAGTAATGGGGATTTGGTCTGACAAGGAGAAAGAATGGCCTGTTTTCTTTATATGCTGGTACACTAATGATCTGTTTTCTTCGTTGTCTATATTTCTTTTATGTTCCGATATTCTTATGTTTAAATGTCTTCCAGTCTCAACTACATATCTGATCTTGCTATCTTTATATTTTATGGAATATATGGCATTATTTATTTTTCCGTTTGTCATTACTCTTCACAATTCATCCTATCATACTTCATCCTTAAAGTTAGAAATAATCGCTATTTCTCTTTAAAATAAATTTCGATTTTTCGTTTCAAAGAAACATTCGCGGTATAATTGCAATTTTCGTTTTACAATTATAAGCCGCGTTATATTGTATTTTAAATTATTAATATCATTTAGGACAATAAATACTATTTTTATTGTTATGGAGTATATTCGTAATGAACTTATATTATGGGGGTTGCTGAATAACGTTTTAGTCTCAATTTCTTTAAATAACGAGCTATTAAAACAGAGATGTTGATGAATAGGGAATACTGAATATTGATTTGTAAATTGGGGTGTTATGAATCTCAGAGATTTTATAGAAATATTTCTCAAAATGAACGATTTCAGATATTGGAGAGTCTTTAGAATTTTCAAAATATCCTTCGTCTTTTCTGTTTTAAAGGTTTGAAGTGAGCAATGGCTATGGATACGTTTAGGTAAAAAGTCTTTACTGTATTTATTTTATGGCTGAGAGAGCAGTAGGAGGAAAAACGGATATAATCGGGGTTGAAGGACGGTTTGTAATACACGGTTGCTTGGAACTGATGTTGCACTGAGTGATTTTTATATCTAGGAAAGTAAAGCTTTGTTCGTTTCTTTTTCAAATGCGAAGTTAAGATCGGGATGGTAACTGGTAAGATTAGTTAGAATATTGTTGGTTTGAGACTGGAAGAACAGATGCAATAAATGTAATCTATATATCTACGCCATATGAATATGTCTAACGGGAATAAGGATCCACTTATCTGTGGAACGCATGGTGATTTCGGCGAATGAAGTGGAAAGAGAGCTCTCCATTGGGGATCTCTTTATCTGTTTATAAGGTTTCATATCATATAAAAATATTTTCTTTGAAGCAAAGGGATATGAGTTGGGTTATTTTCTCTGGGAAGAGATTGGGTTGATTTGATTTTATCTTAATAACTCTTCTGTTCTGTTTAGTTTTAAAGAATGTGAGAGACTGGGGTACAGGGATTCTACGTCGAACGAGATCATGATATTGTTTGGTTGGGCTTTGAAATTAAGTATTTCTTCTATGAAGGTGATATGTTTGAAATGGAGAGCAAATAGCTTTTGCTGCTTGATTAAGGGCTTGAGATAGGCTTATATGAACTTTAAAATATTCGCTGATGGAGAATGGTAGAAGGCCACGATGGGTCTTAAGAGAATAATTAGTTATGGGTTTTAGGGAGGCCATAAATATATGCATCGGTTTGCATATTAGAAAATAAGTTTTTAAATTATCTTTCGATATTTTATGTTCTTTATGCAACTCTCTAAATTGTTCTTTTTTGATAAGGAGTAAGTTTGGAGATTTTCTACTTCGGAATAGTGTTTGAAGGTGGTTTGATCATCAAGGATGCTTAGAATCTTTCTATGGTAATCAGTCTTGTATAGAATCACTATTGATCCTCCTTTATCTGATTGGGTGATGCTTATTTATTTTCTGTTCTTTATGACTTTATCCTCATGAGGGTTACATGGGGGAAGGCTTAGCGGTTCACTTTAAAGATTGGTTACTTAACGTCAAATGTTTTTTTTTTTCTTGGTGGTTGAGCTTTGATACGTGTGGCTGCCTCGACTCCACTTACTATTCTGATGGGATCCAGTTTTTATATATTCCCATATTTCATGCCTTTGGATAAGAAAGCTAATTTTTCTAGGGTTAGGGTAGCTCTTGACAGGCTGACTATTTTTTTAGGGTTATCGTTTTGATTTAGATTTGGGTTATTAAATTTCAGCGTCCAATGTTCCAGGTTTTTACTCTGTCTTTTCTCTATTTCTCTTCTTAATCTAATAACCTCAGACGTGGTTCGGACTATTTGTTTGTACATTTGCGTCTGTGACAATACAGGAGGTAATATTTATAAGTTCTTTGATTGTTTTCGATAAAAATCACTCATTTTTGAAATAGTAATTAAAATGCTTTGAATATTTTTGAAATTTATAAAATATTAATGACGCGTATCTTTCTTTTGAAATAAAGCAAATTACGTCATAAATAGCTGGAAATTCAAATAACAAATGCATGTTTGTATTATGACTTAAATGTTTAAAAACTTTGTATTGTGGTTTAATAAATCAATGATGTAGTTGAATGTTACTTCGCTTTTTACCTTCACCTTTATCTATATACCTGTGACTTACGGCTTGGAATTAATTCTCGGGCGGGTAGAATCTGTTCAAATTTTATTCAAAAATATTAATAACAAAATCAAAAATATGCTTTTTCATCCCAAATTCAATATTCAAAATTTTCTTATACTCTTTTAATGAACATCTAATGAATACAATTAAGATAATAAGACCAAATATGAGAATTATCAAGATAGCTGCTTCTTTATACTTGAATTATTAAGAATTTTAAAAGTAAAGTCTTTTGTGGTCATGAATAATAACAATAAGGTGTTCCTGCACGATATAATTTATGTGATAATTTTATTTTATAAATGAAACAGGTTTCCACTGTCCTCTCTCCTTATCGAAATAAAACAATATTATGAGATCCTTGTTCATCTGTAGTGAACCCCCCCCCTCCCCCCCAAGTGGTTTAGCTAATTTAATTCATTAGACAGCTTTATAATGTATTGGTATATTTATCTTATATGTCCTAGAAAACCCCCCAAGTGGTTTAGCTAATTTAATTCATTAGACAGCTTTATAATGTATTGGTATATTTATCTTATATGTCCTAGAAAGAAATTAATCAAGCAATATAACCAAGTGTTTTTTCTAGTAACGGGTGTATGTACTAGCCCAATATTCTCGCCAATGGACGACCTGTCTGGGAAATTAAATTGGCGAAATAGTTAGGAGGATTGACGACTAATGTTGACAAGCTTTCCCAATATTTTTCTATCTTAGAAAGAACAGTAGAAAGATGTTTTAATTATTGAAAAATCTCTCTAAATAATTTCTTTTCTTCTACATAGTTGGCGCGCTCTTACTTCATATTTATAATAATGTTACTGAAACGTCACATAATGGTATTTTATTTAGTATCTGTATAGCCACACGTCTCATTTGAACCTTACCTATAGCTCACTTTGTATGCAGCATTTTCGGCCTTCTAGTGTTAGAAGTGTAAGAAGATTATTATTTTTAAAGATTCTTATATTTCCCAATTAAGAACAAAGGGAAATAATTTGTTTATTTGTTTTTGTTCTCAAATATGAGTCTTTCAACTAATTCATAATTTTAATTCTTAATTAATATTTTGTCTTTTGATAAAAATGATCAAAGAGTCTCTCTCTTAATTAAGATCCAGAAAGAACCGAGGTTTTTCCGTGAATCAGATGTAATTACAGGCTGATCTCTCAGCTAATTGGACATGTGAAGGCTCTTTAATTTTTGTCTCCTGGAACAAAGGCTCGTTATTGGAGCCTGGCTGATTAGCTTAGTTTTGTCCACCTTCTCTCTCTCTTCTGTCTTTTATATACTTTATAGCAAATAATTTTGTTGAATATATAGCGGAAACTTCAGATTATATTTCATAGCATTCTTTTATTATGTTTATAACTATGCATTTTATGGGATATAAAGTAAATTAATATTGTAGATGTCTTTAATATATTTTCTTTGGAAAAATAATTGAAAGTTTATTTATATAAAAATGAATGAAAATCTGAAATAAAGCCTACCTATTCCGTCTAAATAGACGAAAAATGGGGCTTAACTTTATGATCGAAATTTACCATGATTCTGAAATATACCAGATTCATGATGACAAGGCTAGAACATCAGCTCATAGCAAATTAAGAACCTGGAGACCATTATTTCAGGTTATGATCATTATAATTTCAGGATATGATTTGATGAGATTAAGCAGAGGATTTATAAAATATCTAGAATTCCTCTAAAGGATTTTATCTGGAATAGTGGCTAGGCCGCATTCCTATGGTCGAAATTTGGATAGAATATTTCCGGGAGTAAATTGATTTACATCATTAGAAAACTATTAGAGAGAGAGAAGCACTTAAAGTGATCACAAATAAATTAAGTTTTTTCATGTGTTTTAATGACATCGAGGGAATTTCGATCAAATACCGGATTCAAATAAAATATTTTCTTTAAAATAAAAGGCTATAGAAAGTATTTTTCTAAGTCCTTTTCTATTGTTCTACAATTCACAGCCCTTTCAAAACTCCAAATATTCAAGATACCTTTTATTATTATGGAAAATAGCACAAAATAGAGATTAATTTGATAAATTAAGAAAATATATTCTCCCAACCCGTACAAATGAAAGTTACAATGACTTGCCCCATCAGTCGAAATAACTGTCAACTAGTCGTTGATTTTTAACTATTACTGATATTGGCTGAAACCATCTCTTGATAAATCAAGAAAATCTACTCATAAATTCCGATATAATTAAAAATAATTGAGTAGTTGATATTTAATCTGGAAGAGAGCGCAAGCCATCAGCAACTTAGAGTTGAACGATTAGGAGACTACAAGTATTTATACATGAAAAATATGTAGTGAATTCAAGTATAGACTTAATCAACTGACTATAATCTCAATGGTACTACAATTCGGAAGCTATTGAGATCCAAATATAATCATACTACGATATTTCCCACAAGCCGAATCTTCTAGATAGTCAACCCTGACAAATATTACGTTCTGACAATAGAGAGAGAGTAGTTCCTTGCTAATGCTGTGTCTCCTTCCTATATTCGGGCATAGTTAAATTGACTACACACACAAACTCCATCCTAGTTGAAAACACATAGACTGCTAATAGACGATATCTACAGTCTATAATTGTAATGGCTTGAGAAACTCCTCTGAAAGCCATCTGGAACTTACTTAAATTGGTTAGCTCTCTACTGCCATAACCACAGCGGGAAGAAGAGAAAACCAACAGTCTAATGCTGGCAACAGCAAAGGTAAATGCCCAATACTTGGTAATACATCAGCCAGAGTTAACAGCCTATCCTCCAGATATCCTGAGGATCTAACAGGAAAGAGAGAATTGGATTCATTAATGTCAGCCAGGCCTCTAGAGAATTGCAGAAGTGTAAATATTTTATCCGCTCCACACAAATTTGGGAAATAAATGATAATTATGATGAATGGTTGTGGAGGAGGGCTCAAGTAATCTTTTCTTTCACTTGGAAATATTGAAAGATATTCTGCTTTCAAATTGTCTATCTATATTGAAATATTTTTATTTATCAGGTTACTTCATATATTTATGCTAACAAACACATCCGAAGACGGAATTAATAAAAAAATAAATAAAAATAAATGTTTTAAATGATGAACACAAATTTTATTCAAAATACAATCCTTCATCATTGATACCCGAATGTCTCGGTCCAGCCAACAATGACTAAAATACTTTTGTCTTAGTCCTTATGGCAGGTCCCGAAAAGTCAAAGCTATAGATCTTTGAATAACTTCAATATTCTCAAACATGCGTCTTTTCAATGAGATATCAAGTTAATTGAATATAAAATAAATGTAGGGAATAAAATCTGGACTTAACTGAACTCATTACAAATGAAAACACCAAAAGGCGAATATTTCCTTTAACAAATAAATCAAATTTCTACTGTCCTTACTGCGATGAAAAATATATTGGGAGGGCTTGGCTCATCAGTGGTGAACCCTCCCAGCGGTTTCGCCAATTTTTAATCTACCAGACCGCTTCTTTAGAGCTCTAAAACTGTATTGGATCATTCTGATTATATATGCAACACAGAAAGGTGTAATCTTAGAAATGGTATTTAAGCAAACTATGCATATAAGCTTACTCATATTCGTTTATTGTCCAAATAAACTGTTTGCAGCTATTGCCTGGAAGAATTGTCACGAAGAAGGAACCAATAGGCTCGGATTTGAATAAATCTGATCTTACTTAAAGAATAAATTTCAATAGCCCTCTCAATATTTATAAATGATAAGTAGTAATAACATTTTTTCCTTCAGGACCAAATTCCTGGTGCATAATACCCTCTTGTCGGTCTAACAATAAACCAGTAAGTCTTTTGACTTCCATTCAGTACTTTGAGATTTATTTGTAGACTCCCAGAACAAATACCATATTTCATTCTCTTTCATACTTACATTAATAAATATTTTGTCCTTAATAGCTGTTTATAAGGGTGTATTTTACATATTTAATATTCTAATATTTTTGGTCACCAGTTAAAGATACGCGAAATAAACTTTTCCGACCTATTTTTCAACAATAGATTGACAATATTCCTCCCAAATAAACATTTATTTCATCGAAAATCATTTAGATATTCAAACAATGATATTCTTTTATACTTTCTCTTACTTTTATGACGAGAATTTTCGCTCATACCATAAATTAGTGGCCTCGCTTTTCCTCCTTTTTAAAATTTTTATTGACACCTTTGAAACGTATAAATCACCTTAATATATGTGTACGAGAAAAATACATTTATCCTTATATACACTGTATAACAAAAAAATCGACGCACCAAGAAGGAGTTGTCAGATTAGGACAAAATTTGGTGTATGTAAAGAGCATGTATAGGGGAAAAACGATTAAAATTTCAGAACAATTAATTGTTTTATTTCAGAGTTTGATCGTCACAAATTGAGAATGTCAATATGTCGTTGGACCCCCACTGGCCTGGATGCGGGCTGCCACCCGGCTTGTCATGGACTGATAAAGATTCCGGATGGTGTGCTGCGGGATTTCTTGCCAAATTGTCTCCAACTGTCGGGCTAAATAGTCAACATTCCGGGATGGTTGCAATCGCCTTCCCATAACGTCCCAGATGTGCTCTATGGGCGAGAGATCAGGCGACCTTGCTGGCCACGGAAGAGTTCGGCAAAATTGAAGACAATCCATAGTAACACGTGCCGTGTGTGGCCGGGCATTATCTTGTTGAAAAGTAAGCCTGGGGTGATGTGAGAGGAACGGCAACAAAACAGGCCGTAGAATGTCATCTACGTACCGTTGTGCTGTCAGGGTGCCAGGAATGACTACCAATGGGGTCCTGCTATCAAATGAAATGGCACCCCAGACCATAACGCCCTGTTGTGGACCTGTGTGGTGTTCGACAGTAAGGCCAGGATCCACACGCTACCCAGGACGTCTCCAGATACGTTTGCGACGGTCGTCAAGACACAGTAAGAAACGGGACTCGTCACTAAAGACTATACGTCCCCAGTCAGCGCAGTTCCAAGTTGATCGCTCCCGACACCACTGTATTCGGACTTGTGGGTGCACGGGTGTGAGGGGTAGGCATCGTAACGGTCGGCGAGCTCTTAGATTCCGCTCTCTCAGTCGCCTGTTGATGGTCATTTCGGACACTTGTGTGCCGGTCACACGTTGAATGGTAGATAACGTGGATTCTTATGCTGCGACAGCCATTCTGACAATTGCTCTGTCCTCCCGTTCTGTTGTTGCCCTTGGTCGACCTCTGCCGTCCTGACGTTGCAACCTTCCGCTGTTGACCCACTTTTGCCAACATCGCCTAAAAGCCGCATCACTTCGACACAGATGTCGAGCGATTAGTCGATTAGACCAACCAGCCTCTTTCAATAAATGGCACGACCAGTTTCAAACTCTGACATATGTTCGTAATGAGCACGAATCTTTCGGCGAGGCATTGATACAGTAGAAATAGGCGTACTGCTAAAATATTAAACGGAAATTCTGAAAATCAGCTCGTGCCGCGCCGAATATTGAGTCTAGAATGCTCGTGCTGGTTGCGCAGTTCAGATGCGCTGGAGCTCTTGCTATGCATAAATCGGCCACCAAATTTCAATCATTTTCATGTTTGGTCGATACCTCTTTGTATACGTATTTTCATATAAATCGGACAACTGTTTCTTGGTGCGTCGATTTTTTTGTTATAGAGTATATTTTCCCCAATAAAAGAACTGTCTTATTAGAGAATTTCACATCTAAGAATAAAATATATATTTAACATGTGCCTTCGCTCAAGGTTTATATTAGGACGCCGCTTAGTTCACTTATTTGACTTAAAGATTTTGTTATTTCACATCATGCCCCCAGGCAACCGCACAGTGTGGACACGAGTATAGAGAAAGGTTATTTCGTTATCATAATTAAGTATAACATCCGCCTCATTAATTAATTGATAGACATTAATATATACATTCTATATTGTAAAAAAATATATTTATTATTATATACACAGAAGACTAATTACTAATTGAGATATTCTGTTACTGACAGAAAATTTCTCTTCCTGCCTCTCATAATTTGAAGTTGATAAGTTGTGAATTGTTTTGATAAAATATATAGCCATATTATTTTCAAGATTGAATACCTTATTTTTATACGTGACATTTTGGTGTTATGGTGGATAGTAGAGGGAAGATATATTGAAGATCACTAAACAGACCTTGAGGCCATAGTGCTGTTAACTACCTTTTACCTCACTAACTTCAGGATATCATTAAAAAGACGATGACTCTATAGATCCTATAAATAAATTTCCACCATTCAAGCTTCAATAAAACGGACGTAAAGGTTCAATGGACCACTTTCAAGACGCTGAGGGAGTTCTTGGACGAAACCCTCAAGATTTATGTGTCAGTAGCAATACATTTATCAAGCCTTGGATCACAGTTCCCAAAATCTGATGATTAATTTATATATATTTGTTATTCATCAGTTTTCTCTCTCTTTACTTCCTTGTTCTTTGACGTTATCTAAATTGCATTTATTTCGGTCAAAATAAATTGCTTTGTCATTTTTGTGTTTTTATTTTCCCTCATTTTCAACGAAGCTATATGAATATATATCCTTTAAAAGGGTGAAAGGGGATCGCAGAAATATCGAAAACAGCAAAGGAATGATGTTGTATTCCATATTCCTCTCAATTTTGATTTAAGTCAGCAAATAATATTTCTATAGGTCATTGTGGGTGAATTTTTTATATGTATTAAGTTATGGAAAATATATATATGTGGTAACCGAGGGTCAAACCCGTAGTAGCCGAGAAGGACAGTCAGGGCGTGGAGAGTTTTTCAGTACCTCTCTGCACCTTGTAGGACCTTTAACAGTTCTCACAGAGTACAGGCAGTCGTGGTCGAGGCAGAGTGGAAAGCTTGGGAATGTCCACACACAAAAAAAAAAACGAAGAGACACAGTCGTAGTAGGAAAGTTCCACGAACAGATAAAAGTCAAGCTAAGAGCAAGATGGAGTTAGAAGAGATCTTACTGATTTACATGGCGATGAGGTGGTCCTGGCTGAGACCGACAAGGGCTGGCGCCGACGGTGAAGTGACTGTATGTTTTGCTAACCCGGGGGTGGCTTTATATATCGCCTCCGACAAAGAAGTATTGCATTACAGTACATCTGAGGGCTCGGATCGTCTGGCGCGAAACTGGACACTGGCGCCGACCTGACGGCTTCCAATCTATCTTTAGAAGTTGCTTTGTGATTTACATCTATCTCGAATTTAGACGTTTTTTTGGTTCTATTCTCTTTAGCTCAACTCTTAATCTATTACAGAGTTTTATTTATTATCCTCAGTTTGTACAAAGTACAATACATATGATGATATAATGGCACATGTCAATCATGCATATAACCATTTACAGATGTGTTTCTACATACAACATGACAATCTTGTTATAAGTATTATAAAATATGGGGTTGTTGGTTTAAATTACCATATATATATATATCAAGTCTTTCCATTTCATATTGATTTTTTTAAATTTATTTATATGACATATCGGACGCGATATCCCAGCTTGGTAACCTTCGCTTGAATACAAGGCTAAAAAAATAAAGGTTATTTTTTCTCAAACAGAAAAGGAAATATAATGTGAATCTTCAAAAATTGTTGAATTTTACATAGTTGTCTTTGCTATATGAAAAAGATTTACTGGCCGAAGTTACTTTAATTTGAAGAACTATGAATGCCGTCCAGGCAGCCTCTATTCATTTGATCGATTAGTCAAATTCCATATTAAGATGGTTGAAGAGTTATTCCAATCCAGAAGTAGTTAGCAGAGAGGAATGGCGTTTAATAACAAGTGCATTTGTCCCCATTTAATTACACGCTGGGATTACCCACTTCCTAATTATCCCATTTAAATGTAGCGACAAATTAAGATTTCCCTAAAATTTTTCTTTTTTTATTAAATGCCAACTTCAACTCATTTTTAAGTGGGCCTCAATTATAAAAACGCTTAGTTAGAAATTTGAATTAAATATGCGCGCGGTATATATTTTAATATTTCTTTAACGTTATATATTGTATTCATTTTATATAAGGCATAATAAATGCAGTGGTTCCTTTATATATTATTGTAAAAATAATTAATGTGTATTTAGATTATATCATTTTGTAATACAGAATATATTTATTTTGTTTTAGTGAATGATTAATTTTGATATTTTGTCACAAAGAATTTTCTCTTTTTGCCTCTATATCATTTTATGCTTGATAATTTGGATTTGTTTGGATAGAAAGAATTCGCATTGTCATCGTGCAGTTCAGTTTTCTTTCTCTTAATTTTATACATGTTACATTTAAATGGCAATGCTGAATATATTGGGAAAGGTAAAACAAAGAAATCTTTGAGGGCATATGTGCTGTGGTTTAAATTTTTCCACAAATGACTTCAAGATTTTGCGGCTGTTTTAATCAAAGGTTATTATTCTTTTGACATTTTATTACCCAACATAGTTCTATTATTGCCTCTTTATTATAAAAAGTATAAACATTTACTTGTTTGGTTCGAATAAATTTTCTTGTCATCTTGAAGATTGTCTTTCCTTATTTTTCTATGCGATAATACAGTAGAACCTCCCTGTAAAAGACATCTAATTGCAGAGCCAATGTATCCTTTAGGGAGAGGTGTCCTCTTACCGGAGAGTTGTTAAATAGTAAAAATGGTAATTTTGCAAATGAAAACTGTCCATTGTGGAGAGCTGTCCGCTAGAGGGGTGTTCGCTAAAAGGAGTTTCTACTGTATATATCTGTTCTCTTCGTATAAAACTAATTAATATAAAGAGCACGATAAATAAGAATTTGAATCCCCCACCTCTCTAGACTACATGTTCTCCATATAGGCATACGAAAAGAATTAGAAATATAATTAGTCGCATATATCTATATTTAGACCTTTTACGATTTATTAAAACCTATTTCGTTCAAAATGATTCACCGTATCATTCATCCGCCCAAAGGTCACAACGCTAGGGCTGACAGTTAACCGCGTGTTATAAATGCTGAAAATTATCGTTACATTTCACCGCAAGCAATGGTAAGAGGAGTTCTGGCTTGTTCCTAGAGACTCTGCGAATATTGATTTTTTCTTTTTGTTGCACCCGGGCCGGACGGGGCCACACACCTGCCCTAAAGAGGCTCCACCCGGACGACGGCTCCAGTAGTTAGACCTAGCGATCTCCAAACGCTCCAAAGAGCTCGCCCTCCTCCCCCCTCCACGCTCCAGGAGGAGGGCGATGCTCTAGGAACCGCTTATATTGTAAAGTGGTATTTGCAACTACGGAAGAAAACAAATGGATGGGGCCTCTAGATTGGCAGTTTAATAAAAAATAAAAATGACCTCAAAGTAATCAGATTGATTCAGTGTTTCTGGAACAGATCGTTACTGTTGATCAAATCAGGTGTGTTATACAAGACCCATCCATTAAACGAGATAGCATGGGATGGGCATCTAGTAAGGATCCAGATTCAATAAAAGCCATGTCAGAATCCATTTCCGACGAAATTCATATTGGCTGTCTTTTTTGACCACAAGAGTTTATTATTCACCTAATCCCTACGAAAGTTTCAACGATCATAGATGCACACTACTACTAGACTAATCCGTTTGCGTAAGGCTCTCGGAACAAGCGCTTAAGACTTGTGTTTTCTGGATTTGGCTGTTGTAAGATAACACTGTCACTTGACGATACCCCTTATTGTAGTTATATATGAGGTATATTATGATGGTTATTATATATGATGGTAACTTCTACTACCTGCAGCCTACATTGCCGACTTAAACCCATGTAGCTATCATTATTTTTTGAACCGCTAAAGAAGATCATTCAATATAACTATTTAATCAGACGATGGGATGAATGAAGCTAATGGAGATTACCTGAATTTATAACCGATAATTTTAGTTGATACTGGAAAATTAAAACTTAATTCAGACTGTGGAAGACATTGTGGTTGTAAACGGTGATTATATTTAATAAAAACTCTTTCATTTAATTCCGTGTAGTTATTAAACTTTCTTATTGGCCAAACCAAATAACTATTTGCATCTTTGAACAGAATAACTGCACAAAGCAAAGAAACAAAAAATAATAATTTCGCATAATACAGCCAATATTAATATAGTATATTAGGTATGAAAATAGGTGTTATATCATTAATATTTTCCCGTTCTGTGTGAAATTCCAGAGTTAGGGTATTAAACTTTATTGATGACCGCAGAAAGTATATTAGAAGTAAGTAATACATTTTGACGCATGACAATTTAATTAAGTATATACTTTAAAATTGTATATATGTGGTTCAAAGAAATAAATTTTGTCATCATTGATAATATAGAAGGAATGGTGTTTAGATGGCGTGTAGTTTTGACGTATATTTTAACGGGAGAGGTGACCTTTATGGTAATAGAATTCAACATTACTCTGTAATAAAATAATTATTGATAATGAACTGGTTTATATATTCTTCATACTGACTGGGATTAAAATTAAAAATAATTTAGATGTATTTTCAGTTCTTGACGGTCTTTTAAAATGTGTAGGAAAGAAAGGTAAATTAAACTTACCGTGTATTTAGAAATATACAGTCCGGAAATATGTAAGATGGGTTTCTCAGAAGTTACGAGGTTCTTTTAAAAGGCCCATCTGACTTCTCTTCTATATCTGCCAAACCAACCAATTAGAAAAATCAAAAACACATCATGTCATATCATTCAACCTCAGCTGCTGCTGCATAAAACCTGGGTGAGAAAAAAGGAGAATATACGATCTGTCTAATTGACAAGATGATTGTGGCTCTCATCAATAAAGGAAGAAGAGCTTTAAAAGAAAGGCTTCAAAATATTTCACATCTGAGAATAAGGCAAAATATAAAAATATCTGGTTTAATTGAAGCATAACAGTATTCTTTGTCAATATGATTGAGCGATCATAGAAATTTCATAAACCAACTTCTTCAGCTTATTTGATTTAAATTGATATGATACAAACAGAAGCAACTTCATTGCATTCACAAGAATATTGAGAATATTGCTAAATTTCTTCTGTTATTCCAAAAAGAAAGATATTCTAAAGCGATTTTTTTCATATTAATTATAACTTCAATATAAAACTTAAATTCGTTCCCAATCTTATATATTTTATAATTGAATAGTTTTGTTACAAAATAGTATTATTCTATTTCTTCTTCATCAATGTACTTCTTTTGTTTAAGATTTATCATCAGGTATCAGATTATTCACGTGTTCAACATAGTCATCTGAACAATATCAAAGAGAATTTCAAAAGGTAATAGAATATTTTCTTCAATACTTTGAGAGATATGCATATTGATTGATTATTCTTCTTCTAATTTGTATTTCTCATTCACAAAATGATGATCAGAATATTGATATACTTTGATCAATAGAATTTGATATAATAAATGATTGAATATCGTCATAGAAGTATATTTTTGTTGAAATTTTTAAATCTGAAACAAATTTACTCCATTGTTGCTGAAGCCTTACTATTTAGAAAGAATTTGAATTTTAAAAATATGAAAGTTTCAAATTTTTGAATATTATTTCACTTTTACTTTCTAAAGAAAGAAATTGTATATTGCAGAAAAAATTGCTCTTTCTTTCTGGGAATTCCTATTATTTATGTGTAACTTAAGATATATGGCAAAAATATTCCTCAGGCTCAATAATATATTTTTATATTCGAAAGATATGGATAGAAAATATTTGATAAATTACCAATGATGATTGGAATTTGTTGATAATAATAAATAAATACACCTATTGGCTCAGCAATTCTTTTAGTTGAAAAACATAAATACTTTAAAAACATTATATTGATAAGCTTTCAAATAATAAATAATATTAATAACGTTATATATAGTATTTTTATGTTATCCCAATTACACCTGGTACAGGCTATAATAACCATGGTGTGCAGAAGTTGGCAACTGCTTTCACTGTAAGTGCACCACATGTCTACACATGTAGAAGGCAGTTTGACTTTTTCACTTA